>OW026520.1:60228831-60947165 GCA_932274085.1 Protocalliphora azurea
GAAATATAAAAGTTTAAAGGCGCATATTTCTGAAATGAGGCATGATATTGACTTGAATCTTTTTGCAAAAGATCGGAAATTATATATGCTAAAGGACAAGCTTAATTTGGAATACATATTTTTAAAATTTCTTTTGCTATTTAGAAATAAACCAAACAAAAGGCCCAATTTGGGGTTTTTGGAGAAAATACAAATTTTTTAATTGTAATAACATATTTGTTTATAAAGATATCTTAATGAAATTTTTAGGAAATGTGGATCTTATTAATATAAATAAAAGCGCGTTAACCAAATTTCAATGAAGGTTAGGGTTTTCCTGAATTCTCAAAAAAACTAATGAAAATTCCCAAAAATGGGATTTTTAACATTTTTGGCTATAGAATCCACATTTTTTCGAAGTCCCGTAGATTTTGATTTAAAACTTTTAACAACATATTGAGGATTCTTAAAATATATTCCGCTTGTCGATTCCTGCTTTGGGATTTGAGAAAATATGGTCTAAATTCAAAACTTTCATATAAAATGGGTCGAATTCGGGAGGGTATGTACCATGACCAATTGAGTTATTGGGCTTGTTTTTTATCTTAAAGTCATCTCTGTGAAGCTACCTTTCAGAAAAGTGCAAAATTATTATATGTTGCTAAAGAAAATTTTATTTTAGATAAAAAAGAGTGTAGATACTTTTTCGGCTAAAAAAACACAAAAAATCGTCTTTTTTGCAATTTTCAAATTCAAAATCGTTTATTTTTGGACTCGGTAAAGATATCGTCTTAAATTTATTTTATTCAATATATAATTTTGTTCTTTAACTAGTTAAGAAAAAAACTAATAAAATCGGTCGGAAATACTAGGATATATATGAAAAAAACTGAACCAAGAACATGCAAAATTATGGTGCTTAAAAATTCAAACGCAAATAACTCGAAACTATAAGAGATAAATAGGACATGTAAACATATTTTTTATAGGTCTTGTCAGGGTCTACAACAATATATAAAAATATTTGAAATCTGACGAGAAACAAAAATTTGGCAAGTGATTAAAAATTTTTTATGTCAAAGGTACCTAACTTTGAGCCCCTTTAGCTTCGCCACTGATGGGTTTGTTGTGCCCACTTCCAAACTTAACATTGTACACTCCTCTGCTACGCCTATACCAAATTTCATGAAAATCCAACAGGCCGATCAGAAGTTACAGATTTATTTCCAAAAAATTTCGATTCTGATGTTTCTGACATCTTTCGTTATATTTTTGGGATAAATAAAACGAAATTTAGATGCAAAAGCTCAAAATCGAAGAAAATATTGTAGCTGTAGTATTTGACCTCAATTCTGATCCATAGGCGGATGCAATCTCAAAATTTTAATGCATTCTTTCATTCCTGTGCAAATACTTCTTTCCTTAAAATATTAGCAAATAATTTAATTTTTTAATTTTCTGGCAAATGCTTTTCTTTAACACAGAAGTTTAGTGGTCATTAATAAACTCACAAAAGAAATGTATGAAATAGCTAAAACTTACATTTCTAACTAAAGAAGTTTAAATGTAGGGAATGATTTTATATTAATTTATATACTGTGCCAATACTTTTTTTGGCAGGTGTATAATAAATGTGTACTAATTCATTTATTTTTAATCAATATTAATTTTATATTTAAGGCGCATTTTGTGAAGAGGATGAAAAACGTTTTTTGGTGACGGTAATTAAAGACCTATTGGGTTTGTGCGAACAGAAGAAGGGAAAAGATAATAAAGCCATCATTGCGTCAAATATTATGTATGTTGTTGGTCAATATCCTCGATTTTTAAGAGCCCACTGGAAGTTTCTTAAAACAGTTGTAAATAAACTTTTCGAATTTATGCATGAGACTCATGATGGTGTTCAGGATATGGCATGCGACACTTTCATAAAAATTGCTATCAAGTGCAGACGATATTTTGTGACAATACAACCAAATGAGGCTTGCACGTTTATTGATGAGATCTTAAGTACTATGAGTAGCATTATTTGTGATTTACAGCCGCAACAGGTATGTACCTTTGTATACACATGTGAACAATAAAATAGGTGTGAATTTTTTCAAATGAAAAAAATTTTAAAAATGTTTATATGTACGAGTATTTATGTTTTATTTATTAAATACAACTATCTAAGTAATAAAAAAATAATTTTGGAATGTAACTATACTGGAGTTTGAAGATCGTAGTATTTATTTTTTGTGAAGAAAACCCATATTTCTCTGTGGACAATAAAATAGGTGTGTTTTTGCAAAAATTTTAAAATTACAAAATAATTTCCTGTTTTTCACACTTAATAATATTAATAAAACGTCAATAATAGTATTAAAGACATAATTGTTTGTTTAATTTTCTTTATTATCCATACTAAAGCGAAGACATACATT
This sequence comes from Protocalliphora azurea, assembly GCA_932274085.1. NCBI lineage: Eukaryota > Metazoa > Arthropoda > Insecta > Diptera > Calliphoridae > Protocalliphora > Protocalliphora azurea. The sequence goes on from OW026520.1 coordinate 60,231,237, forward strand.
CATACATACATTCATACATACATTCATACATACATGCATACATACATACAACATACATACAACATACATACATACATACATACATACACACACATATACATACATACATACATACATACATACATACATATATACATACATATATACATACATATATACATACATACATACATATCGAAGTAAATAGGACTCCTTCTTCAAGCAGAAACATTTCAAAGGGTGCGGAAGCCACTGCGAATGTTCAGAGTAACTCAGTCAAATGAGTGAACAAAAAATTCTGTCTGCCAATTATACTGCATAACGTAAACATTAAAAGAAATATCCCTTAAGAAGTTTATAAAATAGTTAATTCATCTAAAAATAAAAGCAAGTTTTATTTTTATTATATCACTTGGAAATGATGGAGATATTGAGATCTCAGGAAATAAAATCATACTCATTTTCTTTGTCGGAATTAAAAAGTATATCAGTTATTTTAAGAGGTTTGACTGGACTGTCCGAAATCAAAGCAGCCCTCGACGCGGTATTACCTGATACTGTAGAAAAGGTCAGTAAATTTTTTACGCAATTCTCTGCCAAAAATTGACATACCTGGTACAAGGAAAGAAGTTAAATTATATTAATAGAATACATTTTATTCTTAACCATTCAATCTCCTTGTACTCCCCTAACATAGTGTCTACATTACACAATTTTTTATCAAGACAAACGTCAAACTTAACGCAAATTTGAGGAAGGTGCCAACAGTTGCACAAAAACGACAATATGGCGTATTGATTATTGTTTTTTATATATGCAGTTTGGCAACTGTAACAACCAAAATAATAATCAGCTGTTTAACTAAGATTACCTTGTATATATTCGCACTGATTTTGACGTTTGTTTTAATAAGAATTTGCCTAATGTAGACGCTAGGTAAAGCAAGCAAAAGAGAGATTCAATGTTACCGTTGTCAATCGTGGGGGCGTAAAATGTAATTTGAGCCCGGACTCTGCAATATAAAAAAGGTATTGCTTCACCAATATGTGTAAACTGTAATGAAAGTGATCATGTTGCCAATTATAAAGGCTTACACGTTCAAATCTTATATAAAGAATAAAAAAGAAATGTTAACTAAAGATAAATATAAAAGAGAAGAAATGCGTAAAAATGTTAATAATGTCCGCAAGCCATTTTTATCCTAGTATTAATAATTGGGTACAAAATGAAAAACCAATTCCTAGTGATTTAATAAATGATGTATTATCTAAATATGGCCCGAAATAATTTGATAATTGTTACTTTTAATGTTAGCTCGTTAGTGGGGCTAAGTAGACGTAACGAATTAATTAAAATCCTTAATTTTCATAAGATTGACATTTGTTTTGTGCGGGAAAAACTCGATATTTACTTTTGATAATTATAATATTATAAGAGACTATTCAAGCCAAGGCACGGCCATACTTATTAGAAATAATATAAAATTTTCAATTCCAAGTACTCCAAATATAAATTTTCCAAATATTTTTATTGAAATAAATCTTAACTTTTCTGGTCAGGTTAAAAAATATTTACTGGGCAGTATTTATATTCCATAAAATTCCATAAATGCCATTATCTGCATCCTTCATGCGATTCAGAATTGTTCTATGACTTATGATGGTATTTTCATTGATTGCGACTTGAATTCAAGAAATCTACAATGCGATTCGATCGACAATTTTAACGGCCAAAGTTTATATGATTGGTTAAGCTTTTCATGTATTAACATTACCAGACCTTCGTTTCCAGGGTTACCATCCTTCTAGGACCATTTTCTAATTACTACAAATCTGTTAGATTCAGTAAATACAAAATTAGTATGTATCTAGTTTTCCTACATTCTCCGATCATTTCCCGCTTATGTTAGATTTTAAATTTTCTGATTTTGATCTAATCACTTCAGCACCAAAATTGTATCTTTCGAAGATACAAGCTGGGATGAATTTCGTAAAGACGTTGATCTTGACTTAACTAGTTTAGACCCTCCTTTTAGCAGGAAATTGTCTGCAGTTGTCATTGATGAACATATTTATCAATTTAACAATTGTATTAATATTGAAATAGAAAAAGCATTCAAAGAAAATTTAAATGAAAAATAAATTATTTATACTATCGGAGAAAAAAAGAAACTTTTTAAGGTTAAATACTCTTGGCAGAAAGAAAAAAAATTTTATAGATATTGCAATAGGACTTCGGGCGAAAATCGAATTCATCTTTTGAAAATGATTATTAAGGAACAAGAAGAAAGGCATCAGTCAGAAGAGTTTAAAGTAAGAATTGAGAATATTAAACAAGGCCCAAAGGCATTTAAGGAAGTCAATAAGCTTATTGGTAACAGAAAGTCTGGGAGTCTTTGATAAACCCATCGTGTTTTATATATAGAGGATGCTGACAAAGTCGTTTAGTTTAAACGTTATTTTGCGGATGTTTATAAATATACCACCCACTTTTCTAACTAACTTTGGAGCTTTAAACACACATTTTCACTACCTCTAATGAAGTTCAGGATGAGGATAATATATCAAGTTTCTTGACTAAGAAGCTACCCCTATCCGCAATAGAGTTTTTAGTTAAGATTTTTAATCAATGCCTAGATATTTGCTATTTTCCAAAATGCTGGAAAATAGTGAAAAACTTCCCTTTGAGGAAAAAACCCAATAGTTTTCAAATTGAGAACTCTCGACCAATATCAAAGTTGTCTAACACGGGTAAACTTTTTGAAAAAGTTATCAAAATTAAATTGAAAAATGCTCTAGTGACAGATATAAGTTTGGTTTCAAAAGAGGTCACTCATGTGTTGGTGCACTATTACTTTTTCCGTATTAAGTAAGTCATTTGTAATTTAAGGAACAAAACGTGCACGGTCGTTTTCGCACTTGATGATAGGGCATGGCATTTAGAGATGTTATACAAACTTATTAGAATGGGTTGTGATTCTTTCGTTGTGAAATTCGGAAACTATTTCGACGATAGAAAATTTTTTGTGGAAATAGACAATACAAAATCGGTCTTGGGTAACATTTTTTGCAGAGTTCTGTTATGTAGTATTCACATGATTGACTTACCACATGATTTGGATGATTCTAAAAGTATCCTGTATGCGGATGACTCAATGACAAATTCTACAGGGACTTGGGTATTAAGATTAACACTTAGAAGTCAGAGGCTATCTGTTTTCTTAATGTTTCGGGCAAAGGTGCACGGGACACAGTCAGATAAAGTAAAATATTGAATCTCTCTTTGCACAGTTTTAAAATCCCTTTCTTAAATAATATTAAATATAAATACACACATATAAATACACACACACACACACTTATTTTTTGCCTGAATAACTAGTAATTTTTGTTCGAGTTGTCTACGAATTCGTGTAGTTATTTTTAGACTCTAGGGATACTCAAAAATATGTACCTAAACAAAAATAAAAAAAAAGAAAACAAGTGACAAAAACTTTTTTAGTATAAAATATCTCTTTCGAAATTTTGTCATAAAAAACTAACAGCATCAGAATGGGGTTGAACGAACAACCTTCTGGTTGCTAATCCAGCGCTCTAGCCAACTCATCCACGTGATTGCAATTTTACTGTACTATTATACTATTGTTTACTTATTTATGTAATACAGAGTAGGCAAATAATAATGAGGCCTTATTACCGAAAAACTACTTTAGTAAGTAGTTGCCATTACCGAAAACCAAAAAGTTTTTGCTGGTGTCTTAGCGATCATGAGAATAGTTTGGAGAACACACACACACACACACACACACACACAGCTTTCACCATTGTTTGTAAGTATGGCAACACTAAATTTTGAAGCTGCTAACATTAACATAGAAAGCTCTGGAATTCGAATATACTAGTTTGTCCGTTAAGAACACTGTAGAAATAGAGCTTTCGAGAAGCATCTAGAAGGTAATGCAGTGTAAACAAATTGGCCGTGAGAACACCATTGAGTCAGCCTAATTGGAAGCATCGTTAAGTAAAGACAATTAACTGCCTTGTACATTATAAAAGTGTGATGTATAAAGTGTGTAATTTAAGTGTGTGTGTATTAGAACATATAGTGACTATTTGAACTGTTGTTGTACATTTTAAATAAAATAAACAATCGTTTCAACTTTTAAACTACTAAACTGCTTTTATTTTCAATCAAAGTATCCAGTTTATTTAAAAGGAAATAAACCACAGTTTTTAAAAGGTAAAAACGTAACAATTGGTGTCAGAAGTGTGATTGCAAAATAATAAGTAGCCATGAAGTTTGAAGAGCTAAAAGTGGAGCAACTCAAGTGAGAATTCAATAAGTTAGAACTACCTACAGGTTTTAATAAAGCAGAATTACAAAAGAGGCTGATAGATGAATTCAAGAGGCGTGATATTGACATCAGAGTTTACGAATTCGAGTATAAAGAAGAAATGGAAGTTTCTACCCGTGCAATAACAATCAGCATCTACAATGTATGCTGCTATGATTGAACAATTTAAAGAACTTAAAGAAGAAGTTAACGAAACTTCTACAGTAAATAACGAGAAACTTCTTGCTGAAGTTTAAGATGAAAATAAAATAATGGAAATGAAATTTCGAGAAACTTCTAAAGCGGCAGACGAGACACTTCAGCAAATTTCGGAAGTTATAAACAGCAGAGTGGATTTCATTGAAACAAAGGTGGACTTAGAGAGCTGCCTAGATATACATACAAATTCGTTGATAAAAAACTACATGATCTAGAAATAAAGATAAATAATCTTCATTGCCAAGATGGACAGGTGTGATTTATTCCAGAATTCTCTACTAGAATAAAAGCGCCTAGTTTTGATGGTACCACACCATTTAATGTGTTCATGTTCAAGTTTGATACAGCTGCCATTATAAACATGTGGAACAACGAAGAAAAAGCTATATAGTTGATATTGACCTTAAAAGGAAATGCAGCAGTAGTTCTTGAAATAGTTATGACGACATAATGGAGGCGCTACAACGTAAGTAAACATAAAAAGGAATTATACCGAATGGAATTGCGTGGTAGAGTGCAGAAGCCCAATGAGACACTTCAAGATTTTGCGTTGGAAATCGAGTGTTTGCTGCAGTTTACTTATTCAGGGGAAAATAGCCCTTTTTTGGACCATATCAAGATAGAAGCATTTGTTAATGGCATTCGCGATCCTGAAATAAAACACGCGGTTTGTGCCACACCTAAACCATCATTTGCTGAAAGCGTCTCATTCGCACATTCGAAGTTATTGCTAATAATGAGAGAAATATAGTCGACGAATTAAAAAAGGAATTGGAGGCGTTTAATGAGAAGCAAAGTAAAGTCAGAGTAAAATGTTATAACTGTGGTAAATCAGGTCATACTCAGCGAAACTGCAAAGCACCCAGAAAACGAACCAGATCTGCCTCGCCTCAAAGTAAGAACCAGCAGTCAAATCATCATATGAATCACCTTTAAACTAAAACGAGCTAGCACTATGGGGCGAGAGCTAGCTCCCACATCTGATGGCCCCACGATCTGCATATCCATAATGCAACAGAAAAATAGCAAGATTACTGCTTCTATGTACATCAACGGTCAGAAGAACGTTTTTACTATAGACACCGGGGCATCAAAGTCTATCGTCAGTCCCGATTTAGTCAAGAAAACAATTGAACCATTATGTGGAGTAAGTATGCACACAGCTACTGGGGAGCCACTGTTTATGGTAAAGTATTTATTGTTGCCGACATTGTGGACGAAGTTATCATTGGTGCTGATTTCATGATTAGTCACGGCATTACTTTGGATATTGGACAAAAAGTTATGATTTCGCGAAATGTGGAGATACCTCTTGATGTAGGATATGAAAATAGGATTTAAGTATGAAAGCTAGTTACCGTCGAGCGTCAGAAACTACCACCACAGTTAGAAACTTTAGTATGGAACCGTATGGAGGGAGATTGTGAGGACAACAGTTTGTTAGTGATAGAACCAGCAGAAATAACAGCAAAAGCCCTCGTTGAACCCTGCAACAACAAAATAGTTCCTGTCGTTAAGTCAAATTCCGAAATAGGTCAATGCATTTCAGCAGAGGCAGTAATCAATTGCGAGAAAAACCCGAAACCTACCAATAAGTCCATCAAAGAACACGAGCTACTAGCGGAACATGTGAGAAAATGGGTAGAAGGATTAGCGCCAGAGAGAAATAAGGCCAAACAGATTCCGAAGAAATATACCGCCGTCTTCGCCTTAAAGAGCCAAAGTCATGGTAGAACGGCAATTGTAAAGCATCAAATAAATACTGGCGAAGTGAGACCAATAAAGCAGTCGCCCAGAAGTGTTCCTCTATTAAAATGAAGTGAAGTGAAGGAGTTAGTCAATGAAATGGAGGAGAAAGAAGTCAGCAGAAGCAAGATGAACAGATGAAGATAAGATAATTGCTGTAAAGGACTGTCCACGTCTGAGAAATCTCCACGAATTGCGTAGTTTTCTTGGCCTTTGTACATACTACAGATGATTTGTCGCGAATTTCGCCAATGTAGCTGCAAGCTTACATGTGCTGACCAAGAAGTCATAATCATTCCAATGGAGTGAAGCACAAGAACTAGCATTTCTCAAGGATCTATTATGTACGGCCAATTTTGTCATATCCTGTACCTGGAGAAACGTTTGTGGTAGATATCGATGCGAGCGGATACGGAATAGGCGGTGTACTTTCAGAAGTCTTTGGCATTGAAATAGTCATTCGATACTTCAGCCGAACGCTTTCGAAGTCTGAAAGAAACTACTGCGTAACGCGACTATAACTTTTGGCTGTGTTAGGGTGTGTGAAGCATTATCACAAATATCTGTATGGTCGACACTTCCAACTGAGAACCGATCATTCTGCCCTCAGGTTGTTACTACAATTTAAACAACCTGAAGGACAATTGGATCGTTGGATAGAGCTGCTTCAGAGCTATGACTTTAGCATCGAGCGCCGGAAGGGTTTGAAATACAGCAATGCGGACGCGCTGCTAATACGGCCCTGGAACGTGGAATGTATGCATTGTACTCGATATTCGACTAATGCATATAGATTCCAGTGAAGAAGCCCGCAATGAAATATCCGCCGAAGGTCCACTGATGAAATCATATTGGGCCCTATGGAATAGTCTACAGTTAAATGGCTGCTTATACCACATATAGGAAAGTTCTGACGGTAAAACAGTGACAAATCTAAAATAAACGAAGTAATGAAAGAGTTCCATGATGGTCCCAGTGGTGATCATCTCGGTGTGACAAAGACCTTAGAAAAGTTAAAACAACGTTTTTGTTGGGTGGGTTGTCAGCAAGCAGTAGCCGATTGGGTAGCCAATTGTCCACAATGCATAGCAGCGAAGGGCCCAGTAAGAAGTGGACAACTTCAGCAGTGTAACTCAGGTGCGACATTCTAGCAGATTGCAATGGATGTACCAGGCACTTTTCCTGTCAGTGATGCTGGAAACCATTACGTTCTAGTGGTTATGGATTATTTCAGCAAATGGAGGTATAAGCCATACCCGATCAGGAATCTAAAACGGCTATAAGCGTATTTGCAAACAACTGGGTGTGCCGCTATGGTGTTCCACTGGAGTTGCATTCTGATCAGGGTAGAAATGTTGAATCTGCCGTATTCAAGGAAATGTGCGATTTATACGGAATAAGAAAAAACAGAACGACGCCACTGCATCTGATGGCATGGTCGAAAGATTTAAGAAAAGTGGTCAGTGCACATCAGAAGGACTGGAATGAACACATACCGAAATTTCTATTGACATTCAGATCAGCTGCTCACGACTCAACCTCTCGAACACCTGCAAAAATTGTCTTCGGGACAGAACTCAAGTTGCCTGGTGATTTAGAATCCGGTACTAAGCCCTCATCAACAAATAATGAAAACACTTCCCAAGAGTAAGATGACCTAAATGAATTTCATGAATTCGTACGCAGACGAATAAAAATAACCAGCGACAAAATGAAAGCCAGATACGATCGAGCAGCGAATTCTGAAGGATTTAATGAAGGCCAACTTGTACTGTTCTATAACCCACAACGTAATAAAGGACTGTCTCCGAAACTACAAACCCATTGGGATAGACCATACAAGGTAATTAAGAAATTAAACGGCGTGGTGTATAGAATACAGAAAGAAAAGAGCCCGAGATCTAAGATGAAGTTCGTACATCTAGAACGACTAGCTTCCTATGGGAGAAGTGAATCTGTGCTTATGCTTGAATTCAAATAACGGTTTTAACGGCTGGTTTAAAGTTAAATAATGCTTCTCAATCTTTCTCAATGCTTCTCGACCTTTCTATTTATGTTAACAGCAGTTAACATATCTGTAGAAATTATTAATATAGCTGTAAACATACAACATTGAATGAAAAGCTTTCACCATAGTTTGTAAGTATGGCAAAGCTGCTAACATTAACATCGAAAGCTCTGGAATTCGAATATACTAGTTTGTCCGTTAAGAAAATTGTGGAAATAGAGCTTTCTAGATACATCTAGAAGGTAATGCAGTGTATATAAATTGGCCATGGGAACACCACTGAGTCAGTCTAATTGAAAGCATCGTTAAGTAAGGATAAATTAACCGCCTTGGCTGTATATTCTTGTACATTTTCAAAGTGTGCTGTTTAAAGTGTGTAATTTAAGTGTGTGTCTATTAGAACACATCGTGACTATTTAAACTGTTGTTGCAAATTTTAAATAAAATACAGAATCGTTACAACTTTTAAACTACTAAACTACTTTTATTTGCAATCAAAGTACCGGTGTATTTATATATATATATATATATATATATATATATATATATACTTTTTCTTCGTCGTTCCACATGTTTCTAATGGCAACTGTATCAAACTGGAACTTGAACACGTTAAATGGTGTGGTTCCATCAAAACTATAAAATAAAATAATAAAAGCAGTTTAGTAGTTTATAAGTTGTAACGACTCTTTATTTGATTTAAAATGTACAACAACAACAGTTTAAATAATCACTTGTGTTCTAATACACACACTTAAATTACACACTTTATACATCACACTTTAATAATGTACAAGAATATACAGCCAAGGCAGTTAATTTATCTTTACTTAACGATGCTTCAAATTAGACTCACTTAATGGTGTTCTCACGGCCAATTTATATACACTGCATTACCTACTGGATGATTCTCGAAAGCTCTATTTATATATATATTTACATAGCTCTATTATATATATATATATATATTTATTTATATATATATATATATATATATATATATATATATATGTATATATATATATATATATATATATATATATATATATATATATATATATATATATATATATATATATATATATTTAAATATAGCTTTCGAGAATCATCTAGGAGGTTATGCAGTGTATATAAATTGGCCGTGAGAACACCATTAAGTGAGTTTAATTTGAAGCATCGTTAAGTAAAGATAAATTAACTGCCTTGGCTTTATATATATATATATATATATATATATATATAAACAAATTGGGAATTAAAATTCGTTTTTTTGAGCTTAAAATATCGGGAACTAGGTCTAAATCTCTTTTAAGTATGCACCACATATTATGAGGACAGATTTTTATGCCGCGTGTAGTCATGTCTGCAAAGTCAACGTTGCGTACATAGCAATTATTGTTGCCAGATTGTTTACTTTTTTCCTGCTAAATTTCTAACGCCGATCACTTCACAACCGGTTACGAACTCTACTCCTAGAAAGCACTGTCTACACTGCTAAGGAACTTGTAGAAATGTTTTGCTTTATGTTTGTTGTAATTTTTCAGATTGCTGTTTATAACAATATAAGCAATAATAATTTTAATAAATATTACAAATATTACGAATTTTATTGGTATTTCTTATTATTTTTATTTAATTTTTCGTATAGTTCACATTTTTGTGGAAATGTTTCTATATGCGTTGGCACAACATAATTTGAAATGTCTAAGTAGGTTTTTGCAAAGGATACGTCGTCGAGACGACGAGGTGTAGCCTCTGTGTAACTTCTCCGTTTTTGAGAATAACTTTGGTATATATACTTTTGCTTTTGTTTTGATTAAATGTTAGGTTTTGGAGTGGCGATTCGTATTGGAAAGAAAGACTTATGTCATAATATAAACTATGTAAAAAGTTCCAACCACAATAAAATGGCATCTTTTATGAAGAAACAATAATACTAATAAATTCTTTAAACATTAGAGGAATGTTATTCTGGTATAATGCATTTCATCCAAGCAGAGAAAGAAATTATTATATATACCTTGAAAGCAAGCAAAAAACAAGAAGTCAACATACATATAACTACACCGCCATGAAAACGTTAAAAATGGAGCAGAAGATTTAAAGGGCTTCCCTAATGTGGACGGGCAGTAAAGTCCGTTTCCATTGACAATATCATTTTTAACTTTTTATAGAAAAATGCTTTGCAAAAATTGCTAATGTATTTTTATACATTTGCATTTACAAAATTTATTCCATGGCAGTACATGTGATCTCAGCTGATTTTTCTTATTGGCGCCATACCCTACATCTGTCAAAAGTTGTTTATGATACATATTGCTTATGTCCGTTAATTTAAATTTTGTTATGAAAGTGGTTACAACTGAATGAAAAAGAATCAATATTAATAGAAAGTAGTAACTTCATTAATTATTTAATTTATAAGACATGATTCCAAGAATTTTATTATTTTTTTTAAAGTTCATAGAGAATTTATAAAAAAGCAAAATACATTGATGAGTTCGCCGTATTTTTATTGTTGCTGAACGGCTGCTAGCTGTTTTATTTTAACATGTATACATTGAAAATAAATATTAATAAAAGTGTTAATTATTCAATTTACAAGACTTGAATTTACAAAGTTTATACTATTGGCGAAATAAAACAAATGTCAAGGCCCAAACAGTTAACGTAGAATAAAAAAAAGAAGCGTGAAATATTTTGTACAAACCTCCAACAAAAGTAAACGTATCATATGCTTTTGAACATTCATTTTGTAAATAACCCTGTTCTTTGGTTATTTTGTAAACAAAATAAACTTCAGGATTGTTATAAAGCCACGCAACTACGTAAAAATCTATTCTCTATAGATTTCTGCGATAAGCTGCCCATAATTTTTGTGTCAATAGCTACAAACACACATCTGCATAAAGCAGGTTGAAACAGCTGATTGCAATACGACGATTTTTTGTTGACTGGTTGGGCCTTTAGCAATGCTACAAAAACACCAACATGGCGAATTAATCTACTTTTTCAAATATGAAGCATGGAAAAATGAAACAAGTGGCAGCAGTTCTACAAAAACAACAATACATCGAATTCAATAATATTTTTTTAAATTTCTAGGTACTAAAACAAATAATCAGATGAATATGTGGGGTCACCTTTTTCAATTACCTTTGACTGTAAACAATAGCCTGAAATGTCAAAATATTCTTTGACAGTTCGGCGAGTATTTTTATAAAAACAAAACTCATTTGTGAATTTGTCATGTCGTTGTGGTTGCAAAACTTCAGTCACCTGCTTTAATTTGCCTTGTATTGAAGTGTATGGGAATTAAAGTAATTTCAGCTTAATTTGAAAAAAAATGTTTTTTGTAAGGAAAATTGTCTTGGTGTTTTATTACAAATTTTAAACATTTACCTCAGAAAAAACCTAACAAATAAGTCATCAAAATGAATTGAAACTTAAAAAAAATTAATTGTGAGTTTAAAAGAACTAATAATCGACTTCTCTATGTTTCTTATTTCAATGAAATCGGATTGTTACTTAAAATTTTGAATATTTTCCGAGAAAATAAAAACCAAATAATTTGGTGTGTCCGCATTACTCTATAGCGAAAGTGTCTGCCAATATTCTTGTTTTCGAAATTTTCAAATTCTATTGCATTCCACAAAATGTGATGAAATCGCAATGCAATCTAAAAATTTTTAATATTTTAAACTATATACTTCGTATATATTTGACAAATTTCCATAAGTAAATAATTTAAATAAAATACTGAGAAAATTTAAAAAAATGGATGTATCCACCTTATTCAATAGCAAAATTGTATATCTAATATTTTTATTTTCGAAATTTCTCTTGCATTTCATAAAATGATAAATTTATTTAACAATAAATGTTCAAACATAACGGGAAGTCTTCAATAGAGATGATGTTAAAACATCATGGTAAAATTTTCTGCTCAAATTTCAATGTTTTCATTATGACGTACATGTATTAATGTTAATTTCTTGTTTTCTCATTGTTTTGGTGCTGCCTTCCACTAAAGAGCAAAAAGGGGCGAAACTAATTGTCAAAAATATAAGTCTACACGAGCCTTTTTCTTGTTCGCACATTGAAAAAAATGTTATGCGCACATGCATTTGGATAGTGTGGACCCAACTTCTTCATGTTTTGTTCTTGTTCGCACACCCTTGTTCGCACAATTGTTCGAGCAAACATGTCTGCCATCAGACGTAATTATTGAATGTAAAAGTATCGAAGGTGACACTGACGGCAGACAAATAATTTGTTCCGCAAATGTTCTACCCACTCAAAACAATACGAAAAAATGCGTGTTTTGCTCTGCCGACGTTTTGTTCTTCTGCGAACGAGAAAAATGTTAGTCTGGACGTAGTGTAATCATGCAGTAACAAAATACATGTAATCAAATACATTTTTTTGTTGCTAAAAGAAAATGCCTTCACAGAAAACAGTTTGTGTATAAATATAAGAATTTACTTTTATTGATTTTAGTTCATAATGTTTTAGGATAATTTCTTAAATATTAATACTTTTTTACATTTTTTGAAATGAATCAAAAGTAACGAAGACTTAAACAAATTGTTTAAATTTTCATTTATATTTTCAATTTGTAAATGAATGTTCGAAATTTTCTTTACAGAATTTTTGGTTTTTAATGATTTTTAGGCACTTATGCATGTGCTATAGAATGGCAGCAAATTTAAGCTAATTCCTAATCCTTACTTTTTAACAGCTTTTTATTAGAAAATTGGCATTTAAAGGGATTTATTGCTAATATTTTCATGCATAAGTATTTATATTTAGAATTTGAATCAAATCTAATAAAACTAAATTAAAATTTTAGCAACATTTTTTGCAAAATTCGTAAAATTATCATTAATTACAATATAATAATATATATGAACAAATTTTATTTTTTATGAAAAAAGTTTGGGAAAAAATGTCATGTTCGATTCATAATATTTATGAAAAAAATTTTCAAATATATGGATTTTTCTTCTCTGTGTTGGTTGCTGTGTTGGTTGTGTAGTTTCCATTAAGTCCAGTCTACTATAAAATTTTTTATCAAGACAAACGCCAATTTTGTAGTAGTGTAAAAAAATTGTCTAATGTAGACCGAATTCTTATGTTGGTAGCAGTTCTATAGGAATAACAATACGGCGAATTTATTAATTTGTTTATCTATGGAGTTTGACACTTAAATAATAAAAAGTTTTTTGAACAGAAGCTCTGTCAATTTTCCTTAATCGTAAGATGTAATGTAGAAAGAATTTATCAGTATTATAGCAAAATTAAAACAAAATTGTCAGCGCACGAGCATTGACAACTTGCTTGAAAAAAGACGCCATTTTGATTTTTGTTGGTACTTTCTACATGGTTTATTATGATATACGTTTTTCCTTATAATTGGGAGATAAAAACTTCTACAAATTTCTCTAGTATAGACTCAACGTAAGGCATACATAACAGGCCACACGTAACGAAATATGTAAGATAAAAATATTAGTTTTATAAGATGTATTACAAGGCTGTTGTAATAATATTTCTACACACAACTATGTTATAAGATGAGTATTTTAGAAATTTCTTAAAATACAATGTTTTTGTAAAATTGTTTTGCTTTAATAATTATTTTACATTAAAAAGAAACTATTTTTATAAAATTGTGCTAAAAATGCGAATTATTAGAATAGAATAAGATTTATTATAGTTGTAATAAATAGTTGGTTGCCTAGATCCAAGGGGAGTGATAGCACCATTTGAAACTAAATATTTATTATCGTATATCTCGAGAACTATTATAGTAAAAGACTTGACAATTTGTGGGAATAATTTTCTTACTAAATAGGTTTTTTTGTGATAAAAAATTTGGTAGCTAGGTCTCTTAAAGCTTCTACAGTATTTTAATAGTGAACAACAATTTTGACAACTTCTGTAAGAATATAATTGCTCAGCTTCGTGTTTGAACATTTATTGCGAAATAAATTTCTAAACAGAACAAACGTATATTAGATTTTGAGAAAAGCGAGTTTGACAATTACAGAATTATGATCTATATAAAATAAGAGAAACGACTATTTTAATATTTAAGAAGACAGTAACTTTTTATCAAGACATACGTCAAAATTTTGTCTGTACAGATCATTTTTCATCTTTATCAATTATAGGGGAAGAAATGTATCATAATAAACTATGTAAAAAGTACAAATAACTACCAATGTAGCGCCCTTTATCAAGAAACAACAAACAGAGTTGTCAGCACTCGAAGTCTGACAACTTTACTTTGACGTAGTACTTATATTAAACAAATTTTTATCAAAAATAATATATTTAGGAAGAAAATTTTTCCTACAAACTGCCAAGTCCTTCACTATAATAGTTCTCGAGATATACGATAATTAATATTTAGTTCGTATGGAGGCAATCATCTCCCCTGCACCTACTCACCCTTTTTTATCTAAAAGATCCAATTTAGTAAGAAAGTTATTCACACAAATTGTCAAGTCCTTCCCTATAATAGTTCTCGAGATATACGATAATTAATATTTGGTTTGTATGGGGGGACTCCCTCCCCTAGACTTACCCATTTTTTTTATCAAAAAGAATCTGTTAAGTAGGAAACTTATTCATGCAAATTGTCAAGTTCTCCACTATAAGTTGTTCTCGAGATATTAATATTTGATCTGTATGGAGGGTACCACTTCCCCTGGACCTATCCGCCCAATTTTTTATTAAGAAGGATGTGTAAACTAAGAATCTTATTCATGCAAATTGTCAAGTCCTCAACTATAATAGCTCTTGAAATATGCAGCAATTAATATTAGGTTTGCATGGGGAGTACCACCTCCCCTGTGCCTACCCGCCCAATTTTTTTTTTATTAAAAATAACCTATTTAGTAAGAGACTTATTCGTGCAAATTTTCAAGTCCCAGACTATAATAGTTCTCGAGATATTTGATAATTAATATTGGGGGTTACCACTTCCACTGGGCCTACCCGCGCAATTTTTTATTAAGAAGGACGTGTTAAGTAAGAAACTTATTCATGCAAATTGTCATGTCCTCAACTACAATAGCTCTTGAGATATGCAGCGATTAATATTAGGTTTGTATGGGGAGTTCGACCTCCCCTGGGCCCACCCGCCTAATTTTTTATAAAAAAGAACCTATTTAGTAAGAGACTTATTCGTGCAAATCTTCAAGTCCTAGGCTATAATAGTTCTCGAGATATTGGGGAGTACCACTTCCCCTGTACCTACCAGCCCAATTTTTTGTTAAGAAGGACCTGTAAATTAAGAAACTTATGCGTGCAAATTGTCATGTCGTCAACTATAATAGCTCTTGATAAATGCAGTAATTAACATTAGGTTTGTATGGGGAGTACCACCTCCCCTGGGCCTACCCGCCCAATTTTTTATCAAAAAGAACCTATTTAGTAAGAGACTTATGCAAATTTTCAAGTTCCAGGCTATAAAAGTTCTCGAGATATTTGATAATTTATATTGGGGGGTACTACTTCCCCTGGACCTACCCGTCCAATTTTTTATTAGGAAGGACGCGTAAACTAAGAATCTTATTCTTGCAAATTGTCAAGTCCTCAACTATAATAGCTCTTGAGATATGCAGTAATTAATATTAGGTTTGTATGGGGGGTACCACCTCCTCTGGGCCTACCCGCCCAATTTTTTTCAAAAAGAACCTATTTAGTAATATACTTATTCATGCAAATTTTCAAGTCCCAGACTATAATAGTTCTCGAGATATTTGATAGTTAATATTGGGGGTACCACTTCCCTTCGACCTACCCGCCCAATTTTTTATTAAGAAGGACGTGTTGAGTAAGAAACTTATTCATGCAAATTGTCATGTCCTCAACTACAATAGCTCTTGAGATATGCAGTAGTTAATATTAGGTTTGTATGGGCGGTAGCCCCTCCCCTGTGCCTACCCACCCAATTTTTTATCAAAAAGAACCCATTTAGTAATAGACTTATTCATGAAAATTATAAAGTCCTGCACTATAATAGTTCTCAAGACATGCGAGAATAAATATTTGGTTTGTATTGGGACTATAACTCCCCCGGACCTTTGCGACCAATTATTTATAAAAACTATTCTGTGTATGTTTTTCCCACAAAATAGGTTTATTTATAAACGACATATGTATATTACACTCCATTTACAAACATTATTTGATTTTTATATGTATAAGAAATGGCCATAGCCTGTGTAAACCTCCTACGACTTTTTTGGTGTGACGTTTTATACTTCAGTTTTTATTTGCGCGCACAGTTTAGTGCGCCCAAATGTTTTTTAGGTATTAGTTTTTTTTTTTTTTTTTATATGGAGCTTGACATTTGTGTGTACGACGAGACAGCTGTTTGCAAAATGTAATCTCTGTTCTTTGGCGTCAATATTGCAATATGTCAGAGCCTGCCGTTGACAATTTTTTTAACGCCGTCATTTAAAATGAATCTTATATTTTTTAAAAAAGCTTCTATGTATTTATACAGGGAGTAAAAGTTTATGCCATTTAGTATGCATATAATATCATTTAAAATTTGTATGGTTTTACCAAAATATTTTATTCGAAATTCATGGTATATTGGGCAAACACCGATGAAATGAAATGTGTTTTCCGTAGCATCTAAATTGCAAATTGTACTAATACCAACATAGTTATTTCTAAAGGATCTAGCATTCAAGTCTAATAATCCACCTCTAGCCCTTATTATTTAACTGACTGAACGTGGAGAAAAGTCTGAAGTATATAACGATTCAACATTGTAATCTAGATTTGGATATAGATCATGAAATTGTGAACTAATAGCACATTGTATATAATCATTACGTTCTTTAATTTTTATTTGGTCTATTATAGGTTTCCACTGTCTTCTTAGTGGTAATATTGAGTAATTAGGGGTAAATGACATGTTGACAAAGATTTTCCCACTCCTTAGCCCAGTATATGTTCTGTTCTAAATATTTAATGCGAGGTAATATGTGAGGATACATATCCAATTATTTATTGATGTAGCTGAGGTGAAGTCTTAAGGTAGATAAGTATAGTGACACAATTTATGTCTCTAAATACATCATATAATTAGGTGTCGTGTTTGGGTAGGTATACCATCTTCTTATAAAAAATCTAAATAGTTTTTCAACCTCGTCATATTTTGCATAGCTCCATACTTTCGCTACATGTAACATAATTGACCTGGACGCTAATTGGAATATTTTAAGTTTATTATTCTGTGATATCTGTGGGTTGCTAATACATTTAGACCAAGTAGAGTTTATCGCCAATTTTGATGAAGTTTGTTTGTTAAGTGTTTTTTAAAGGAGAGATTGTATGTGATGTCAACTCCGAGATATTTATAGCTATTTACATTTCAATATTATCGCTACCAAAAGCCAGTTTAAATTTGACGAAATTCGTGTACCGACACGAAATAATATTATTTTAGATTTATCTGGATTAGGCTTCAAACACCACGTTGAACAATAATTATATAAGCAATCAATCATTTTTTGCAATTCCGTTGGGCTGTCTGACAAAATAACAATATCGTCGTCGTAAAGCAATACTTTAACATTAACGTCAGCAACATTTACTGCTCCAGCTAACTCTTCTACTAAATCATTAATATATAATGAGAGTAATAGCGGGCTTAATATACAACCCTGTTTTACACCTATTTTGACAGAAAAAGGATCTGAATAAGAGTTTCCATCCCAGATATAACTTAGTATTTTCATACATGTGCCTTAAAATTCTTATTATCTTAGAAGATAAACCTAGACGCGAGAGCTTGTAGAATAAACTATTACGAGGAATTGTATCAAAAGCACACGAAAAATCAACAAAGAATGCATATGTATTCTTGTTGTTGGCTTTATTTAGATACACAATATTAACGAGGCTGAAAATGTCAACGGTTGAATAATTTTATCTGAATCCGGCTTGAAATTCAGTAGAATGGTACTAAATATTTTGCATAGGGTATTAATTAGCGATAACCCGCCATAGTTTGATGGACGATTAGGATCACCCTTTTTGAAGAGAGGAATCAGTATCGATTTTTGGAAACTGGGTGGAATTTTCTCATGTAGGAATAGTTTGTTAAGGACGGATAATTATTCAATAATAAAAGAATTAGGAGCATTTTTATAAAATTCATAACAGATTCCATCTTGACCATTCAGTTAAAATCATTTTACTTTCAAAAAGTTAGCTTCTAAAACAATAATCAATAACAGAACTACCCATAACCCCACAAAAGCTGCATTCCCATAGAGCATCGTTACCAGTTCTACCATTAAGCACAATCCCACCGACATTTTCAATAAAATTCATAAATTTTTTGCCCTGCGCATTTAGTTGTTTTTCTTTTGAAGATCTAGTTAAATTGATATGTGTAAATCTTTCAAAAATTTAGCTTCTAAAACATAAGCAAGTTTTGCAATTTTTGCATTTAAATCGCCACCTATACAGAAATTTTAAGGATCAAGTTCCTGTACAAAATCTTCAAACTTATCGAATTCATTCTTCCAGTTACTGCAGTTTAAATAACATGGGATTAAATAAAACACATTACCTTCAAATTTGGCACTTAATACCGTATTACTGAAATTGTCTAAAAATTTAAAAGCATATGTATTTTTAAGATTTTTCTGAAACCATATAAACATCCTCCACTAGCACGTCTAATTATTAAAATATGACGAGAACAAATGCTGTCTATCAACTGTGACATGGGTTTCAAAAGGAAGAAATACATCAAAATTATTGATGTATGTATTAAATTTACTAAATTTTAATGATTTTTCAAGATTTGCTACATTATATGAAACTAAATGGCATAAATTAAATTGATATTGGGCGTTTGAAATATCTACATTTTTAACATTAAAATGTACTATATTCATACTGTCTTTAAAGCAAATCACGTAATTACATTCCGATAAAAGATTTTTCAAGTATTCAGCATCGTTAACAGAATCAGCACAAACTTTTCCACTGGACCAAGTATATTTTTTTGTTATTAAAAAATAAACAAAACTCGCCAAGACTGACTTTAACAGATTCGTTAGCTTTTGAAATATTTTTGCTTAATTGTCTCAGGTTATATCGTACATTTTGTTCATCTTCGGTGTAGTCTTTTTGTATGAACACATGTTGACCTTTCAAATTACACTTAGCAGCAACTACGTTGTAAACCTGCGAATTCGATCCTAAGCTGAACAAAAACGATTTTCCAGAAGAAATCAAGCGAGATGACACCACAGCAACATTGACATTAAGTACATCATCTTTTAAGATTGTTGTGTAGAGAAATCTCATCACAACAGTCTCACAATACATCTTATAATACTAATATTTGAATCTAAACGTGAAACAATTCTCTAAGAGTTTTGACAGAAAAATCTTATATATTATGTTACGTGTAGATGGACTGTTATTGGCACTGTCATATATTCTTTTGCCTCACATTATTCGTAAGTTTTTAGTTACCGTAGTCGATTATATTCATTTCACAATGTGAAGATCACAAAACCTGAAGTAACTGCTGTTTTTAGTATTAATTTTTCGGCATTCATGTAGCTCTTTAATACATACATCCCAAAAGTCCTTATTAAAAAATATTGAATTTGTCCTTGCTAATTGGATTGGAACAGTTCTGAGATAATTGCTTTTGGTTTATTTAATAATTTTAGTCAGAATTTTAATCACAGGAATTACTTATTTATTCATAGGCTTTCCGACTTTCTCTTAAGTCCGGCCTTCCCAACATACTTCATGAACGCTTTGGTCGCTATAAAGCTAAAACTTCTATATTGCAGCATAACGCTTTCTAATAAATCCCTGTATAATTTTTGGAACTCCGGAATTTTTCGCATAATGCGTGATATGCAAAATAAGAGGAAACAACTTATTCAGAGCCAGTTTTTCACTTCTAGATTAAATACCAATTAACAATTAGATAATCTAAAATTTAATTTAATCTGCCATTTGTGTTTTTAAGTCCGAAATTAAACCTTGTAGTATTGAACGACAAACATTTATAAATAAAATATTGTAATTTGTGCAAATATCACATATTGTTATTAAGACAACAGACTTTTCAATAAGAAGAAAATACGAAGTATTTTTTATTAACATTTATGGAAATTTGGAATAATAAATTAAATTTTGAAAAAATTAGGTAATAAAGTCGTTGTTTGGTCATCTTTACGGATAAAATTTCCAAAAGTTCAAAAATTCAACCACTCACTGTCATTGATAAGTTGTCTATGAATACATTTTAAATATTTTTGTTATTCAAAAAAATTGTAGTTGCTTAGATTTTTTTCCATACGATGAAAAACAAAAAAATAATGCCCCGATACTGATCACGATTTTTGGCGTTTTCCAACTGAAATGCTTTTGAGTTTTCATTTTTATATTCTCTGACACCTGCGACTGTTCAGGTTTTTGTCTATGATAATGACAATTTATTACGTTATTTGGCTCAAAATTTGTTATTCTGTAAGTCGATATTAGTCGATTGAAATGCCAAAACAGTCACTTCTTATTTTAATACCTTTTCAGTAGTGGAAAAGCAAAAATATATTTTTTAATGATTTATGTATAAATCACCAAAACGTAAAAAAATAATCATCACATTAACTTAAACAATATTTTTGACTTCCCAAAAGTTAATTTTAAACACATTAAAATTTCAAAACAAGCACGTCCAAAGTTTGTTATTTTAAAAAGCAAAATACCTGATAAACCCATCCAAAATTTTAATATATTCCTCATCTCTAAAGCACTTGAAGGGATGGTAATCTACTAATTCCCACCAAAAACGAAGCTCAAACAAATAAATTTTTAAAAGCCACTGCCTTATCTAATGTTTACCAAATTGAAAGCTACCTTCATCCAAAACTGAATATAATAAAAGGTGTCGTTTTTGCTCCAACCCTTAAAAATTTAAAGAGTATGAAATTGTCGAAATATTAAAAAAGCAGGGAATTGCTTAATACAAAAATAAAACCAAATTCGTTGATAACAAAATTACCAACACTTCACATTCTTAATTTCAACCTCTTTAAATTACCCAATCAAAATCGGATTTTTAAATTACAAGGTAGAACTATATGTACCAAACCCTTATTCATTGCAAGAAATGTTTTAAATTAGGTCACATCGAGAAATATTGTAATGGTATTTAAAATTGTGATATCTCCCTATACAAAAATCCAATACATAAACTGCAATCAGCCTCATCGTTCCACTAATTTGCCCAGTAATCAAAAAAAAAAAAAAAAAAATAGCTTCTAACTCATCCAAGTTTAAAATTTCGTCTCCACACAACTCATTTAATCTATGCAAAATTTTGGTCTCTTGAAATGGACTCTTCTTTCTCTCTGATATGGTGCTATAAACATAATTAAAATTACTTGAAATGGCTGTAAATATCTTACAGTGGAATACTAAAGGCTTCAATAACAATCTACACGAACTACAACTTATAATCCAGAAACATTTACCTGATATATGATACCAGATAAATTGTTCTCTACAAGAAACTCACCATAGGATTAATCCCGTACGTTTAAATGGTTATAAAACATCAGTATTTAACAATGTATCTAGCAGAAGTGCTGTCATAGCTTTGTTTATTAAAAATAATATAAAACATACCTCCCACTCAATTTGCTACTTTCATGTCGCAATTGATGTACATATAGGATTTAATTATAGGATTTGAAGATGATATCGCTTTATTTAAATCCTTCCGAACCCATACCTATTACTGAACTAATAGCTATTTTACCGATTTCACTCTCTTTTATGGGGTTCTCCTCACACCAATCAAAGCGATCTTGTAATTGAAAATATTTTTACCAACTCGAATTTTTTATTGTTAAATGATAGTTTTTGACTAAATCTACTTTTACGCGTATAGACCTGTATCAGCAGACCTGGTTCCATAATTCTCATGCAATATCAACACACATTTACATGGCAGCGATAATTTTCCTATACATTTCGAACTCCAAAAGTCCAATTCTTCTACCTCCTAAGAAAAATAGAATTGTTTATAAAAAGCCAACTGTCTTTTTAAGTATAAGTGTGAACAAGCGAAAAGGGAATCCTTTTCCTTTTACACAACAAATAAATCCATCGTATTCAGTCAACAAAATTTGGTTCAATATACGAAAACTGAACGGAGCAAATACTAACTTTAGGATACATCACATAGAACAAAACAATGATACTGTATGAAACCTATTGAGATTGCTAACCTCTTCTCTAAAACGTGGTTAAATCAATCTTCCGACAACTTTGAGGATAACTTCATACTCAACACGCAAACAAGAAAGTATAGCAGCTCTAGGAATAAAACTAACTTTAAGTTCTTTAAAATAAAAACACCTGGATTAGACAAAATATCATATCCAATGTTAAAACTTTTACCTAATAATTTGCTGCTCATGATACTTCAACTGTACAATCTTATCTCTACACTGAAACAATTCCCCAATGTTGGAAAACGTCAACTATTATCCCTATACTAAAACCTGACAAAGATATAACCAAAATTGAGGGATATAGAGTAATATCTTTACTCCCGTGTTTATCGAAAATCCTGAAAAAATAATCGCCACAAGAGTATAACATCGTTTGCACAGTGGAGCAGAATCGAAATTTTTCGGAAACAAATCTGTAACTTCTGATCGGCCTGTTGGATTTTCATGAAATTTGGTATAGGCGTAGCAGAAGAGTGTACAATGTTATGTTTGGAAGGGGACACAACAATCCCACCAGGGGCGGAGCTAAGGGGGCTCAAAGTTAGGTACCTCTGACAAAAAATTTTTAATCGCTTGCAAAATTTTTGTTTCTCGTCCGATTTCAAATATTTTTATATATTATTGTAGGCCCTGATAAGACCTATCAAAAACGTGCTTACATGTCCTATTTATCTCTTATAGTTTTCGAGTTATTTGCGTTTGAATTTTTAAGCACCATAATTTTGCATGTTCTTGGTCCAGTTTTTTTCATATATATCCTAGTATTTCCGACCGATTTTATTAGTTTTTTTCTTAACTAGTTAAAGAACAAAATTATCTATTGAATAAAAAAAATTGAAGTCGATATCTTTACCGAGTCCAAAAATAAACGATTTTAAATTTGAAAATTGCAAAAAAAGACGACTTTTTGTGTTTTTTTAGCCGAAAAAGTATCTACACTCTTTTTTATATAAAATAAAATTTTCTTTAGCAACATATAATGGGTTTGCACTTTTCTGAAAGGTAACTTCACAGAGATGGCTTTACGATAAAAAACAAGCCCAATAACTCAATTGGTCATGGTACATACCCTCCCGAATTCGACCCATTTTATATGAAAGTTTTGAATTTAGACCATATTTTCTCAAATCCGAAAGCACGAATCGACAAGCGGAATATATTTTAAGAATCTTCAATATGTTGTTAAAAGTTTTAAATCAAAATCTACGGGACTTCGGAAAAATGTGGATTCTATAGCCAAAAATGTTAAAAAGCCCATTTTTGGGAATTTTGATTAGTTTATTTGGGAATTCAGGAAAACCCTACCCCTGATTAAAATTTGGTTAACGCGCTTTTATTTATATTAATAAGATCCACATTTCCTGAAAATTTCATTAAGATATCTTTATAAACAAATATGTTATTACAATTAAAAAATTTGTATTTTCTCCAAAAACCCCAAATTGGGCCTTTTGTTCGGTTTATTTCTAAATAGCAAAAAAAATTTTAAAAATATGTATTCCAAATTAAGCTTGTCCTTTAGCATATATAATTTCTGATCTTTTGCAAAAAGATTCAAGTCAATATCATGCCTCATTTCTGAAATATGCGCCTTTAAACTTTTATATTTCCAATTTATTGTATATATGACTATATTTTTACAAACTTGCAACTTTTGACTTTAGTTTTGCGTGAATAATTACTTAGAAATTTATAAATATTTCTGTATATTTTTTTTAATATATACACAAAATATTTTTATAAAAATAATAAATATTTTTTATTTTTAATAGGGTTGCCACATTTCCCAAATTTAAGTTAATCTTTATCCTTTTCTAAGCATTCATGTATTTCTATTAATGAATTTAAAATAACAAAACAAACAAAAAATGTCTATTTTAACTTAATCAATAAGTGTTTTATTAGTTTACATTTTTGGTGTTTACCTAAATTTAACAAATGTATTTATCTATTATTGATGGTTAAAAATTTATATATGTATGATCTAGTGGCAATGTACAGGTATCCTTTCCAGTGATACCTAGCTGCAGCATTTATCTATTACTTATGTTTCAAAATCTATATTTTTATGAGCTAGTGACAATGCACAGGTAATTTCCTGTAAAGATATCTTAATGAAATTTTCAGGAAATGTGGATCTTATTAATATAAATAAAAGCGCGTTAACCAAATTTCAATCAGGGGTAGGGTTTTCCTGAATTCCCAAATAAACTAATCAAAATTCCCAAAAATGGGATTTTTAACATTTTTGGCTACAGAATCCACATTTTTCCGAAGTCCCGTAGATTTTGATTTAAAACTTTTAACAACATATTGAAGATTCTTAAAATATATTCCGCTTTTCGATTCGTGCTTTGGGATTTGAGAAAATATGGTTTAAATTCAAAACTTTGATATAAAATGGGTCGAATTCGGGAGGGTATGTACCATGACCAATTGAGTTATTGGGCTTGTTGTTTATCTTAAAGTCATCTCTGTGAAGTTACCTTTCAAACAAGTGCAAACTTATTATATGTTGCCAAAGAAAATTTTATTTTAGACAAAAAAGAGTGTAGATACTTTTTCGGCTAAAAAAACAGAAAAACTCGTCTTTTTTGCAATTTTCAAATTCAAAATCGTTTATTTTTGGACTCGGTAAAGATATCGACTTAAATTTTTTTTTATTCAATAGATAATTTTGTTCTTTAACTAGTTAAGAAAAAAACTAATAAAATCGGTCGGAAATACTAGGATATATATGAAAAAAACTGGACCAAGAACATGCAAAATTATGGTGCTTAAAAATTCAAACGCAAATAACTCGAAAACTATAAGAGATAAATAGGACATGTAAGCATGTCTTTTGTCGGTCTTATCAGGGCCTACAACAATATATAAAAATATTTGAAATCGACGAGAAACAAAAATTTGGCAAACGATTAAAAATTTTTTATGTCAGAGGTACCTAACTTTGAGCCCCCTTACCTCTGCTCCTGGGGGGACTGTTGTGCCCCCTTTCTAAACATAACATTGCACACTCCTCTGCTACGCCTATACCAAATTTCTTGAAAATCCAACAGGCCGATCAGAGGTTACAGATTTATTTCCAAAAAATTTCTATTCTGCCCCACTGTGGTTTGCACTGAAATACAAATTACTAAGCATTCATTAAGTAGCATTTAAACTAGAGTATCCAAAACCGAAAACCGCAAACAGCATATTGTTTAACTTCTTATGTAATTTTACTCAGAAAAAGAGTTAAAAAAAGAAAAATTACATGTCTAAAAATAAGAAGTTTCATGTAATTTGCTAAATGCAATAAAATTGACAGATAGCTTATTTAATTTGGAAAATGCTCTTTAAAAAGTTTAAACAAATCGAACTATAATAAATCAAATAGTGGGCACAAAATATTTAAACGTTTAAAGTTTTGCTTTATAACGATTGTTGTATGAATACATTAGAAATGAAATATATTTATATTTATTAATCATGATGTTGTATATGTACCAGAAGAGCCCCACCAACCAAATTGCCCGAAACTCAGATCATTTAAAATGTATAGGGCCAAATACACAATAAAAGTTTTGCAGAAAAGATAACAAGATTTATTAAAACCAATAAGAAATTATTTAAAATTTAAAACTTTCTTTCATAAAAAACATACCAATAGATGGTTCTATTGGTATAATTTTTATAACCAGAATTTTATGCACTAGTTTTTTCGTGCTCACTTATAATTATTTCAATCACAAAATATATTTTATTTTGGAAAGACGTATTTTCAAATACCAGGATTATGAATAAAATATTAAAGAAAGGTGATTAAATAAAATATATTAAATAAATAAGAACAATTTCCAATAAAAAAATTTTTCTGATAACGTGAATAAAAAACTTAAATTTTGAAATTATGCACATCAAAATTTATTATTTTTGCAGAGTAAATCTTGTATGTACGTATAAATATAGGATTTTGTTAACAAAAATTACAAAAAAATATCGGTTATTCGGTTTTTTCAAGAGTCCAAAACAGGGCAACCGGTTTTTTGTAAAATGAGATTTTTCGATAAAACTGAAAACCGGATACTCTAATTTAAACCTAACCATTGATGCCCTAAACTATATTGACCAATTAACAGTTTCTGCATTTTCACACCGTAGTCACATCTCTATCATATCTGTTGACTTCGAAAATGCTTTTAATCGCATTGGCGTTCAATAATACCCCAAGAATGGAAATTTGGCCGCAAGATTATAAGTTTTATATATTTTCTTACTAAAGGAAAAATAAAAGTCAAAGTAAACAACTTTTATTCGTCCACTCCATCTCCAACATCAAGTCATCTACAAATTTAAAAAACAAGTAAATATCCAGCATGAATTAGTCCCACTTTTCTTGCATATAAGCGACTAGTGTAAAATTATCCGCACAAAAATTTCATTCAACAAAACTAAATATCTACACATTTGTAAGAAAAAATCATATAATGCTACAAATATTATTATTCAAGGTAAACCAATTTCTGAAGTGGAATACTCTAAAAATACTTGGCATAATCTTCAACAGCTTATTCACATGGTCCTCTCAATTGGACGCTCTTAAAAATTCCTTATTAAAACTTATTAATGTATTAAAATGTATAATGGCAAAAATGGTAACTCACATCGAAATACCTCAATAAATGTTGTACGCAACTTAATTTTGTCTAAAATAGACTACTTTCTAAATATCTACGGTAAAACCTCAAAGGTACAACCTAAGAAAATCTACCATCAATCCATAAGAATTGCAATTGGAGCTCTTAAAACGATTCCAATTAAAAATCTAATGGCGGAATTTGGTTTACCTACAATTGAGCAAAGATTTCAAACAGTAAACGAGAATTTAACCCTCAAAATAATCTTTCCTTCAGAACGTCACCTTATAAACAGAATTAAAAATCTCTTATTCCAGCAGTCAACATACATACTAACTCATTAAAACTAGCAACAGAATTAGGAATTAATATAAAACCACGGAAAATCTACACAATCGCCTTGGAAATTAAAAAAAAAACAAGTTTTTATTTGACTTAATAAATAAACCCAAAGATGTTACATCAAATTATATATAATTCACTTTTTAATGAAAAATTGGAAATTTTTGTTCACGGATGGCTCAGAAACAATTATCGATAATAAATAAAGACTGATTTTCTTGTCACACTTTACTAAGAATATTCAATTTTTACGGCAGAGTGAACGAGTTACCAACATATATAAAAAAATTCAATACATGTAAAGCACCGTTAATATACCCCAAAAATACCACAAGACGAGATCTGCAAAAATATATTAGATTAAGATTAGGACAACACATCTTTAACTCCACTGATCGAAACCAATGGCATTTATGTGATAGTAACGTAGTACAAAATATAGAACAAATGTTATTCAATTGTAGTTTTATTAAAGAATCCCAACGAAATGTTTTTGGAAAAAATTGCTTATTAGAACTCCTTAAAAAATATAAATATTCAAAATATAAATAATGTAATAACATTACTAAAAACACTCTAACATATACACTGCCTGCCACTTGAATAAGGAATCACATTTTTTTTTAACTTTAATTAAGTATATTTCCTAAACTAAAGTTCAGAAAAAAATAATTTTTTGCGCAACAAAATTTCAAAGTGTTGGCTTTAGTTTCCTGAAGAAATAAAAAATATTCATTTTTTGTTATACTAAAATTATGCATTTATTTAAAGACATGTATTTCTGTGGTACTATTTCGTGTGTCACTTGAATAAGGAATTCTTTTAATATTAATTAGGAAGGCTATGATTTGAATTTCTTTCAATATAAACGGCTAGAGAATTTTTAATTTGATAGTTTTTAAATAGTTTTTATTCAAAATGGGACGTGGTAAGGCTCTTAATAACTCTGAAAAAGAAAAGAGTCTGATTTTAGAATCTCAGGGTCAGAATCCGGTCCAAATAGCCAAAAACATTAATAGAGGAAAGACAGTTGTGTACAATTATTTAAATAACGTGGAAAGATATGGAAAAAACATGAAAGGGCGGAAGAAAATGGCAACAACTCCAAAAGAAAGACGAAAAATTCTTAGAATTGCATAAAATTCTGCCATGTCGGTATCAAAAATACGTGAAAAATAGGGGTGTCAGTGCCAGTCTAAGAACAGTGCACCGTATTTTAAAGTCGTGCCCATACATAGTCCGACGAAAACTGCAAAAAAAGCCACCACTTAATGAAAAACTCAAATCACGTCTACAGTTTGCCAAAAATATGGTTTAAAATTGTATTTTCCGATGAAAAAAAGTTTAATATTGATGGTCATGACGGGTGTAACTATTACTTCCATGACCTAAATAAGGAGGAATTATTTTTGAGCCGCAGACACAGCCGAGAGGGCGGAAATATGGTATGGGGTGCCATTTCGTATTATGGTACCATAGAATTGGTTTTTGTATCCAACAAAATGACATCAACGACTTACAAAAACGTTCTGGAGGAAGCATTTTCAAAATTTAATGATTTCTTTGGACCCATACCTTGGACGTACCAACACGACAACGCCCCGATTCATACCGCCAGAGCAGTAAAACAATGGATTAATCAACAAGGATTGGCCCCCATATTCACCAGACCTGAATCCAATGGAAAATGTCTGGAGTTGGCTTGCAAGAAAAGTTTATGAAAGAGGAAAACAATTTGAGACGATAGAATCCTTAAAGGATGCAATAACGGAAGCATTATTCAAGTCGATGCCAAATCGCATTTTTGAGGTTATTTCTAAAAATGGTGACAGTACTCATTACTAATTGAATGCTAGAAGATAATAACTTTAATTTTTATGACCCAAAATTTAAAAATAAATTACAGTTTGCTTAGTTTTAAAATATTCCTTATTGAAGTGACACACGAAAAAGTACCACAGAAATACATGTCCTTAAATAAATGCATAATTTTAGTATAACAAATTATGTATATTTTTATTTCTTCAAGAAACTAAAGCCAACAATTTGAAATTGAAATTTCAAAACGGTTGATTCAAGATAACCTGAAGTAATTTTTTAGCTATATGTGAATTAATGTTATTTGGAGCTCAAATTATATTAATTTTGGACTTATCATAATAAAATTTTATATTGTGCTCCCTACTATATAAAAGGAGCTGTGTCAGTTGTGGACCGATAAAACTTATTAGCGTCGAACATACGAGTAACATTTATATGTGTTTGTGTTGGAAGTAGGACTTAATGGAACTAACTGTTTACTATAACCGATCATCACAAAAATTGACAAATTGGTTTATTATACGAAACATATTTTTGCAAAATTTTATTAATTTTTTTTAATTTAAAATTTTAATTAAAAACTTCACACAGTACACCTGCCAGCCAGAAATACTAATATCGTTAAACCGACTTAGAGAATGATTCAGAATCGCTTGGTATACTTTATTTTTTGCCGTTACAAACATCAGCATAATAGGCCCATTGCATTGGTTTCAAAACTCCAGCAGCCCTTCTGAACTATCTGGGTTAGGTTAGGTTAAAAAGGGCGATGTCTTCACGACTCCACACAGAGATCATCCGGTCCATTGTTATCCCTTTATAAATACCAGAGAAAAGATAATAGAAACAGAAAGATAAAAACCTAAGTAGAATAAGGCACTAGAGGTTAAGGTTAAAAGGGTGGTGTCTTCACGACTCCACACAGAGATCATCCGGTCCATTGTTATCCCTTTATAAATTCCAGAGAAAAGATAATAGAAACAGAAAGATAAAAACCTAAGTAGAATAAGGCACTAGAATAGAAACAAATATAACGAAATAAAAGAAAAGTGTGGAATCTAAGATTCATCAATCAAGCCTCTTTATCCCCATTACGAATCCTATAAGGTTGTTAAGGTCTTTACAAGTAGTTCGTGTAGAATATGGCTTCCAAATCACTTGAGTCTACTACGCTGAATCCCTACACAATGACAGAGTATGTGCTCCACCTTCTCTAGCTCCTCCACATCATCTCACGTCCTACAAAAGCCTGACGTGCTGATCATATTCCCTATTACGAGGTGACCAGTAATCATACCAACAATGACCCTTAGATTCCCACGACTCATGCCCAGAAGATGCTTCGAATCTGCTGGTTTAAGACTAGGCCATAACGATCTAGATACATTGCAGTCCATTCTAATCCTCGAGCATGATTCGTTCTTCTTAAAGTTCATTCCCTTATGGCCATGAGATATGACCCAATTGGAATCCGCACAGCCATTCCTCTCACGAACTCCTCAATTGGAAGAAGGTGGAGAATATTGTCCAGTACTGCCTGAGGTGTACTTCTCACGGCACCCGTAATGACAATTGAAGCACATCTCTGAACTTTAGAAAGAAAGTTTCTATACGTTCCTTTTCTCAACGCTTCTCGCCATACCGAACATCCATAAGTATAGGTCTCACAACCGATGTGTATATCCAATATACAATTACCGGTTTTAGACCCCAGTTCTTCCCTATAGATTTCCTGCATGCGTAGTAGGCATTAAGCCCCTTCCTAACCCTTTTCAGAGTATTTCTCCTCCAAGACAATTTGCTGTCCAAGTAAATGCCCAGGTACTTTACCTCCCTTGACAGTCTGAGTTCTGCCCCATACAATACTGGTAGACTAAATGTCTCAACCTTATATCTACTGGTAAACAGGACTAGTTCAGTCTTTTCAGGGTTGCTTCCAATCGATTACTACTTGACCATTGGGAAAGTTCTCGCAGCCCAGATTGCATGACCTCTCTGATCGTGAAACCAACATTACCTCGAGACCAACATTACCACATATTTTGCTAATGAACCGTGAACCATGGATATTTTTCAACAAAGATTCCCGCTGTTTGTCAGCTAAATATTTTGAAAACATGTGTATTAACTTTATACCCACAAGCCATAGTTCGTAATATAGCACTGAATATATAATTTAGTTTGCTGTACTACAGATTTATATCTGCTACGAAGTTGCCATTTTTTAATTGGCAATCTGTACGCAATATGTAAAATGCACTCAAAACATCTTATCCAAGCGTTTAGTGTTGACAAGCCATACTCATACATATTTGTATTGGGTGGTAAATTTTGAATAGCATTCAAGTCATTAATAATTTTTGGTGTGGCTCCACAAATGCCACAAGTTTGTGACGATGATTCTGCACTGAAAACTTTTGAAAACTTTGCCATCGATCATTGTCATATAAAATTGGTGATGAATTTGGAAAGTCTCAAACTGTATTGGAATAATTTCAAATATTTGCTTTTTCACTTTTTCAACTTCAGCACTAATCAATTCAGAAGTTTCTCTTTCGTAAGTCAATTTAATTGGTCTACAAAACCGCGTTGAAGATGGCCTAGAATTCTCCCACAAAATAACGCTTCTCATTTTCACTTGCAATGGCACAATGCACACAGCAAGTAAGTGTTCATCGATCTTGTTCGATTCAGGGTCAGAAAAACTTTGCCGGTAGGTTGAATGTCCACTACTGCCATCACATCCCCATTTGTATGTCGCAGAAACGGTATCTTCATTGTGGTTTACGAAAACTTCCCTCTACGATTCAACGATTCTAGTTGCAGTATGATCAACCAAGCTCTTTAGTGTCACTTCAGCAGACGTATCGGTAACTTGGACTTCACCGGATAGCACTTCGTTTTCGCTAAAAATAATGTATCATATGATGGATATATGTTTGCATTTTTTATTTTTGTATCAATTGTACGAGTATTTTGTAAAATCCTCGTCGACGTAAAGATCCAAAGCTTCTTCAGGGGTGTATGCGATAACATTATTGGCTTCAGAAATAATAGTTTTTTAATCTTTGCTGCAACCTCGGAATCAGAATGAATCATGGATACCACTTCTGATGTGTTTCTCTTTCCTGCCTTGTGTAAACTAACGCGCGTCGCTACAACAAGTTCATCATAAGAAGTTTTATGTACAATCTGTAAAATTTTGTTAAGTTGTGTTTTTGAGGTACATTCTGTGAAATGAAGGTCGTCCAAGACTGCTACAACTTGTCGGCCCAACTAATAGAATTTCACTGTCCAACCAATCTTTATTATCTTTTTCAAAATTCGATAACGTTCTATTGCAGCTTTTCCACTTTTCTACTAATTTGCTTATTCTTTTATATTACGCGGCACTCTTCCTCATTATATTTTGTTTCATCTATTATGTTATAAAATGAAAATTTTTTAGTAGGGACGATTTTATTGTGCCAGATTAAAAAAAGAGTGCGTTTGGAAACATTCATTGTACCTAAAAAATGCAATAACCAATAAACGGGAGAACGAACAGATCATTTTGGTCATTTCACAACCCCAATAACCCAAAATTATACACATAACAAGAATTATACCGAAACCGATCGGCTCTCAAAAGTTGAACTCCACGAAACTATAGTTATAGTACTTCAAATATGCTATCACATGTGTTAACTTCTGCAATCTATTTCTATTAAACTAGATAAACATAGGTCACCAACATTTATTTTTCAGTAAATACATACCTTTAACTTATCAAGAAAAATTACAAAATTATTGATCAACTTATTTAATATTGACACAAACCACGTACTGTAAAATTGGGTGCCAAATTCCTTCAATACACCTGCTTCAACATATGTTATTTTTAATAGTTAACAGCTGTGCGAATATTGAACGCAAAACAAAAGTAAAAAACGGCAATTTGCTTGTGCAGCATCGGTAATCTATACAATACAAAACATTTATCGGTTTGAAAGTTTTAGAATTTTAATTAAATGCCGCTAGATCAGTGATCTCGGCCAGTGAGCAGCGTAGGCTACGATCTTCCCTCCCATGGCATCGAACTGTCTCAGTATAACGTTCATTGTCAAAAGCCACAATAATAAAGAAAGAACCTCCCTTGCTGTGTGCCCCTTGTCACAAGCTTCCTTATGCAAGTGTCTGCCATGCTCGAGTTGATAACCCTGCTGCTTAGCATTAGGGTGATCCACTCGATTAAAAATACACTAATACCTAACGAAGCGAGTGATTCCTCAATCGCCTTTATCCTAATGTTGTTAAAGGCCTCTTCTATATCGAGGAACTTTGTCAAAGTTTATTCCCTACGCAACAAACCCCGTTCATTAAAACTCACTGCATCATGCAGAGCACTCTCAACAGACTTATCCTTAAGATAGGCGTGTTGAGCTTAGCTGATGACCTGAGTTTCCATACTCCTTTTTAGATACAGATCGATCAGTCTTTCTATTCTTCGAGTGAGTCGTCTTACTCGCTTTGGGTATGAAAATGACCCTTACCTCTCTCCACCCTTGGGAATATATTTAACATTCCCTAAATACCTCCATGAGTAGTGAGATGACCCTATCAACATTCTGCAACATGGCCGGAAAAATGCCATCTGGGCCCGGTGACTTATATGGCCCAAATGAGTTTACTGCCCATCTTACCTTGTCCCCGGTGATCATCTCCTCTATCGCATCGATATCATCCTCTTCTGGTCCGGACTGTAGGTTATCAATGACACTACCTGTCCTCCCATCAGATACTATATTCTTACAGCCAGGGAAGTGAGTCTCCATCAGTAAGCTGAGGGACTCCGAGCCAGACACCGTCCACGAGTTGCCGGAACGTTATATATATCTAGGTGCCACAGGGCCCTTGGATAATAACATTCTAAATCTAGACAACTCGTTAACCGAGTCCACGGATTCACAGAAATTCATCCATGATGTCCGTTTCGCCCGTCTTATGTCCGGCCGCCTCGTATAGCCAGTATAAGCCTTTTGTCTCCAGTGACTTCCCATTGAACAGCTGTAAGGTCCCCCTTGCTAAAAGAATGAAGAAGATTAATATTTAGATTATTCCTAGCTAATATACATGTCCGTACCTTCTCCAATGTGGACGGTATGAATAGGTTATACCCCGTGGTCATTAAACCACATATCCTGGTGTTGTTAATCCTGGATAAGGGCCACGTCCACTTTGGAGTCAATGAGGAGTTTTGTCAATTCGGTTGAGGCTGCATCACACTGATGCAAATTAATGTGCACCACTTACAGCCTCTTTGGATTTATCAGATCTAGCATGGCTAAATGTAATTACCCCAAAACCAAAATTGACAACTCCCCCTAGTGACTCCATTTTCTTCAGAGACTCCTGATCCACTGCGAATCTGAAGTCTCTGGCTTGGTTCTCCTTACAGGTCATGGAGTTCACAATCTTTAACCTGTAAACTCAGGAGCAACTCAGACGCAGTATCACCTCAAGTTTCGCCTCCGTATAAAGAGAATCGCACTTAGCAACTGCGTTTTTAAGGAATTCAAAAGATTTCTTATTACCGCAATTGATAGTTTTAACTGCC
The DNA here is from genome assembly GCA_932274085.1 of Protocalliphora azurea. Classification (NCBI taxonomy): domain Eukaryota; kingdom Metazoa; phylum Arthropoda; class Insecta; order Diptera; family Calliphoridae; genus Protocalliphora; species Protocalliphora azurea. Next base: position 60,266,209 of record OW026520.1, read on the forward strand.
TTCATCCAGTCCGCGCCTTCCTCTTACGAGGGCGATCTCTTCAAAGAGCTTGTATTCAATCTGTCGCCATTGCTCAACGCTGATCCTCCCATCTGGATCAACTTTGTCAATAAGCTATCGAGTTTTGCTGGTCATCCCCAGACCTGGCCCTTTTGGGGACCATTAGAAAAGCCGTGTAGGTTTTGACCAACAGCGCTCGAAGGAGAAGGCGGCACGCCAGAGATTTTAGCAACCGCACTAGTTTCCACTCCAGTTTCCACTGGTAGAGCTGGTCGGCCTCTGACCTGCATATCCAGCACCCCTGACAATCTCTTGCGAATTGCCAGATTTGCTGGTTTGTGCCTCACCACTGGTAGTCCTTGGCTTGCCAGTCTTTACCTGGTGGTCCAGAAGTGCTGCAGGTTTGGCTGGTTCGCCACTGCCCTTATTTTCATTGAGGATACTGACTTTCCGCCCGTGCACTCTTGAGACACCTCTGGAGTGCTATCCACATTCCCACCCAATCCTTCAGGATAAGACATTCCCAGAGAGTTACAAACAGGTCCATAGATGCGTTCAAATCTTTTAACGTTCCTCCTGTGCTTTCTGACAAGGTACTTCTCCTTGCCTGCAAGTGGCATTGAGTCTCTCTTAGCTAACTTATGCAGATAGATAAGGGAAGCTCTTGCGCCACAACGAGCTTTCTCTTCTTTAGCTCGGCGTGTGACATCGGTTGTCGCATCTCGCATTACCACGTTTTGCAAAACTAAACTGCTGCTAGCCGTATGACATCTCGAGCCAGTCGAGCCATCACCCCGTTCCAAACCCCGCCTCGACGCTCCGGTTTCTTTCTTGACTCTGAGCAAACAAATCCCTCGAGGTGACCAGAATCTTTTACTTTCCTGTGGTAGAATGCCTCGTTGGGCCCCTATCCGCCCCAACAGACCCCTGCCCGTGTCTGAACTGTCGCCCTACGACCGTTCGTCATCTGTCCGAATGGAGTTAATGTTTAAAAATCTATTTCGTACCACGAGTATGCCAGTAATAGAAGGACCATCCCCCGCAGACTAGGCTAAACCGTGCCATAGACGTTGAGGCGAGCTGTCAGCTGTTAGTTTATTTAAGCACCAACTAACCACTCAGGTCCTCGGCACTGCTACCAACCACCTTGACCTTAAAGTGCTCTGCATTTATTTGGTCCGCGAGAGGCTCTAAGGATCTCTAGGACCAGAGATAATACACATGTTCTGAACACTCAAGTTATGTTAAAAAAGTTATTCAATACAAAAATTTCAAATATACCACAAAGTTTATTCCGAGAGAATTAGTTCTATCTTCAGAAGGGTTTTCCGCCCGTCCGAATGTTTTTAATAAAACTAAGAAAATTTTCCAATTTGGGTTGTTTTCAGTGTTTTCAAATTTGGAAGCAACGTATATCATAGACCTAAACCACGTAGACGAAAAATTATTTCGAGATAGAGAATACCAATTGCGACTGCTTTCCGCCTATAGACGGCACATAAAATTGATGTAGAAAATACGAACATAAATACAGTGATGAAAATAAAAAAATAAAATAATGGATTTTTATTATTTTTTAAACACAAAAGTTTGTTTTTCGAATGAAAAAAAAAAAAAATTAAAAGTTATTTTTTTTAGTATTAAAATCTTAAATATATTAGTTTTCCAAATTATTATATTGTATGTTTCCTTAAATTTATAATTGTATACTTGTCATCACCATCTGCTTGTATATGTGTGTATGTGAATATTTTATCACAAGTTTAAACCCCCCACATTGGCCGCTTAAACTAGCAAATAAAACGAGATGTAATCGCTAATCTTTAAGTGAAATACTGGCTCTCAGAATCATAAATTATGATATAATATATAAAAAATCTATAATTTGTTTTTTTTTTTTTCTGTAAAAAAAGAATCTATCTAACGAAAAAAGACGTAAAAAGCGTTTAAAGATTGAAAGGATGAATTTTTCAAATTATTTAAAGAAAATGCGTGATGGTAATAAGTCGTAGTGCCTTTGATAGGGATGGTTATGCCTGATACATTTGAACAAAAACAAAAATATGAAGTTTTTGTACTAGGATTTATTGGAAATAATAGTAGAACCCTTATTTGAATAAAATATCCCCTCTTATAGGAAGTTTATAAAGAAAACGAATTGAATTGTTCTTCAAGTCTTATAGGAATGTGACCCTGGGAATATATTATGGAAATTTTAAAATAATCAACTAACTACATCCTATAATATAAATTCAACCTAAAATCCTTAGATATATTTACTAAATCAATAATTTAAGAAACATTCTCGCTCATTAAGTGAGTAAAAATCATATTTATTAATAATAACTTTAATATCCTAGCAAGGACGTTTATTGTATCTGCCATGCTAGGGATAATAAAGGAAATGAAAAAAAATGATTATGTCCTTTGATGCTATTTCTGCATTTTACTAATATTTAGTTTCAAAAATAGAAAATTATTTTGTAATTTCAAAATTTTTGCAAACATACCTATTTTATTGTCCGATCTTCAAATAGGTAAATTCCAAAATCCTTTTTTTATTTTTTAAATAGTTGTATTAATAAATAAAATATAAATATGTTTATAAAATTTTAAAACATATAATTTAAAATTTTTTTCCATTAAAAGAAATTCACACCTATTTATTGTCTATATGTGTGTGTATTAATTACAGTGGCTTACTTTATCAAATAATTTACAAAATATACGCATCAATTTCTACAGGTTCACACATTCTATGAAGCTGTAGGATATATGATATCCGCTCAAGTAGATCAAGTACAACAAGACATATTAATCGAGAAATATATGTTCTTACCTAACCAAGTGTGGGATGAAATAATATCTCGCGCATCGAAAAATGTAGATTTCCTGAAAAATATGACTGCCGTTAAGCAATTGGGAAGCATTTTAAAAACGAACGTTGCCGCCTGTAAGGCTTTAGGTCACGCTTACGTTATCCAATTGGGTCGTATTTATTTAGATATGTTAAATGTTTATAAAATTACTTCAGAAAATATTATTCAAGCTATAGAATTGAATGGTGTGAACGTAAACAATCAACCACTAATTAAAGCAATGCATGTTGTAAAAAAGGAAACGCTTAATCTTATATCTGAATGGGTTTCAAGATCGAACGATAATCAACTAGTAATGGATAGTTTTATACCGCCATTGTTGGATGCTATTCTTTTGGATTATCAGGTAAATTAAATAATAATTATTATACTTTATTTTTAATATGCTAATGTGTACATTTATAATTCCTTTCACTATACTTTTTTTATTAAAGCGTTGCAAAGTACCGTCAGCTCGAGAGCCAAAAGTGCTTAGTTCTATGGGCGTCATTGTATACAAGTTGCGAAATGATATCACAAATGAGGTTCCCAAAATATTTGATGCTGTTTTCGAATGCACCCTTGATATGATTAATAAAAATTTTGAAGATTACCCCCAACATCGTGTCAGTTTTTATGAACTATTGCAAGCTGTCAACGCCCATTGTTTTAAAGCTTTTCTTAGTATACCACCTGCACAATTTAAGCTTGTTTTCGACTCAGTTGTTTGGGCTTTTAAGCACACCATGCGCAATGTTGCAGATACTGGACTTAACATTTTATACAAGGTGAGTAAAAGCTACTATATTACAAAAACATGTTAGCGCGCTATATTTTTATATTCGACGGTAATGATACTCGTATGTACAGGAATATGCCTTGATTTATATGGAGACAAAAAAATGTTGAAAATTTACTAATCCGCAAACTATTTCGGTTTAATTATTTCGTTCACGTGAGCTGGACCATTTTTAAAATACCTCCAAAAAGATATTTTTCGATCTCAGTGAACATAATTTTTAATTTTTGTCAGAAAAAAAAAAATGCAAAATATGATAGACAAATGACGTTTAACAAATAATGAGTAAAAAAATTAAAATTAGTTTTCATTCTCTCAAAATTATAATTTTAGTAAAATTTTTTAGGATTTTATTTTAAATTCTATTTTATGAAAGTTGGAATATTTTGTACATTTTCCATCGTAATATATATTTTGAGGGCATCATTGGAAAGGTCTTATTCAATACTATTGATATATGTTGTCATTTAGCCCATTAGTTGCACAAGTAATATTTTGGGATTGGGTCCATTATTGGTTAAGTTAATTTTTATGTCAAATAAATGGTTAGTTAAGAAAATAAATGTCACCAAAAGCATACATTTATCATAAAAACTATACATTCTATATGTAAAATATTAGTCACTATTTTACACGAATTTATAGTTTTTCAAAAAATCTTAATTCGATTATTATCGCTGTTTTAAAAGAACTTTTATATTTTTCATAAATTCATCTACATTTATTTAAATATAATAAATGCTTCCATTCAATTTATTTCAAAAATTGCTAATTTAACCTTTTGGGAACTAAAAGCAAATACTATTGAAAGTTACGTTTAATTTCCAATAGTATAAGGATAGGCCAATCCAATGGTACATTAAACCCAATATATGTTAAAAAATGTTCAAAATATAAAAATTATATCTTTGAATAAAGAAAATATGACAAAAAAGTTAGGAAAAGTTAATATTCCGAAAATATATATAACCAGGCCTTAGTATGCCTCACGCACCAAAAGCTATAAGGTAGTACTATTTCATTAAAGTTTGAATATTTCGGACATTTTCCATCGTAATTTAGATTTTAGAGCAACATTAATCAGTACTATTGATATAACAAAAGTGATATTTTGTAATCACCGGTTCATAATAGGTTTAATTAATTTGTAAGGCAAATAAATGGTTATTTTAGAAAATAAATATAACTAGAAGCACAAACTTGTCAAAAACTATAAATTCGTATAAAATAGCGACTAAACTTCAAAGACTTTGTTTTATTCGATTATGAACGCAATTTTAAAAAGAATTTATTATATTTTTCATAAATTCATTGCTTTTATTAATGCCATTGAAAGAAATTTTTATATTTGGAGGTGTTTTAAGAACGGTCCAGCTCACGTAAATTGAAACATTCAGACGTAATATTTTGGGAACCATATAATCTTCATTTCAAGAGGGGTACATTTGCAAAATTTTTTCATACTGCATTAAAGTGTTATAAAGGGCTAAAAGCATTATACTTACACTGGAGCATATTCCTATAAACGCATTTAAAATGTTTGTTTTTCTTTGAGGTATATTCATTTCTCTTAATCAAAATGTAAAAACTCGCGATACAACGGTACTTTTTTTATGTAATAAATATTTGTTTCTTGCTTTTGTTTTCTTTAATTTAGCAATCAGAGCATATTGGTGATCATTTCAGTAAAATATTCCTATAAACGCAGTCGAGAAAAATTTTTCTAAGAAGTTATTGCAAAAAAAAAAATATTAAAAAATGTTAACAGTTTTAGTTGTTTATTTCACTTAAGGTAGGTTCCTGTTGACAACATCTCTGTTTACTGGAAATATTTTTGTTTTAATTGGGAAATTTCATCAGCTTAAAGGATGCCCAAAGGAACTTTTCTTATAGATCAAGGCTGTTCTAACAAAGAAATTGGAAGAAAAATTACCCGTTTGGAAGGAGTTATTCGAGGCGTCCTTAAGAAAGGGCAGAAATACGGAGTGCGGAAACCAACAAAAGGTCAAAAATAAACAAAAAAGCAAATTAATAAAGTAAAAGAAGAAGCAAATTTGACCTTCCTGTCATTTGCAAACATGTTGCACACATTTTGCGAACATATGGAAACATAAAATGGAGGAAACCGAAATGTAAGCCAATGTTAAAACAACACCATAAGGAAAATCATTTAAAATTTGGGCGGTCCCGATTTATATTCTTGCTATTGCCATTACTTGAAGTTGAATTCGTATGTCGAAAAGCAATTTCGGTGGAGGCAGGGTTATGGTTTGGGCAGCCTTTTCTGCTGCAGGAAAATTAAATGTTTTGTTCCAATTAAAATGAACAGTGCAATTTATAATGAACTGTTGGAAGATGCTTTTCCCTCATTTATGGATGAAATAATCGGTGAAGATTGCATATTCCAACAGGATAACTCTGCAATCCATGTCTCAAACCAATCTAAATCGTGGTTTAATGAACATAGTACTCTACTATTGGACTGTTCGGCTTGCAGTCCGGATTTAAATCCAATGTAGAATCTGTGCATGTACAGAATGAAACCATAATGACAATAACGGAGTTAAAAATAAAAATTAAGCAAGCCTGGGAAGAAATTGACAGTGATTTTCTTAAAAAATTAGTCGAATAAATGTAAGATCGAATATTTGAAGTTATCCAAAACAAAGGTTCATCAACACATTATTAATAATGCTAAATTGGTTCATTAGTTTAAGTGCGTATATATGAAAATGCCATAAAAAATGACATTAAACTACTAAAATTACAATGAAAAAAAAATTTTAATGTACAAATCAATTTTTTGTTATTTTTTATAAATGAAGTCAATAAATAATTTAAAAAATTAATTTGTAGCACCTTAATTTTAGCCCAATTTTTGGTAAGTTGATTAAAAAAATTGTGCGTTTATAGGATTGTGCACCAGTGATACATACATACATACATTTATTTTCTTTAGTTGAGAAAGGCCAGCCAACGAAATATCTTAAATATTGTAAAATAATAGAATAAAAATTTAGACAAATTTCTTTAAAAAATGTATAAACGATTTTTTAAACGTTTTAAAATGTAATTATTTATTAAGTCTTCACACAGTGCTTTGTCCCATAGGCAAAAATCAAACATTTTTCAAATTGTGCTGAAATATAAATTTTTAGAATGGTAACACTATAACTCATATATTTTTTATTTATTTATTTATTATAGCACCTTTTTTAATTTATAATTCATTTATGATGATTAATATGATTAATACAGTATAATACTCGTAATAATGTAATGTGTAATGTTAGTTGATGTATATATAATATTCAATTTATATATATTCATATTAATATAAAATCAATTGTGTGTTTTTTTATTTGTTTGTGATGCAATCACGCCTAAATCGCTAAACCGATTTTAATAAAATTTTAAATACAGACGAATTTTAAGGAGGAAGGAACTGTAGCTTATTTTAGGTTAAAAAGGGCGGCGTCTTCACGTCTCAACCCAGAGACCATTCGGTCCATTGTGATCCCTTTATAAATAACAGAGAAAGCTGATAGATGAAGAAAGAGAAAAATCATAATAGAATAGAGCGAAAGATTGAAAAGAAAGATATCTAAATATAAGAAAAGTTTGCAACCTAAGTCTCATCAAATCAACCCCGACTACCTCTAAGCCACTTTATTCCCATTACGAACCCTATAAGGTTACCGAGTTTTTCACACGCAACCTCCTCTAGTTTAGTACTGAATATGGCTTCCAAACCACCTCAGTCTACTTCGCTAAAGCCCTACACAATAACAGTATGTGTTCCACTGTCTCTAGCTCATCCACATCCACCAGTAATCATACCAACAATGATCTACAGATTTCCACGACTCCAAGTTCAATCTACTCCTCCAAGCATCATTCGTTATACCTATAGTCCATTCCCTTATGGCCATGAAATATGACAACTCCGAGCCCTTACGAGCCAAGCGCATCAATTATTTCATTGCCGAGAATATCGCAGTGACCAGGAACCCAACAAAGTCTTATTCTGTAGACATCCATTAGCCTTATAAATTCCTTCCTATACTCCAGCACTAACCTGACACAGTAACTTGTCATTGCCATCAGTGCTGCCTGACTATCCACATAGATAGTTACCCTAGTGTTTTCTCAGAATTTCTGCCTGGAAAACGCTGCAACTATCAGACAATCTAAAAGATCGTTTGATATCTGTTTCCATGAAGTAAACACCAGCCACTTTGCCTACTTTCATCTTCGAGCCATCCGTTAGATGGCACACCCTCTATGGAGCTTCTCCGCTCCAATCCAAAGGTCCCTACTAGGGATTTAAATAACGGGAGTAGCCTCGAAGTCAATTATAGTACCTACATAATCCGTTTGGGCGGCCGAGGATAAAGTTTGACCATTCAATTTGGGCTTCATTAAGTATGCTAGCATGGCTCGCTGTGAAGCTCCCTATTAATCCCAACTCCTTCAGTCTAAATAAGCCCCACACAGCCATACTTCTCACGAATTTCTCAATTGGAAGAAGGTGGAGAATGATGTCCAGTGCTGCCTGAGGTGTACTTCTCACTGCAACCGTAATGACAATTGAAGCACATCTCTGAACTTTAGAAAGAAAGTTTCTATACGTTCCTTTTCTCAACGCCTCTCACCATACCGAACATCCATAAGTATAGGTCTCACAACCGATGTGTATATCCAATATACAATTACCGGTTTTAGACCCCAGTTCTTCCTTATAGATTTCCTGCATGCGTAGTAGACATTCCTGGCCCTTTTCTGAGTATTTCTCCTCCGAGACAATTTGCAGTCCAAGTAAATGCCCAGGTACTTTACCTCCCTTGACAGTCTGAGTTCTGCCCCATTCAATACTGGTAGACTAAATGTCTCAACCTTATATCTACTGGTAAACAGAACTAGTTCAGTCTTTTCAGGGTTGCTCCCAATCCATTACTGCTTGCCCATTGGGAAAGTTCTCGCAGCCCAGATTGCATGACCTCTCTGATCGGGGGTAGAAACCAACATTACCTCGAGACCAACATTACCACATTTTGTTAATGAACCGTGAACCATGGATATTTTTCAACAAAGATTCCCGCTGTTTGTCAGCTAAATATTTTGAAAACATGTGTATTAACTTTATACCCACAAGCCATAGTTCGTAATATAGCACTGAATCTATTGATTATTTCTTCACCGACTCTAGCAGTATTTCCGTTATTATTATTTCCCGACCGAGGTTTAGGAACATCAACTAATAAACTCATTTCTTTTCTTAACTTTTATTGAATATATAATTAAGTTTGCTGTACTACAGATTTATATGTGCTACGAAATTGCCATTTTTTAATTGGCAATCTGTACGCAATATGTAAAATGCACTCAAAACATCTTATCCAAGCGTATAGTGTTGACAAGCCATACTCATAGATATTTGTATTTTGTGGTAAATTTTGAATAGCATTCAAGTCATTAATAATTTTTGGTGTGGCTCCACAAATGCCACAAGTTTGTGACGATGATTCTGCACTGAAAACTTTGCCATCGATCATTGTCATATAAAATTGGTGATGAATTTGGAAAGTCTCAAACTGTGTTGGAATAATTTCAAATATTTGCTTTTTCACTTTTTCAACTTCAGCACTAATCAATTCAGAAATTTCTTTTTCGTAAGTCAATTTAATTGGTCTACAAAACCGCGTTGAAGATGGCCTAGAATTCTCCCACAAAATAACGCTTCTCATTTTCACTTGCAATGGCACAATGCATACAGCAAGTAAGTGTTCATCGATCTTGTTCAATTCAGGGTCAGAAAAACTTTGCCGGTAGGTTGAATGTCCACTACTGCCATCACATCCCCATTTGTATGTCGCAGTAACGGTATCTTCATTGTGGTTTACGAAAACTTCCCTCTACGATTCAACGATTCTAGTTGCAATATGATCAACCAAGCTCTGTAGTGTCACTTCAGCAAACGTATCGGTAATTTCTTGAGTAATCATCTATAAAAGTAGCAAAATTCAACTTTCTTCTAGTAGACTCGACTTTCATTGGTCCACATAAGTCCGTGTGTATTAACTCTAATATTTCCAAGGTTAATTTTTCATTCTTCTTAGAGAAAGGATCTCTTGCTTGTTTTGCTTTTATGCAAGTAGAACATTCTAATTTTTTTGTAATTTAATTTTGGTAAACCATGTACCATTTCATTTTGTTTTAGAAACACTAAATCAGCTGAATTGAGCTGTCCCAATCTCATACGCCATAATTTTTCTGCTTATATTACTACTATTACATTTTTTTTTTTTTTTTTTTTTTTTTTTTTCAGAATAAAAAGTAATTTTTTAACAAAATTCAATAATAATACAAATAAAAATTAAATTTTCAAACAATTCTTCTATACATCACGTTAATTACTAAGGTGGTCGGATTTTGTAACTGGGGGTACCCTTGTTGTGTGTAGAGCTGCTCCTGTGGTTGCGGGTACTGGTGCTGCTGATAATGAGGCTGCTGTTGCGGCTTATAGAGCTGTTGTTGATGCTGGTGGGGCCAGCATCGGTGTTGGGTGTTGTTTTTGGTGCTGCGCCGCTTTTTATTTCCCGGCGTTTGGGGTTTGAAAAAAGGTATAAAAAAAGAAAGAAAAAAAAAGGAGAATTAGTTTTTGTTTCTTTGGGTAAGAGAACAAGCTTCACTATTGGGGGGTGAAAATGCCAGAAGCTGTTCTCACGTCCGCTGAGCGGAAATTTTTCGTAAATGAGTTTAACACTCTTTACGCCCATATGAGGCCACTCAATGTATTGAAAACTATTTCGTACTAAGACTTTCCATCTTAAATCGGGTAAAAAATGTTTGCGGTCGGTTTCTAGAATATTAGCCGCACCTACAAAGGCAGTACCATTATCTGAGTATAAATGTGAAGGAGATAAAAAGCGGGAAAATGCAGCAAGGAATGTTTCCGTCGATATATCACCGGTCGCCTCTAAATGAATTGCCTTTGTTCAAAACAAACACAAGGACATAGCTCTTAGTAATTCTTCAACCCGTACCAACGTAAGAATATCGAACGGATCAGCGAAATCTAAGCCGGTGTGCTGGCAGTACTTTTTCCTGTAAATTGTACATTCCTTGTAATTATGAATCACAGTACGAATCAAGTTCTTTAATTTCGGGACCCAAAACTCACTTCTAATTAATCGGAGCATTAGAGAATGTCCGCCATGAGCCAAACATTTGTGGACATGTTCCACGGGTAAAACGTGCCAATTAAGGCAAAATCTTTGGGTGTCGCTCATCATACGTCAAGCCAGCTGATCTGAGTAATCGACCATTGATTCTTACGAAACCATTTGAGTCGGTAAAGGGGTTCAGTGTGAGCAAATTACTTTTTGTCGGTTAAGGGGTACCTTTTGAAAGAATATAATATTCGGGAATAAAAATTCTGTTGACATACGAGCACTAATCGATCATGAGTAAATTTCATTTTCTGTTGGGTTAAATCTAAGGTGTTGTACAAATATTTTCGAGTTTTAAAATATGTTAAACACCTGAAACAATACGAAATAATTCGCATTGCTCGGGGTAAATCTGGAAAGCGCTCAAGTATATCATAAGAGCATTTTGTCTGAACCATAAATGATTGAACTTCTAAATGTTGATGATCGGTAACAGAACGCTGGGGCCAATATTCTTGAGGTTTCGTTAGCCATGAAGGACCATGCCACATCAAGGAAATTTCAATTAAGTCACGAGCTAGAGCTCCGCGGCTTGCGAGATCGGCGGGGTTACCTTTAGAGTCAACATGAAACCAAATTTCGTTACCAACCTTCTTCAAAATTAACGCAACTCTATTTTTGACGAAAGTGGGCCAATGGCATGGGGGTATTTTGAGCCAAGGTAAAACTATGGTAGAATCAGTTCACAGATAAATCTTTATCTTGTCTAGATTTAATTGACTACTCAAAGATTCTACCATTTTTGCCATCAAAGGCGCTCCACAAAGTTCTAAACGGGCTAATGTTCAATATCGGAATCGGGGTGAAAATTAACCCATCTTGGAATATTAATTTTTTTCGATATTGGGGTAATCATTTAAAAAGGTTTGCCGCAGAATTTGGGTTAGAGGTTTTAAATTATCATCCCAATCAGTCTTGTCTTTCCAAATTTGCTGCATGATAATTTTTGCAACAATTATCTTTGGAGATAGCCAACCTGCTGGATCGAAAAGCTTTGGAATTTCTGACAAGACTGCACGTTTTGTAATTGTATTTCTATGAGGCTTCGAAACTAGTCTAAAATAAAAGCAATCATTATTTTCATTCCATCGCAAGCCTAAAGGTTTCGTATTGCTAGCATCTGAAATTTTTAAGAAGTCTGCATCAAGCAGATTCTCACCGGGTAAATCTTCTAAGAGACGAATATGATTAGCTGTCCATTTTCTAAACATGAAACCAGCCGAATTTAGAACATGAGTAAGTTCAACCCGTCCCCTAAAAGCATCTTCTAGCTTATGAGAACCAGCAAGTACATCATCGACATAAATTTGGGTCTTCAAAATTTCAGATGCCGCAGGACTTCGGGGTTCACAATCGTTTGCCAATTCTATGAGAGTTCGAATCGCTAAATAAGGTGCACAGTTCACTCCGAACGTGACCGTATTTAACTCATAGCCCTTTACGTCAACTTCGGGGTTTTCCCGGTGCAGTATTCGTTGGAATTGGGTTTGAAAAAAACCCAAAACAAAAAACAGGCCCGGGGTATAAAATATTATTCAAGCTCACGCCACTAGAATAGGGGTTTGAAGCATTAAATACTACTCTCAGTATAGTAGTGATGCTACCGGGTTTAAATACGGCGTGATGGGGGTAAATAATATGTGGTCGCATTTACACTCGGAGGTTCAACAACTCTGATAGTCCTATTTCAAAATATTCATTATTCACACTATCGTAATGTGTTTTTAATTCAGGGTTCTTTAAAAGGCGGATTTCATTTCTTTTGAATTGAGACAGGGCGCTATATCGAGAATCTCCTAAAGTTAACTCATTAAGAAATTCTGGACGAAAGGGGAGTGAAACTACATAGCGACCATTGGGGTTTCGATATGTGGTGGACCGACACAGTTCTTCGCAATATTCTTCGGCTTCTGAAAAACAGGTGGCTAGTGGAACTTCTTCTAGTTCCCAAAACCGAGAAAGTTGATTATTTAAATCAATTTGGGAGCAAAAGTTTGCAACAGAGCTCAGGGGTTCAGATTGAAGAACTTCACCTGTTACTATCCAACCGAAAACTGTTCTCTGGGCGATCAGGTTGCCATTTGGATGTATTTTAATATTCGTAGTTAAAATTTTTGGATAAACATTTCCTCCGAAAAGAATATCCATATGGGTACACATAACATCGGTCAATATCAGTAAGAGAACACGAGGGCAACCGACCGGTAATTTTATCAACAACATATGCGCAAATTTTCAGTTTAAAATTGGGGTCGATCGGAGATCCGATAGTTACAACACACATGGTTGAAGCTTTTCTAGCATAACAATTCATCATTCAAAATGTAGGAATTGCAAGTTTCCTTTGTAATCTCCTTGAAATAAAGGTACCTTGCGAACCGGGGTCAGCCAGCGCTCGGGCAGCACATCTGTAGTGCGATTCAGTAACTTGTTTTAACGATAATCGAATTGTTAAAATTAGTAAACAACAAAATTGTCGATTTCTTTATTCTCTATCATTTCTAATGATATTTGTTTGCGTCAACTTAAAAATAAAAATTTTTGTGTTGTTAATATATTGACAAAAATTAGCCAAAAAGTCAACCCAATGATTAAGTCTTTGTTTTGTGGTTGTAGTCTGTGCTTCCATGGTTATAGACCGTGCTTCTACGTTTGCGAATCTTCTTTTAGGAGTAGTGGTCATTCTAAAGAAAATCATAAAAAGAAATACATCATAATATCAAAGAGATAATTTAATCAATCACCGTCTTAAAACTGTTAAAAAAAAATTCGATTTGTCTCAAATTTGTTTGTTTTTTCTTTTTTATTTGGTTTTTAACCTTACTTTTATTTCGGCATTTCCTTGCGGAGAGCTGCCACACGAAATGATAATTATATACAATTGTTTAAGAGTACTTAGTGAATCACACGATCGTTACTGCAAACAACAAATGCTATTGACAAGTTTTGCGATTGTCGAATAATTAAAAGTTACTGAATCGCACTACTGATATCGTTAATGTGGACTATACATATACTCGAGCCTAATAGGACTGTAGAATGGGGGTTTTGTTCAGATGTGCTGAATAAGTATGGGTATTTTGAGCGACTTTGTATTTGATTGTTTGCTAGGTTTATACTCTGAGTGGTCTGCTAGGTAATAGCAGAACCAGTAGCTAAAGGTGGTTGGGATGAAACTACTCTGGGAATGTGTTCCTGTGGTCTTACATCTCTATGTAACAAGGCATGATGTCTCTGTTTACAAAGGGAACAAACATGAACACTTTTGCAGTTTTTATATTCATGAGAGGTCGCAAGGCAATTTGTGCAACATTTAAGTTTTTTAACGGTCGACATTCTCTCATCAACACTCTGGGTTAAAAAGGAAGGGCTAAGTCTTGGGGGGTGTGATCCTTGACACATAAAACAACGACAAGTTGTTGGGGTGGAAACAATTTTTGTAGCGAAACTTTGGACTTTCCTTGAATCATTTGAAGATTTTTTCGAGACATTAAAATTGGTATTTTTACGGGGGTTTGCAGTACTCAAATTTTTATTCGGGTTTTGAACGGATTGCGATTGAGACTGCCTTAAGTCTGAAATCGATTCAAGAGTCTTGAAATGACCGATCAGAAATGCGTCCATATCTTCCCATTTAGGAGTTTTCGTACAAAGTTTCTTTGACTGTTCCCAAAGACTCAGAGTGTTTTCAGGTAACTTTGTAGTAATACAATCATTAATAGTCCGCTGTAGATTTTTTATAATTGGACAATTTTCTTGGGATAGGGGTATAATACTTAAAAGAGTACGAAGCTGTTAATTAAGTAGGGCCCTTTTGTTCTCATACGTGTCAACCAACTTTTTCCATGCAATTGCATAGCCATCGTTAGTTAACGGGACGGTTTGTATGACATCATGGGCATCTTTGGCTGTTTTTTGCAATAAATAATACATTTTTTGAACTGGTGTTAATCGGGGGTTATTGCCATACAACGCAGAGAACATGTCTCGGAAAGAGGGCCAGCTCTTATAGTCATAATGGGTACTGATGTTTCCATTAACTTTTCAGCCTGAGCGGCCGATTTTAAGCGGTCCATATGGGCCGTAATTAATGATATACCACGGGTATATATACTATAAGAGCCCATATATTGGGACTTAACCTTGACAATTTGCGGACTTTTCTTTTGTTCAGCCTCAATCAACAAAGTGTATGTTGAACTAACAGCTTCCCATAAACGGTTAAGTTCCTTTTCATGACTAGCTAACGAACCTATTCTGAAGTGTATAATGGCAACATAAGCGGGTATAATGGCAACATAGGCCTCAAAATCTGCTAAACGATCTGTATTACGAATCAAAGCTGGTAAATCCATTTTTGATCTTAATTTGTATTGGGTAATTTTGAAAAAAAGCAAATAAAAATGTGTTAAAAATAAATAATTGAACTACTAGTCGTTAAAAAAAGGGTAAATTAGCTTATATATATATATATATATATATATATATATATATATATATAAAGTATTATTTCAAATTTAATTGAAAAAGCTTGAAAATTCTTATGTTAAAACTGAGAATTTATATAAATTTTGCAAAAAAACGGGGAAAATTCAAATAAGGTCAATAAATTTTCAACAAAGTTGTATAGTTAAAAAAATAGAGTAAACGTTTCAAAAAATAAATGGTAAATATCAAAAAATAAAGGGTAAATATAAAAAAGGTAGATATAAAAAATAGAGTTTAATTAAAAAAAAAAATAAGGTAAAATAATAATAGTGAAAGCGCTTTTATAATTTGCTCACTAACTCAGAACAAATATTCAAAATTCTAAGGGGTTTAATCACAATTTTCGTAAAAATTTCGGGTTAAAAATATTTTGAAACAAATAAATTAATTATAAAATCACTTTCGCATATACAAGTGGTATAAAAATGATAAATACACTAGTACAGATAATAAATAAACACGGGTACTCATTTTTGGGTAAACGAATAAATTAATTTTCTTCAAAAAATATATAAATTATTCTTTAAATTTATTTTATCCCGGGTAAAAACAATATTAAATTAATAAAGTGCACAAATTTTTTCACAAATGAGTTAAAAATTATGTAAAAAACTGAGTAAAAATGCAATTTATCAAATAAAATTTAATAGTAACCGGTTTATTCGTTTGACAAAAATTATACAGCACTAGTGTTATGGTAACGTGTAACAAGAAGAAACACAAGAAAAAACAACCAACAAGAGGGAGTAATAAGTTGTGTTTTTGTTTTTATTAAAATATAAAACACTCAGTCACTAGAAACGACACACACGATATTTTTGCTTGTTTATTATTAAAAAAACACTGTAAACACAAGAATTATTTATTAATTATTCGCGTGTCTGTTTGTTTTTGTTTACAAAAAAGTAACGAGTAAAAATTTGTTTTATGTATTCTCTTTTGTGCTATGTTTTTAAAACTGGCACAATTGAGTTTTGTAATAAACAAAAGCTTTTGTTAACAGGAGTTAACAGAGAATAAATAAAATTGGGATCAAAAAAAAAAAAAAAAGAAAAACAAAATAAAAATATGCGCCTCTAAACTTTTATATTTCCAATTTATTGTATATATGCCTATATTTTTACAAACTTGCAACTTTTGCCTTTAGCTTAGAAAATTATGAATATTTCTGTATACTTTTAATAATATCTATACACAAAATATTTTTTATTTTTAATAGGGTTGTCACATTTCCCAAATTTAAGTAAATCTTTATCCTTTTCTAAGCATTCATATATTTCTATTAATGAATTTAAAATAACAAAACAAACAAAAAATATCTATTTTAACTTAATCAATAAGTACTTTGTTAGTTTACATTTATGGTGTTTACCTAAATTTAACAAATGTATTTATATTTGGTGATGGTTAAAAATTTATATATTTATGATCTAGTGGCAATGTACAGGTATCCTTTCCGGTGATACCTAGCTGCACAATTTATCTATTACTGATGATTCTTTAACTAGTTAAGAAAAAACTAATAAAATCGGCCGGAAATACTAGGATATATATGAAAAAAACTGGACCAAGAACATGCAAAATTATGGTGCTTAAAAATTCAAACGCAAATAACTCGAAAACTATAAGAGATAAATAGGACATGTAAGCATTTCTTTTGTCGGTCTTATCAGGGCCTACAACAATATATAAAAATATTTGAAATCGGACGAGAAGCAAAAATTTGGCAAGTGATTAAAAATTTTTTATGTCAGATGTACCTAACTTGGAGCCCTATTAGCTCCGCCTCTGAGGGGTTTGTTGTGCCCCCTTCCAAACTTAACATTGTACACTCCTCTGCTACGCCTATACAAAATTTCATGAAAATCCAACCAGCCGATCAGAAGTTACAGATTTATTTCCAAAAAAACCACTGCAATGGTTAGGTGTGTGGCCCATGACCTGTTAATTACATAAACTGAATATATTTTCTAATAAAGTTTATTGTACAAAACTCAAAAACATATTTCACAATGTATAACTTGATTGATAAAAAAAGTACAAGTATTAAAATTATTTAAGTTAATTATAAAACGATATAATTCAAAAAGAATATTAAAAATAATAATGGAATAAAACAGTTAACGAATAATTTATTCTAACTATTCACAACACTGACAAAATAAACAAAAAAAAAAAAAACAGTTTATTAGTTAATGTAGACTGCAAACAGTTTTTCGAATATCTTTTTATTAATAATGCCTTGAATGGATAAATTGTGTATTAGCTAGTCTGTGCTTTATATATAAATTAAATTTTTTTTTTTTTAATACGGCTAGTAATAACTAACAAAATCTTATATTTTTTTTATAAATTTGAAATAATTTATTTTACTTTGAAAAGTAAAAAGTTTATTTTTGCCTCTGTTGGCCTCTTAGAGAACATATGCATTTGATGCGCTGACATTTGCTATATCTAAGTACACTTAAATGTTTTGCCTCTTTTTGTCCCACGGAAGTATACAATTATTTTTCTAATTCTTCTAATTCTGCAACAATAAAGGTATTCATTTTGCAACTTTTTTTTTTTTTGTGATATTTTTCTTTTTATGTTTTATTTTATTTTAACTTTTTTGTTTTATTGTTGTTATTAAATTCCAAAAATAATTTTTTACGTTGAGTTTGATTTTTCAGTGATGTTTTCAAGTTTAGAGTTGATTTTTTTTTTGTACTATTTACACATTTTTACAGAATGGCAATATTATAAAAATTGATGTAACTTTTCAACATTTTACTCTGATAATTTTGCAATTGGTTCCACTCTGGTTGTTTAAATAGGAATTGATGCAACTCTTCTACTTTGCAAAGGTATAGGAAAGTTGCAATTTTTGAGACGAATACCTTTAGTATGAACTTTGTTTGCTAATTATTATGTTTTTTTTTTTTAATTTGTTTGCATAATATTATTATGATAGTAGCATTGATATGGCTTTTATGCATGTTATTGTGATTCTCGGACGGAGGGACAGCAGTATTAGAACTGATCACATTCAGCTCACTTCAATAAGTATTTCAGATAACAATACAACAATATCCTCTATATATTTTCCTTCCAGATATTCTGTTAATCGTAATCAGTTTCTTTATTATTTTGCAACTTTAGGCCCAAGATTTAACTTTTGGGGCTATCACGTAACAACTCCTAGAGCTATGCAATTATTTGAAGCAATGTCCTACAGCAAACTAGATTCCATATCTAATGCCAACCTACTTACTGTCCTAGAAACCTCAATAAGATTCCTGATCTTATCGACTTTGCTGTAATCAGAAATGTAAAATGTGAATTCATATCGGTGATTCCTTCACTCAAACCATACTCCAACGATCCTTATAACACTTTAGGGAGCATGGATACAAACAAACGAAAACTAATTGGTTAAAGCACAAAATGTACATTAGCTCACATTTGCCTCCAAACATCTCACTCAAAAGTGAACATGAGATCCAAATTCGTAAAAGAGAAAATAAAGGAAATGTCCTAAACATATTGAAGATTTTATAAGGGAAAAAAGAATTTTTAGGCACCAATGGCAGAAGTTCAGATCTCCTGGCCTTAAAATTCAACTCAATCAGTACCGGAGAACTTAATAACTATCTAAAAAACTTAGACCCTACTAAGAAAACAGATTACAGCCTATGGAAGGCGGTTAAAAGTTTTGTTTTTATTGTTTTGAGCGGAAATAAAAGTTAATTTTGATTTAGATTTTTTGAGCAAAATAACTGTTATTATGTGATTTTTATTTTTTCGAGCAGAAATAACAGTTATTTATTGATTTTTATTTTTTCTAGCAGAAATAAAAGTTTTTTTAGATTTTTAATTTTTTTGGAGCAAAAATAAAATTTCTCATATATATATATATATATATATATATATATATATATATATATATATATATTTGTAACAAGTTATCGCTTTACATGAAATTTGGCATACGTACAGTTTTGAATGGACTATAGCTTATACAATTTATTTATTTGTTACCACGCCCCTTTTGACGCGTACTTTTTTTAACAAGTTATTAGACATAAATTTTCACTTCTTTTTCATTTATTTATACCCGATTTGTGTAACAAATTATTTAACGTATTTTTCTTTTTAATTAACCACCATTGAATCGGCGCACATAAAATTTGACACAAATATAGTTTGGAATTAACTATGCTTTATATGACCGGTTTTATATAATCTCTTTTTACATCCACTTCTTGAAGTTAATTAATATATGTACTTTTCTAATTTTTTTACTCAGCCATTGATCGGCTCATATACATATATAGTTCAGAAGTAAATAATACTGATACATCCTTTTCATTAAATGTCACGCACATTTTTCCGCCCACTTTTGTACGCAAAGTTTTGTGATTTATTTCTCATAATACATTTTTGTGACGACATCACGTGAAAGCTACTGAACCCATGCAAATAATTTGCAGAAAGATATTACGAAAGGAGGTTTAAGCTTTTTTAAATCCTTATTGTTTAAGCGCAATCTGTACACTAGGTCATGTAAAAAGTATATTTTCTCTGTCACATCATATCTATTAGCAAAAAATCATTTAAAAATTGTATCACTGAAAAGAATTAACTTAATAGATTTTCACCAAAACTTCGCGATAAGCAGAAAACATTATTCGAGCAAAATATATGGATATATGCCCCTATTCCATTTTCGCCACATTTCATGCGCCCTTTTTTTGTTTCCGTATGCAAAATTTTTGCTGAAATTTTAAATATGGAAACATCTATTTTATACCATAGCAGATATTGAATAAATGTAAAAATGACTGAGTTTTAAAGTTTTTTTCATTTTATATGCCCTTATAAGCGTACATGCTTACAAGTCTACTATTGACTACAAAATTTTAAACAGCTGACAAATATATCTACACCAAACAACCAAGAAATAAAAAGCAGTGTATTTTTTTATTGATAATGGTTCATTGCATTAAAA
This sequence comes from Protocalliphora azurea, assembly GCA_932274085.1. Taxonomy (NCBI): domain Eukaryota; kingdom Metazoa; phylum Arthropoda; class Insecta; order Diptera; family Calliphoridae; genus Protocalliphora; species Protocalliphora azurea. The sequence goes on from OW026520.1 coordinate 60,286,576, forward strand.
TATATAATATCACAAAATATCCAATTTGGGAATTGAATTCCAAAGAGTAAATATAATTATAGGATAACTGAACTAACAAAGAATATATTACTGATACAAAATTTTTTTACTCTTAAAAACAACTTTTTACTAAAATATGCCAATTTGCAACAGTTAACTTTTTTATGGATACGGCTTAAAATTGCATCTAATGAAGAAATATATATATTTTCAGTAAGAGGTACCTCTTCTTTTTAAGACGAACAGTAGTCAGCTAACATTTTGGGGTAGCACTTTCCTTAATCCCGTTTTTCTATATATGTATTGACGGAAACGCTCAAAATATTCGTTGGTAAAGACCTCCAAATTTTTAGGGAAAATCCAATTGTGGATATAAAAAGTGTATCTTTAGCAACATATTTTATATCATATCCTTGATGTTCTCTATTCGAGGTACTGGATTCGGATTGGAATCACTACATTTGAAGAAACATTTGTTAGTCTCGTTATCCATGCTTATTGGAGACACAACAGGCAAATCATTTCGCTATTGTGGTATAATTCTTAGATTAGATTGTATTCGCCTAATTTTTAATTAAACTAAGTTTTTCATGTATTTCCCAAAGAAGACTATCAGTAAAATAGTTCTCTTGATATGCAATAATCTAATATAATAATTTATGATCCTAATTAGTTTCATTAAAAAAATATTTCCACCAAGTGTTAAGACTTTAACTGTGAGATACTCTGTAAATACTAATTCCTCCGCACGTATCCGCCCATATAAATTACGGAAATTGATAGGAAAATTGATCGGACATAGTTTATACTTTTCAGAATCAGAGATTATGCAGGTCAAAGTAATCATTTTTAATATTTACGATGAGTACTTAAAGTCATGATTTTAAATTAAAATACGATTTTTTTTTTTTTTTGAATCATGTCAGTCCCTATGGTCGTAAATGCATCCAACTAAGCAAGTAGATAGAAAGTTATTCCAACAAATTGAAAGCTTTTAATGTTATGGCTCTCTAAATTTTCGATTAAGCTTTGATTCTAAGCAGGGATGATAAATTCAGTACAATTCTACTTTTTCTTAGTACAATTCAATTTAAAAAGTACAGCAATACTTCAGTGAATACTCGTAATCATCCAACTATTCAAGTAGATAGAAAGTTATTCCAACAAATTGAAAGCTTTTAATGTTATGGCTCTCTAAATTTTCGATTAAGCTTTGATTCTAAGAAGGGATGATAAATTCAGTACAATTCTACTTTTTCTTAGTACAATTGAATTTAAAAAGTACAGCAATACTTCAGTGAATACTCGTAATTTAGTACAGATATCAAGTTTTAATTTTTTAATAGAATTATTGGTAGGTGTTTATGTTTGTTTCGTTAACGTGACTCAATCTAAACACATAAATTCAGATTGACGCTAACTTTATAACAATTTTCCTTACAAGCACTTGATACCTGAAGGAAGCCGTATTAAAGTAAAACACACGTATGATTACTAAAAACACGATTATCTTTATTTTTTACTTTCTTTTATATAAAAATGACTTAATAATAAAATGCTTAGCTTAAATAATAATAAATGGATGAAGAAGTAAAAATGTTTAAGTAGCACAAAACAAATGACCTAATTATGAATGGTTTATTTGACACAAAATTAATAAACAAGTTAATAAACAAATGACCTAAGTATAAATGGTTTATTGAACCCAAAATTAATAAACAAATTACAGAACATAAAAATGCGGTGTATGCAGTTTATAAATTGAAAATAAATATTGTGTAAGAAAGTTAATGCTCTAAAATTATGTATGTTCTTATTGATTACTAAATAATAAAATTAATGTATGTATGTTTTAACAGTAGGTTTAACAAGCATTTTAAAATAAAATAAAAATTAGAATCATTTAGATCTTCTCAGACGTGAATGTTATGGCTTTTGAAGAAAGTTTTTGAAATGCGTTTATTTAGTTCAACTCAGAAATTTTTTGGAAAATATAAAGACGTATGTTTCGCTTTCATTAGAATAATTCCATTTTCAATTTAAAAATTTTGAACTCTCTGAAATTTTCTCTGTAGCAAGTATACCAATAAGACCGAATATATATACATCACTAAAAAAAAGATATACGTCACTAAAAAAATTCTTACAAAAAATAAGTTAATAAAATATTTTCAAAATTTTTAAATTGCATCTTAAAATACAAGCTTTGACAAATTCACTGCAAAAAAAATTATATATTTTATTTAATAAAAGTTATGGCCATTTAAATAAATATGTTAACCACTTTCAAATCTATAGAGTTGCCACAGTTAGAAAATTAGAAAAAAATAATTTTACATGCCTCTATACATGCACCAAATTTTATCTGAATCGCAACCAAGGGTGAAAATTTTTTTAAATTAAAATGGAATTACTCATTACTCAATTTGTATATGAGTTTTTCTTTATTATTAAAAAATGTTCAAGTTTTTCGATGCACTAACGTGACATTTAGCAAAGAAAGCACATTCTTCGAAATAAGACTTACTACGATGCACTAGAGTAAACGAATAACTTTGCGATTGCAAGGGAAAAAATTATATTATACATCTATGTGTATAGCTAAAAAATTTCATTTCATACTGGGTTTTTACTTCACAACTTTTGGTGAAACTTTTAGAACTTTCTTTTAAATCGAACTTATACAAAACTGAATATTTTTACGAAATTGTACTCGAATTTAAATATAACGGTTTTAACAGCTGGTTGAAATCTTTCTCAATGCTTCTAGACATTTCCGTTTATCTGCAGAAATTATTAACATAGTTGTAAACGTACAACATTGAATAAAAAGCTTTCACCATTGTTTGTAAGTATGGCAACACTAAATGTTGAAACTGCTAACATTAACATTAAAAGCTCTAGTTTGTCCGTAAAGAACATTGTAGAAAGAAATAGAGCTTTCAAGAAGCATCTAGTAGGTAATACAGTGTATATAAATTGGCCGTGAGAACACTATTGAGTCAGTCTAATTGGAAGCATCGTTAAGTAAAGACAAATTAACTGCCTTGGCTGCATAATCGTGTACATTATTAAAGTGTGTTGTATAAAGTGTGTAATTTAAGTGTGTGTGTATATTAGAACACAAGTGACTATTTAAACTATTATTGTTGTACATTTTTAAATCAAATAAACAGTCGTTACAACTTTTAAACTACTAAACTGCTGTTATTTGCAATCAAAGTACAGGTTTATTTAACGGAAATAAACGACCGTTTTTAAAAGGTAAAAACGTAACATTGGTGTCAGAAGTGGGATTGCAAAATAATAAGCAGTCATGAAGTTTGAAGAGCTAAAAGTGGAGCAACTCAAGAGGGAATTGAATAAGTTGGAGTTACCTACAGCTGGTAATAAAGCAGAATTACAAAAGAGGCTGATAGATGAATTCATAAATTCATATAAAGAACAAATGGAAGTTTCTACCCGTGCAACAACAAGCAGCATGGATTTATCCACGATGTTTGCTGCTATGATGGAGCAACTTAAAGAAGTTAAAGAAACTTCTAAAGCTAATAACGAGAAACTTCTTGCTGAAGTTAAAGAAGAAAATAAAATAATGGAAATGAAATTTCAAGAATCTTCTGAAGCAAATAACGAGAAACTTCTTGCTGAAGTTAAAGAAGCCAAAGAAACTTCTAGAGCGACAAACGAGAAACTTCAGCAAATTTCGGAAGTTATAAACAGCAGAGTGTATGGCATTGATAAATAGGTGTCCGACTTAGAGAGCTGCCTAGATATACAAGCCAACGTCGTTGACAAAAAGCTGACCGACTTAGAGAGCTGTCTAGATATACAAGCCAAAATCGTTGATAAAGTTGATAAAAAGCTGTCCGATTTAGAGAATGAAATAGCCAAAGGTGCTGATAAAAAACTACATGGTCTGGAAATAAAAATGAATAATATTCAATGCCAAGATGGACAGATGCGAATTATTCCAGAATCCTCTAGTAGAATAAAGGCCCTTAGTTTTGATGGCACCACACCATTTAATGTGTTCAAGTTCCAATTTGATACAATTGCCATTAGAAACATGTGGAACGACGAAGAAAAAGCTATAGAGTTAATATTGGCCTTAAAAGGAAACGCAGCAGTAGTTCTTGAAAGCGTGCCAGCGTGTAACACAAACAGTTATAATGACATAATGGAGGCGCTACAACGTAAATACGGTGGTGAACATAAAAAGGAATTATACCGAATGGAATTGCGTGGTAGAGTGCAGAAGCCCAATGAGACGCTACAAGACTGCGTTGGAAATCGAACGTGTGCTGCAACTTACTTATCCAGGGGAAAACAGCCCGTTTTTGGACCATATCAAGATAGAGGCATTTGTTAATGGCATTCGCGATCCTGAAATAAAACACGCGGTTTGTGCTACACCTAAACCATCATTTGCTGAAAGCGTCTCATTCGCACTGGCACAAGAAACGGCGAAAATAATTTCAAAGTTTCAAATATGTAAATATTTAAAATCGATGAATTAAAAAATGTTTTGGAGGCGTTTAATGAGAAGCAAAGTAAAGTCAGAGTAAAATGTTATAACTGTGGTAAATCGGGTCATACTCAACGAGAACCAGATCTGCCTCGCCTCAAAGAAACAACCAGCATTTAATCATCACAAGAATCACCTTTAAACTAAAACGAGTTAGCACTATGGGCCGAGAGCTAGTTCCCACATCTGAGGGCCCCACGATCTCCATATCCGTAATGCAACAGAAAAATAGCAATCTTACTGCTTCTATGTACATCAACGGTCAGAAGCACGTTTTTACTATAGACACCGGGGCATCAAAGTCTATCGTCAGTCCCGATTTAGTCAAGAAAACAATTGAACCATTATTTGGAGTAAGTATGCACACAGCTACTGGGGAGCCACTGTTTATGGTAAAGTATTTATTGTTGCCGACATTGTGGACGAAGTTATCATTGGTGCTGATTTCATGATTAGTCACGGCATTACTTTGGATATTGGACAAAAAGTTATGATTTCGCTTTAAGTATGAAAGCTAGTTACCGTCGAGCGTCAGAAACTACCATCACAGTTAGAAACTTTAGTATGGAACCGTATGGAGGGAGATTGTGAATACAACAGTTTGTTAGTGATAGAACCAGCAGAAATAACAGCAAAAGCCCTCGTTAAACCCTGCAACAACAAACTAGTTCCTGTCGTTAAGCCAAATTCCGAAATAGGTCAATGAACTTCAGCAGAGGCAGTAATCAATTGCGAGAAAAACCCAAAACCTACCAATAAGTCCACCAAAGAACACGAGCTACTAGCGGAATATGTGAGAAAATGGGTAGAAGGATTAGCGCCGCCAGAGAGAAATAAGGCCAAACAGATTCTGAAGAAACATACCGTCGTCTTCGCCTTAAAAAGCCTAAGCCATGGTAGAACGACAATTGTAAAGCATCAAATAAATACTGGCGAAGCGAGACCAATAAAGCAGTCGCCCAGAAGTGTTCCTCTATCAAAATGAAGTGAAGGAGTTAGTCAGCGAAATGGAGCAGAACGGTATAATTCATCTTCAAGTCCTTGGAGCTCGTCTGTTGGTTTAGTTAAGAAGAAAGACGGCAGCACTAGATTTTGCGTCGATTATAGAAAACTGCATGACGACACCAAGAAAAACAGCTACCCGCTATTAAGAATTGACGACACCCTGGACACATTAGCTGGAACACAGTGGTTCTCCACATTGGACTCGCAAAGTGGTTATTGCAGGTAGAGATTTCAGACAAAGACAAGGAAAAAATCGCCGTTAGTGCGAGTGATGGGTTATGACAGTTTAATGTGATGCTATTTGGACTCTGCAATACTCCAGCCACATTCGAGCGTTTAATGGAACAGGACTTTACGGGAAGACATGCTTGGTGTACCTCGATGACATAATTATAATGGGTAAGACTTTTGATGAATATCTAAAAAACCTTGAAGAAGTTCTTAAACGAATATCAGCGGCTAGGCTCAAACTGAGTGTAAAGAAGTGTGCACTGTTCCAGAAAGAAGTCAAATATTTGGGACATCGGGTAACAGCAGAAGCAATATCAACAGATGAAGATAAGATAATTGCTGTAAAGGACTGTCCACGTGCGAGAAATCTCCACGAATTGCGTAGTTTTCTTGGCCTTTGTACATACTACAGATGATTTGTCGCGAATTTCGCCAATGTAGCTACAAGCATACATGAGCTGACCAAGAAGTCATAATCATTCCAATGGAGTGAAGCACAAGAACTAACATTTCAGAAGCTCAAGGATCTATTATGTACGGCCAATTTTGTCATATCCTGTACCTGGAGAAACGTTTGTGGTAGATATCGATGCGAGCGGATACGGAATAGGCGGTGTACTTTCAGAAGTGGTCTTTGGCATTGAAATAGTTATTCGATACTTCAGCCGAACGCTTTCGAAGACTGAAAGAAACTACTGCGTAACGCGACTAGAACTTTTGGCTGTATTATAGTGTGTGAAGCATTACCACAAATATCTGTATGGTCAACACTTCTAACTGAGAACCGATCATTCTGCTCTCAGGTGGTTGCTACAATTTAAACAACCTAAAGGACAATTGGATCGTTAGATAGAGCGGCTTCAGAGCTATGACTTTAGCATCGAGCGCCGGAAGGGTTTGAAATACAGCAATGCGGACGCGCTGCTAATACGGCCCTGGAACGTGGAATGTATGCATTGTACTAAAGCTGAGGAAAATTAATGTGTCATCGATGTTCGACTAATGCATATAGATTCCAGTGAAGATTGGTCTGTAGCGCAAAGAAATGACCCCATACTAGCGAAAATAACATCGGCAAAAGAAGAAGGTAGAAGGCCCGCCCGCAATGAAATATACGCCGAAGGTCCACTGATGAAATCATATTGGGCCCTATGGAATAGTTAAATGGCTGCATATACCGCATATGGGAAAGTGCTGACGGTAAAATAGTGACAAATATGATTGTAGTACCATCCTCTAAAATAAACGAAGTAATGAAAGAGTTCCATGACGGTCCCTGTGGTGGTCATCTTGGTGTGACAAAAATCTTAGAAAAGTTAAAACAACGTTTTTATTGGGTGGGTTGTCAGCAAGCAGTAGCCGATTGGGTAGCTAATTGTCCACAATGCATAGCAGCGAATGGCCCAGTAAGAAGAAGTCGTGGACAACTTCAGCAGTATAACTCACTGCCATTCGAGCGGATTGCAATGGATGTAGCAGACCCTTTCCCCGTCAGTGATGCCGGAAATCGTTACGTTCTAGTGGTTATGTATTATTTCAGCAAATGGCCAGAGGTATATGGCATACCTGATCAAGAAACTAAAACGGTTATAAGTGTATTTGTGAACAACTGGATGTGCCGCTATGGTGTTCCACTGGAGTTGCATTTTGATCAGAGTAGAAATTTTGAATCTGCCGTATTCAAGGAAATGTGCGATTTATACGGAATAAGAAAAACAAGAACAACGCCACTGCATGGACCACACAAAGTGATTAAAAAATATAGAAAGAAAAGAGCCCGAGATTTAAAATGAAGGTCGTATATCTAGAACGACTAGATGTATATATATATATATATATATTTGATTTTGACATCTTTAACCGAATAACACGTGCAGCAAACACGTGATTATCGGTGACTTTCTGCAGTATGCATAAGAAACCCAGACGATACTATATCCATCAATTCCGATGTTAAACCTTTTTTCGTTTAATTTGCCTGGAGTACAAACTAAGGATATAAAATTTAATTACATATCCTGCTTTATTATATTATTTAATGAAATTATTACAATGATATTGTATTAGCGGAATTTGTTGTTTAAAACTTCTCATCTATTTATATTTTTTTACATTTTAATGATTTGGATTCAATACAACTGTTATTTGATATTGTTTTCTCTTACAAAAATTTTGTAAGATCAAATAATTGTTTGCCCAAAAAATGGGAAAATATTTTCCACTTTTTTACTGTGTTCACATTGAAAACTTTTTGGTTGCTATTAAATAATTTTATTTGCCCAAAATCAATTGATTTGTTGTTTGCCAAACAAAAATAATAGTCATATTATGGCAAAGAAATATTTATCAGTTTCTGTCAAATATTTCGCTAGTCTGACCGCACCTTTAGTTTGAAAAGTTGTTTAGGAACTCAATAGAAATTTGCGAAAGATATTGCATTTAAATCAAAAAATATTTTCTACAGAAGAAGTAATTACAATTACGGCCCAAAAAGCAAAATTTTTTATTAAATTTAGTACAATAATAAAAATCGAAAAAATAAAAATAAAAAAATAACTGTTATTTCTGATTGAAGAAATAAAAATCAAAATAACTATTATTACTGCTCGAAAAAATAAAAATCAAAAAATAACTGTTATTATTTGACTTTTATGATAAAAGTCATAACAGTTGCGGTCCCCGATATCAGCACAAATGAATATAACCTCAACCAACTATGGCTAAGTATGTTATAAAAATTGCCATTAAAACTATATAAGATATTTTCTTTTTCAGATTTGCAACAAAAATTTGCACTAAACGCAATCTTCTTTTTCTTAATTTGATATCTAAAAAACTTCCTCTTTTCAACTATCCCAAACATTCATACTAGAACTTGCTAGTTTAGTTAATACCAAATTTTCTTCAGAACTACCGAAATGTGCAGTGTATACATTAGACTGCCCATGAATACAAAATTTTTGATTTTGCGTGCTCCACCTGCAGTTTATAGTAGATGGGTAAAAACAAATTATTTATGCAGAAATTGGATCGATCTGTCGTAAACCGGCCAGTCAACTTTGACTTTTTTCCTAAAAATTTCTTAAAAGCAACTAAAGTCCAAATTGCAATATAACTCTTTAATTAAACATTTTGCGAAAGGAAGTATATAAGCTTTTTTATTCAGATTAAAAATTATATATTATTATTTGACATATAATTTTTAGCCTTGACTTGTGATTTTATAAGCAATCAAAATAAAAATTTATACATAGACTTTTTTAAAAAGACCCTCATTTTAATATGGGCCTAGCCTTTTAGCAACGGTTTTATTATTTTGTTGAGTGTGATTTGTAGTTTTTACAAATCAATACATTTTGCCACATATGAAAGCAAAATTCGACTTTGAGGTATCGATTTTGTAGTTCTTACACAAATATTTGCATTAAATGCAGGGTTTAGCATGGCTTTTTGCATCATTATAAGCGAGTATTTTTAAATTATTGTTGAATCAAACATTCACTAAAAATTTAAGTATATAAAAGTTGACGTGTTCATATTTTTACAAATAAACACCTTTTAACTTCTTTTATTTAAAAAATCGACGTGATATATTGAAAACAGATAACGTATTTCATAATAATTTGCAAATATTTAAATAAAGATATAATTTTCAAAATAACGAGCAAATTCATTTTATTTCGATTTCATCCTAAATTTTTTCTATGTTATTTTAGTATTCTTTCAAAAAAGAACATGTTTGCAATTTATTCACTAATTTACCTCTAAGTCCAGTTTATGACATTATAAAGGTTAATTTAAAGTAAAATATTTTATTTCCTAATAGCGTGCTTTGAACACTTAAAATATAATTTTTTCATCCCAGATTCAGCATCTTTATCAAGAAAGCTATTGTATTTATTCAAATACCAGAATTCTCAAACTTCTGCTACTTCTGTTCCACATCTAGTACGTTTTTGTCTAACATTACACATGCTGTTTTAGTTTTAAATATTTTTACGAATATTAAAGAAAAAATTTATTATTATTACACATATTTATTCATTTGCGAGCTATTGTAATAAAAGTTGGTTTTTAATATATCTCGACGATTTTTACAATATTAACATATCAACTTTTATAATTTTTGGTTAATCAGCAGCACTTAAATTCCGAACTACTATTTCATCCAACAATAATGTAAAAGTGCTCGCTATAATGATCCAAAAAGTCATGCTATACACGGCATTTTGTGCCAATATTTGTGTAATAAGTACAAAGTCGATACCCCAAAGTGGGATTTTGGTCCATCTGTGCTGGAATAGTTTACATATGTGGTAAAATGTATTGAGTTATAAAAATTAAAAATCTTACTCCACAAAATAATAAAAACAGTTGCTAACGGGCTGGGTCTATAATAAAACGAGGGCCTTTTTAAAAAAATCCATGTGTATTTTTTTTTTTTTTTTTTTTTTTTTTTTTTTAACATCACAAAAAGTCATAGTAGACTAAAAAATTATATGTCAAAAATTTCTAATTTTGTTCTGAATAAAAAAGCTTATATACTATTTTTTCGCCAAATGTTAAATTAAAGAGTTATATTGCAATATAGATTTTTGTTACTTTTTTATTTAGGGCAAAAGTCAATGTGCATGCACATTATTTTTTTAGCCCCATGTACCAGAAATTGCCCGTGTAGCAAGCAAAATTAAAACTTTAATAACTCTAATACATTTCATGGGTGGTCTTGTATACATGAGCATTTTCACTTAATTGTGAATAAAATCAAGAAGTGGAAGAACTTTTGGTACTCTGTTGTTTAAAAGCCTACAAATTACAAACCTTAATTTGGGACAATAAACCAACAAATAACAAATCAAACAACTGGAAAATGAACAAAATACTTCAACCAGCTAAATAATAAAAGTGGGGGCTGACACCAATATATTATCAGGTAAAATTACTGAAGAATTAGGCATTTCTGAGGAATATCTTCTACAGTCAACGAAGTCTAATGTTTTTAGTGGAGGAAAACATCCTGTAAATAGTAAAGTAACAGCAAAAGTAAAATTATTTTTAAATTATAATTATATGATTATTTTTTATATTGCAAATCTTAATTGAAAAAGTATTATAGGTTTAGACCTAGCAAGAGAAGCGTATCTAATTAAAAACGTAAACAATATATTCTCTGAGAATTTGGTTAAACAATTTTCTGATACTTTTAAGGGCTTAGGTTTATTAGAAAATAAGACTGTTGTTGATGCACCACGAAAAAATCCGTTTTCTTTACATAACGCATTGAAAAGTGAATTAGAAAGGATATTAAATCTAGGGGTAATTTCTAAAGTATAGGAACCAATAGAATGGGTTAACTCCATTGTACTGGTATCAAAAATAGACCTATTCTGAGACCTCATCATCTTTTTCCAAAATAAGACGACTGTAAAGCAAAGTTAAGTAGGTCAAAATAGTGTTTTTTAGATGATAATACATGATGAGAAGTCTTCTAAATTGCGCACATTCAACACCCCTTTCGGTAAAGATTTTTATGTTTACCGTTTGGAATCAATGCTGCGCTTGAAATCTTTCAGGCAGAGATAATAAAAATAATTGGTGATCTTGAAAGTTTAATAATGTATATAGATGATTTTTTAATATTTTCGAAAACAAAAAGACCACAATAGCTTTTTAAAGGCCGTTCTTGAGAGAGCTAGGAAAGTAGGCTTTAAACTTAATTTGAGGACTAAAATGCCAACTGTTGCTAAAAATTTCAAAGAATTAAATAATAAGATTTTGAAGTATCCAGAAAATTACAACAGAAGTACAAAATATCATAAAATTATCAAACCTGGTAACAACATTTTTAAACATTAGGAAAACTCCAAACTTATTGTGGTTTCATGGTAAAGTCGAAAGTTGTAAGGAATCTAGATTATTTTTTGTTAGGAATGATGGTGGTGTACACTACAGGAGAAGTGAAAAACACATTACAAATTTAGACCCCTTAACTAGAAATTGTTAACGTTAACCAAGGTACAAATAGTAGCTATATAACCAGAAGCGGTAGAAAAGTAGCTCCTCCTAAAAAGCTTTATCATTAAGAATAAATGCATTTAATCTTTTAAATCCATTATATAATTTATACATTATACATATATTCATATATATTTCTCAGTGCTTAACTGAATATAGTATATAAGATACACCCTGTTAAATATAGTTTTGTAACGTAGTATCTATAGGCTAATTCCAAAAAATTTCGACCCATCTCGAATTTTGACCAACACCGATTTTAATTAAATTCAACACATATAAATTAAGTTTGGACACCTTGAGCTTTTTTTGTTGAAAATAACAATGTTTAAGTTTGAATAACTTTTATGTTCATTATCAGATTTCAATAAACTTGGTATCATTAGAAAGGACTGAGATTATTCTTTACCATAAAGGCATAACAATTAAACATCTTTCTGTCGCAAGGACCTAAAATGAAAAAATATCCTTTGTCCTTGGATATCCTGAAAAGCGTCTTTAAATTTTCATTATTATTTTTTTTTTACAAGATATTTACAATCAATTTGTTCAAAATATGATCTCAATGTATCGCCAAATGGCTCATAAAGGAGCAGTGAATTTATTTTAATATTATTATTTTTGTTTACGATGAATTTTTTATTATTGTTTATTTGCCTTAATTTCATTTAATATTAGCATTTATTTATTTATTTTGTATTCATTTGTTTTTGAGCTGCCTTAATGTTATTTTATTTTGTCCTATGTACATTATTGTGTAAGAATTATTATATACTTTGTTGTTCCTTTTAACATTGATCGTACTGCAGTGCTTTGTTTCGTTAAGATGATACCGTTATTTGAAATGTGTTATTTGTTATACACATCACTAGTTTGTGGTACATGAGAAAATAATTTTGTAAGTTAAATCAGTTTGTAAGGGAAAAGCACTGCGAAATAAACGCGCTTCATAGAGCCAAGTAATAATTGAAAATCTGTGTTTCAATTGACTGTGTAGCGGAGTTAAATTCGCCCCTTACGAACGACTGTCGCAGCCAGCGACAAATTTTTATTTCTCACTTCTTGGAGCGAATAGATTATTCATTTGCAGAAAAAATGATCCATTGCCTGCCGGGCCGGAGTTTGATTTTTGCAAATTAATAAGGAGAATTCAACGTGAATAGTTTTGAAGTTTCTTGTATGCCGGAACATATTTGTGAAATTTTTTGGAATATTGCTGCCTTTAATTGTTTTGTGTGGTTCCTTGTCAGCCGGAACAGTGAATAATTAAGTGTTAAAATTTGTGAAATTTGTGTGCCCTATAACAACGTACTTTTTGATTTATAATGCAACGATCGCCTGTAAGAAAAAGCCCTCGTCTACAGCCGGCAATGAGCCAAAGTGCAAGTGGTTCCACAGTTGCCGGAACAAAAATTGTGAATCAACGAAATATTTCTTCTGCTACTATAGTGCCTTCACAGCCGATAAGTTCCACTGCCGCCGGAACAACGACAACGATTTCGAGTGCAGCCATTAGTGCTCCTGGAGAAACAGTGCCTGTTGGATCAGTACAAAATATTTTAGGCTCTTTTAGTGAATCACCTCCATGTCTCCCGCCACTAGTGCCTGGTCCTAATGTAAGAAGCCAACCGTTACAATCTATGTCGTCAGCCCATTTAAGTACTGACATGAGAAGTCTTCAGAATCAAATTGATATTTTGCAGGCTCAGTTAGTCAATGCCCAAAGAGCTCTGAAAGCAGCCGAGAATACTAATATTCTTAATATTGGACAAAGTATACCGACTTCGTTAAGTGCAACGCCGTTAAATGCTAATGAAAACAACGCTCCTGAAAACATAGTTAACCGTCTGAATCCAACGCCGTCCTCCTTTGTAAGTAGTGATGTCAATGTATCCCAAGGTTACCAACAACAACAGTTATTAACTGCGCAGCCGTATTCTGTTCAGCATGTTACTGCGCCAATGCCAATACAACGTAAAATTTATGATTTGCCCGAATTTAGTCGGGCCCCTGAAGATTGGCCTATGTTTTTGTCTGCCCTTGAACATTCTACAACTGCGCATTTGTACAATAATTTTGAAAACTGCTTGAGATTACAGAAGGCGTTAAAAGGTGAAGCTAAAGAGTGTGTAAAGTCGTTGCTCATCCATCCTAATAATGTATCGACAGTTTTTGAGCAACTTAAGTTCCAGTATGGTCGCCCAGATTTGCTACACCAAATTAAAGAAGTCCAGCGAATTGCAGAGTCTGCTATTGAAAAGTTAGTGCCGTTCTCTATAAAGGTGAGAAATTTAGCAGCGTTTTTGGAAACAGCCGAGTAAGAAGTGTTCAAGTTACTGGTTCAAGTGGAAATCGTCCTAACAGTGATGGAAAAAGAAAAGTGGTACTACATGCTACAGATAGTAGAGAGAAGCAGATAAAATGTTATATTTGTGTTGGGCCACATAGAATATATGAATTTAAGAAATTTTTGAATTTGAGCGTGCCAAATAGATGGATTGAAGTAAAAAGGTTGAGGTTATGTTTTTCATGTCTTGGTGGTGGGCACTCAAGTAAAGATTGTCGTCGCGGCAAAAAGTGCCAAATTGAAAATTGTGAGAGAAGACATAACAAATTATTACACTGGTATGGTGGTAAGTCATATGGTGGTAAGTCGGCACAAGAACCAGCAGTTGTTGTTGATTTGCACATAAGTGGTGTAAATAAGAACATAAAGTATTCTCTGAAACACGTATATGGCGTAACAAATTTGAATTTGACGAGTCAAAGTTTTAATGCGGATTTGATAAAGAAACAGTATTTCTGTAGGCTCGTATGATTGTGTGGCGCCTAAAGTACTTATTGGTTTAGATCATTGCCATCTGGGGTTGCCTGATGAAATAGTGCCTTTAGAAGATACTGGTCCATATGCTGCAAATACGCCTCTAGGGTGGGTTGTTTTTGGAAACATGCGAGAAGGTCGCCCAGGAAGCCATACTTGTTTGCTGACAGCACAGATGGACAATTTGGAGAACATGGTGGCTAGTTATTTTGAAACGGAGAATTTTGGTGTCAAAGCTCTACCAGTGATCGAGTCCAAAAATGATTTGCGAGCACGTGAGATTTTGAGGAAGTCGACGAAAGATTTGAATGCAGACTACTGTGGTGCAATGATGACGTCGTCCTGCCGGATAGTTACTCCATGGCTCTTAACAGACTTCATGGTATGGAACGAAAGATGATGAAGAACCCAGAATTTGGTATAGCCTACAAGAACATAATGAAAGACTATGAGATAAAGAGGTATGTACGAAAATTGCCAATAAGTGAAATTGTTAGCTCCAAATCAAGAACATGGTATTTGCCGCATTTTGGTGTTGTGAAGCCTAATAAGTAGGGGAAGATTCGTTTGGTATTTGATGCGGCTGCGATGGTAGAAGGAGTCTCATTGAACTCGAAATTATTAAAGGGCCCTCAGCAGTATAAGCCGTTGCCGTCGGTATTGTTTAATTTTAGAGTTGGCGACGTCGCCAACTCTAAAATTGGTGACATAAAAGAAATGTTTCACCAAGTGATAGTAGCTGCCGAAGACAGGTGTTCTCAGAGATTTTTATGGCGTGAAGATGATAGTTTGATGATATTGAAGTTTATGAAATGATTGTGATGACGTTTGGAGGTGCCTGCTCACCATGTATTGCCAATTATGTGAAGGAAACCAATGCGCTAGAATATAAAAATCGTTTCCCAAGAGCCGTGAAGTCAATTTTGGATCATCATTACGTGGATGATTTTGTAGACAGCTTTGAAAACCCATCAAAAGCCATTGAAGTGGCAAAACAGGTGCGAGATATACATAGAGCTGCTGGTTTCGAAATGCGTAATTTTACATCAAATTCATCGGAGGTGGTCATGGCTCTAGAGGGTGATTTAAATCATCAAATTTGTTTCTCCCCCAGTTTAATTGAGTTAGAATCTACAACAGAGAAGGTACTTGGTATGTTTTGGGACCCCAAAGACGACGCATTCAAATTTATTCTAAAGTTTCATAAAGTGAATGCTGATGTCATAAATGGTAAAAGGTGTCCAACAAAACGTGAGTTACTATGTGTTGTGATGTCTGTTTTTGATCCAATTGATTTTTTGTGCCATTTTATGATAACCGCCAAACTTTTATTGAGAGAGGTATGGAAACATAGTATACTTTGGGATGCAGAGCTGCCTGTGACCCTACAAGAGATTTGCAACGGTTGGCGCCAAGAATTGCAGAACGTCGTCCACGTAGAAGTGCCACGATTCTATTTTACAAATGGTTTGCCGTGTGAATTAGAGCTACATGTGTTTGTTGATGCCAGTGAGGACGCATTTGGTGCCGTGGCCTATTGGCGTTATAGAACATCGGAAGAAGAAATTGGAGTATCATTTATTGCTGCCAAAACAAAATGTGCTCCACTGAAATCTATGACCATACCACGATTGGAATTCCAAGCAGCTGTTATAGGAACTCGGTTGATGGCTACAATTTTGAAAGAGCATTCTATAAAAGTGTCAAGAACTATTTGCTGGAGTGATTCTACAACTGTGATTAATTGGATTGGTTCTGAAAGTAGAAGATATAAGCCTTTTGTTGCCCACAGAATTACAGAAATATTTTATTCTACATGCCCAGATGATTGGAGATGGTTGCCTACTGATATGAATGTTGCCGATGATACAACAAGAGCTAAAAAACGAGTTGACTTTTCGAATGAAACACGCTGGTTCCAAAGGCCAAAATTTCTATATAGGCACGAAGATGATTGGCCGAAAAAGAATTCTGAGAAGACTGAAAATAACAGTGATGAGGAACTGCGTCCAAAATTTGCTTTATTGGTTAGTACAAATTTGGTTATTGATTTTAATCGTTTTTCATCATTTCTCAGGCTCAAACGTACAATGGCTTGGGTTTTGAGGTTTGTAAATGCCTGTCACAAAAGGTTAAACCTGAAAAGTACAAAAGGCCTATCTGCTGAGGAACTGAAGGTTGCTGAAACTATTTTATGTCGTCTTTCACAACAAGAAAGCTATGCCTTTGAAATTGAAGTCTGGTGATGCGCTGCAAAAGAATAACGATTTGTTTAAGCTGTCGCCATATTTTGATAAAAACAAATTACTCCGTGTAAGTGGCCGTATTGATGCAGCTAGTTGGTTGCCACTAGATTCGAGACGTCCCATAATTTTGTCACCCTGGCATCGTTTAACTGAACTGTTTGTTGCTTATGTTCACGACAATATGAGACATCAAAATTTTGAGGCCACGATTGGTGAAATAATAAGGTCTTTTTGGGTTCCACGTCTACGAAAACTTCTAGCTAAAGTTATATCTAATTATAATGTATGTAAAATTCGCTGTGCAGTTCCAGTGCCACCATTTATGGGTTTGTTGTATAGTGATAGATTAACCCCGTATGTTCGTCCGTTGACATATACTGGCGTGGATTATTTTGGGCCCATAACCATAACTGTCGGTAGATGTCATGAGAAACGTTGGGTAGCTTTGTTTACGTGCCTAACTATTAGAGCTGTACATTTGGAGATGGCCTCTGACCTTTCAACCAATGCTTGTATTTTGGCCATAAGGTAAGGTCGTGGTACGCCATTGAAGATGCGAAGTGACAATGGCAAAAATTTTGTTGGTGCCAACCAGGAGGCTAAACGTTTTAAAGAGGTTTTTGATTTGAAGAAAATTCAAGATGAGCTAAGTGCGAAGGGCATTGAATGGGAGTTTAATTGTCCACATAATCCTCCAGAAGGTGGCATATGGGGGCGTATGATACAATGTGTGAAAAGGGTTTTAAGAGTTACCTTAAAAGAAGTTACCCAAAAGAACACACTTTGCAAAGTTTTCTAATTGAAGCAGAAAACATTGTAAATTCTCGCCCATTGACTCATTTGCTTGTCAGCCACGAAGACGAAGAACCTTTGACGCCTAATCACTTTTTGCTTGGTTCCCCAAATACGGCTCAGAAACCAGAAGGGACTGTAATTGAAAAGCCTGCAGTTTTAAAAAAAGCAGTGGCGAATTTTACGATAATTGCGAGATCATTTTTGGAAAAGACGGATTATTGAGTATTTGCCCACACTAACAAGACGATCTAAATGGTGTGCATATACAAAGCCAGTTGCTCTAGATGATCTAGTCCTTATATGTGATCCAGCTGTTGTTTCCCGTCGTGATTGGATAAGAGGACGAGTAGTGAATGTGTTTCCTGGCAAAGATGGTATTGTACGACGTGCTGATGTCCAGACAAGGGGTGGAGTGCTAAGACGTCCCGTATCTAAATTAGCTGTTCTAGACTTGGAGTAGTGAATCGTGTCCGATCCACGGGGGTGGGGATGTCGCCAAATGGCTTATAAAGGAGCAGTGAATTAATTTGATTGTTATTATTTTGGTTTACGATGAATTTTTTATTATTGTTTATTTGCCTTAATTTCATTTAATATTAGCATTTATTTATTTATTTTGTATTCATTTGTTTTTGAGCTGCCTTAATGTTATTTTATTTTGTCTTATGGACATTATTGTGTAAGAATTATTATATACTTTGTTGTTCCTTTTAACATTGATCTTGCTTTGTTTCGTTAAGATGGTACCGTTATTTGAAATGTGTTATAATTTGTTATACACATCACTAGTTTGTGGTACATAAGAAAATAATTTTGTAAGTTAAATCAGTTTGTAAGGGAAAAGCACTGCGAAATAAACGCGCTTCATCGAGCCAAGTAATAATTGAAAATCTGTGTTTCAATTGACTGTGTAGCAGAGTTAAACTCGCCCCTTACGAACGAAAGTCTCAGCCAGCGACACAATGAGATCAAGATCAAGTAGACATTAAGTGTTTTTAGGCATATTGATAACCTATTCAAATTTTAATATAATAGATCATTATTTATTGAAATAAGTCGGATATATAGCACATTCCTGATCCCGAAAAAATATTTTGATATTAAACCTTTAACCCACTGTAACTCACTTTACAAAATCCGCCAAATTATTTATGAAGATTTTAAAGATTATTTACTCAAATTTGACACGTGGAGTTACAAAGGTAAAATAATTCGGCGGATTTTGTACTGGGTTACAGAAATAAAATTTTACATAAATAATTTTCATATACACATAAATTATTGTAAATAATCAATTTAATGCCTATACACAAGCATGTAGGGTATTATATGGTCGATCTTAAGCAACACTGCTTGTTTTTATCCTTTTATATTTGTTTTGATACTAAATTTAAAATAAAAGTAGCAGAAGACTTAAAAAGATAATAATTTGTTAATAAAATTGTACTAATTGTTATGGACAGGCGCGGATTCAGCTAAAGCATTTTTTTTTAATTCAAAATTATGTACAATATTTAATTGCTAAAAATTTAATTTGATAAATAAATTTTCAACTATAATTTTTTTTCTTTTTGTCACCACAAAACTTTATATATTATTTCATTATCCCCTTTTGGGAAATTATTATGAATCCACGGTTCGTAAATTTTAGGGAATATTGAACAGATCTTAGTAATTTAGTGTGTTTTTATTTAATTGTTGTACCCTAAAGCATTTCAAACAAATAAATGCATTTCAATGAAATGAACTAAAATGCATGACTTGAAAAACACGAAAGGTTGAGTTTTTAGAACTTAGTATATCAATTTTACTTAAATAGATCTAATTATAATCCTTAATATCACAAACTTACTGATGCAAAAGTTTGGAACTTATCTGATAAGGGGAACTGTACCGAAAATCGAGATTTTTATTTATTTTTTTTTACAAAAATAAAATAAATACTTTACTTTAATTTGATAGTTTTGCTCCATTACTCCATTGTAAGAAAAATAACAAAGTCAAACGCGAAAAACTAACAAATTTTCAAAAACTCGAAATACCCTACAAATTATAACATATTTCGAAAATAAAACTTTTTTTTTGATTATAGTTGGTGCACAAAGATCTCGTAGCCATCTAACTTCTTATTCAATTGAGATCGCATTTTGAAATTTTTACACTATAACGACAAACTGATTGTAAACATCACGTCAAAAAATAATGAAAACTAACAGACCCATTTTCAGGATATTCTAGGATAAAGGATATTTTTAGTTTTACAGGTGTTTGCATCAGGAAGATGTTTAACTTTTATGATTTTATGATAAAGAGTATCATCATTCCCTTCCATCGATACCAGTTTAATGAACACGCCAGTTTAATGAACACGCCAAATTTAGAAAAAAATCGAAGATATAAAATTTTTAAAACTGTATTTTTGGGTCGAAATTTGTTGGAATTAACCTATACTTGAAAATTTTTTAACAAGGCAAATGTTGAAGTCAGAACGAATCTATACAAGGTAAACTCGGTTAAACAGCTGATTATTATTTTTGGTTGATACAGCTGTCAAACTTCATATATAAACAACTTTAATAAATTCGCCTTATTGTAGTTTTCGTGCAACTGTTGCCACCTTCCATATATTCGCGTTTATTTTGACATTTGTCTTGATAAAAAATTGTATACGTAAGAACATAAAATACGAATTGTCACTCAATAAAGAACTTTAGAAGAGTCAACTATAAAAGTATTTACAGGTAACCCTCGATTTTAGAGATACTTCATTTGCGATATTTCCTTATAATACGATTCAATAATATTGACCATTTCTTGAAATATGCAATTTTATTTAACGCGAACTATACAATACGTTTAAACAATAATGGCAAACCTTTAATTGCGCGAAATACAGTACAGTGTACTAAATCATGTGCAGAAATGGTTATTGAAAAATAGATTATTTTAAGAAAATATTAAAAAAGAATTCAATATAAAATAGAAAATTATGATATTATGATACAGTTATTATTTAAATATAACCAGATTAACAAAATAGCATATAAACAAAATAAAAAGAACGTCATTGAACAAAAGTTGAAAAAAAAAACTAATTTTGGCTTTCAATTGCATTTTCGCGAAATTGTTCAATTCAAGGAGAATCTTCATCCGGTGATGTTAAAGGCATTAAAACACTTCCATCATATTTTAAATCAATTAATAAATGATGGTATGACAATCGATACCAAAAGACCCTATGTGTTGAAACATGTATAGAAAATCGTTGAAATCAATATTTTTAATACATATTTGTATTTATTTAATGTATCTTCTTAAAATAGAACTATTAATAAGTATTCAAATCTAAAAATTATTCTTAGGTCCCAAACTAACATTTTTCGTTTGTTTAGTGATTTAAGTTACGCTATATATAGAAATTCTGGTCCCAAGATATAATCTTTTATTTATTCCGAACATTGTTTTACGCGTTTTCAATTTACATGTTCTTTCTCCGGTCCCAACAAGCCGCGTAAATCGAGGGTTACCTGTATTTTAAAACACTTCTAATTTTTCTAAGTAAATATAATATTTTTTTTTTTAATGTTTACAATTTATTTGCGATTTTATGAATTTCTTCTTATATATAGTCTTCTAATTTTGCCTTATCAATGTATTCATTAATTGGAAAATGTTTGATTAAATAAAGAACATAAATAAAAATAAAAATATTTCAGTATCTAATAAGAAATAACTATCGAGATATATATTTCAAAATCAAAAGCAACAAATTGTGATGTACAATATGGATAA
Organism: Protocalliphora azurea; assembly: GCA_932274085.1. Taxonomy (NCBI): domain Eukaryota; kingdom Metazoa; phylum Arthropoda; class Insecta; order Diptera; family Calliphoridae; genus Protocalliphora; species Protocalliphora azurea. The sequence continues at coordinate 60,308,009 of OW026520.1, forward strand.
AATTATGTACATTCATAGTCTGTGAATTTGGACCTTAATATCGAGGCATCTAATCAACCAATTAAGAAACCAGAAAAAATTAAGATTACCAGCACTGCACATTGGGGGGAAAAGGAAAAGTTTTGCAGCATTAACTAAACCGTAAGTTTTTATAACAAGATATTGGTATCGTTGTAAAGAAAAAGATTCAGTTTCTTAAAAGTGTTAAAAAACTTATATGTCACATTTGAAAAATCGAAATAAAAAGTAAAAATATACTTAGATTTTTTTAATTATAACTTGCATCATTGTAAGATGCGCAGTTTTATGACATTTTTAATAATGCTTATAAAGCGCAAAAGCCACCCTCAGGTGTTTAATTTGGCACTAAATAGTTTATTAAAACTATTTAGCGGTGTCCGTCAGTCCGTCCAACCATTATTAATGTAAACGTTCTGATCAAACTATAGTTTACAATTTGCAAGATATCTGAATGAAATTTGACACATAACTCTCTTTCCAAGAAGAACTCTAGTGAATTTCGTGAAAATCGTGATAAAAATGTTTTCCCGGTATATGTACGTTTTTACTTTTTCAATTAAAGTGAAAACTATGATACCAATTTTTGTGATTACCGGCCCAAATTAGCACCCACATAAGGCTCATCGTTTGGAAAATCATACGTGCATACATCAACATAAGATGCTAGTATCGAGATCAAATTTGTCTATAAATTATATCAACTCGTTGACTTATAGAAAAATCTTATTCAAATCTTGTTTTGCAACTTTTAAGAGTGCTAATTATAAAAATTTAAATGATCATTTGCACGACATTAGTGTTTTAGTTGTTTTTAACATTATTAAATAGTCTTCAGAAATTATTTTGTACAGAAATATGTATACAAATTTCATTAAAAATTATATACTTTTTGTGAAGCTAAGAAAATTAAAATAATAGAAAATTAAAAATATAGTTCAACAGGGCAGGCCAGGGCAGAACAATTTTATTATGTTTTTAGTCCTTGGAATACTGCCAATAACCTGCATATGACTATGTTCTCCAACCTATGCCTTATACAACTTATAACTTAAAGTTACGTAATTTTTTTTAGTTAAAACAATATTCATTTTAAAAATATATGATTCTGTATTTTAAAATATCAATATAATAGTGCTGTGCAAGTGTCGAATATTTGCCGTTATATTTTAATGATATCGCAATAAAAATATAACGGCTAAAATACAAATCTGTATTAAGATACCAATTTTTTGTAAATATATTAAAGTAATTTTATTGGTTTTTGTTAACGTTGAATTTAAGCTTAGCGTTTTTATTTATTTTATACTTTGTATAAATAAATTCATAAAATTTCATGCTAATTAGTAAAATATATTTGTTTTATTTTTAAGTAAAGGAACCATAATTAGAAAATATATTTTAAATTAAAAAATACGTTAAGTATCGAGTATTCAAAAGTAGTAGAATTTGCCAGCACTACATTATACATATAATATAAGAGAAAAAATATACTAAAAATGTTACTATATAATTTCTGTATTTAAAGTTTATGCTATATTCCACTTATTTAAAAAAAAATAACATAATGTTTGAAAAAAAAATTTGGAGGCGCTCACAACAAATGACAAAAAATAAGTTTGGACTTTCTGCTGTTGGAAAAACTTCTCTGTGCACTGTTGAAATGAAAATATTTTTTACGTTTGCAAAGAACTCTCCATTATGTATGTTGAACACCGGATTCACAGAATAAACTTTTTTGGAAATCAAAACATTTTGAAAGTGCCGGTATATAAATAAAAAATAAAATTTTTCCTTTCAAGGATATAATGAATTTGATTTTCTTATATCATTAGAGGGGTATTTGAACGTCCTTCTAAACGTATATATTAGTATAATTTATATATCATATGCATTAATAAAAATATTCAGAACAATGTATCAAAAGTTTAATGGTCCATAGCTCGTAAACTAAGAGCGAACTTTATCACCAGGGCAAGTTTTTCAAGCATTTCGCTTGGAAAATACACATATTTTTGAAATCTTTGCATATAATGAGTATCAAAATTAGTTTTCTTAACAAAAACGGTATTTTTTGTAATTTTTTGGAGTTTTATTAACTTATCTGAATAAGTGATTCTGTAAACTTTTTAATACTTCGTACATAATTATAAAGAAAAAAATTTATACGTATCAAATGTGAATATAAAATTTTATTAAGTATATTTTTTATATTTTTTAATTTTTCTATAAAAAATCGACAACCATCATAATTTTAAAGTTAAACAATGCATATTTTTATAAGAAAACACATGAATGTATGTTTTTCTATGCATATTTCTCTGCATATTTTCATTTTTTTTTTTTTTTTTTTTTTTTGCATATTTAAACTTGCCCTGTTAATCAAAAACAAAAGTACTACTGAATCATTATCAAAATGATTTAAAAATCAAGTGTGCAGGTGATTTTGATTTATGACAAGAAACCTTTAACATTATATGCTTTTAATTTTGATAATTTAGTTGAGGTCAAAACGCGACAAGAATAATATACATATTATCAAAAAATTGTTGTACGTTATACAATACATTCTTTAAAACAACTGCACTTCCACATAACATGAAAAAACGAAATTATGTTGCCTGACTGCTTGCTTGTATTTATTGCAGATTGTTTATTAAAAAAAATTTATCTCGAACGGAGTCTTCTATGTTAGCCCAAATAAGTCGTTGGTTAACATCAGCGAATGATCGATGTAGAGGAAGATTCAGACGAAAATATTCTTTAAATTAATTATTTATAAAAATATAACAAGTTATAAATTTTATTTATTTTTTTAATATAAAACGAATAAACCTATTTACATACATATATAAAAATACTTTTAATAATAGTATACTATTTCGTTACTTTAGTATGCAAAACTCCGTTTTTATAATATTTGAGGACAAAGGACAATTTTTTTACTCATTTTTTTATAACACCGAAACTATTGAGCAAATAAAAAGATAATTTTAAATGTCTTGAAGGCAATTTTGATCCACATCTTTTAGTAATTGTCTTTTACTTGTGTAACCACCTTATTAATAGGGAAATATTATACATACCCATAATAAAAAAAAAAAAACACGTAGAAAGAAAAACTGAAAGCATATTTTTGTTTAGCACGTCAAATTCCATCTAGTCCACATATTTTTAATTAACGGTGGAAAAACTTTTTTCGTCGACCTGTGTAATTATTTCCATTAACTAAATAATAATAATTCAAATTCCTTACCTAACAGGTCAGTTGTAGATCAGAAGCTTAAAGGTATAAATGAGGATTATTGGACCCCGAGAAACTGTTTTCTTTTTGCTACTTCGTAATAACTCATCTCAAAATTTTACCAATTTTTAAAATTGAAAAACTTGATTCTAGTTCAATTGGCAAAAAACAAATTGTTATACATTTTTCGAAGTAATCAATTTATTTTTTATTTTTTTTTTTTTTGCTAAAATATTGAAAATTTTTGCCCATTATACATAAAAAGTCCTCTTATGAACCAAAATTTATGTTTAAAAAAAATAAAATGTTTATAACCCAGCAAAAACTTTGCTTTCCTGGTAAGCTAGCAGGTATAATTGGAAACAAAAATAAACTACTTATTTTTTGCCTGAATAACTAGTTATATTTGTTCGACTTGTCCACAAATTCATGTAGTTATTTTTTGACTCTAGGGGTACTGAAAAATATGTACCTAAACGAAAGCATAAATTAAAAAAAAAAAACAAAAAAAATTTGCCGTCAGTGAGACTCGAATTTGGACACACACTATCCATTCGTTTTTACTGAATAACGTCTTACTCAGTACACCATCTCGCACATAGCATCCTAAGCGACAAAAACTCTATTTAGTTTAAAATATCTTTTTAGACATTTTGTTATAAAAAACTAACAGCTTCAGAATGGGGTTGAACCAATAACCTTCTGGTTGTTAAACCGGCGCTCTAGCCAATTCATCCACGCGATTGCAGTATTACTGCGCTATTATACTATTGAGTACTTATTAATGTAATACAGAATAGGCAAATAATAATGACACTTCTTTACCAAGAAACTACTTTAATAAGTAGTTGTTATTACCGAAAACCATAAAGTTTTTGCTGGGAACGAGCTCAAAGTTATGAACACTTTGGGATCTATTCCCTGATTTTCAATCGAAGAAAACCAAAGACCAAAGGGGTCTTCTTACATTTGTTTTACACGGGATACACGTTAATAGATTGAAGATTTTAAAAATCATTAAATTTTCTTTTAAAATAGTCAAAAAAATTTGTTTATATTCCCGGAACTTTCGCATTTTTTAAAGATAAATAATACGACATTAACTTAAAAAATGGAAAATGTTATTTATTTCCATTTTGTTTTATTATTTGGAGATAGCAATTAAGCAAACCACCCAAAATATTAGAAATAAAGGGTGATTCAAGTAGAGATACTTTTTTCAAAAGCCTTTTTTTGACAGATCACGTGTGAGTCGTGTCATGCTGTCATGTTATTTTTGTTTAGTATTGTTTGGCATTTCATAATGGAAAGACTTACGCCTGAACAACGTTTACCAATCGTTCAACTTTATTACGAAAATTCACGTTCTGTGAGGAATGTGTTTCGTGCTCTTCGCTCAACTTATGGTCAACATAATCGGCCTACTAAGCGTACTATTCACAACCCCATCACCCATTTTGAGACCCAGCATTCATTATTGGATAATATTCGACCGAATATATAGCGGCCGTAGCTGAGAGTGTACACGAAGGCCGTGGAGAGTCGATTCGGCGCCGTTCGCAGCAACTCGGATTGACGTATGGAACGACTTGGCGCATTTTACGTCGAGATCTTAAATTGAAAGCGTACAAAATACATCTTGTGCAACAACTGAGGCCGCTCGACCTTCCCAAGCGACATCGCTTCGCTCTATGGGCCCTTGAAAAGTTCCAAGAAGATCCGACGTTTTCGAGGCACATTTTTTTCAGCGATGAGGTCCATTTCTGGCTCAATGGGTATGTAAACAAACAAACTTGCCGCATTTGGGACGAAGAGCAACCTGAAGAGATACAAGAACTGCCACTTCATCCAGAAAAAACAACGGTTTGGTGTGGTTTGTGGGCCGGTGGAATCAGCGGTCCATATTTCTTTAAAAATGATGCCGGTGCGAACGTAACCGTCATTGGCGACCGTTATCGTGCCATGATAACCGACTATTTGATTCCTGAAATTGAAGCTAGTGATCTCGGCGACATTTGGTTTCAGTAAGACGACGCCACTTCCCGCACATCGCATCAACCAATGGATTTATTGAGAGAACACTTCGACGAGCACATAATTTCACGTTTTGGGCCGGTCGATTGGCCACCAAGATCGTGTGATATCACACCGTTAGACTCTTTTCTGTGGGGATATGTAAAGTCTAAAGTTTATGCGGACAAACCCGCTTCGATTCAGGCCTTGGAGGAAAACATCACGCGTGTCATTCGCCAGCTACCAGTCGAAATGCTCGAACGAGTCATCGAAAATTGGACTCAACGGATGGACCATCTGCGACGTAGCAACGTCCAACATTTGATAGACATAATCTTCAAAAAATAAATGCCAAAGAATGTTCTTTCAAATGATAATAAACATTCCCCATTAAATTTGAATTTTCTGTGTTTTTTTTTTTTTTTTTTTCCTTTACAAAAGTAGGGAACCTCGAAATGGATCACCCTTTATTTGATGTAGCTCGTCAATAAAATTGTTAATATTTAAGTGAATTTCTGCAAGATTTTTTATTTTAATCTTGAAACAAGATGCTTCGGATTAATAAAACTACGTATTGATAGATAATGTTGGATATTTGTAATTTGGTTTTATAAGTCTAATTGAAAAGAGTTTTCTAAAAAATTAAATAATCTCTTGAAAATATCAGTGAATCTATTATTTTGTCCCAAAAATTAAATTTATGACTTACATTTTAAAATTATCTGTTTAGTATTTGTCAGATGTACAGGTTTTAGTCAGAAATTGTCAGAAAAACAACAATATATGAATCTAAGTACGAGAATGCTTTCCTGTAAATTCTGACTAAAACCTGTAAATCTGACTAGTATTTGAGCAGAGCTGTAATTTCGTGTTCATCATCAGAACAAGATTACTAATAGTTCATTCAATAAAAGATGTATCGATAGAGTAAGAAATTAAATTTTCTATTATTAATTTCTCTTAAAAATAGACACATAATAGGGTTCTCCCGTTTTAATTTAAATTTGAAAAGTATATGTCGCATTTTGAAATGTTTTTGACTTTTATATTCAAACTCGTTCTTTATATCCTTTTGTATTGAAATTTTTACTTGGCATATTTTCTCACTAAGGTAACGATTTATAATATTTTAATTGGTAAAACCATACATTTTTTTGTTGTTGTGAATTTGAGAAAAACTCCATTTTGGGATTTTAAATATATTTGTGTATGTTGGCAGTGCGTTAAATATTTAGTTTTCAGAATTTTTAGCCAACGTTGCATTGTTGGCATAACGTTTTAATAGAAGAACGTCTTACGTTTTGCCAACGTTCGAACCACCTTGATGGTTTAAATGGTTTGCCAACATTTTTTCTGCCTGTGTAGTTACAATTAAAAATCTATTTTATATCAACATATTTTATTATATAGGCAGTACTTTAATAGCACTGTAAAACCGTTTCTACCAAACCGTCATCACACCACCATTGTTACCAAGCTCTATAACTGCACTATATATATATATTTTTTTTTTTCGAACATGAATTTCAACCTAAATTTTTTGTATATTTTCAGATGCTACAAAATTTGGAACAACATCCATCTGCAGCACAGAGCTTTTATCAGACATACTTTACAGATATTTTGATGCAAATATTTTCAGTGGTTACTGATACTTCTCATACAGCCGGTCTTGGAAACCATGCCATTATACTGGCATATATGTTTTCGTTGGTCGAAAATAATAAAATTACTGTAAATTTGGGTCCCATTCCTGATAATACTATTTTCATTCAGGAATATGTGGCCTCATTGCTCAAATCGGCATTCAGTCATTTAACAGACAACCAAATTAAAGTTTTTGTTACTGGTCTTTTTAACTTAGACGAAAATGTACAAGCATTTAAAGAGCATTTGAGAGACTTCTTAATTCAAATAAGAGTAAGTAAAAATATTACACTTTTCCAGATTTTACATTTTTTTTGACAAACGATATTTTTTTTTTTTTTTTTTTTTTTTTTTTTTGTAATAGGAAGTCACCGGAGAAGATGATTCAGATCTGTACTTGGAGGAACGAGAAGCAGCACTACGGGAGGCACAGGCTAATAAAATGCTAATGCAACGTAATATACCTGGAATGTTGAATCCTCATGAATTGCCGGAGGACATGCAGGATGAATAATTTAATTTTGAAATCATTCAAATTCTGCTTTAAAGTATAATAATAACAGTAAAATGAATATAAATTACGTGACACTTTTGATTTATTCTAAAGATAGTTTATATATTGATATTTGTCAAAGTATGAATGTATAAGGATTACTAAGCTATATATCAACACTTGACTTCAGCCAGCATCATCGTATAAAATTCCTTCAACAACAATACAATACGTACATATACTTATATAAATACATTTATTATTAGAAGATCACTACTTAATATTAACAACTAAAGAAATAATAAGACGGCCGCAAGTTTAAAAAAATGTTTGATTTGATTATACGTGTTTCTTGCTTTTACTTTATATAAAAGGTTGTCAATTTTCTTAGTATAATATCGTATAAATAATTTTTTAGACTCAGTGTTATACTGCACAAAATTCTAATGAATACTGTAAATTTTTTATTTCGGTGTTAAGGCCAATTATCTCTTGTTTTTTGGAGCAAAATAAGTTCACTGTAATTTTATAAGTTTTCCCTAGTTATTTAAAAGGGAAAATTAAAATTCTTTTTGTTAAAATGTTACAAACATTTCACATAGTTTTAGTTTTGTTAAAAAAATAAAAATAAAAAAAGATTTTATCGCGAAAATGCGAAAAAATATATTATAACCCGCAAATTTCTTTGAACCAAAGGCTTTTAGATCACAAAAATCCATATTATTCTGCGTTCTTTACCTGAAAGTGTTTTTCGCGTAAAACTTTATAATATGCTCAGCAATTTATTACATTTTATTTTGATTGCAGCAGTTGAAAATTAATTTATTATTATTATTATTATTTTTAATGATAAAATCTTATAAAACTACACAGAATTTATATATTGCACTCTGAAAAACAAGAACACTATTAGATATTTAGAACTAGAAGCGAAATCATTGTAACGGTATGCATTCGCATTAACCGCTGCTGCATAACTCTAATATTAAACTTAAATTACCACTACTCTTTAGTACATATATCGCTCATTTACTTCAGGAACGTCATTATATATACACTCAAACCTCTTTTTATGCAAATTTGAAGTTATGCGGTTTTTTAATTGAATTTTTCATTTCATTATTCAATGCTTTTTCAATATGTACAAGCATATATATATATATATATATATATATATATATATATATATATATATATATATATATATATATATATATATATATATCGTTTATTTACTTGAAGTACGTCATTATATACACACAAAAAAGTTTACACATAAATATAAAAATTTACTTTCATTGATTTCAGTTCATAATATTTAAGCATTAATTTTTTTTATATTTTTCAAATGAATTAGAAGTCAAGAAGACTGAAAAAATTTTTTAAATTTTCATTTATTTTTTCAATTTGTAAAAAAAAATGTTTGAAATTTTCTTTGGAAAATTTTAAGTTTTTTAATAGTTTTTAGCTGCATTTTTGGGAACAGAACAGAAGCGCTTTTTTGTCAAAATGATGTGCTGCAGAATTCGAGCAAAATTATGCAAATTTCTAAACATTATTTTTCAGCAGACTTTCATTGAAATTTTGCCATTTTAAGGCATTCGTTGTTAATATTTTCATTTGCCATTTGCAATCAAAGCTAATAAAACTAAATCAAAGATTTGACAAAATTTTTGCAAAGTTTCTTTATGAACAATTTAATAATATCTATGAACAAAATTTTATTTTTTATGAAAAAAGTTTGGAAAAAAATAATATTTATTAAAAAAAATTCAAATATATGCATTTTTTCCCTATGTATACACTCAAACCTCTATTTATAGTGATTTTTTATGTGAATTTGAAGTTGCGGTTTCAATGCTTTTTCAATCAGAAATAATCCTTTCTTTTCAAAATATTGATATCGATCAATTTTATATAACGTTGTTTGTTAAGTATTTTTTACATAAATATTAATAAAAATTAATTTTACCAGCAGTTCATTTAATCTATTGGTGTAATTCTCTTATTGAATTTTAACAGCGTTTACATTTTTAAAAAAGATATAACTTATTTATTAAGGAAAATAAAAAATTCCGGTCTGTGGATATTTAACTTCTCAAAAAGTTCATACGTTTTATGAAGGAATTAAAATGTTCCACTTTCTTAAAACTTAACAGGGATCTCAGCAACATACACAGTGGGGTCAAACGCAAATTTTTTGGTAATAAATCTGAATCTCCTAAACTACTGGTCGGATCAAATTGAAATGTATGGAAGAGTTGTAGAGGAGGACCTAAGCTTTCAGAAAAATCATCTTGTAGTCACCCTGTGATAACACGAGATAAGCTACAGGGTGTCAAAGTTGACTACCTCGAGTATGTAAAAGTTAAAAAAAATCGTAACTTGTACAAATGAAGTCCGATTTTAAAGATTTTTATATTTCTGGAAAGTACTTGGCAAGATAAAGAAAAGATAAGCTTACTCATCTAAGTTATCTCTTACAGTTAAAAAGATATTTACGCTTGAATTTTGAATTTTTGATTTTTTGGCTCGACTTTTTTTCGTTTTTCGGTAATAAGTCTGGAGATATGTGAGGCAAAAATTGTTTAAAAATATTCTATAATTTGCTACATATTTCAAAAAAATATGCTGAAAGAATTTTTGGATTATCTCAATTCGTATAGACGTGAAAAATATACAAAGTCAGCACTCTGAAATTGGCATGAAAAATAGCTATTTTTTTAAAAAAATATAGTACAATTCATTCACTTTTTTCTCAAAGTTCCGTTAATAAAAAATTGTTTCCTTATTAATTTCAAAAGATAAGGCTTCATAAATGGTTAATAAAGAAATTTTGAATTGATTTAAGTTTGCACCCTACATCCAGCATTGGCCGAAAATTGTCAATTTTAAAAAATAGTTTCATTTTTATCGATTAATAAAAAAAAATGTCACGCGAGCTTTTTTAAATTTGGTACCCATATTTTTTTATAGAAATAGATTTAGAATGATTTAACACTAAACTGCTTCCCGCCCGGCCAAAAACGAATGCAGGAGTGGAGATTTTATGTTAAAAGTCAGTTTTTTTAACGACTATTTTTAAAAGCATATTAGAAGCATATTAGCATAATATTTTTTATATTATTTCTTATGTAATGTATAAAACACAAATCAAGCTTTCATTCCTAAAAAAATCAAAAAAATAGCTCCAATAACCTATTTTTGGTAATTTTTCAAAAATAATTTTTTTTTTTTTTAAATAGCTAAAAATCAAAAAAAAATTTAACTTTTTTAATACAACTCCACTAATTTTGCAAATACTTTAAAAATGTTAAAAGAATATAAAAATAGACTTATTTACCAATTCAACGATATATAAAATGTTGATATAGGTCATTTAATAATAGTAATATAATGGCCTCAAAACTACCAAGTCACGTCAAAAGTTGCAAAATTCACTATTTTGTTCCGTATTTCCATATGTGTGTATACATTACATTTTAGTTTTCTAATGTATTATGTAGGTATATATTTCTTATTATAAATTAGTAAATTCTTTATTTGAGTAATGTTTATTTAATTTGTTCCACATATTTACATACTTATTATACATATATCCCGTATATTTATTTTATTAAGAATATATTATCGAAGATATTAGAGATTTTCTTGAAAATAATCAGAATCATCAAACGTTAGCAAATTTTTAACTTCCTTAGCTTCGGAATCCTCTTTTTCTATTTCAAGAGTGATTTTTGGTAGCCATCGTGTTCTTATAGAACATGTAACTGGATCTGATGATCTTAATAAATATTCCATTAAGTGCATATTTTGCGCTATTTTCGAACATTTTCGGGTATTGAAATGTTTAACATCTTTATTTCGGGCTTCCTGTGCTTCCTCTGATAGCTCTCCCAATGGCAAAATACTATTTTCTATTATTTCTTTACCATGAGCCAATACTTTGTGAATTGTTGGAGTCATTGATTTCATTCATTGATTGTTGCTGAAATGTAACTTTAATAGTTCTGTTTGATACTTTTACATATATTGGGGGCAATGCTTTAATTTCTTCTACCAATTAGTTGACAATGCTGTTTATTGTAACCGTGGTTTCTTTTGTGTAATCAAAAAGGATTGGACGGCACAAAAATTTGGAACCTGGAGTTAAATTTATCCATATATCATCAAAAAGCGAGTCATTTCTTGTCGATGAGGAAGGCTTATTTAAGCGCATTCGAAGTGGTACCAGAGACGCTATAAACAGCGAGGAATAATTATTTCCAGAATTACTTCCATCCAGTTGTTTGTATTCCGAAAATCCTGATGTTCCATCGCAGCCCCAATTTGAATATTAAAATAAGTTCAGAGTCTTTGCATTTTTCAATGTTATCATTGCTGAAGGTAGATATAATTCTAGAGGCAGTATTTTCAAGTAATTGCAATATATTAACTTTAGCACTTTTAACAGAAGCATTAACCGGGTGCTCCATAGGCTGTAAAATATTACTTTTCGCTTCTCTCACTGATTTGCTACTGGGAAAGATATCATATCCTTTTTCGCTAACAGATTTCCTCAAAATCTCGTATTGGTTTCTTGATAATCCTAAATTTAATATTAGAGCTAAAGCATCTTCAGAGGTAAAGGTCGATGTTGATTTCGGTGTCACTATGCTTTGGATTATCCGATATAATCGATTGGGAGAAGCTGTTGGTAACACATCTATAACTTTTTCTACTTCCTTTGGTTGCGTACGTGTTACTAAAGCTTTAAATGTATCTTTTATTTCGGCATTCGTATCTGAATTTAGAATACATACCTGTTTGGTCCTCTTTGTTCTTAGCTGAACTTCATCGTAACTTTTTTTGGTCGACCCTCTTTCTGCTTTCCGATGAAAATTGGTATTTCTCACTCCAACCACTCTTCATTTTTCTTCTTGAACTTTGGTATTGACCAATCTGAAGCTTGCATCCTTTTTTTGTATGATTTATAAAAATTTTCGAGCCTTAAACTGTCTTCTGCAGTAAGAGTTAAACCAAAAGATACTACTATATCAATGAGTTTTCTTATTTTTTCTGGACGATTTATAATATCAGATAGATTATCCCAGATTACTTTGCAAATAGAAAAGTGTTTTAATGAAATCTCCATAATGGCAAATTCACTAATAAATCTGCATATTTATAAGGATACTTATATATAGAAAAAGAATATTTATATCAGGCAAATGGTGACAGGCAAAAATGAATTAAAAAATTTAAATTTTTGCTCAAACCCCCAATTTCATTCAGTTTATTTTTATGACCTGTAGTGTTAAACAGGTACGTCAAAAAATGCGATTGTAAAAAAATCATTTTTGTTATAATACATTAATTAAATAGCTAGGTAAATTATTTAAAAACTTAAAAAAATGTAATAAAAAACGAAGGAAAATATACTTATTTATGTACTTAGGAAGAAAAAAATTATGAACACTTTAAATAAATTCATTAATAAATATTATTATCTCGTAACAAAAATAAGCAATGCAGTTGAGTGTTACGTATACACACATATGGAAATACGGAACAAAATAGTGAATTTTGCAACTTTTGACGTGACTTGGTAGTTTTGAGGCCATTATATTACTATTATTAAATGACCTATATCAACATTTTATATATCGTTGAATTGGTAAATAAGTCTATTTTTATATTCTTTTAACATTTTTAAAGTATTTGCAAAATTAGTGTTGTATTAAAAAAATTAAATTTTTTTGGATTTTCAGCTATTTTTTAAAAAAATTTATTTTTACAAAATTACCAAAAATAGGTTATTGGAGCTATTTTATTGATTTTTTTAGGAATGAAATCTTGATTTGTGTTTTATACATTACATAAGAAATAATATTAAAAATATTATGCTAATATGCTTTTAAAAATAGTCGTTAAAAAACTGACTTTTAACATAAAATCTCCACTCCTGCATTCGTTTTTGGCTGGGCGGGAAGCAGTTTAGTGTTAAATCATTCTAAATCTATTTCTATAAAAAATATGGGTACCAAATTTAAAAAAGCTCGCGTGACATTCTTTTTTATTAATCGATAAAAATGAAACTATTTTTTAAAATTGACAATTTTCGGCCAATGCTGGATGTAGGGTGCAAACTTAAATCAATACAAAATTAATAAGGAAACAATTTTTTATTAACGGAACTTTGAGAAAAAAGTGAATGAATTGTACTATATTTTTGTAAAAAAATAGCCATTTTTCATGCCAATTTCAGAGTGCTGACTTTGAATATTTTTCACGTCTAGACGAATTGAGATAATCCAAAAATTCTTTCAGCATATTATTTTGAAATATGTAGCAAATTACAGAATATTTTTAAAAAATTTTTATCTCATATATCTCCGGACTTATTTCCGAAAAACAAAAGAAAGTCGGGCCAAAAAATTCAAAATTCAAACGTAAATATCTTTTTAACTGTAAGAGATAACTTAGATGAGTAAGCTTATTTTTTCTTTATCTTGCCAAGCACTTTCCAGAAATATAAAAATCTTTAAAATCGGACTTCATTTGTACAAGTTACGATTTTTTTTAACTTTTACATACTCGAGGTATTCAACTTTGACACCCTGTAGCTTATCTCGTGTTATCACAGGGTGACTACAAGATGATTTTTCTGAAAGCTTAGGTCCTCCTCTACAACTCTTCCATACATTTCAATTTGATCCGACCAGTAGTTTAGGAGATTCAGATTTATTACCAAAAAATTTGCGTTTGATCCCACTGTGCGACAGGGCATCCCAAACAACATACCAATTTAAAAACGAATTAAGAATTATTTTGAAAACCACAAAGAAATTACACTTCATTATTTATAACTTTATATTATTTCTTTTACTGATGAAAATTATATCGTCAGATGTTTCAATTGGAAAATCTTTCACGCGATGATTTTAATAATTATAATTTTTTTTTTTTTTTTTTTTGTCTAATTTAAAAGTTTTGATGAAGTTATTGTTCAGAGGTTATGATTGTTTCATCCAAACAACGGATATCTTAACACAAAGTTTACTGATTATTTGATCTTCCTTATTCGCGGAGTAATTAAAGCTTTAAGTTTTGTAAACAAAACTAGATTTTGTATATTCCTTTCGACGCTTTAGATGATTTTTGACCATAATTCAAGGATTATCAATGTTTCCGTAAAATTTTGTAACAGTTTTATTCGATTTTTTTCGCGATTTTTATTAGTTTTCGAATATTTGAATTTTAACATTAAATGTTCTCACAAAAATTACCGTAATTAATTTAAGATGCATTAATAAAGTAATTTGTATTTTTTAAAAAGTAACTTTGATTTATTGAAATATATTTGAAAGTGGGCTAAATTTCTTTCCTTTAAATTTTATAAGTACACTTTTTTTAAATAAATTGTAAGTTCAGTATTAATAATATAAACGAGAAAGAAAGATATAGGCGGTCAAGACCCTACAACATTGTGTACGAGCATAAAAATTCGGGAAGGTGGCTTTATTACACCTGTGGCCAATAAACAGAATAAAGCGTTGATTCTAACATCTAAATGACTTTATGCATTTTATAGCGGTTCTTGGAAGTAGATTTATATAGGAGCTATGGTAAATTATTGTCATTGTTGTGTTTGTTGGTGCACCGCTTTTTATTTCTCCGGCGTTTGGTGTTGAAAGTGTTCGGAGCTCTGGGACTGTCGATACTGAGGGATTGTTGTCGTGCTGGTACATCTTTTAGGTGCCTTTTTATGCCGGTGGTGAAACATGTGGTGCTCCGACATACACTCGCTGCACCTCTCACGTGAAGTATATTTGTCTTTCATGTGAGAGTGAGCGAGTAATAAAGTAGTAACGATACATTTTTACCGTTTCCCACCGATCCCCCGCTGACATTTTGCTGAACCGCGGACACTTTCTCAACGCGTGCTCCCTCTTGCATAAACGACAGTCCCGAAGGCTTTTGTTACGTGGACCCAGATGGTGCCTCAACGGGTGTGCGCTGCACTTCCAACCGGCGAGAAATGGATAACATCTTCCTCGGAAAAAAGGGTGGAAAAAAAGAAAGAAAAAAGAGAGAATTAGTTTGTTTATTTGAGTAAGGGAACAAGCTTCACTATTGGGCGGGTGAAAATGCCAGAAGCTGTTCTCATGTCCACTGAGCGGACTTTAGAATCCCGTCCTACGTGAGTCTTCACTATTCGACCTAAACGCCACTAAATTATCCTGACGACAACAACTAAATCTCCTACTTGGTCCATTTCTGGATATTTCCATTTTATACGACGATGAAGTTCTTTAAGCTATTCCTCTTTCCATCGCTGAGCAAACTGAAAACTGAGTTTTTCAAGTTCTTTAATTTCGGGACCCAAAACTCACTTCTAATTAATCGGAGCGTTAGAGAATGTCCGCCATGGGCTAAACGTTTGTGGACATGTTCCACATATAAACGGGTAAAACGTGCCAAATAAGGCAAAATCTTTGGGTGTCGCTCATCATACGTCAAGCCAGATGATCTGACTAATCGACCATTGATTCTTACGAAACCATTTGAGTCGATAAAGGGGTTCAGTGTCAGCAAATTACTTTTTGTCGGTTTAGGGGTACCTTTTGAAAGAATATAATATTCGGGAATAAAATTCTGTTGACATACGAGCACTAATCGATCATGAGTAAATTTCATTTCCTTTTGGGTTAAATCTAAGGTGTTGTACAAACATTTTCGAGTTTTCAAATATGTTAAACACCTGAACCAATACGAAATAATTCGCATTGTTCCGGGTAAATCTGAAAACCGCTCAAGTACGATTGAACTTCTAATTGATGATCGGTAACAGAATGCTGGTGCCAATATTCTTGAGGTTTTGTTAGCTTCGAGGGACCATGCTACCACAAGGAATTTTCAGTTAAGTCACGAGCTAGAGCTCCGCGACTTGCGAGATCGGCGGGGTTACCTTTGGAGTCAACATGAAACCAATTTTCGTTACCAACCTTCTTCAAAATTTATGCAACTCTATTTTTGACGAAAGTGGGCCAATGGCAATTTCTGACAAGACAACATGTTTTGTAATTATATTTCTACGAGGCTGCAAAACTAGTCTAAAATAAAAGCAATTCATCGCAAGCCTAAAGTTTTCGTATTACTAGCATCTGAAATTTTTAAGAAGTCTACATCAAGCAGATTCTCACCGGGTAAATCTTCTAAGAGACGAATATGATTAGCTGTCCATTTTCTCAAAATGAAACCCACCGAATTAAGAATATAAGTAAGTTCAACCCGTCTCCTAAAAGCACCTAGCTCATGAGAGCCAGCAAGTACATCATCTACATAAATTTGGGTTTTCAAAATTTCAGATGCCGCAGGACTTCGGGCTTCACAATCGTTTTCCAATTGTATGAGAGTTTGAATCGCTAAATAAGGTGCACAGTTCACTCCGAACGTGACCGTATTTAACTCATAGTCCTTCACGTCAACTTCGGGGTTTTCCCGATAAAATATTCGTTGGAATTATGTTTGATCGGGATGAATCAATATTTGGCGATACATCTTTTCAATGTCCGCATTAAAGACATATTTGAAAAGTCGCCATTTTAGGATTAGTACCGTAAGGTCTGCCTGAAAAAAACGCCCGGGTATAAAATATTATTTAAGCTCACGCCATTGGAAGAGGGGTTTGAAGCTTTAAATACTACTCTTAGTTTAGCAGTGACGTTATCGGGTGTAAATATAGCGTGATGGGGTAAATAATAAGTGGTCGCATTTACAGTAGAGGGTTCAATAACATATGCGCAAATTTTCAATTTAAAATTGAGGTCGATCGGATATCCGACAGTTATAGCACACATGGTTGAGGCTTTTCAAATATAACAATCCATCATGCCATTAACGTTATTCGTTGACACAGAAAATGTAGGAGTTGCAAGTTTCCTTTGTAACCTCCTTGAAATAAAGGTACCTTGCGAACCGGGGTCAACCAGCGCTCAAGTAGTACATCTGATATCGTTAATGTGGATTATACATATAGTCGTGCCTAAAAGACTAGAATGGGGGTTTTTGTTCAGATGTGCTGAATAAGTATAGGTATTTTGAGCTGCAGTAGATGTTGAAGGGTTATAATTAAGAGTGGGTTATATTTGATTGTTTGCTGTGTTTATACTCTGAGTGGTCTGTGATGTCTCTGTTTACATGAATACTTTTGCAGTTCTTATATTCCCAAGACAATTTGTACAACATCTAAGTTTTTTTAACGGTCGACATTCTATCATTAACACTCTGACTGAAAAAGGAGGGACAAAGTCTCCAACATCTTTTCTTAGACAAGATATTGGAGTTGAAACAGTTTTTGTCGCGAAACTTTGGACTTTCCTTGTATCATTTGAAGATTTTTCGAGACATTAAAATTGGAATTTTTACGGTGGTTTGTAGTACTCAAATTTTGGTTCGGGTTTTGAAGGGATTGAGGTTGAGACTGCCTTATTGCTGAAATCGATTCAAGAGTGTTGAAATGAGCGGTCAGAAATGTGTCCATATCTCTCCATTTAGGAGTTTTCGTACAAAGTCTCTTCGGCTGTTCCCAAAGATTTATACTATTTTCAGGTAACTTTGTAGCACAAAATATACTAACATTACGTGATAAAAAACTTCTGGAGTTACTTCAAGCAATAATTAATAGTTCGCTGTAAATTTTTATGTGTACTTGGACCATTTTCTTGGGATAGTGGTTTAATACTTAAAAGAGTACGAAGCTGTTCATTAATTATCGCCCCTTTGTTCTCATACGTGTCAACCAACTTTTTCCATGCAATTGCATAGCCATCGTTAGTTAACGGGACGGTTTGTATGGCATCATGGGCATTTTTTGCAATAAATAATACAGTTTTTGAACTGGTATTAATCGGGGGATATTGCCATACAACGCAGAGATTATGTCTAGGAAAGAGGGTAAGCTCTTATAGTCACCATAGAAAGTAGGGGTATCACAAGGGGGTAAATTCATAATGGGTAACGAGGTTTCCATTAACTTTTCAGCCTGAGCGGCCGATTTTAAGCGGTCCTTATGGGCCGTAATTAATGAGATACCACGGGTATATGTACTATAAGAACCCATATATCGGGACTTAACCTCTACAATTTGTGGACTTTTCTTTTATTCAACCTCAAACAACAATGTGTCGTATGTTGACCTAACAGCTTCCCATAAACGGTTAAGTTCCTTTTCATGACTAACTAACGAACCTATTCTGAAGTGTTCAGAAGCGGGTATAATGGTATTACGAATCAAAGCGGATAGATCCATTTTTGATATTAATTTATATTGGATAATTTTGAAAAAAATAAAAATGTGTTAAAATTAAAAAAAATCGAACTAGTAGTTCAAATAGGGATAAATTTGTTTTTTTTTTTTAATAAGTATTATTTCAAAATTAATTGAAAAAAGCTTGAAAATTATCACGTTCAAAAAATAAGAATTTATAAAAAGGGGTAAAATAATTAAAAACAAAAAATAAATTTTGAAAAAAATGGGAAAATTCAAAAAGTCAATAAATTTTCAACAAAGTTGTATAAATTTAAAAAAATGGAGAAAATATTAAAAAAATAAGAGTAAATATAAAAAATAGATTTGAAATTTCCAACAAAAAAAAAAAAAATATTATTATTTTTAATAGCGAAAGCAATTTTATAATTTGTTCACTAATTCAGAACAAATATTAAAAATTCTAAGGGGTTTAATCATAATTTTCGTGTTTAAAAATATTTTGAAACAAATAATTTAATTATAAAATCACTTTCGCAGTTACAAATGGTATAAAAATGATAAATACACTATTACAGATAATAAATAAACACGGTTACTGACTTTCGGATAAACGAATAAATTAATTTTCTTCAAAAAAATATATAAATTATTCTTTAAATTTATTTTATTATTTCACAAAATGAGTTAAAAACGTATAAAAACCGAGTAAAAATACACTATCAAATAAATTTTAATAGTAACCGTTTTATTCGTTCGACAAAAATTATACAGCACTAGTGTTATGTTATGTGTAACAAGAGAAATACAAGAAAAAACAACCAACAAGACGGATTTTTGTTTTTATTAAAATATAAGACATTCTCAGCCACTAGAAACAACACACGATATTCTTGCTTGTTTACTATTTAAAAAAAAAACACTATAAACACAAGAAATATTATTTATTAATTATTAGCGTATCTGTTTGTTTTTGTTTACAAAAAAAAAGAACTAACGAGTAAAAATTCGTTTTATTTATTCTCTTTTCTGCTATGTTCTTTAAAACTATCACAGTTGAGTAAAATTTTAATAAACAGAGGAGTTAACAGAGAATAAATAAAATTGGGATCAAAAAAGAAAAACAACAAAATAAAAGATCACTTTTTTAATAAAATAAAAACTACTGGGTAAAAGCAAAAAATGAAAAATAGGGATTAAAACTTTTATTTTATTACTTAAAAAAAGGAAAAAGCACACACGGATAAAAAACACTGCGAAAAATATAAAAAAGGGAATTTTGCTGCTTTTTGTTTATTAGTGTTTTTAGCACTGAGTTTTGTTTATTGTTTTTTTGTGTTTTTTCACTTGTATTTCTTTTGTTTGCATTTTTAATTTTCACTTTTAAAAACAAACAAATTATTTTTATTTTACATTTTTAAAAACTGGATTAATTCAAAAGGATTGCGGGTTTCCAAAAAAGAGGGCTCTGAAAATAAAATTTTTATTTTTATCGAAAATATATAAATAAATAAAAAAGCACAAGTATTATATATTTTTTTTTTTTTTCTTTATATAATGTGGGGCTTTATTTTAGCTCGGGGATTTTCTACAATTTTGTACGTACATTTAGGTTTTACAAAAGTAAGTGAGTATTACAAAAAATTATGTACACTTAGAATGTGGGAAAATGTCAAAGGGTAAAAAACATAAAAACAGCCGCTGAACAATAATTAAAAGCTGTTTACACTATGCGCGTAAACAATCTTGATTCTTCGACCTCCGCCAAGTTCTTTGCTTTAGAATTGGAAAATTATGTTTTTCATCGAAGATTTAATTGGAGTAACATAATAATTAGTGGACTGTCCTCTGGCTTAAATGATCTGACATCTGTCGTAATCTCTTTATGTTCTTTTTATGGCATTAATATACCGGAATTTAACTTGAATAATGATTGCTACTTGAATCATAACAAACCCATATTGGTGAAATTTAATAATGTTGGTTTACGAGACTTTAAAAGCAGATTACTTCAAGTTAAGAATAGAGATATAGAAAGTCGTGTTTCCTTAACGATTATTATTCTCTAGGTGCCTCGAATCTCAATTTAATCTGTCTCAAATTGTTGAGCAACTCTCATGGTGTTTAAGATTAGTTATAAATCTAAATGAGTAAGATTTAACAACTTTCTTAATTTTTTTAATTCATGTTTCTAGCTGTTTTTTTTTATTGATTTGCAATCGTTAAGTATTGCTTATCTTAATATTTTCTATTTACTTCTGCTCTATGGTCTCAACCTCATGCTTCTGATAGCTGGGTATATTTGATGTTTTTTAATACATTTGTTATACTTTTATGATTAAATTTGTATTTAATTATAATTATGTTTTTTGTACAAATGCCTTTTTCATATCTTCCTTTCCTTACCATTTTTAAACAGTTTGATGTCTTTTAATGGGGTTAATTCTGATCCCGTTATTATCAGTGATTGGTATTTGAATAATAACTTATTTGTGAACTCCCAAAAACTTAAACATGAATTGCCAAAGTATTAGGCCTTCTCACAATTCTGTTAAATTTAATTAACTAGTAAATATTTTTTGGTCTAATTTTAATATTATTGGTTTATCTGAAACGTGGCTGAAATCCTGCTTTCCTGATGCATCAGTTCATATGTCTGGCTATAATTTAGTGAGAAAGGGTCGACTTTTAGTGGGGTGTTTGCATCTTTGTATTGATTGGCCTGAGGTATAAAGTTGTGCTTAAGATTTTCGTTGACGGTTCTGAATCGGTTTTTATTGAATTCTATTTTATTAATGTTAACACTTTTTGGGATATTGCTGAATTTGAAAATTCTCATTATGAATTATTTTTGAAATATTTTAATATCGTCGTTGTTGGTGATTTCAACTCTAACATGTCTAACGTTTCTAAATCGTATCTATTGCGATTGATGTGTATGGCCTTTCTGTGTTCCATAACTCTAAACCTAACCAAACTTTGATGTTGATCATGGCATGGTTGTGATGATTCCATGGTTCAATTCAGGTCCAATGTTCCTATATTTCTCATCATTCTTTGATTTATGCGGTATTTCGTTTAAATGCACTGTGCGACAAATGGTAGGGGTCAGTGATCGGGAAGGGTTCAAACTACCGGGGAAAGTTATATCGGTAAAAAAGAAGTTATACGTGTCCCGGCGTTTCGCTGGGTCAAGTCTAGGAATCGAGATATATCGATTTGAAGTTAGTAACTATCATATAGGGGAAATTGTGACCTTTGGTGGTCTTTTTTTTTGACATAACTCGAGAACCACCAGTCCGATTTTGCTGCAACAAATTTAAAAAAATTAGGAATTACAATTCCTTTAATATGTTCATACAACATTTCGCTACATAAGCAACAGTTTCGCAGTTATAAATAAATGTATGAAAAAAACTATTTTTTGCCTAAAAAATTGATTCTTTTTATTTTTAATTTATAAAAAATCCAAAACGGTAAAAAAAGTGTCAAGTCCTATTACTTTCACGTAAAGTCACATAACCTTTAAACAAAATGAGACATAGATCATGAAAATCGATGGACGCGTTTCGCTTTTATTCACAATTAAGTGAAGGTATGAATTTCAAAAATTTGCTCGAGATATGCTCAAAATTCCTTGGAAAAAACATTGATGACTTTTTTTTATAATTGTCAGAATTAAAAAAAAGTAATAAACAAAAGGTTATTTGATTTTTATGGTAGCGGTAACAAACTAAAAAACGGTCATAAATGTTATTATTATTATTATTATTATTATTATTATTATTATTATTATTGACTTTATTGAAACCTTTATAAAATAATTACATTATTATGAGAATTTACTTAAAAGTATTAAAACAATTAAAATCTAAATAATTAAATAAGGAAACTACTAATATCACAGTGTTAAGGAAAAGTTGTAAAAAAAACCTTGTACATACTTAAACGTTATAAGAAATTTTAAAAACAACCATCAATTATAACTCTTTAAGTAAAAAAGAGTCTTAGTGATTGTTTAGCAAATTTCTTATTATTTCATATGTAGACGTTCTGCATTTTTCATTAAATGGCAGAGTCAGTTCCCTTGCAAATGAATTAAACATTTTATGCTTAAAGTTTCTATGCAGTAGATCAGTAGAATATCTGGGGTGTAGATTATGAATTATTTTCAGATTTTTATTTTGTATTATCTGTAATTTTCTTGTGTAAGTTTTAGCAGCTTTATTAAACCAGACTTGGCATCCGTAGGTTATAATTGGTCGAATACACATTTTGTAAATAAGGATCTTGTTTTTTAAATTAAGTTTAGATCTTCTGTTAAGTAAGGGGTAAAGTGCACGGCCACATTTAAATGCTTTATCACAAATATACTGTATGTGTTGTTTAAATGATAGTTTTTTATCTAAGATAATACCTAGATATTTGATACTATCCTGCAGAGGAATAAAAACTCCCCTAGAATATAAATGTTTTGTAGGAATACGTTTCTCTGATCTATTATATGGAAATATAATAGCTTGTGTTTTACTAACATTAACTTTTATCTTCCATTTATCAAAATATTTATTGGTAAATTTTAAACTATCTTCCATTTTTTGATTATTGCGTTTGACACCTTACCGCAGCAAATAAAAGCACTGTCGTCAGCGTAAAAAGCTATTTCTCGATTCTTGCGAATAGTAAAATCGGAAATATATATTGAATAAAGAGTGAATAAAGGTGATAATACCGACCCTTGCGGCAGACCCGCAGGGATTTGTCTATCACTAGATAGCGTGTTATCTATAGATACAGCAAATGAGCGCTGATCTAAAAAACTCTTTATTATCTTTTGCAAATACGTTGGATAATTGAAGGAATTTAGTTTGAAAACCAGGCCTTCATGCCATATTGAATCGAAGGCTTTTTCAATGTCAAGAAAAATAACTCCAGTGCTTTTACGATTTCTTTTGTTTGATTCAATAAAATTAACGACTCTTTTTGGTTTATGTACTGTGGAGTGTTCCTTACGGAATCCAAACTGTTGAGGGTTAATAATATTATTTTGGTTGGAAAAATCTAAAATTCTCTTATTAATTATTTTTTCAAATACTTTATCCAATAGGCTTAGGATGCTGATTGGTCTATAGCCAGACATCTATTATAGCTATTAATGCCATCTAAACCAGGGGATTTATTATTTTTCAATAAAAGTACAAACGATTTAACTTCATCTAAATTGGTAAGCTCTACGTTAGATCTGTCAAGAAGTGTATCGTCAAGATCATGAATGAATCTTGAGACGGCCGAGTCCATAGGTGAATAATTATTTAAAGTAATGGTGTGTGAATCACCAAATAGGTCTGCTATTGAATTAGCTTTTTCATTGCCAGTTTTTAAAACTTCACCATTTACATAAACATCAGTAAAAGACATTTTGTTTCTTTTCAGTGCTTTTTTTACTTTCCAAAACTTTTTAGAGCCCGAGGGCAAATTCGAAATAAATTTTGACCAGGATTCATTGCGGTCTTTATTAAGGTGAAAATCAATAATTTTATTTAATAGCTTCAAAATTCTTTTCAATTGATTTTTATAATTAAAATCGCTACATCTTTGAAATTTACGTTTGTATTTATTTCTCTGACTAATTAACATTTTACTAATTTCAGAGATTTCTCGTTGCCACGGAATTTTATAACCGACAGGTATTTTATTAAGCGCTTCTTTAACTATAGATATTAATTTGGTAAAATAAAAATCTATATTACCTGAATTAGTAACGGGTTGGTCAATGTTCTGACACCTAATTTCATTTTCAACCCAGTTTCTGATTGCTGACCAGTCTGCTCGATAATACAAGGGAACTGAATATGTCATGTTTTGAACTTGTCGAGAAATAACACAAGATATAGGTACATGGTCCGACTGTAAAACATTTGGATGTGTCTCAAGGTGTGAAAAATGGAGGCATGAGTTAGATAAAAGAATGTCAACTGTGGACGGTTGAATGGGGTTGATATTTTGCCCAAAGCGAGTGTGTCCATTTGGGTAATAAATGTAGTAGCTGGATTGAAGACAGTGGCTGTAGAGATCATTACCAGCCGAATTATTTGACATATAATTCCAATGTGTATGTTGGGCATTCAGATCACCGAAAATAAAATAGTCTTTTGAAAATTAAGTTAATTTATCCAAATCAGCTTTAAAATTGGTAGTATGAACTGGATTATACGCTGAAATAAATATAACTGATCTTCTATTAATCATAACTTGTATTGAAATACTTTCAGCAGTACTTGTTTTTATTTTTGGTAACAACGTATGCTTAATGTTACCTTTAATTGCAATTAGAACTCCTCCGCCATGAGTAGATCGATCCTCTCTATAAATTTTATAACCACCAAGTTGAAATTTGTGGTACGGTTTCAAAAAAGTCTCATTTAAAAGGAGAATATCGATTTTCCTTTTGTGTAAAAAGTATTCCAGCTGGGCAGCTGCTGACTCAGTTGTTATGCCTTTGGCCGGTTGAATTATATGGCATGTTTAAGCATCATACCCAAAACTCGTAGCTTGTCGTACTTATTTTGACATCATTGCAAAGCATCGACAACATCAAAAAATATTTCCAGAAGTCTTTCATTGGAAATGTCATCATTATTATTATTGTCGTAGCTCTTGCCTTTAGCTACCTCGGAATACAAATTACCAAAATCGCGGGAATTTCGTGAGTTATTATGGGGTTCTTGCCTTGGCAATTGAGGAAAATCATGATCGTCTTCTTTAAAATATGTTACGTTAGTTCTTCTGCTGGTCGCCCTAGATTTAAATGTTACTCGATGACGGATTTCTAAATATTCTTGACGACTTGGGCACTTTGGGTCATCAGCTCTATGGTTACAAATTCTTCGCCAATTATCTTTGTGTCCAGTTGTGGCAGGCCAAATAAAACCAATTTAAAAATTTTTGCATCCGTCAATTCATGCGTATGATACTGGAATTTTTTGTCTTCGAGAACACTCAAAGCTTCGTTGTACAGCGATAACGAGTTTGATACAATTTTTGTACCAATAGACATCCGTTTGTAGGTATATTTTTCCCCAATTAATCCGATCACAGTTGAAAAACTGAGGGTAGAGTCCACAATTATTGGTGGAATCTTTTCTTTGATAGCAACTGCTTCTTCTACTTCGTCTTCAGACAGAAGCTGAAACCTGTTGGCACTAGTGCTGGGACCGTCTGTAGTTTGTGGCACCTTGAATTTAGGGCTATTGCCCCAATGCTTTCTTCTTTTTTGAACAAACATTGCCAAACAAAAGAAAGTTACAGCAAATTTAAGTAGTTTTTTTACACTTTTTAATTTAAAAATTCAATTAATTTTTCAAGCAAAAATTAACACGATGTTTTTATCTTGAGGCAGAGATGCCAGATGACGGTCATAAATGTGCGTAGACAATTAAAAGGAAAAAAAGGAAAGTGCACTTTTTTAATTATTTGGGTTTTTTCCGTTGGCTACCTGAATGATTTTTTTACACAAATTGCACCCACATTTATGAGTGGTCATGTTTTAGAACGTTTCGAAAAATTTAAAACGCACACGAATCAGGTTTATAGCCACCCTTAAAAGACGCTCGAATTCATAAGTACCTCTCAGTAAAATATTGAAACTTACGTAGTATTTATAGGTGTTCACTGATCGATTTTTGTCATTCAACAAGTGTCTTCGAACGCGTAAAGTACGGTTTTTTTAAAGTGACGAAAAAGTAATAAAAGTATAAAACCGAAATGAGTGCAAATTGTCCAGAAAAATATCAATTTATTTTGTTACGTTTGTGGCAAAAGAGCTTTTTCAACAAATGCTGCATTACTCACTGAGCAAGTGGAGCGCGCTTTTAAACTTTATTTTGATTGCGAAATAATTCGCGGCGTTTCGTGGGTCCCAGACAAAATTTGTAAAACGTGCTATAATGGTCTTAACATGTGGATCCAAGGGAAACGCAGTTCACTTCGTTTTGGTGTACCAATGATTTGAACTGATCCAGGAGAGCACAATTCCGACAACTGTTACGCTTGCGCAAACAAAATATGTGGAGTAAATCGTAAAGGCCTTAAACGAAAAGTTTACATATCTGTTAAAAGTGCACAAATACCTCTACCGCATTCGGATGAAATACCAATTCCACCGCTTCCAAGTCCTGACAGAGAAACTTCTTTTTCTATTGAAACAATGGATCAATCGGATTTCACTTGTAAACCAACACCAGAAGCCGGCCCATCGAACAAAATAATTCCAATATCACAAGCAAGAATGGACAAGATTGTTGCAGAATTAAACCTTTCTCAACGTGAAGCAGAAAAACTTGCCCAGCTTTTGAAAGAAGGCAACAATTTGGAGCCTAATGTCAAAGTCACCGGATATCGAAGACGACAATTGCTATTCCGACGGTACTACACACTCAACGAAGGGAACACATTTGTTTACTGCCACGATATAAAGGGACTGATGGAGGCGATGGCCATTAATTATGTCGCAGCTGATTGGCGAATGTTCATAGATTCTTCGAAATCAAGCCTGAAAGTCGTTTTGCTACATAAATATAATAAAAAACCAAGCAACCATGGGCTACAACACAGACATGAGCGAAACATACGATTCCATGAAAATAATTTTGGATAAAGTTTGCTACACTGATCACATGTGGCGGATCAGTTGTGATCTGAAAGTCGTGGCGATGCTAAGAGGTCTCCAAGGAGGCTATACGAAAAACATGTGTTTCTTGTGTCTTTGGGATACCCGATTTAAAGGAAACCAATACGAAACGCATGAGTGGCTTGCTCGAGATCCAACGGAGAAAGGACACAACTGCGTAAATGATCCACTGGTGCCAATGGAGAACGTCCTCATGCCCCCTCTCCATATCAAACTGGGAATCGTAAAAAATTTCATCAAGGCTATTGTGAAACAACCGAAAATTCTTGATTGTTTGGAAAATATTTTCCTACGAATCAGCGAAGCAATATTGAAGGCAGGTGTTCTGAATGGGCCGGATATACGAAAGCTCATGAAATCAAAGGAATTTAAAGGTGCTTTAGACGGTAATGATTACTTTGCGTGGAGGGCAGTGAAGAAAGTCATACGATATTTTTTGGGAAGTACGCGAGCACACAATTACCCCGCTCTTGTGACCAAGATGTTGCACTACTTCCAGAAAATTGGAGTGAATATGTCCCTCAAAATTCACTTCTTGCATCACCATCTCGAATACTTCAGCAAGCAGCTAGCCTTAGAGTCGGATGAACATGGCGAGCGCTTCCATCAAGTGGCAATGCCAATGGAAACGCGACGTAGAGGCAAAAGGCTCGATTCGCTGGTGGCTGAAATTTGTTGGTGGTCGCAAAAGACGTACGATCCCGACAATGAAGATGAAGAAGAAGAATATACAATGGGAGTTTCCTCCGAGGGTAAGTCACAAAAATGAAGTTAACTGACTAATTAAAAACAATTGATTTTTTCCAGATGAAGACAGATCCTCATCCGATACAGACTCTGAACAAGTGGGCGAACCACCACGCAAACAAACGAAAATAAGTTTTGCGTTCATCGATTTTTATAACCTATGTATCTAAGTAATAACCTAATAATTACCTGTAACAATTTTTTATTTTACGTGTTAATAATTATAATAAATAATATATAATAAATATTATCCAAATTCATTGAAACATAAAATCAATATTCTATGATCTATGTCTCATTTTGTTTAAAGGTTATGTGACTTTACGTGAAAGTAATAGGACTTGACACTTTTTTTTACCGTTTTGGATTTTTTTATGAATTAAAAATAAAAAAATTAAATTTTTTAGGCAAAAAATAGTTTTTTTTTTCATACATTTATTTATAAGTGCGAAACTGTTGCTTATGTAGCGAAACGTTGTATGAACAGATTAAAGGAATTGTTTCAGCAAAATCGGACTGGTGGTTCTCGAGTTATGTCAAAAAAAAGACCACCAAAGGGCACAATTTCCCCTATATGATAGTTACTAACTTCAAATCGATATATCTCGATTCCTAGACGTGACCCAGCGAAACGCCGGGACACGTATAACTTCTTTTTTACCGATATAACATTTCCCGTTGGTTTCATCCCATCCCGATTTTGACTGTCGCATAGTGATGTGAATCTTTCGAGTATAGAGATTTCAATTGTATTGATTGGGAGGTATCTTGTCTTCAATTTTGCAATTTGACATTCATTCTTTTTTTACGTCAAAAGATGAAGAATATCAAGGCTCTGTTATTAATTCTTTTGTTAACCTCCTTTACTCATTTGTGCCTATTGTAAGAAAAATAGTTAGAGCTAATGATAATGATTGGATGAAATCTAGAAGTGTTTTACTTGCAACATTCCTTAGGGACTTGGCATACTCTGCTTTTCGTTCAAACAGATCGTCTTTAATTTGGAGTGTATAATGCAGATGTCGGAGTAAAGCTAATAGAGTACTTCGCAAGGAAAAAAGGGAATATTAGTGCAAATTATTTTCTGGTTTTGATTCATCAGGTATTTAGAGAGTATTTAAAAATTGTGGCCTAACTCGAAATAATGCATAGCATGGTGACTTTGATGTTGATAATGTAAATGGCTATTTTGTAAATATTGGAGGTCCTGATCAAAACCAAACTGATTTGGATTTAAGTTTGTATGGTGATGCTAATGGGTCTTTCTCTTTTGCTTGTGTTAGTGAAAATGAGTTGTTTGAAGTATTGTGTAAAATTAAGTCTAAAGCAGTTGGTAATAACACTATTCCCAATGTTTGGAAGACAGCACGTGTTGTTCCCATCTAAGTCTGTCCGCGTATTAGATAATTTACGGCCTATCTCTATTCTCTCAGCTTTATCGAAAGCTGTAGAACATATTTTGAAGGGCCAAATAATGTCATCTGTCCGTGAACTTATTTCTTCATCTAAATACGCTTTTCGCCCAGGTTATAACATGACTTCCTTATTACTCAACATTTAAGGAAACATGTAAATGATGGAAAAGGCAAAAGAAAACATTTAAGTGATGACAAAGTATCTCTATTATTATCTCTTGATTTGATGAAGGATTTTAACTCTATTAATTTTTCCACTTTAATATTTAAATTAGTTGATTCGTTTTGCTTCTCCTATACTGATTGCAAGTTAATTTATTCTTATCTTTCCAGTCGTTGTCAATTAGTTAATATTAATGGTATATGTTCCAATATGCTTCCCTTTGGTTCTGGAGTACCTCAGACTCGGTTTCTTATCTTTCCAGTCGTTGTCAATTAGTTAATATTAAAGGTATGTGTTCCAATATGCTTCCCTTTGGTTCTGGAGTACCTCAGGCTCGGTATTGGGGCCGCTTCTTTTCATTTTATATATAAATGTCTTACGTGCTTACGTTGATTCTATGTATTCCAGATAATTTTTATTTGCGGATAACGTGATGCTTTTATTTAAAGGCAGTAAAGGTGATCTTAAGGGACTTTCTTTTGATATAAATTTTATTCTTGAGGGCTTTTTACTTAGATCGTTTGTATTTACTTTTACATTTTTCTTCAAATACTTCGGCATTGGATATGTGATTTTGGTGTAGTTATTAATGAATTTTCTGCAGAAGCCGGTCATTCCTAAAAACGACTAAATTTGATTTTCAGTACTTGGAAGCATCAAATTTTGTATAGAAATTTGTTTATGATCTGGTTATATCCCATAAGTTGTTAGTACGTGACCCAAAAACTGTGTTTTATTCTTTGAAAATTCACATTTATCAATTTGAATTTTTAGTTTATCCTTTCTTAAAGTTTTAAATATATCTATTATATTATAAATATGTTCCACTAAAGACGAACTGAATATCAATATATCGTCCATATATACAAAACATGTTCTGTTAATGAAATTTTTTTAGCACTGTATTCATCAATCTCTGAAGGGTTGATGATGCGTTACGAAGACCAGAAGGCATTCGAATAAATTCATAATGCCCAAAGGGAGTAGAAAATGCGATATTTTTCCTGTCTTCCTCCTTAAGGAGTATCTGATGGAAACCCTGTCGAAAAATATTGGGCTCTTCCCAGCTTGTAATTCATTTAGCTTCCGATAATCTATTAATATTCGCCATTTCTTTTCTCCAGAATTATCGCCCTTTTTGAGCACAATCCACAAAGGACTATTATAAGCAGAGTTTAATTGTTTTTTTATCTCACTTTCTTGAATCTGGGGGTACCGATATATCTTTGAATAAAGGAGTTTATCAATTTTAGTAACAATTTGATGTTCTATTTCAATTGCAGCTGAAAGATTATCACCTTCAACATAAAATAAATCTTTAAATTCAGTAAAAATATTTTTTATTCACCCCTAGCAGGAATACTTTTTCCCTCTAAATGTTTTCCCTTTCACTAAATTTGCATTCACGAAAAAAATTCTCCGTGAATAATTTCATGCTAAAATAAAATTCCCCTTATCGTGAATGATATTTTCCCGCAAGTTTTTTTCACTTTTCCCTTTAATTTATTCACTTTATTTTTGCTGGGGAACAGAACAGAACATGTAAGTATTTCTTATTTTAAGTGCACGATCCGTTGATAAGGCACAAACTGATATATTGCTCAACAAAATGCAAAACAACAGGTCGATTGCCTGCGAATTTGTGAAGCTTTCGAAAGAAGTGGTGGCAGAATTTCTGAAATTCCTTACAGAAGATCTGAATGGAAGAGCGTAATATTTTGCTTTGTATATTGTATATTTTTTACGTTTGTGCTGTGCGTTTGTATGTAATTTCTGTCCAAAGGCTTCATTCTTTTGAATTGTTCTAGTCCAAGTTGTTGGTTTTGTCGATATTGCTGTACACCATACTCTTGTTGTTCTTGAATACGTTGATTCAACTGCTGCACTTGCAATTTTTGTTCTTCGATTACAGCCCCTTGTTGATGAATTGTATGTTCCATACCTCTGTTTTTGTCAAACGATTCAGTTCTTTTCTCTTCAGACATTCAATTTAGTTTGGTTTTGTATTAAATTTTATTATTTTTTCACTTTTAATAAGTTGTTCACTCTTAATAATTTTAAAGTATTGTTCGACCGATTCCGTTTATTTTATAAACTTAAGCTTATTTGCAGGTTCGACTGCGACTGCGCCAGTTACGTATTTGTTTCGTTGTTAGAATGAAACAATAAATACTTTTTTTTTATATATAAAATGATGTGCTTTGGAACATCTATTTTTATTGAAATCAATCTTCAGACTGACTTAAAAAATAAATTCCTAATCTAAATTAAGCAATTTAGATTACATTTTATATGCTTGCGCTGCTGTGTATGAAAATAAACAAAAGTGTAATTTAAAACTATTGGGCTTCGGTATGTAACTTGCGCGCATGAGGTCAAGTTCTGAGAAAATTGTACGACCACGTACGCAATGAACGTAATCAGTGTCTAAAAGTCTTAAATAAACTTAGAACAATTATTACAGAAGTATTCCAACCCATTTAGTAAAAAAAAATCAATAATTTTTATTAATAACGGTATAATATCCTAGCAAGGCCTTTTGCGGTGTATGTCTACGCTATAGGAAGGTTAACAAAGTAAATATGTCTTTTCATGCTATTATTGACGTTTTATTAACATTTAGTTTGAAAATAGAAAATAATTTTGTAGTTTTAAAATAATTTCATTGTCCACAGAATATATATATATATATATATATATATATCAAAGAAAGTAGAAGTGCTATGAAGTGATAACGGCCGTGATTTTATGAATGGACAATTTAATGAATACTTAGAGAAATTCGGGAATTGACTGTACCGCGGTAGCTCTCGATGCGACAGCGCATAAGAAGTTCCAGCCTAAGGGTATAGAATATCGAAAAGTATATTACTCATTAACAGCTAAGGCATTTGTACGACGCTGAGAAACGTGTGGTGATAGAAAGACGAGATGTAATGTTTATTCACTTTTCAACACCTGATACGGCTGAAATTGTTGATATGTCGGAATTTCTGATAAATGATAAGCAAAGAAGGATGACACCGAAGATTTAAACCGTAGTATGGACTATGAAGAGTTTATTGGGTTTGAAAAGAAGCCAAATAGCAGCTGCAGTGAAGAATTTCCTGATTGTGAAGAAAATAATCAATCAGCAAATGATAGACCAAAAATAATCCATACGGGCCAGAAATGACGTGGAAATCGAAGGTAAAAAGGCCATTAGCTCAAAGCGTTGAAGAAAAATAATTTTGGCGAAATTGAGAAATACAAATCACGTCTGGTCGTAAAGGGCTGTAGTCAACAGTTGGGTGTAAATTATATAGAAACTTTCTCGCCGATGATTAGGTATGAATTCGTATGATGCTTGCGTTAGCGGCAGAACACAAAATGTATTTGATGGTCTTTTGTACTGCTTACATTAATGGTGATCTATCTGAGGAGGCGTACATGAAACAGCCTGAGGAATTCTTTGAAAAAAACTATCCTGATTATGTTATGAAATTAATTAAGGCAATTTACGGATTCAAACAATAAGGTATAGAATGGAACCTAAAGCTTGATGAAGTTCTTCGGAATATTGGATTCATCGCGTGAATAAATGAGCCATGTCTGTACAAAATATTAGCTGAAGGTAAATTGTGTTTGATTGCTGTCTATGTGAATGATTTACTCATTTTTTGTTGCTAGGTCAAGGAGATTATGATTGAGATTAAAAGGTGTTTATCAGAAGCATTTGAGTGTAGGGTTAGGGTCAGTCATATTTATTCCTGAGGATGCAGTTTGAAAGGTGAACTTGTTGCAAAAATAGTAATTCGGACCCAATATATAAAAGATGACGCCCCTAGTAGATAGTTTTCAATCGCCTATAATAATGAACAGTGTACCAAAGTGAATCCTTTATCTTATTAGTCGTCAATTGAAGGTCTTATGTAAGTTAGCACAACTTGCTAATTTCTGTTTTTCATTCATGTTTTATTAGTTTAAGTTATTTTAATATTTGTTGCAAAGCTCTAACCTTGTGTTAGTCTTTGCATATTTTTTTTAGACGTAATTTAATTCATTTGTTTATTTCTTGTATTTTGAAGTGACGGCAACTTTTTGTTAAACTGTAGCTTCAACAATAATAGTAATGCTGAGTCAACACTTGCGTGCTAGCATTTTTGGCTTTGTTGAAGCTGGCTGAGATAAAGAGAGACACTTTAAAATAAGAAGTCACTCAATGAAGATCATTAAAAAATAAATTAAAATAAAACACTATAACACAGTTTTATTCAACTTATAAAGTATTTAAAGTAAATTAAAATAAAATCATAAAACTGGCGCCCAATCGATACCCACGTCAATAAAAAAAAAACTACAAATAAGTTAAACAAAAAATAAATAAAGTTGATTAAATGTAACAACGTCAACAAATAAAACAACAGCTAAAGAGAGCAGAAAAAATTAAGTGCAACAACAGCAACAGCAGCAGCAGCAAAAATACAACTAAAACAACAGAAAAAAACTAATATTAAATATTTGTAAAAAAATAAATTATATCTAAACAATACAAATCATGTAAATAGATTTTACTCTGAATGATCGAGTTTGAAAATTTATTAGTGAAACATAATTTAGAAGAAATAAAATGAATCCTGACGTAGCAGTGATTTTAGGAGCTGCTAGGGACCAAACGGACGTACAGCTAAAGGATCTAAAAGACAAGGTTAGGGACTTGACAGAAATATTCGCCAACCTCTCTGCTCAAGCGGAGGCTCCTGAGATTTATCAGGAAATTATAATAGATCCTACAGTAGCGTGCAACGAGTCACTGGACTTAGTCAAATCCTTGCCAGAATTCGATGGCAATATAGAAAACTATGTCTCATGGAGACAAGCTGCGCGTAGCGCATATAGGGTTTATGAAAATTATGTTGGCAGCTCAAAACACTATCAGGCGGTAGCCATTATTAGAAATAAGGTCAGAGGAACCGCCGATGCTGTTCTGGCATCATTTAATACTATTTTAGATTTTAGGGCTATAATAGCTAGGCTAGACTTTACTTACGCAGACAAGCGCCCCTTAGACAGGGTAATAAATCGGTGCTACATTTTTATGACGATATCAAACGAAAGTTATCGTCATTAAGAAACAAAACTATTATGTCATACGATGGCCAAGTAGCACAGATAATTAATTAATAAGTACAGAAAGGATGCACTTAGAATATTTATTTCTGGTTTAAAAAAACACTTTGCGACATACTTTTTTCTTCACAACCAAAGGATCTTCCATTAGCTTTGGCATTAGTCCAAGAAGTGGAATCCAACCATGAAAGATATGTTTTTGTAACTGCATTTGCAAATAGAAATGGCGGAAAATTTGACAAAGATGACAGAAAGATTGACAATAAATATGAGAACCCAAACATAAAAAAGAAATATTTTCCATCTGGTAGGAACGGAATGGAATACCAACCCAATACAAAAAATCCATACTATAATACACGGGTTCAACAAAACCACAACAATAGCCAAATTATAATTGAACCTATGGACATAGACCCTTCTACGTCTAGATTCAGACAAAACAGTGGTCGTCAAAGAAATGATTTTCAAATTCGGAAACGTCATTCGGGTTCTGACAGACAAACTGGACCAAAAATGCAAAGAATCAATCATATAGATAATGATTATGAAAAAGAATACCAAAATCAATATTGAATGAAAATTCTGACCTGGTAAATTTTTTAGTGTTAGCTCCCAGCTACCATTCATAATTAGATGGTTAGCTGGTAAGCCTGTTTAAATTTTAAGCGATACAGAAGCTTCTAAAACTACATAAAACCCTTAATAGGTGTAAGAACAACAGATGCTCCTTTTACTGTACATTCTATACATGGACAGAACAATGTGACACAACAGTGTGTTATCAATATATTCAGAAAAAATTCAACGTTTTCCATTCTTAACGAACTGTCCACTTTCGATGTCATAATTGGGTTAGATCTACTAAAGTTGGTCCGGGCAAATATTAACCTTCAAAAAGGAACTATTGATACTGAGTACGGCTCAGAAAATTTGTTCTTTTACAATTGTAAAAATGTAAACACAATCCAAATACATGAGCATGAGATACCAGTAAATGTAAAACCAAAACTTACAAAGATAATAAATAAAAGATATATGGTATTTGCTGGCCCTAACGAGTCATTGCCTTACAATACTAATATCAAAGCTACCATTAGAACAAGGAATGACGAACCAGTCATATCCTTATCCGATGGGAGTGTCAGACTTTGTTAATTCCGAAATTAAAGAATTATTAAAAAACTAAATTATTCGACCATCAAGGTCACCATACAATAACCCAATTTGCGTTGTTGACAAAAAAGGCCTCGATCATGAAAACAATAGAAAGAAAAGAATGGTAATAAACTTCAGAAAACTGAATGAGAATACCATAGATGATAAATACCCTATGCCCAACATATCAGTAATGTTAGTAAACTTAGGGAAGGCTAAGTATTTCACAACTCTTGATTTAAAATCCGGCTTTCATCAAATACAAATTTTGGGAAAAACATAGGGAAAAGATTGCAAAAGATAAGCAATGGAAAATATGAATTTTGCCGGCTTCCCTTTGGACTTAAAAATGCACCGAGCATTTCTGAAAGGGATATTGATGACATTCTCAGAGAAGAAATAGGGAAAGTTGTCACGTCTATGTAGATGATGTAATCATCTATTCTGGAAGTGCTGATGACCACCTTCAGCACATTGATTGGGTTCTAATAAAATTTTTCGAAGACAATATGCGGGTTGCAGTGGAGAAATCTAATTTCTTCAAAACCAGTGTGGAATATTTTGGTTATGTTGTATCAAGAGGAAGTACAAAAACTTCTCCGTCAAAGGTTCAGACGATAACAAATTTTCCTATATCCACCAACTTGTTCCAACTTAGGTCTTTCTTAGGCTTGGCAAGCTATTAAAGACAGTTCGTCAAGGATTTTGCAAAACCACTTACTGACAATCTTAAAGGTGATTATGGAAAGGTTACTGCTACGCAGTCCAAGAAAATAAATATTAATTTAAATGATACTCAAATAAGAGCGTTTAATAAAATAAAGGAAATATTAATATCTGAAGATGTCATGTTAAGGTTCCCTGATTTTAAGAAACCCTTTGACGCATCAGTTATAGGCATCGGGGCTGCATTATCACAAGATGGAAAACCAATCACAATGATATCTAGAACCCTAAAGGGTACAGAAACTAACTTTGCGACGAACGAAAGGGCACTATTGGCAATTGTTTGGGCTCTTAATTCCCTCAGACATTACCTATACGGTGTAAAGAATTTAAATATTTATACTGACCATCAACCGTTGACCTTTGCCGTTTCAGACCGCAATCCAAACGCGAAAATCAAATGCTGGAAAGCATTCATTGACGAACACGCGAAAATTTTTTATAAACCAGGAAAAGAAAACAATGTCGCAGATGCACTATCTCGACAATAGGTTCATATCACTCAGAACGAAGTAGAGTCTGATATTGCAACTATTCATGGTAAAGAATCACTCACTTACACAATAGTAGGCACGGATAATCCTGTTAACTGTTATGAAATCAAATTATTATAGAAGAAGCTCAACAGCTCAACATCTTCTCAAACTTTTATTTGGAAAAAAATCTTACTTATAATTCAATTCAACACAGATGTAGGTAGTATTTATGAAAAGGTCGTCAGAGGTCGTTAATGCAATACATTGCGATTTGCCAGTACTAGCCAAAATTCAACACAAACTTGTTGAACAATTTCCTAGAACCAAATTTTGGCACTGCAAAAATTTTGTATAAGATATTTTTGATGACAGCGAAAAGAAAGACATCATAATAACAGAACACAATAGAGCCCATAGAGCCGCTCGTGAGAACATTAAACAAATCATGATGGATTACTATTTTCCAAAAATGCAAAAAATTACAAAGGAAATAGTTTCCAATTGTAGAATTTGTTCAAAGGGTAAATATGAAAGAAATCCTAGACGACATATTATCCAACAAACTAAAATACCTTCTTATGCAGGTGAGATGTTGCATATTGATATTTACAACACGGATAAAAAATTCTTTTTAATATGTATCGACAAATTTTCAAAATTCACAATTGTACAAACCATATAGTCTCGTACTATAAACGATATTAAGCCGGCCTTATTTCAAATAATAAATTTCTTTCCCGGTATTAAGACTACTTATTGCGACAATGAAAAATCATTTAATTCCGAAAGTATTAAATTTATGCTACAAGCTTTCGATATTAATATTTCAAATGCTCCACTTCTTCACAGTACCTCAAATGGTCAAGTGGAGCGATTCCATAGTATATTGGCAGAAATTGCAAAATACATTAAACTACAAAAGAATACCGATGATACAATTGATTTGATTTTACAAGCAACCATAGAATATAATAAGACTATTCATTCCGTGACAAATAAGCGACCGATATATATAATTCATTGCGTTCTAAGGTATGTACAGATTGAAATATCTCAGAAAATTTTAAACGCACAGACTCAATCATTAGAAATTCATAATAGAATTAGAATAAAAAAGCAATTTAATGTAGGAGATAAAGTTTTTATTAAGTCCAATAAAAGATTAGGAAATAAGTTGAGCCCTCTTTGTGGAGAGGGAATTATAGAAGCCGATTTGGGAACAACCGTTCTTATTAATGGGAGGATGGTCCACAAGGACAATATTAGATCGTAATAACAGACATATTTTTTTCTTTTTAGGTATAGTATCACTTTATTCACGTTGATAATAGGCGTTCTTTCGGATGGAATAATAAATTATTCAAATTTTGATTATATCCCAATAGAAGACGGGCAAGTGGTTATTTGGGAAGGCTTTGAATATTTAAAGCACTTTACGAACCTAACGTTATACCAAGAACTCATTTACGACACCATGAATTCGTCTAAATTGTTTCCACAGTCTCACATGCGAAAAGTTATAGAGGCTGATGTTGTCCATATGGAAAGCCTGATTGACATAGACACGCTAGAAGTCTGAATTTTTTGGGTACTGCTCTGAAAGTAGAGGCAGGCACACCTGACCTCAATGATTTTCAGGACATCAAATTTAATCAACAACAACTGATAGAGGGAAATAATAGACAGATAGAAATTAACACCAAGATCCAAAACCAAATAAGAAGGCTTACTGAAGTTATCAACACAATAATGTCGGTCAAAGAAATAAAGAGGCTGGACACGGAAAATCTTTATGAATCATTGCCAAGAACAGAATTCTTATAATACATTTACAAAATTTAGCTCTTTCAATAAGTTTGGTAAAAGTTAATATAATTGACATAGCGATTCTTGATCATGAGGAAGTGAAATCTATAGTGGGAATAATTAGTTTTATAAATATAAGTATAAGTGAAATATTAAGTATAGGTAGCATCAAAGTTCTACAGAACAATGATTATCTGTATTTTATTAATAAATTTCCAAAAATTATAAAATCATGCAAAAAAGAAAAATGCTAGCACTGGACGGTGACGTTGTGGCGAGGTGCAACAGGGAAATTAATCCTGTTGATAACTGCAAAAAGGCAATCACACTTACTTTCTGCAGGCTTCAAAGCGGTACTTCGTGTGCCCAACAGTTGATATCTGGCGGAATTGCCAAATGCAATTACAATATAACCACAATGGTAAGGTCATAGAGATCGATTGTTGAGAACGACATTTCTCATCAGCAAGCCATTGGTACCTACCTCATATTATTTAAGGATGAGGTTCATATAAATGGAACCACATACGTCAATAGAAACGGCATCCCCAAAAAGGAACCAGTCATTCTCAATTTCCCAAAGAGAGAAATTACACAACATAGGGAAATCCTCAGTCTGCCTTATTTACATCAAATGAATTTGGAAAATCTGGACTATATTGGTGAACTGAAACAGTCTACAACTATTGGTCCTATAGTGAGTGGCTGCATTGTATTGCTTTTCATTTGTATGATTTACATTATTATAAAAGTAATTGAAAGACGCAGGAAGGAATAATTCGAAATAGAATTACAGGAGACTATAACTAATGCCCTGAAGAAGAACGAGGACGGTCTTAAAATTAGTGGAGGGATAGTTAGCACAACTTGCTAATTTCTGTTTTTCATTCATGCTTTATTAGTTTAAGTTATTTTAATATTTGTTGAAAAGCTCTAACCTTCTGTTAGTCTTTACATATTTTTTGTAGACGTAATTTAATCCATTTGTTTATTTCTTGTATTTTGAAGTGACGGCAACTTTTTGTTAAACTGTAGCTTAAACAATAAAAATAATGCTGAGTCAACACTTGTGTGCTAGCATTTTTGGTTTTGTTGAAGCTGGCTGAGAGAGAGGCACTTTAAAATAAGAAGTCAATTAATGAAGATCATTAAAAAATAAATATATAAAGTAAATTAAAATAAAATTATAAAACGATACAGTGCGTTCTTATTTAACTTGTGCTTAGCCATCTGTACCAGACTCCTTTACCTCCTTTATTCAGTTTCTAAGTTAGCTCAGCGAAATACAGACCCGTACAAAGAACAGAAAGCTGGTATTAAACATGTCCTACGATATCTGGTTCGTACTGTAGAACTGAAATTGAGTTACAAATATACTGGAAAGAAGATAGAAGGATATGTGGATGCAGATTGGGCGAAATGCGCATTAGACCGCAATTGACCGCTATGGCAGTAAAGGAGGCAGCATATTTGCGAAGCTTGCTCAAAGAACTATGATTATCTGATGACCAACCCGTAGTAGTATATGGCGATAATATGATTGCTCAAATAGAATTACAGGAGACTATAACTAATGCCCTGAAGAAGACCGAGGACGATCTTAAAATTAGTGGATGGATAGTTAGCACAACTTGCTAATTTCTGTTTTTCATTCATGTTTTATTAGTTTAAGTTATTTTAATATTTGTTGAAAAGCTCTAACCTTCTGTTAGTCTTTACATATCTTTTGTAGACGTAATTTAATCCATTTGTTTATTTCTTGTATTTTGAAGTGACGGCAACTTTTTGTTAAACTGTAGCTTAAACAATAAAAGTAATGCTGAGTCAACACTTGTGTGCTAGCATTTTTGGCTTTGTTGATGCTGGCTGAGAGAGAGGCACTTTAAAATAAGAAGTCAATCAATGAAGATCATTAAAAAATAAATTAAAATAAAACACTATAATACAGTTTTATTCAACTTATAAAGTATTTAAAGTAAATTAAAATAAAATTATAAAACGATACAGTGCGTTCTTATTTAACTTGTGCTTAGCCATCTGTACTAGACTCCTTTACCTCCTTTATTCAGTTTCTAAGTTAGCTCAGCGAAATACAGACCCGCACAAAGAACAGAAAGCTGGTATTAAACATGTCCTACGATATCTGGTTCGTACTGTAGGACTGAAATTGAGTTACAAATATACTGGAAAGAAGATAGAAGGATATGTGGATGCAGATTGGGCGAAATGCGCATTAGACCGTAATTGACCGCTATGGCAGTAAAGGAGGCAGCATATTTGCGAAGCTTGCTCAAAGAACTATGATTATCTGATGACCAACCCGTAGTAGTATATGGCGATAATATGATTGCTCAACAAGTGGCGAAGAATCTGTTATACCACTCTCGCACTAAACATATAGATATCAGACATCATTTTGTCAGAGAATCGATTGGTAAAAATATAGCAGAGTTGAAATATATGCTCAGATGATACACGAAAAATTTGTGAAATGCTTAGGATTAAATTAGGAAAGATTTGTGAAATGTTTAGGATTAAATTAGGAAGAAATAATTCGCATTGAAAAGGAGTGTTAGAGTATGAATTTGAAATATAAGTAATTGGTATCAGCAATGCGACTATTTCCACGATTTTTGCAACTCTATGTTTTAGATCTCTTTTTCTGTTAAGTATGTTTTTTTTTCTCTTTAATAAACGTTCTTAAATAAAACATCGTATATTCGTGTTTTAACTTGCATAACACTGCACAGTGGGGCAGAATCGAAATTTTTTGGAAATAAATCTGTAACTTCTGATCGGCCGGTTGGATTTTCAAATTGGTACAACAGTAGCAGAGGAGTGTACAATATTACGTTTGGAAGGGGGGCACAACAATCCTCCCAGGGGCGGAGCTACCGGGGCTCAAAGTTAGGTACCTCTTACATACAAATTTTTTAATCGTTTGCAAAATTTTTGTTTCTCGTCCGATTTCAAATATATTTAAATATTGTTGTAGTCCCTGATAAGACCTATAAAAAACATGCTTATATATCCTATTTATCTCTTACAGTTTTTAAGTTATTTGCGTTGGAATTTTTAAGCACCATAATTTTGCATGTTCTTGGTCCAGTTTTTTTCATATATATCCTAGTATTTCCGATCGATTTTATTAGTTTTTTTCCTACCTAGTTAAAGAACACAATTATCTATTGAATAAAGAAAATTTGATGTCGATATCTTTACCGAATTCAAAAATAAACGATTTTGAATTTGAAAATTGCAAAAAAGACATCTTTTTGTGATTTTTAACCGAAAAAGTATCTACACTCTTTTTTATCTAAAATAAAATTTTCTTTAGCAACATAAAATAATTTTGCACTTTTCTGAAAGGTAACTTCACGGAGATGACTTTAAGATAAAAAACAATAACTCAATTGGTCCTGGTACACACCCTCCCGAATTCGACCCATTTTATATGAAAGTTTTGATTTTAGACCATATTTTCTCAAATCGCAAAGCACAAATCGACAAGCGGAATATATTTTAAGAATCTCCAATATGTTGTTAAAAGTTTTAAATTAAAATCTACGGGACTTCGGAAAAATGTGGATTATATAGCCAAAAATGTAAAAAATCCCATTTTTGAGAATTTTCATTAGTTTTTTTGGGAATTCAGGAAATCCCTACCCCTGATTGAAATTTGGTTAATCGCGTTTAACGCGATCTACATTTCCTGCATTTTATTTCACTAAGATATCTTTATAAACAAATATGTTATTACAATTAAAAAATTTGTATTTTCTCCAAAAACCCCAAATTGGGCCTTTTGTTTGGTTTATTTCTAAATAGCGAAAGAAATTTTAAAAATATATATTCCAAATTAAGCTTATCATTTAGCATATATAATTTCCGATCTTTTGCAAAAAGATTCAAGTCAATATCATGCCTCATTTCAGAAATATGCGCCTTTAAAATTTTATATTTCCAATTTATTGTGTATATGACTATATTTTTACAAACTTGCAACTTTTGCCTTTAGCTTTGCGTGAATAATTATTTAGAAAATTATGAATATTTCTGTATGCTTTTAATTTAATTAATAAATATTTTTTATTTTTAATAGGGTTTTAAGTAAATCTTTATCCTTTTCTAAACATTCATATATTTCTATTAATGAATTTAAAATAACAAAACAAATAAAAAATGTCTATTTTAACTTGATCAATAAGTATTTTATTAGTTTACATTTATGATGTTTATTTATTACTTATGGTTCAAAATCTATATTTTTATCAGCTAGTGACAATGCACAGGCAATATCCTTTCCGGTGATACCTAACAGCAACATATAATATCAATGAATTCGGTATAGGTACTCTTCCAAATTGACT
The DNA here is from genome assembly GCA_932274085.1 of Protocalliphora azurea. Taxonomy (NCBI): domain Eukaryota; kingdom Metazoa; phylum Arthropoda; class Insecta; order Diptera; family Calliphoridae; genus Protocalliphora; species Protocalliphora azurea. The sequence continues at coordinate 60,351,334 of OW026520.1, forward strand.
CTTTCAGATATTTTACCTAATGAAAATTCACAGAATACCTGTAAATATATATACCTGTGCGATATATCTAATAGATATATATAAATGCACAGCTAATCCTTATCAACATCATGACGAAGTTGATTACCATGGTGATGACATTGAAACATGAACAATTGTGTTGTGTTCTGTGGAGTTTATCTAAGAATGATCTTAATCGTTTAGAAGCTGTAGTGGAATTCATAAAAACTACATATCATGCAAAATTCGACGTCATTGGTAAATCTCAGCTAGAGAGATTGTTAAAGTTGTATGACGTAAAAATGAAGTCCTTGAATCAGCGTACTAACAGATTAAATATTAAACATTCCTATTGGATGGATACTGATATAGAAATATCGGCGTGCAAAATATCAACTGGAGAACCCTGCAAGACATATGATGATTTAAGTACAAGATCTAAGAAGAAAAAACTGGCCCATGAGCTTTCTATAATTTCGAATGAAGAAGTTTCTAATACATTCAAAGAAATGTTAAAAAAGGTGAAGCAATCTAAAATTGCAATTAATATTGCTGAAATACTGCCAACTGAATCACCAAAACGTCTTAAACGGATTGCCGAAAGTGTACCTACTCCAACATCACACGGATTATAAAAGCGTATTTATGACATCTTTGGTGCCATTAAGAATTCGATCTTATTCCTTAAAGCAATCTTCATCAAAGTGTAAAAACTGATTTGAAGATATATGGCGTAACACCATTCCAGGATCAAAACATTTTTGCAGACTTATTTGGTTCGAATACACAAGGGAGTCGAAGACAACAACAAAGGATTTAGTGGAATATATTAAGGATGAAATAAATGATTTACAACCTCTTTCAATAACCATAAACCAATACATATCCTTTCAACTTAGTCTAACAATGATTGTTGGAAAAGTTAGTAATGCCATTATGGAAACATCTTCTTTTTGGAAATGTTCACTATGTTATGGGACGAAATCACATTTTTCGGATATTGGTAAAGCAAGGAGTATAAATGAAGAATTTCTGTCTTTCGGAATACCTCCACTTTACGCCAGAATACAGTTAATGGAGCATCTCCTGCACATAGCATATGATTTAAAGTATAGAAATGTGCCAGAAAATTTAACAAAACCTACTAGAAACAACGAGAATTTAAAAACAGTTAGATTATCTGAGAAAAGTAGAATCCAGGATGAATTCACAGAAGATGTTACGTATTTCTTATACCATCCCTAGATTGAGTATCGACCGACTAGGTTTCGCTTTGACTCTTCTCAGTTGAGGTCCCTCCCTTCAATCTAGCTTCAGAACAGTAGCAATAACAAAAATGTAAAAAAAAACCCAAAACTAAACTCTATTCTACTTTTTTTTCAAACATGGTAATAGCAGGAGATGGGTGATATCTTCTCCAGCCGCCCTCCCATCCATGATCACAGATTCCTCCTACTTCTCTTTTTGTGATCCCGTGCATGGCTCTAGCATCATCACTTACCGTCTCTCCAACCCTTAAATAAAACTTCTACTCTTTCATATTTGTCTTTTCCTGTCTAAAACTAATTTTATTTTATTGATAATATGTAATTAAATCTAAACACTAAATTTAAAATACTTATATTACTCTTATCTAAATCAATAGAAAAAAAATTTAATAAATACAGAAAAAATGTTGAATTAACCATTTACCCGACTGGCCTTAAGACCTATTTCTACGAACCCTGATTTACAGGTAATACTTCAAAAATAAAACTTCCTTCCGTAATTTGTATTAAAAAAAAATAAAATAAACGTTACAAAAAAAAAAAAACTAAAACACTATGAATACGTTAACAAAACAAAGAAACAAGAAACAAATTACCAGCGCTGCACAATTCACAATCACTCTTTTTGAGCGTACATAACCGATAGAGGAGATAAAGATTTAGGGCTCCATCTATTTCCTATTTCAATTGGCACTTCCAGTTTTTTTTTTAAGCCAATCACTCACAATATAATTACTTTTCTATATCTTCTAATAATATTTTTTTTTTTTTATATGGATAGAATTGAGGGAGCTCCCTAAAGTCTAATAAATTTACGACTATAGAAACAAGAAAGAAATATACAACGCTTACTCGTGAGTAACCCTTTTTTCAAAAAAAAGTCAAAGGTGATTAGACTATACTGGCTCTGATAATTTGAATTTCCTATATGGGCAAACTTATCTTATACTAACATACCAAAATTAACATACACACACTTAAACCTAAATATACTAATACTTAAAACTTATAATTATACTATTTGCTTATTATCTTTTAACTATTTAGTAATCAACTTATATGTATTTTTTTTTTTTTTTTTTTTTTATAATGCAGTTCTTGACTTCTTGGGTTGTAGTTTAAAGAACGGTTATTACTGCTTACAAAATTTAATCGTTTTCTTGTTACCTGGTATATTTAGTATGAATTTTTTTTTTTTCATAAGGGTAAAAAAAACTGGAGAGCTTTCCCAGGGAAGTATCTGATCTCTTGTAACAGATTCTGTTCCTGCTCCAGAAAGAAATCAGTCCCACCTTTCGACATAAATAAAAGACCCAATTATTTTCTACAATCATCACTATTATAGCACAACTTACGTTCTCCAATTATTATATAAAATGTAGCAGGAAATTGTTTTCTTTTCTCTATTATTCAATAACCAGGATGATATAAACTTCAATCTATATATAGGCTAAAATAAATTTATGATATACAGTTGTCCTACAGTAATTTCTGACTAGTTTTTATTACCTTTTTATTTTCACAATTCTATCTTCTTATGTTGGTTGTATATCACTTCAATTGTTAAATTTTATTATTTTCAAAAATATACTTTTATAAAATCAAATTACTTTTTTAAATTTTTTTTTTTTTTTTACACTTGCCGTGAATCTCTGGCGTTACTTATTGCCCCAAGAATCTCTATACTACTGTCTGTGCCAAAATGGCTATACATTTTTTTTAAATACCTAAAGTTTCCAATCGAGCCATTTTTAACTTCAAATTCCCACAAATTGAGATATATATACTTGCATATTCAATACTGTTTTCCTATTCTAAACCTTCAGATATTTTATTTATATATTTATCTCCTTTCATTATACTAAATTATTGACAAATGGTTCCGCCTACAATATAACAGTCTGCAGCCTAAAACAAATTCAAGAAATTCATTCATAACTTCCTACGCGGTCTTCCTACACTAACAACAATTCACAATATGATTACTATCAACTTCTGACATAAAACCATTTTCCAACACTATGCCACATATGATTATAAACAAAACAGACGGTGAAACAGGTCGTAAGTATCGTTCTAAACATTTATAAATAATTTCTAATTAATATATTTTTCTTTTCAGGATCTTTTGGCGGGGCTTAACTGTGGCCGTATGTTCGGGCGGTCCCATGAGCAAGGTTTCCCCCGCTGCCGGTGGTCTATTGCGGATTGGCAATCCCCATTAAACACAAAGTAGACCACTCCGAACTCATAATAAAATTTTTCTTATAACAAGAAATTTATTTAATATATTTTTATCCATTGGCACGGCCATATCGCAAGGCGGTGGAATCTGCTGGCCAATTCGTACAGTGCTTTAAAAATAGAAATTCCTCGGTGCCGCCACGCAAAAATTTTCCTTGAACTCCCCTCTCCCTATTTTCCTATACTCGTAAGCCACCGCAACAAAGAGGCGGGATTAAACATCGATAAACCTCTGACGACTGGTGGTAGTACAAATGATGGAAACACAGCAAGAAGGTTTTTTGGAAATTTCGAAGCTACATCAAAAATAACTGGTATTAATAAAGAGTTACTTGAAAGGACTGTTAATGGCAATTAATAGTAAGCACAATATTAACTCTGCTCGATTTGGAGAATATGCAACAGAAGTATCTAAACTACTTATTTCTCTATATCCATGGAAAGAAATGACACCAACAGTACATAAAGTATTGTGCCATGGCGAAATTATAATTGAACGAAATATTCTTCACATGGAGAGCTTACAGAAGAGGCTCAAGAAGCAAGAAACAGAGATTGTAAGCACGTTCAATTATTCAGCTCCAGGAAATGTTTCAGAACGTCACAAAACCAGGATATTTTTAATAGCCTATTGTTATCATCAGACCCTGTACTATCATTAATGAGAAAACGTTGGATTTATTATGAGCCTTTATCAACTCAAAATACTGAAGACATGAAGGACCTTTATTATCTTTTAGATATGTATAAAGATACAACAGATTATTTTATAGAAAATAAGTAGCATAAGTTTAAAATATTAGAAAAATTGTCTACATAGATTTAATGTAAATAAGTAATAAAAAATCGTATTAGAAATAAAATATTTATTAAGGAAGATGATAAATACCAAAAATAATAATATTGATTAAGTTAAAATAGATATTTTTTGTTTTGTTATTTTAAATTCATTAATAGAAATATATGAATACTTATAAAAGGATAAAGATTTACTTAAATTAATTAAATAATAAAAATAAAAAATATTTATTAGTTATTTTTATAAATATATTCTGTGTATAGATATTATTAAAAGTATACAGAAATATGCATCATTTTCTAAGTAATTATTCACGCAAAGCTAAAGGCTAAAGTTGCAAGTTTGTAAAAATATAGTCATATGTACAATAAATTGGAAATATAAAAGTTTAAAGGCGCATATTTCTGAAATGAGGCATGATATTGACTTGAATCTTTTTGCAAAAGATCGGAAATTATATATGCTAAAGGATATATAATATTTTTAAAATTTCTTTCGCTATTTAGAAATAAACCAAACAAAAGGCCCAATTTGGGGTTTTTGGAGAAAATACAAATTTTTAATTTGTAATAAGATATTTGTTTATAAAGATATCGTAATGAAATTTGCAGGAAATGTGAATCTTATCAATGTAAATAAAAGCGCGTTAACCAAATTTCAATCAGGGGTAAGGTTTTCCTGAATTCCCAAAAAAACTAATGAAAATTCCCAAAAATTGGATTTTTTACATTTTTGTCTCTAAAATCCACATTTTTCCGAAGGCCCGTAGATTTTGATTTAAAACTTTTAACAACATATTGAAGATTCTTAAAATATATTGCGCTTGTCGATTCGTGCTTTGGGGTTTGAGAAAAAATGGTCTAAATTCAAAACTTTCATATAAAATGGGTCGAATTCGGGAGGGTGTGTACCATGACCAATTGAGTTGTTGGGCTTATTTTTTATCTTAAAGTCATCTCTGTGAAGTTGTCTTTCAGAAAAGTGCAAAATTATTATATGTTGCTAAAGAAAATTTTATTTTAGATAAAAAAGAGTGTAGATACTTTTTCGGCTAAAAAAACACAAAAAGTCGTCTTTTTGCAATTTTCAAATTCAAAATCGTTTATTTTTGGACTCGGTAAAGATATCAACTTCAAATTTTCTTTATTCAATAGATAATTTTGTTCTTTAAGAAGTTAAGGAAAAAACTAATAAAATCGGTCGGAAATACTAGGATATATATGACAAAAACTGGACCAAGAAGCAAAATTATGGTGCTTAAAAATTCCAACGCAAATAACTCGAAAACTATAAGAGATAAATAGGACATGTAAGCATGTTTTTATAGGTCTTGTCAGGGTCTACAATAATATATATTTGAAATCCAACGAGAAACAAAAATTTGGCAAGTGATTAAAAATTTTTTATGTCGTATCCCAAATATCACTCACCAAGTCTAATGTACTAACATCAATATTGGTAACCAAATATCGAAATTTTGTTTCGTCTGATGAGATTCTTGCAATTAAGAAAATTTATTCTATCTGTAAGAACCAGACACTGTAATTGTTTGGCCAAAATTCTGGAAATTTCTGGATATTGCTTCATTTTGCAAAAATTTCTTGAGGATGACACGGTTGTTATAATGTATCACCAATTGTTGGATCCAATCCTACATTTTTGTTCCTTTCTTGCTTTGTACTGCTTCTTGTTGGAGCATGCATAAGAGACATCTTATTTAAAATTCTCGGGGTCACCAATTGTGAAATAATGACTGTATTTATTTTAAAAAAATTTAACAAAAGTGGAGCTTTATTGAAAATTTATTTGATAGCAAGAAAATATAATTTCGATGAAAGCTTTTTTATGAGCCTTAAAATTCGGTAATCTCCAAATGTATTGAGCAGGAATTTTTTATTTTTTTATTGCCGCGATTTTTTTTAATATTATTTAGATCTTCCGAAAAGGTCCCATCATGGTTCCAATCGGGTGATCAAGTGGCCAATGAAATTTTTTTATTTACTTTCCATTTATTTACGGAATCTACTTTAGTACGCCTCACAGCAAGTACTTAAATCTTAAAAACTAAAATTAAAGCTATTTACTCTCTAATGAGAACTAAAATATTAAACACGCCTTTAATTAGCTGGGTGGTACGTAGGCTCTACGAAGCCTTGAGTAAGTTTGGACTTCAGCAATGAGCCTAGCGAGTGGGTTTGGATGACTTTGAAGTTTTTGGGTATATTTTGCATTGAATTTTCTAAATTCGCCCTTTACCAGTAGTATCTCTAAGTTCCTATAGATATTCTCATTTCTTATGTACCATGGTGCACCCGTCATGGTCCTAAGAATTTTCTATTGAGCCCTATGCATAAGATCGATGCTGGTATTACTGGCTGTACCCGATAATTGGATGCCATAAATCCAAATTGGTTTTAATATGGTTTTATACAGGATGACTTTATTGTCAAGACTTTGTCCTGATTGTTTATTAACCAGTGAAGACTAGAAGCTTTCAAATTCATATGAAGCCTCTTGGCTTGTGTATAACCACGCCAAGTCAGCCGTCTATCTAAATGAATACCAAAGTATGTAACATGATCTGACTGGGGTATACTTATATCATTGATTGTAACAGAAGTACAGTTTTCTCTTCTCGGGGTGATTGTAACATGGTTGCTTTTCAATTCACTTACGTGTGCACGCCAGATTTTTAACTATGTCTCCCCACGTCGATGATAAATATCCAGTTAGTTAAACGCTATTTGCTGGTTTTCATGAGAACTAAGAATTGCAGTATCATCAGCAGATGTAGAAATAGTGAGCCCATCGTGTATAGGTAAGTCAGAAGTGTAAATAAAATATAGAATAGGTCCAAGAACACTTCCCTGTGGAACACCTCTGTCACAAAGTCATTATACTTTTCCCTAAATATATGGTTAGATAAATAGTATTATTACATACTTTTATTGTTTTTTATTTTAAGTTTGTTGAACCTCTGCATATATTTTGCCTATTTTTTAGTTCATTGAATTGCACACTTTTTTTATTCTTTGGTTTATTTATAATTGAAACTTGATACTTAATATTTTTTTGTTCTTTAGTTGTTTATCGTATCTTTAGTTAATTTCAACAACATTTAAAAAATTTTTTTTTCAACTATTTTGGCCCTGCAACAAGGCGCATCCATCCACTTTTTCCACAAAAATAATTAAATCATGGCCTCTTTCGAAGAGTTGATCAGCAAACAAAAACAAATTGGCGAAAGGATTGAAGCCATAATCCGAAATTTCAAGAAGGATCCTACATCAAGAAAGGATTCTACAAATTATTTCCAAGAAAGGTTGAGACGACTCGATGCGGAATAGTCAGAATTCGAGACCAATGACAACAAAATTCGCCTCAGTGAAGCCCTATAACTGGAACATCAGTACTTCACACCGCAATTATGAACATCGTCCATCAATACAAGGAGATTTTTGAAAACTCAATAATAAGAATTACTCCATCTACCAACAATCAACAAATTCAAGTACCGGGTCAAGCAGCCGGATCAAATTTACCACTGAGAAACCAATTGAACAGCTAGTCGAGCTCATGCGGAGGCAAGCCGCCATGATGTACTCATTGGACCGCCTTTTAGAAGATGGCTTCACACGTGAAAACACCAAAACCGCAACAAATTTGTGGCAAAATATTGAAGGCTTGCATTATCAAATTTCAGAATTGTGTGCTAATGTAAGCAAACAAGCTGCGGACAGCGATTAAAACCGTTGCAAATAATACAAATGATCAAGTCTACTCCATGCCCCACAATAATCAGCCAGATTCACTGACAGTCCCAATTCCCAAGATAACGCTTTCTAAATTTGAAGGAAATTATATGAAGTGGAAGGAGTTTCATGATTTATTCTCTTCACTAATAATACAACAACCGATACCAAACATTCAAAAAATGTGGTATCTCAAGACGCATCTGGTGGGAGAAGCAGAAAATCTTATCAAGCACTTCGCTGCTACAGGAGATAATTTTGAGGCTGCAAGGTCAATAGTAATAGATCGCTACAATAACAAACGATTACTCGTTAGCAGAGTGGTGCAAGAGCTGGTCGATGTTCCAAACAGAACTTCAAGCGATCACTAAGCGTCATCAAGCCTCATCACTAAGAGCAGCAACACACACCATAACAAGTAGCTATATACTACTTAGCAAAGCCATTGTCCACATCAGAGCCGGCGGAAAGAAGATACAATGTAGAGCACTTCTTGACTCAGGCTCACAACTCAATTTCGTACATGAACGCCTAGTTAAACGTCTTGGCATTTCAACAACACCAACATCAATTTCTATTAGTGGAATTGGATCCAGCAACACTAGGGTCCATCAATGAATCAACGTCGAACTTTGCTCAAAATTCAATATCTACTCTATACGACTTGAAGCAGCTGTTCTTAAACACATCATCTCGCCTCAACCATCGTAAGTGATTAACATCAATCACTGGAAAATCCCTGATAATATTGCACTAGCTGACCCAGGTTTTAACCGCCCGGATAATATAGATATTTTGTTGGGTGCCGAGTTCCATCACCAATTATTGGCAGACGGGCAAATCAAATTAGACAATAATTTGCCCATCTTACAAAATACTTTACTCGATTGGATTGTTGCTGGAAAAAATTAGGGAATATCAATCAACTACTGCAACATGTGGAATGGGTGACGAGAATGAAACAACCTTAGAAGAAGACATCGCTCAACTATGGGAGCTAGAAAAGTTTAAGACGGTAAATGAAACTCTGTCAGTGTCAGAAAGGCAGTGTGAAAATCATTTTGCGCAGAACCATAGCATTGATAAAAATGGAAGGTTTGTTGTAAAAAATCCCATTTTGCGACAGTCCCGATGCATTAGGCGATTCGCATGGAACAGCTTTTAATCGCTTCCTATCACTGGTGCATCGACTTTCAAAGGCACCAGAAGTCAAAACACAGAACATACGATTTATAGATGAATACGAGCACTTTACATGACACAAATAGACATAAATTCTCTTTACAAACCAAACTACTTCATTCCACACCATAGTGTACGAGTAGTCTTTGATGCGTCCACAAAAAATTCTTCGGGCTTGACACTAAATGATCTGATGTGCACAGGTCCCAACATCCAAAGCGAGCTGTTTTCAATATTGCTTCGCTTCCGACTACCACGCTTCGTATTTACAACAGATATTGAAAAAATGTATCGTCAGATGATAATACACCCAGAAGACAGAAGGTTTCAAATTATTATCTGAAGACGTGACCCAGCTACTCCACTCAAATATTATCAAATTAATACCATCACTTACGGTACCCGATCAGCAGCATATTTCGCCACAAAATGTCTGGAAAAGATAGCAAAAGACAACATGGCCCAGTATCCATATGGAAGCCAATTTTTGCTTAAAAATTTCTATATGGACGATGGAATTGGCGGAAATGATGATTTAAATGTTACACTAACAATTCAGCAAGAGCTAAAACACATATTACAGAAGCATCTGAATCTATAAAAATGGAATGCCAATCACCCAAAATTACTCCAAGGCGTTGCAGAAAGGGAACATGAAGTCAATATTAATTTTAACAGTATGGAGGATCAAAACAGTAATCTTAACATAGATGCCAAAAGATGACAAGTTGTGTGTGAAGGTATATCCAGGAGAAATCAAACAAGTCATTAAACGAACAGTAACGTCAGATCTGGCAATGCTCTTCGATCCCTTGGGGATACTGGCACCAGTTATAGTCACCGCCAAAATTTTTATTCAGGAACTTTGGCAAATAAAATTAGAGTGGGATGAAGCATTGCCAGGAAAGCTCAACAAAAGATGGTTGACATTCCTTAATGAGTTAGAACATTTAAATAACCTACAGATTTCACGACATGTTTTTGAAGGACACATCCCCTCAACACATAAATTCATGCTTTTCCGGATGCTTCAGAAAGAGCATATGGTGCAGCTGTGTATATCCGGTCAATCATCAAGACGTTGAAATGCCAAGACGTTTAACCGGCAATAGTGAGATTTCTATGTGCAAAGTCACGTGTAGCCCCTTTAAAACGTCAGACCTTACCTCGTCTTGAACTCTGCGCAGCTCTGTTATGCGCCCAACTAACATCAAGAGTAAAGGGCGATTTGAAACTTGAAGATGCACTCACTTACTTATGGACAGACTCAGAGATCGTGTTAGCCTGAATTAACTCACAATCAGCAGCGTACCAAACGTTCGTGGCTAATCGAATCTCCGCAATACAGGAATTATCCATAGCTGAGGAATGGAGACACGTTAAATCGAATTAAACCCCGGCTGATATTCTGTCACGATGTCTTTCTCCATCAAAACTAGCAGCAAGTAGTTTATGGCTCTATGGGCCCCTATTTTTACATGGACGAGAGGAGGTTTGGCCGAGAAATATAACCACCACAATAACAATTACTACAAATGAGCACAATTTGGAGCGAAAGCGCGTGACCGTAGCTACAACCGCAGATGACACGTCAACAGAATTTATCTACAAAATAAACCACAACGGTTCATTTCGAACACTGCGGAGGGTTGTAGCTTACATGCTACGATTCATCAATCACACGAAAAAGATTAAACAACATCAAGAACTTAACTTAACGGCTGAAGAATTAAAACAGGCTCTCGTAGTCATTATACATGGAATGCAACGATCAGATTTTCAAGAATATTGGAAGCATTTGAAAAGGCATGGCGAAGTAAGCAGAGGCAGTCAATATAGCAATCTCACCCCTCTTCTGGTTACTAACGGCATCATCAGAGTGGGGTGACGTTTTGAATTATCAATACTTCCGTATGATGCAAAACATCCCATGCTGATTCCGTACAATGACCTAATTACAAGGTTAATAATGCAAATGACACATGAGAAGAATCGTCAAGGCAAAGGTTTTGGCCAGTTAAGGGTAAAACAGCAGCACGATCAATAGTCCAACACTGCATACGATGCACCAGAGCCAAACCACAATTGCTCAGTCAAATTATGGGCAACTTACCGTGTCACGCAAGCTCGACCTTTCATCTACTCCGGTGTTGACTTTTGTGGATCGGTATGGGTTCATTATAAGTTACGAGGGAGCTGTTCATTTAGAATTAGTTAGCGACTTAACTACCGAAGCTTTAATAGGAGCACTAAAGCGATTCATGAGTAGGCGAGGGCATTATAGAGAGTTGTACTGTGGCAACGCAACTAATTTTGTGGGCACAAAAAATCAACTTATTGAATTATCAGATTCGATTTATGCAATTTCGGCCGCAAATGAGATGAGCAAAGAATGTTCATCAAGAGGCATAAAGTTTCACCTCATACCACCACGAGCACCTCACTTTGGAGGTTTATGGGAAGCTGAGGTGAATTCAGCAAAGAATCTTTTGCTCAAAAGTGTGGCAACAGCATCGTTGACGTATGAGGAACTCGATACCATTGTTATTGAAATTGAAGGCATTCTTAATTCAAGACCAATTACTCCTATGTCAAACAATCCAAATGATTTGGCTGCATTGACACCTGGCAACTTTCTAATTGTAGAACCACTAAATGCTCATGTAAACTTAAGTTCTGACGAAACAAAGATAAATCTTTTGACCAGATGGAAATTGGTTACCCACCTAAAGGAGGAGTTTTGGAGACGTTAGTCCCAGGAATACTTGTGTGAATTGCAGTATCGGCACAAGTGGAAAACACGGAGTGCCAACATTAAACTCGCCGATATGGTCATAGTGAAGGAAGACAACAAACCTTGAGATGGCCGTTAGCTAGGATAGTGAAGGTGCATCACGGAGATGACGGTCTGGTCTGAGTGGTTGATGTTAAGACAGCATCTGGGGTCTGCAGAAGGCCAATTACACGATTAGCACCTTTACCAGTTAGCAACACAGAATTAGATGAAGCTTCCGACCATGAAGATAGGAATGAAAGTAATAGCCCGGAGAATCCTAGAAAGAAAAGGCGCATATCCATGCCTATTAATGTCATGACTGCCTTGATCTCAATAAAATTACTGCCATTAGTCCTGGGAGCACAAGCTCACAACACGTAGTTTGAAACTCAGCTGGGCATACATTTTGAAGCCATTAGATCAGCAGCAATTTCATCTTCAGACTGGCAGATCCTAATTTATTACTACTTACAGGAATTTTGGTCCGAATCGGAAATGTTTGCAAGCGGTACCAGAGCTTTAAGCAGTTTATGCGAAGACATGCAAGATAAATCGACTTGTCAAAATCTTGTCAAATACTTTGAACATACCAAAAATGAATTACACATGAGAAGCACTCTACTTTCCGGCAGAAGACACAAAAGGGGAGCAATAAATTTAGTAAGAAACACCGAAAACTCACTATTTGGCGTACTGGACTCAAAATATGCAGAAGAGATGGCAAACACGATTTCACAAGTTAAGCAAAATGAGGCACATCTGCTCAGCCTGTTAAGAAATTGAACGTCAATTGTAGACTCTACTATGAACATCCTGAAAGCAAACCAAGGCCTAATAAAAAACAAATTTGACCAAATCGAACAACAAATATCGCAAGTATACAGCAAGATACACAACGTCAGTAAAGACCTATACGAAGAAAGAATCTACCTCTCATCACTATCCATTCAACGAACGATCACTGTGACAAACTTGCAACACATACAGTCTTCAATACTGGATATTCTTACAAATAATCATCACGGTATTATAAGCCCGCTTATCCTCACTCCGTACCAATTACAACAGGAATAGACAAAATAAGAATGCGCTTATCAGAGTCACTTGAATTGTACAAATTAATGAAAGTTCAAGGTGGACTCACGAATAACACCGTCATATTTCGCGTTAATTTGCCATTAGTTGAGAGTGACCAGTTTTTAGTATTCAACCTTATACCAGTGCCACACCCTGCTCTTCCATTTTGGCCGTCAATGTTGTTCATCGTCAGTATTTTACTATTAACAAAGCTGAACTTATGCGACGTCATGAAAGAAGATAGATTTCTGTGTTCCAAAGTACAGATCCGGTATGAATCAAGCTCACCAATATGCGCCTGCGAAATACATTTATTTCACAACGAAGCTAAAGCTGACTGCCCAGTTCAACAAATAAAGGCCACCAATGCTAGGATCCCTCCCCATCACCAGAATAAATGGATTTACGCACTACCACGGCATTTCATACAACGGCTGTGTGTAAGAAAGATATCAATCAATTTATATTAAAGGGATCGGGTTTATTTTATTTGGAACCGGAATGTACTCTCGAAAATAAGTTCATGTCAATACAAGGCCAACAGACAATCTCCAGCTCACATAAGTCATCTTACACCAAGCTTTGGTAAATAACAGAACAAACCCATTCAACACATCTAAAGCCATTACTCAGTAAAATACATACAAGCGAGTACAGTTCACAAATACAAAATCTAACAGATTTACAGAAGATACTTCAGCTACCAAATAAAATTGAGACTCATAATTATCATCACATGACTGTCGGTTACTCAGCCTTAATCATCACTTTCTACATCTTATTTTATCTAATTGCAATACCAAAATGTAAACACCAACCAACTCCAGCACCCCTTTTTTATTCTTAGGTTTATTTATATTTTATAATTGAAACTTGATACTTAATATTTTTTTGTTCTTTGGTTGTTCATCGTAACTTTAATTAATTTCGCTTATTCACTTCTGTTTAAAATCCCTTTATTTTAAACAAACTTATTTTTTTTATATATATATTAATTCAAATATTAACGGTTTTTTGTAACCTTGAATACATTAAATTATAAGTAACGAATAAGTTATTGTGAATTATAAAGCTTGTAATTTAATGCCTACAAATCGAAAATTTACTATAATTTTCTATTACCTGTATTTTGTCAAGTTTCCCTTTTTATAAAATGAAGTAAAATAGACTTCCCTTTGAACTGTCCAACGGTGAGCATCAATAAAAATTGAAATATTTTTACTTCCAACTCTAATAATTGTATTTTTTTCTTTTTCCCACCATCATACTTTCTAACCCTACCATTTTATAATTTTTCATCCCATGAAAAATTATAAAATTTTCGAGTAAAAAGTGAACCTACTCAGCGAGTCAATTAATTACAGTCCACTACATCTAATTTACCTAACTCCAAGAGCACCAAAGTTCACATTTTATTCATGGTCCTTCGAACCGGATCTATAAGAGAGCATAAGAAAAAAAAAACCACCACCAAAAAGAAAAAGGAAATATGTCAAGCTCATCAGTATACGCAAGATCTTCAACCCGTACGTAAGTAAACAAAAAGAAAAAAAAAATATTGTTAATAAGCCAGTGATTTGTTCTACAATAAATAAAGCATAAAAACGTGACATAAAATTGTTAGAAACATACAAAAGTGCTTAAAAAGTAAAAGTGAAAATTATAAATAATTATAGGTACATAAAAAGTGCAAGAAGTGCAAAGGAAAAGTAAAAAAAAAAAAAAAACCAACTACACAGAATATATATAAATATATAAAAAGTGGAAAAAAGAGTATTTATATAAAAAGAAAAATTGCCGCCATATTTGCTAATAACCTAAAATCTATCGTGTATACAGAAAATAATATGGCGACAATTATATAAAGTTAATTAAATCTTATATGTAAAATTTCATGAAAAAAAAAGCACCGCTACTTTTTTCTCTACCTATGTAAATACATTCCTATTTGTATACACATTTATACATAAAACAAAACCTGTTATTTTGAAAAAAAAAAAAAAAGCACCGCTACTTTTTCTTCTACCCATGTAGATACATACCTATTTGTATACGCATACTTATACATAAAACTGAACCATTTAATTTTGTTTAAATAATTTGCAAAAAAAAAAAAACAGCCCGCAACTTTTTCCACTACCTACATAAATACTTAACTTTGTTTACATACATTTTTATATTCGTACAGAAAGTATAATAAGATAATTCTCTTAACAAGTGATAGTGAAGTTTCGTACGTATATTTTCAACCACCAAAATCAGCATTTGAAAATAGTCAAGCATTGTCAGTGTTCTCTTTACCAACGCAAGTAAGTTGAACAAAAAACTACTCTTATTTAATTTTTGTTGATCAAGCTTCCTACTCTTAATTTTGTACTAAAAAACTCAAAATCTCTTACAATCATGATACATATATGCATTAACAAAAATTAAAAATAACAAATTCTCTTATTCCAAACAAAAACATAAATACAGTCCACTAGAAGAAGAAACGAAAAAAGAAAAAAAATGAAGAAAACAAAATAAAAACAACGAAAAGAGAAGAGAAGAAGAAAAAGAAAAATAAAACTGTATTGTTTTTCTTTCCCAGCAAACATTTATATTTGCGATTTTAACGTCAATCAAAATAAATAAAAATTACCTATTAATGGTTTAAAATTTTTTCTCTTAAAAAATAAAAAAAAAGTAAGGAAAATTTATTTAAATTTAATTGAAATTATATATTCAGTTTTTCGCTAAAAATTTCATACAATTGGTTCGTGGGTTTTTAAGAATTGGAAAACTTTTGTTTGAGTACCATTTATTTGATTATTTAATCAATTGCAAAACAAAATATTAATACCGTGATATTCAATACGAACAAAAGAAAAATTTTAAGAATTTTAAAAATTTATAAAAATTTTCCAATAATTCACTGAAAAAAAAAAAAAAAATATTTTCATAGAAGATAAATTTCATAGAAGATAAAATATAATTCACATGCGCCTTTGAAAATATCCAAATTTAATATATTTATAAATTATACACGAATAATTTAATGGTTTGTTAATCATTGCATGTAATAATTTGGAAACATTTGAAAACACATCAATAATTTTTTAAAGATTTACTAGTAAAATCCAAATTATTATTTTTTCTCGCTTGCAAAAAATTTAAAGTTTAATAAACAAAGTTTAATTAAAACTTATGAAGCTTATTTAGTATAAAGCAAATAATTTTCCTTGGATACATAGTTTGTCATCCAGAAGAAACCGATAATTATTTTAACGTTCTTTAACAATTTAAACGAGACGGATTAATTTCTTTTCGGTCCTATAACTTCAAATACAATTCAGTAATATACTAATTTGAATCAATTCATATATAAAACTTAAATTTATCGCATATATGCAGTAAAGTATTGAAATTAAAATTTTAAACTGAATAAAACTCATAAATAGTCTCGAAACTTGCTCCAAGTCACCTTCATTTGTATCTCACCGAATTTAAACCCCTTTATATTACCCTAATTTCTCATTTTGAGCAAATCATGTCTAATCCAAGCGAAAAGCCTATGGATCACTCATCCCTGATTCAAGACAAATTTATGTTTGACTCTGATCATCTTTTAACATTTTGCTCAAATTTCAGTAACATAGAGATACAAGACCAAACAGATTCAATGTTAGAGACAAAATTAATAGACCTTGAAAGTAGGTGGAAGAAATTGGAAAGTTCGTATGAAAATCTCATGCTTTCTCCTATCTCTTCAGTTAGCAAAGATCTAAAGGAAAAGGCCAAGGTCAATTTTAATGCATGTTCTGAGACTTTCTACTCATGTAAGTCAAATATAATGGACATGTTGAGAATTACCCGGATAACTCCCAGTTCCCAACATATAGCATCTCGGATGAGTTTACCACTTCAAACATTACCAACTCAAAACTCTAACGTGCACATAAAACTCCCACCTTGCGATACTGAAGTTTTTGAGGGTAGTTACGAAAAATAGCCATCATTTCGTGATATGTTCACGGCCGTATACATAAATGGCACGAATTGTCCCCCAGTTGTAAAACTCTTTCATTTGCGAAATAAGACTAGTAATGAGGCAGGAGCGATCGTAAAACGCTATCCACTTTGCGATGATAGTTTTGATCTTGCTTGGAACGCTCTCAAAGCCCGTTTCGAAAACAAAAGAGTTTTAGTCGACCATCAGCTTCAAATTTTATTTAATATCCCTATAGCTAACTCAGAGGACAGCAAAACTCTTCAAAAAATCCATTCAACCGTTACTGATGTTCTACAAACTCTTAAAACTCTAAATGTAAATACGGAAAATTGTGATTTCTTTTTTGTATACTTAGTGTGTTCTAAACTCCCCAATGAAACTCTAGCCCTTTGGGAACAATCCCTTAAATCTCATCGTGAGTTGCTAAAATGGTCCCAGTTGGAAGAATTTCTAATCGATAGATACGAAGCTGTCGAACGTATTTCTAATATGAAAATAACAAGAGATCGCCTTAGCTTACCAAACACTTATCAATCTAAGATTCAATCCTACTCATCACAAGAAAAACTCAATTCTCTCTGTAAAGTTTGTGATGGCGATCACAACTTAAGAGCGTGTCAAAAATTTAAAAGATTCACAGTTCAGCAGAGAATAGATTTTGTGTCAGCTAACAAAATCTGTAACAATTGTCTCTCTCCCAATCACTTGAAAGCCAAATGTCCAAGTAAAAATACTTGTTTTATATGCAAATTGAATCATCACACTTCTCTTCACTTAATGAGACCCTCTAACTCCCAAAATCAGTCTAATGGATCTAGCTCTCCAAGATTCATTCCAAATAATTCAATTGAAAACAAAATTAATTCAAAAGAAATAATAAATATGGACTTAGACCACCCGTCTACTTCCAAACAGGCCCATAAATCGCAAGTTCAGGCAAATGTTTCAGTCAATACTGAACTGCTATAGTTCACATTGCGCATATGGGGAAACTTTTCACAGTAAGAGCCCTAATAGACCCTGGTTCACAAAGAACATTTTTATCTGAAACAATCAGAAACAGATTACAAATTCCATCACGAAAATCTCACATCGATGTGGTTGGTATAGGTGGACAGGTACAAACTGCCACTAAAGAATGTGACTTAGTTCTTGTCGCAAAGAAGTCAAATATAAAATTCTCAATTAGTGCCATCGTTTTACCAAAAGTTACCAAACACCTTCCTTCAATATCGTTTGAAGTTCCAAATTCCGATTTAAACACACTAGAGTTAGCAGATCCCACGTTTAATAAATCCTCTCAGATTGATTTGATTCTTGGAAATGATTCCGAACGTTTTATTAATATCGATGGAGTAAAAAAGAATGTTTGTGGTCTTGCATCTGCTTACAATATAATATTTGGTTGGGTCCTCAGTGGTCCAATTAAAGGCAACCCAGTTAACACTTTCACAACTTCCGTAGTTCCCTCTGAATCCTCAACTCTCAATGAGCTTCTTAGAAAATTCTGGGAGCAAGAAGAGCTGCCATTGCCAAAATTGATGTCCGAAGAAGATCATTACTGCGAGCAATTTTATACTCAAACTACAACTCGCAATTCCGATGGCAGATATATAGTTCGACTACCTTTCAAAAAAGAATTTCCCAAATCCAAATTTCTTGGTGCGTCACGAATATACGCTCTCGGACAATATTCACGTATGAAAATTTCCCTAGCAATACGACTCTGTTCTAAATGAATATTTGTCGCTTCATCATATGGAAAAAACTACTTTCCGTGAAATTTGTATTGATAGCAAATACTTCTCTTTTTATCTGCCACATCACGCAGTGGTTCGGCCAGAGCACAAAACCACTAAGGTCAGAGTAGTTTTCAATGCTTCAAGGAAAACAAAGTCTGGTCTCTCGCTTAACGACGTGTTATACACGGGTCCAACTCTACAACAAGATCTTATGAATGTAATTCTCAATTGGCGGAAATATCGTTATGTCTTCAGTGGCGATATTCAAAAAATGTACCGCCAGATCTTGATACACCCAGATGACAGACCTTTTCAAAGAATTTTGTTTTCCAATGAAAACGATAAGTTTTACGACTACCAACTCAATACAGTTACTTTTGGGGTAAACTGTGCTCCTTTTCTTGCTATTCGCACACTACTTCAGTTAGCAAATGACTCTAGAAAAGAATTTCCTAAAGCAGCATCGATCTTGCGTAATGAAACTTATGTCGATGACATATTATCTGGTGGTCACTCTATAGAAGGAGCCATAAAAGCACAGTCCGAATTAATACTTACCCTGAATTCAGCAGGATTTCCATTAAAAAAGATCACTGCTAATGATACCCAATTGCTCTCAAATATCCCTCCCGAGGATTTATACGATTCTGATTTCCTTCGCTTTCATGAATCAAGTACAACAAAAACTTTAGGAATAAAGTGGAACGCACTTACTGATTCATTTACCTACTCATTTAATCCAATTACTCAGTCATCTAAAATTACAAAACGAACCATACTCTCTGCAGTAGCTAAATTATTCGACCCAGCAGGTTGGATAAACCCAGTAATTATAAGAGCCAAAATGCTTATGCAGCAGCTCTGGCTTGAAGGTCTAGATTGGGATCAAGAGATCAGCTCAGAATCTCTCGAAAAATGGAATAATTTGATTTCAGATTTACCTCATATTGAAAACGTCATTATTCCAAGATGGATCCAATACACACCCTTTGATAGCGTACAAATCCATGGCTTTTCAGATGCCTCTAAGCAGGCATATTGTGCGGCTGTCTATATTAGATGCCAAACTAAAAATAATATATCGTATTCTAATCTCTTAGTAGCGAAAAGCAAAGTAGCACCTTTACAAACCGTTTGTCTTCCCCGACTAGAACTAAACGGTGCGGTTTTATTAGCCAATTTAGTTAATCACATAATAAAGTCTCTCAATCTGAACGAATCCGAAGTTATACTGTGGACCGACTCCACAATTGTATTAAGTTGGCTATCCAAGCCTCCAATAACATGGGAAACTTACGTTGCCAACCGTATAGCTCAGATTCACCGATCAGTGCCAAAAGCTATATGGCGTCATGTGCCCACACATGACAACCCTGCGGATATTGGTACACGAGGTTGTAGACCACAGGACCTCACTATTAATCCCTTATGGTGGCATGGACCTTCGTGGCTTGTCAATCCGCCATCAGAATGGCCTATCAAAACTGATATACCTAAGACAGAGCATTCTCTCCTAACTTCAGTGACCTCAGTTCAGAATAGTAATATTTTAGAAAATTTTTCCTCATTTCACAATGCGTTGCGAGTTTTGTGCTACATATTTCGCTTTATTAACAAAATTCGGTCTAATCGTACATCACTCTCAAGTTACACTTCCCTGAATCTATCTCAGGCCGAAGTTAATTTTGTTAAAAATAGACTTATTTTACTCGCTCAAAAAAGTACATACGAATCAGAATATACGTTACTCTGTAATTCTCAACCTATTTCAGAAAAAAGCTCTCTAAAGACATTAAACCCATTCATGTAATAAAATCTTAAGAGTAAATGGCCGTTTATCGGAATCATCTCTTCCTTATAACGAACGCTATCCCGTTATCTTACCTGGCAACTCCCGACTCTGCCATTTGTATTTATCACATTTACACATGACGTTAGCCCATGCAGAATGCAACCAAATGTGTAGAATGGTTCAAACTGAATTCTACATTTCTCGTTTAAAATCTCGAATTAAAAAAGTTATACGTCACTGTAAGATTTGCGTTATATTTAAACAGAAAACATGTTCCCAAATCATGGCTCCATTACCGCCAGATAGGTGTAACCTATCAGTCCCTTTCCAAACCACGGGAATTGATTTCGCAGGCCTTAAGAAATGCTCCGTACACAAAAGGTTTCGTTTCTGTATTCGTTTGCTTTAGCACCAAAGCCATACATCTCGAACCTTGCTCCGATTTATCTACCGCAGCATTTAAGGCCGCATTCGCTCGTTTTATTGGGAGGCGGGGGCTCCCACACAGAATTGTGTCGGATAATGGTCGCAATTTTCTCGGTGCCAGCAGAGAATTAAACAAAGAATTTACTTCTTTCATACACTCAGTTTCCGAAGATATTTCCCAAAAATATGTAACTCAGGGATTTGAATGGAGTTTCATCCCTCCACATGCTCCACACATGGGCGGCTTATGGGAAGCCGCAGTTAAAAGTTTTAAATTTCACTTAAAGCGAATAGCAGGAGCCCATAAATTTAGTTTCGAAGAATTTTCCACAGTTCTAGCTCGTATAGAAGGGGTATTAAATTCTCGTCCTATCTCGGCAATATCGAATGATCCCTCTGATTTAACTGCCCTAACCCCAGGTCATTTTCTCACTGGAAAACCCATAATGTCTTTTCCGGAACCTGCACTCAATACAATTGCACTTGTTAACCGATGGGAGAAGCTTAAGGCACTCCATCATCAATTTGCTTTACGGTGGAAAGAGGATTATTTAAAGGCCTTACACAAAAGGTATAAGTGGAAAAGCCCTTCCGCCAATCTCAAGCCCGACGACCTTGTCGTAGTAATAGATGACTTACTACCTCCATCCGAATGGCGATTAGGTCGAATAATAAACACTCATACAGGTTCTGATGACAAAGTAAGAGTGGCTGACGTACGAATTGCTACTGGTACCATAACACGACCTATAGTAAAACTTTGTTACTTACCACTTCTCAATCACAATGATTCTCACTAAACTAACTCTTAACTTTAACTCAATTGGAATCATATTCACCAGTTAACTTAATCCCAAATTGTATCAAATTATCCATACTAATTCAGTTTCACTGTTCTTTTCTTTCGTTTCCTTTATTTTTCTTATCTCTCCCACAGAAGACAACATCAACACAACCGGGATCCGGATATACACCAATGTATGGTGTGCAAACAATACCACGCTTTAAGATTCTGTCGGAGATTTCTGAGGATGAACGTAATGCAAAGAACTCGTGTAGTTTGCCGCTACAGGTATTGCGACAATTGCCTAGCCAGGAGCCATGACCTGAGGGCTTGTTCTTCTCCAGATACGTGCCGCAAGTGTGGTAGTTATCATCACACGCTATTACATCCTGCAAACCGGCGAAACAAAGATTTACGTAGCAGAATCAACATACAACGCACTCGGAGAGGAACCACCAACAGGCTTAACAACAACTCAAGCAACCGTCGCAATGTCCAATCGTCATCAACTGATATTTCACCAACAACAACACGTCAAATACCAGCCGTTCCTGATCAACAAATCATATCGGAAGCCATCCGGTCCCTTGCGCAAGTGCTTTGTGTTCAACCAAGTGCCAAGGTTGCACAAGTGCAAGGGGGCCGGCATGTTTAAAATCCCTTTATTTTAAACAAACTTATTTTTTTTTATATATATATATTAATTCAAATATTAACGGTTTTTTGTAACCTTGAATACATTAAATTATAAGTAACGAATAAGTTATTGTGAATTATAAAGCTTGTAATTTAATGCCTACAAATCGAAAATTTACTATAATTTTCTATTACCTGTATTTTGTGAAGTTTCCCTTTTTATAAAATGAAGTAAAATAGACTTCCCTTTGAACTGTCCAACGGTGAGCATCAATAAAAATTGATATTGTATTTTTTTCTTTTTCCCACCATCATACTTTCTAACCCTACCATTTTATAATTTTTCATCCCATGAAAAATTATAAAATTTTCGAGTAAAAAGTGAACCTACTCAGCGAGTCAATTAATTACAGTCCACTACATCTAATTTAGCTAACTCCAAGAGCACCAAAGTTCACATTTTATTCAACTTCTTTTAGAAGTTTCATTGACATTAAACTTAAAATTTATTTTGGTTGTGTGATAAATTGTAAACCCGGCAGAAATATTTTTCAACATATTATTAGCAAATTAAGCATAATTAATGTAAAATTAGTATATAAGTTGGAAATAATTACTAATAAAATCACTATCTCTCTTATTTTGAAAGCAAAACCAAGTCTTTTAATTTAAGGCAACATAGTTTAAGTGCTGTTGTTGTAAAACTACAGTTCAAGTTCAATATAGTTCATGTTCCTTATTGAACAGATAGGACTCCAGCAATTTGTGGGTACATGGTAGTAGTAAACGTTTAATTTTATATATTGCACAGTGGGGCAGAATCGAAATTTTTTGGAAATAAATCTGTATCTTCTGATCGGCTTGTTGGATTTTCATGAAATTTGGTATAGGCGTAGAAGAGGAGCGTACAATGATAAGTTTAGAAGGGCGCACAACAAACCCTCAGGGGCGGAGCTAAGGGGGCTCAAAGTTGGGTACCTCAGTTATAAAAAATTTTTAATCGCTTGCCAAATTTTTGTTTCTTGTCCGATTTCAAATATTTTTATATGTTGTTGTAGGCCCTGATAAGACCTATAAAAACATGCGTATGTGTCGTATTTCTCTCTTATAGTTTTCGTTTTATTTGCGTTTGAATTTTTAAGAACCATAATTTTGCATGTTCTTGGTCCAGTTTTTTTTTCATATATATCCTAGTATTTCCCACCGATTTTATTAGTTTTTTTCTTAACTAGTAAAAGAACAAAATGATCTATTGAATAAAAAAAATTTGAAGTCGAGTCCAAAATAAACGATTTTAAATTTGAAAATTGCAAAAAAGACGATTTTTGTGTTTTTTTAGCCGAAAAAGTATCTATACTCTTTTTTATCTAAAATGAAATTTTCTTTAGCAATATATAACAATTTTGCACTTTGCTGAAAGGTAACTTCACAGAGATGATTTTAAGATAAAAAATTGGCCATGGAACACACCCTCCGGAATTCGACCCATTTTATATGAAAGTTTTGATTTTATACCATATTTTCTCAAATTCGTGCTTTGAATCGACAAGCGGAGTATATTTTAAGAATCTTCAATATGTTGTTAAAAGTTTTAAATCAAAATCTACGGGACTTCGGAAAAATTCGGATTTTATAGCCAAAAATGTAAAAAATCCAATTTATGGGAATTTTCATTAGTTTTTTTGGGAATTCAGGAAAACCCTACCCCTGATTGAAATTTGGTTAACGCGCTTTTATTTACATTAACAAGATCCACATTGCCTGCAAATATCATTAAGATATCCTTATAAACAAATATGTTATTACAATTAAAAAATTTTTATTTTCTCCAAAAACTCCAAATTGGGCCTTTTGTTTGGTTTACTTCTAAATAGGGAAAGAAATTTTAAAAATATGTATTCCAAATTAAGCTTGTCCTTTAGCATATATCATTTCCGATCTTCTGCAAAAATATTCAAGTCAATATCATGCCTCATTTCAGAAATATTCGCCTTTAAACTTTTATATTTCTAATTTATTGTATATATTAGACTACATTTTTACAAACTTGCAACTTTTGCCTTTAGTTTTGCGTGAATAATTACTTAGAAAATTATGAATATTTCTGTATACTTTTACTAATATCTATACACAAAATATTTTTTCGCTATTTAGAAACAAACCAAACAAATACAAATTTTTTAATTGTAATAACATATTTGTTTATAAAGATATCTTAATGAAATTTGCAGGAAATGTGGATCGTATTAATATAAATAAAAGCGCGTTAACCAAATTTCAATCACGGGTAGGGATTTCCTGAATTCCCAAAAAAACTAATCAAAATTCCCAAAAATGGGATTTTTTACTTTTTTGGCTATAGAATCCACATTTTTCCGAAGTCCCGTAGATTTGAATTTAAAACTTTTAACAACATATTGAAGATTCTTAAAATATATTTCGCTTGTCGATTTGTGCTTTGGGATTTGAGAAAATTTGGTCTAAAATCAAATCTTTCATATAAAATGGGTCGAATTCGGGAGGGTGTGTACCAGGACCAATTGAGTTAGGGTTTTTTTATCTTAAAGTCATCTCCGTGAAGTTACCTTTCAGAAAAGTGCAAAATTATTATATGTTGCTAAAGAAAATTCTATTTTAGATAAAAAAGAGTGTAGATACTTTTTCGGCTAAAAGAACACAAAAAGTCGTCTTGTTTGCAATTTTCAAATTCAAAATCGTTTATTTTTGAACTCGGTAAAGATATCGACTTTAAATTTTCTTTATTCAATATATAATTTTGTTCTTTAACTAGTTAAGAAAAAAAACTAATAAAATTGGTTGGAAATACTAGGATATATATGAAAAAAACTGGACCAAGAACATGCAAAATTATGGTGCTAAAAAATTCAAACGTAAATAACTCGCGTTAACCAAATTTCAATCAGGGGTAGGGTTTTCCTGAATTCCCAAAAAAACTAATGAAAATTCCCACAAATTGGATTTTTTACATTTTTGGCTATAAAATCCAAATTTTTCCGAAGTATCGTAGATTTTGATTTAAAACTTTTAACAACATATAGAAGATTCTTAAAATATATTCCGCTTGTCGATTCGTGCTTTGGGATTTGAGAAAATATGGTCTAAAATCAAAACTTTCATATAAAATGGGTCGAATTCCGGAGGGTGTGTTCCATGGCCAATTAATTCATTGGGCTTGTTTTTTATCTTAAAATCATCTCTGTGAAGTTACCTTTCAGAAAAGTGCAAAATTTTTATTTTAGATATAAAAGAGTGAAGATACTTTCTCGGCTAAAGAACACAAAAAGTCGTCTTTTAGCAATTTTCAAATTCAAAATCGTTTATTTTTGGACTCGACTTAAATTTTTTTTATTCAGTAGATAATTTTGTTCTTTAACTAGTTAAAAAAATAACTAATAAAATGGGTGGAAAATACTAGGATATATATGAAAAACACTGGACCAAGAACATGCAAAATTATGGTGCTTCAAAAGCATGTTTTATCAGGGCCTTCAACAATATATAAAAATATTTTAAATCGGACGAGAAACAAAAATTTGGCATGCGATTCTTGTGGAGTCTTTACCTGTTTACTTCCATCGGACGCGTCCCCAGGTGGCGGATAGGGGGGATTGGGCGAGAGACACTGGATGCACTAATGTACGGTGCTGGAGCCCTCTTCCCTTGCCGACATTAATGCATCCTTTGTATCACACCCAGTCCTGAAAACGGGAGGCTTGGTGGACTGGATGCGATGCATTGATGTATTCTATTTGGTGTTTCCACCGGAATGAATACATCTCTGGCACTGGGTACGGTCTTGGTGTCATACGTTTTCCGTGGACCAAATAAATGGGTATTATGCACTTTTAAGATCAAGGTGGTTGGTAGCAGTGCCGAGGATCTGAATGATTAGTTAGTGCTAAAAGAAACTAATAGTGAACAGCTCCCCTCTGATGCTGATGGCAAGGGTCAGTTGTATTACAGCCTAGTCCGCGTACGCCGTCACTGCGCGAGATGGTCTATTTTTTACGAGCATACTCGTGGGACCAAATAGGAAATAAAAATGGAAACAAGTAGGTTAAGTAATGAACAGGACAAAGGGACAACGGACAAAGAAGTCTACATTAGGGAAGTAGAAGGGACGGACGCTGACATAAGAGTTAGGGATAGGGTCAAGGTAGGGGAAAACAAGGACGACGCTGGGAAAGGGGGGAAAAATGAGGATGGGGACGATGACATGGACTTAATAAGACTGCATACGGACATCCTCATACAACACGGACAACTAATGACCCAACTAACGGAGGAGGAAAACCATCCTGGACTCGGCGGAGGACCCTGTAGGATCTGGAGCGACGGAGGGACTGGAGGACCTGTCTCTTTTATCCGATGAAGAGCATGAGACAACAGTTGTCTCTGCTCTTGACCGGGGCAAAGAGATCGGAACTGCAGTCACTGCGTCAAATTTTATTACAAGTTATTGCTCAAATCAATTTATTAATTTTTTGCTTTATTCCCCCTAGTGCGTAAAATCTGAACAGGACCAGGACTAACAAACAATGGACTTATAGTAAATGTAATTGTTCATGATAATAATCTACCCCCACAAAAAAGGCTCGTGGGAATAATCATCAATACTATGCTTGGGAGAGTGGTTGACATTAAAACAATAAAAGGAGTTATACCTCGCCCTATCCATAGACTTGCTCTACTTTGCTGATCTTGAAAGTGTTCTTTCAAAGGGCCGTTAGGTTTCCCCATAATATTTATTAATATGTTGTTAAATGCATTACTTGATTTTATATTTATTTCTACTTAATTTTTCATTTTTATTGTATTTAAATTTACTCATATTTTTTGGGCCACTCATCCCACTGTAATTTGATGTAAATTTTGTTAATATGGTCCACTGTAACTTATATTGGTTATTAACAGTTATATTTGTTTTCTTATTTTGCTTTGTATTTACATCTCATAATTAATATTAGTTGTGTTGTAAACAAGATTTCAATATAGGTATATATTTTATTTATTGTTTTGTTTTTTTATGTGTATGTACATTAATAGTGATGAATTTCTTTTATGTCTTTCAACATAGAATAACAACAACACATTGCCCCTTATTTATTTACTTATTATTATGATCTTTTGTTTAGCTTTATTTTATAAATAAAGAAATTATTGTTATAATTAAAATCAAAAGGGCAAGATTTCTTATTTTTTCTCGCGCTTCACGGTCGCAACCCAACAAACATTTTCAGTAGCAATATAAATAACAAATCAAAGAAACTGATTTACTTTATATTGCTGCAGGTAAGGAAAAAGCTTCTTATCGTACAGGGGGAATTAAATTGTCTTAGGAGAAGCCTTTTTATAGAGAAGAATAAAGAAGAAGGAACAGTAACAACGGCAATTCTTCGAAAAAAAAGCCGGCATTGATAAGCCCTGAAAGACCTGAACTCTTTTGATGAATTTGATTCAAGTATAGTTGTTGAGAAGGATTTTATAGATTGCCTGGTAAAATATGTCTCTGTATATTTTTAATAAATTCTTTCAAATTTTTTAGTTTATGTAATAGCGACAACTTTTAGAGTATAAAATTAGAACAAAAGAATTATTATATTATATTATATTATATTATATTATATTATATTATATTATATTGTATTATATATTATATTAATATGATTTGGATGTTATGTGGCAGCTTCTACAAGTTTTGTTTAGTGGATATGGAAAACCCACAAAAGGAGTGTCCAAAAAAAGGTTCTGCGCAACTAACACATATAGGGAAATTAAAGGTATGGTAGAAGGGGGAGCATTTGCCACTTTTTTGTATAAAGTGCCCTCTTCTCATAACCTGTAAACACTACCCGTAAACTTTCTTTTGTACTAAAGACTTTGATATGTTGTTTGGTCCTGACTATCTCTCCATTACGTTTATTTTTTTATGAATTTCTGAAGTAAACAAAAACGGCGAAATTACCTAAACCCAGGGGGTAAATTGCATGCGGAGAAAGAGAAAGGTCTCAAAAGGAAATGTGGTAACTGTGATGTGGTGGCGATTATTCGGGCAAATGGAAAGAGAAACAAAGGCAAGGAAGAGGTGGAGTTGTTGAACTATCATCTGTATATAACACTTCTAATCCATTAAATCCTGGGGTTACATTCTTTAGCGAAGGTTGTTGCGGGGGCAACCCTATGCAAAAAAAAAATTTGGCGTAGTGGCGCTTTCGTGAGACCACGTGTGAAATTTGTGTATCACATTGGCGGGCACATATAGCATGAAGAACTGGCCGGCCGTGCCAGAATTATAATTTTAAATGCTGCGGGCGGGCACATAAGATATTAAGAACTGTCCAGCCTCGCGGAGTAGGAGACTTAGCGGAGGTGGCTCTCTGCAGAGCCACTCTTAGTTGTTGGACTCCGATGTCGCCGGTGTTGCCTCTTCTGCGATTAATGTCTGTCCCAGCTGTTGCGGTTGTTCCTACCGATCCCGGTTGCTGATGTGCGGTTGCTGTGGCTCCTGTAGGCCTTGCCTAGTTTTTATCGACGTTGCTGGTTGTGTTTGTCCTGTGCGTTCGCTTGGGCTGTACTCCCTTCTGGAGTACTGGGGTCATCCGTGAGGGTGGCCTAGTCTAGTGTTGTCATTGTCGTCTCTTGTTCGTATCGTCACTTGCTGGTGCCACACCATGTGGCCAAGGAGTCGCCCGTGAGGGCGATTGTTAAATGTCAGTGCGTCCTTGTGTGTGTTCATACTTATGGCTGTATGTTGCATGTTTGATGTTGGCGCGTGGCGGGCCACCAGTCCCGAACTATTTGAAGTTCAACTGGTAGTAGTCAACTTTGGCTACGAAGTCCGACCGGTGACTTAATACTGGTGTCAGGAGCCGCTGGAACTTGTTTCCAGCCTGACAGTTGGAGTGGCCCCCTGGGGAGCTTTTCGTGGTGGCTGTGGTTTAGACCCAAATCGCGGGTAGAGCGTGAGCTCAGTGTGGAGTTGCATTGCAACCGGGTGCCGTGACCCATAGATCGGAAGGGGTTTTAGATGGGCTCCGCTCCTCACCAAGGGGGAAGACATGTCCAAATACATGTCTTCAAATTGGTACTCAGGTGTAGCAGTTTGTTGCATCTGGGGGCGTTGGTGGGCGCATTGTACTCACCCGGTGTTAAGACCACCGTTGGGTTGGGCCGTCAGGCAGGTACCCACGTAAATCTTGAACACATCTGTCCAGCCTCGCAGCAGTATTGATAAAAATGAGAAGGGGCAATATTGATATGAGGGTGAGCCAAACTGCCTAAAACAATCCCCCACCCCTTTCTCAGGCTCTATTGAAATTTCATCCATAGTCCATCCTGGACCTGGTGAAATCCTAAAAATATAGAGAAACTATTATTGGAGGTACAAGTGGGATAATTGGAACGACACATACTTACCCGGACTCTTTACACTCCATTATGGTAATAGTATCTAAAAGAAAGGAGAAATATTATAAAATGTATAAAGGAAGAAATAAAATAGAATATACTTACCATGAATTCTTTGTTTACTCTATATTTACAATGTGCTAAAAGTTATATGACAGCTGATGTAAAATAAGTGTTGCCGGACCAATGGAAAATAGTAATGTGATAGTATACTGGAAGAAAAAGTAGTAAAATCAGTTTTATCAATGAAATAATGACTGTTATAAAATGTTTGAATCCAAAACGAAGTAAAAGCTAAATGATCATTAAATTTAGGCAAAATTTTATGTTGGATGAGGGGTATTTAACAGTTTTGTTTCATTAACAATTAGAAAGGGAAGAAGAGTGATCACTATTTAGTATGTTTGGGGAAGAAGGAAAATAGTGTGATATTGGTTAGAAAAGTATATTTATTTCATAATTTCACAAATTTAGCATAAAACCTAGGAATGCCATTTTTATTAGATCATAAAGAGAAGAGCCGCCGACGAAATCAAACGTCGAGAAATTTCTGAGTTGTGGAAAAAAAGAAAATTTTTTTTTAATTTATTTGTGGTTGTGAATATAACCTAATTTGAGGACATCAAAGGAAATACATTGTGGAAATCTTTTCATATAAGCAGTTCCTGTTAGTTATTCAATTTTTTTAGTTGTGGGTAAGAAATAAATATAGTTTAAGAGTTAAAAAAGATTTACGAATAAAAAAATTTTTTCAGTGGTATATTTTTGTGTGAGGTTATCTATCAGGCTTGGATTCCCTGCAAATAAATACGAAAAACATATTTTTTGAAGAATATTATATTCATATTATTAGAGCATTGGCATCCCGCTGGAAATAGATCAGCAAAAAAAAAAAAACAATACGCTTATTTACTGGAGCGAATTGCCGAGGGAATCACCCTGCTAAGTTCTGCAAAGAGAATATTAAAGCAGGATAGATAATTTTTAATTCTCCTCTTCAAGCATAAAGTACGTTGCAAACTGAAACAGGTAACCTCTAAAAATATAAAAGCAGTTAAAAAAATTTTAATCTACCGGCCAGAAATATATATATATATATATATATTAAAGTTTATCTATACCTATATTATTATTATAATCATTGTATTATTTATTTTTATTATATTATTACTAATACCATATTATATTATTTAAATTTTTTACTAGACCCTAAGAAAGTTTTCAGTTTATATTTGTAACAATATAAAGATTTTGATTGTGGCACCCCACTGCAAGGACACCCCACAATGCGACGACCAACTTTAAAATTTAGTTTTGTTTGAGTGAGCTCAGTCAGGTGTAGACAAGAGGTTTTTTTTATAACAATATAAATTTCGCGCCGGAAATAGTATAGGCACTTATTGTGAATCAATCGCAAATATGTAGTGAAAGTTTGCTTTTTTTTAAGCCTGTAAGTTTTTTTTTTTTGAGCTTTGTTTCTGAAAAGAGTTATTTACTTTTTTTTTTGTATTAGGTGTAAAATATCATTGTTTGTTCACAGATTATATATGTTCGTATTAATGTTAGTGTTATATAATTAGATTAAGTATACAATTTAGAGCAAATTTAAAAATTTAGACTTATTAATAAAAGAAAAGAGAGTAAAATTTCAAGTTGTTATAGGTATAAGTATATTTAGAACGTTATCATTAAAGGAAAAAAGAAAGTAGAGTCACAATAATTATAAATATCAGTAATATTAGGATTAAGTTATATAATAATAAATATGTCTTAACTTGAAATCAAAAATTATGAGTTGCTAAAAGAAATTAGTCCGGGTTGTTGAAGTCAGGTGAGTGTAGCTGAGATGCGGTTCATAGGGGTCATCTGAAGATTTGACACGGATGTGTAGGTGACCAAGGTTGGGTAGAGCGGTTGGAGGTCAACATCTACCTCCCATTTCAGACATGTTGTGTTGTAAGTGTACTGTAATTTTTGTTGTGTAGTTTTTCTTTATTGTTTACAGTTAGAGTGAGGGAGGGAACACACCCGAGAAGGCGCCAACTATGAGCTAGGCCGCGATAACGGACACGTAACAAGGTGAGCCTTCAGTTAAGCCAACCATGCAATTTATTAGCTACTATGCCAATGTTTTAAGAACGGGTTTCCAGCAGCCTACTGTTCTCCAAATCTTGGAAGGGTTTGAAACTCTTATGCAAACGCTTACTCAGAATATTACATTTCTTAACCAGAATATGGCAAACTTTGTCATCCATGCAAAACCCAATATAAGAGCTTTTAAGAGCGCAGAACAAAATGATTCAAATCCTCTTAACGAGAAAATGAGTTATTTGAAAATATGTTTCTGGAATGCAAATGGCTTTAAACGAACACAAATCTGAGGTACCATACTTCATGCAAAAACAAAATATTGATGTGATGCTAGTGGTGTACTAATTAGAAACCAATAACGATATTACGCTATAGAGGAATTCTCGAAAGACTATGTGCAGGCAACATCCTTTCACCTTGAATCTTTTTCTGTGTATTAAACTCTAAGCTCACTTTATTGTCCACCGCGGTTTTCATTTACCAAAGAAAATTTTGAAAAGTTCTTTAATACACTAGGAAATCGTTTCCTGGAATGTGGCGATTACAATGCGAAAAACACTTATTGGGATTCCAGATTGATGAACCCCAGAAGTAGACAGCTATATAAAGTTCTACTTGTACAAATTGGTTGAAACATAAAAAATACATTAGTAGTCATATCCACATAGACCAGTGTTGCAAAATTAGCATTTTTATTACTAGATCTAGCACTTTTTCAACTCATTTAGCACGAAAATGAGTCTAGCACCTAGCACTTTCTCTAGCACTTTTCGAATTATTTTCGGCATTTTTAGCACCTTTTGCACATGTTTTAATTATTAATAAAAATATTAACAGTTATTTTTTTCATAAAAATTAAAACTGCAATTAATAATGGTGTTTTTAACGATGGTAACTAATGCGATCTTTAAAAAGTGTGTTCAGCAAAATAAACTTTGTAAAAACCAATACAATTACAAACAGTTAACCAACTCTAAAACAAAATTTTGGCAGTTAAGTAAACTATAATTCCTTTAATAAAATATTATGAATATAAAATAACTTGTTAATTTTTAAATATAGTTTGCAATTTAGTTGTGAACGTAACTGAATCGATATCATAAATTAAAATAAAACAAAAATCTAATTAATTTCGAATATTCTTGAAAATTATAATAGTATTTGCATGTACACAATTAGACAACAAAAAAGTAATACCTATTGTGAACATTTTCTTACAGTTTTAGATAATTTTGTTTAAGACAAAACTCAAAACATTTATTAGAGACAAACTTTTTCGAGAATTTTATTTTTTTGCTAAATATTGGTTTTTAGGTAAAAGTTTGTTTATTTAGGTAAGATTATTTTTTAATATTATTTTCTTAATATCATTTACTCAGTTAAAAAATTAAAATTTGTACAAATGTTTCACATATTAAATAAAATGTTTTAATAGTTTTTTTAACAAAAGTGGACCTAAGCAAAAACTTCGATAATCCGTATTGGGGTCTGAAATCAATTATCTGGATTGTCGAGCTTATACTGTATCTGGTTTTTAATGGTAAATAAGATTTTAAAAATAAATTTTTCGGTAAAAGAGTCGATTTTAGCTCTTAAAAATGTTAAACTATGATTGTGTTATTTAGAATAATATATAACACTATAATTCAGATAACACATACTTTAATAACTTATGATAAAATTAGAATTTATTTTTATTACTTTTGTCCAAAGAATATATTTCAGAATACGTTTTTATAGTTTTCTTTAATGTTCTTTTATCTTTAAACCTGAAAATAAATAATACACCTCTTTTTTTGGAAATATAAACATTTTTTGATCTTAGCAATTTTTTCTAGCATTTCTTTTTTTATTTTTAGCACTTTCTATCATTTTTCTTTGAAAATTCTAGCACTTTTTCCAACTTAGGTTTTGGCAACACCGATACAGACCCTTTTTTTGAGTGTGAGAAAGATATAAATAAATGCATCAATGACTTTACGTCATGAATTACTTCAGCTCTAAAACATTCTAAGAGTCAAATTCTTAAAAAATGCAAAACGCATATTTCTAACACCGATATTAAGAAATTTCCTTTGAAAAAAAAGAACGCAGAAGACAATTGCAACAAACTTGGGAACGGATTCAAGGGGGAAAAAGGAAATTTATCTTCAACATTGCCTATGCAAAAATTTCCATCTTCTTTCAAAAATTTTTGAGCAAATCAATAGGTTTTAAAAATTGGCACTTGTTTGATAAAAAATGTAGGGAATGCTCATTTTTAAGTATTTTTATTTCACTTTTTTAAATAACTACATAACATTATTATGAATTTTTGTAAAATGTTAAATTCTACTAATAGTAAATAATTTTAAAATTTCATCTATTTTTCCTGGGTTTCCGAAATTCTAAATTTCCAAATTTCGTTAAATTGAAGCTTAAATTTTATGGACCATATGTTTAAAAATGCATATTTCATTAAGAAATAATTTGTTTAAGTACTAGTTTTATCAGTTAATGAAAAATATATTTTATTTTATAAATCAAAATCTATCCAAAACTTTTTACAAAAAGTGCCTAAGTAGCAATAAAGAAAAAGCTTGCCCCAAATTTTTTCATACAAAATATAATATTTATGCTATATATTATTGAATTATACACAACGAAAATTTTGCATATTTTGGGACAATTTTATTTGGAAGCTAAATAAAAATGTTTACGTATAAATTATCAACGACAATATCAAAAAATAATAATTTTTCAAGTAAAATCTTAAGAAAAAGCTTAATTGAAAATAAGCATAATTTTATGAATAAAAATAATTAAAAAATTTGAACAGTTTTTTTTTTTTTTTTGGTAAGTTCCTGGATGAGTTCTGTTATTGTTTTGTTAATTTCTTCTTTTTAAATTTTTTTTAAAAGTAGAATAATCAAGTTTGTTATCCATATACATTTGTATATGTTTTGATTAAATATTGAAAGAAAAATTTTAAACAACATTTAAAAGAATTAAATTTTTTAAGTTCTAATGCAATTTATTATAAATTTTTCTACAAAAGACTATGCAGCGATGTAATATTTTTTAAAGACTTCTTTTGTAAGCATATTTATTTCCTTTTACATTTCCTTTTAAATTGGACAAAAATTTTAGAACTTATTCGATTTTATATGAAATGATTTACTTAAACATTTTATACGTTTTTGTTTTTGCCCAAAGTATGTTTCAAATAAAGTATAAAGTGATTTGCTTAAAAATATATTAAAAATAATTTGATAAAGTTTTGAAATTTTGAAATAATTATTTGAATATTTAAACGATTTGAAAGATTGACGCCTCATTGTATTGTAAATGAAATAACGTTTAAAATTTGGTATCTTTAATGATATTTTGAAATAGAAAAGCAATATTAATTAAGAAAAATTAATAAATTATTTATTATTTGTAGCAAATATAAAATATTAAAATAAAGGTTAAAAGCTACGTTCTTTTGCTTTCTTCATTCAATTAAATTAAAATTGACTTGATATTTAAGTAGCTACGAGATCTTTAGTGCACCAACTATCATCAAAACGTATTTTTTCGAAATATTTCAAAATTTACAGGGTATTTCGAATTTTTGGGAATTTATTAGTTTTTCGCGTTTGACAATTTTGTTGTTTTTCTTACAATTCTTACTTTTTACCAGTAATGAAAAGTAATAGAGCAAAGCTATTATTACTGAAATCAAATAAAAAAATAATAAAGTACTTATTTTATTTTGTAAAAAAATTTCGGTACGGTTTTCTTTATTTGATTAGTTCCAAATTTTTGCATCAGTAAGGTTTTGATACTAAGAAATATAATTAGATTAGTAGGTTTTGAATATTAATTTTACTTAAATTTATATTCAAAACCTACTTAGCTCAACCTTTAGTATTTTTCAGGTCATGCATTTTAATTAATTTCATTGAAATGCATTTATTTGTTTGAAATGCTTTAGATAACAATTAAATAAAAACACACCTTAAATTATTAAAAGCCACTCAATATTCGCTGAAATTTACGAAAAATATTGTATAAAATTTGATCGACACTTCTCAATTTAAATTTTTAGCCTTTAAAGACTTGTACATAATTTCAAATTTTTCAAAAAAAAAAAAAAAAAAAAAAATACCACCATCCATGATTAAAAACCTACCGAATGTGACAATAATCGTGCTGTCAATAATGTTCAAGGCGATCTTTAAAATATGAGTCTTTCTGAAAATTTATAAAACTTCTCTGATTAAAATAATACCAAAGTCAGGAAAAAATTCTACTATTCCATTTTTCTATAGACTTATTAGTAGGCTACTTTCTTGCTTATCGAAGCTGTTCGAAAAAATATTCAAAAGAAAATTCGTTCATTCTTGAACGAGAAAAATATCATCCCAGTTCAATAGTTTGGTTTTCGTGAAAAACACGGAACCATAGAACAAGTGAATCGTCTAACTGAAGAGATAAGGAAATGTTTCAAATTAAAGAAGTATTGTTCAGCCATTTCTTTTTGGCGCAATTGCCCAATACACAGTGGGGCAGAATCGAAATTTTTTGGAAATACATCTATAACTTATGATCGGCCGGTTGGATTTTCATGAAATTTAGTATAGGCGTAGCAGAGGAGCGTTCAATGTTACAATTGGAAGAGGGGCACAACAATCCCCCCAGGGGCGGAGCTAAGGGGGCTCAAAGTTAGGAACCTTTGACATAAAAAATTTTTAATCGCTTGCAAAATTTTTGTTTCTCGTCCGATTTCAAATATTTTTGAATATTGTTGTAGATCCTATAAAACATAACATTGTACGCTCCTCTGCGATGCCTGTTTTCCCAAATTTAAGTAAATCTTTATCCTTTTCTAAGCATTCATATATTTCTATTAATGAATTTAAAATAACAAAACAAACAAAGAATGTCTATTTTAACTTAATCAATATTATTATTTTTGGTATTTATCATCTTCCTTAATAAATATTATATTTCTAATACGATTTTTTATTACTTATTTACATTAGCCTTTATTTGTTGAACTGGGCAGTCAGCTTTAGCTTCGTTGTGAAATAAATGTATTTCGCAGGCGCATATTGGTGAGCTTGATTCATACCGGATCTGTACTTTGGAACACAGAAATCTATCTTCTTTGATGACGTCGCATACGTTCAGCTTTGTCAATAGTAAAATACTGACGATGAACAACATTCACGGCCAAAATGGAAGAGCAGGGTGTGGCACTGGTATAAGGTTGAATACTAAAAACTGGTCACTCTCAACTAATGGCAAATTAACGCGAAATATGACGGTGTTATTCGTGAGTCCACCTTGAACTTTCATTAATTTGTACAATTCAAGTGACTCTGATAAGCGCATTCTTATTTTGTCTATTCCTGTTGTAATTGGTACGGAGTGAGGATAAGTGGGTTTATAATACCGTGATGAGTATTGGTAAGAGTATCCAATATTGAAGACTGTATGTGTTGCAAGTTTGCAGCAGTGATCGTTAGTTGAATGGATAGTGATGAGAAAATGCGGTAGATTCTTTCTTCGTATAGTTCCTTACTGACGTTGTGTATTTTGCACAGTGGGGCAGAATCGAAATTTTTTGGAAATAAATCTGTAACTTCAGATCGGCTGGTTGGATTTTCATGAAATTTGGTATAGGCGTAGCAGAGGAGTGTACAATGTTAAGTCTAGAAGGGGCACAACAAACCCTCAGGGGCGGAGCTAAGGGGGCTCAAAGTTAGGTAGCTCTGGCATAAAAAATTTTTAATCGCTTGCCAAATTTTTATATATTGTTGTAGGCCCTGATAAAACATGCTTACATGTCCTATTTATCCCTTATAGTTTTCGAGTTATTTGCGTTTGAATTTTTAAGCACCATAATTTTGCTTGTTCTTGGTCCAGTGTTTTTCATATATATCCTAGTATTTCCCACCCATTTTATTAGTTATTTTTTTAACTAGTTAAAGAACAAAATTATCTATTGAATAAAAAAAAAATTGAAGTCGATTCCAAAAATAAACGATTTTGAATTTGAAAATTGCAAAAAGACGACTTTTTGTGTTTTTTAGCCGAGAAAGTATCTTCACTCTTTTATATCTAAAATAAAATTTTCTTTAGCGATATATAATAATTTTGCACTTTTCTGTAAGGTAACTTCACAGAGATTTTAAGAAACACACCCTCCGGAATTCGACCCATTTTATATGACAGTTTTGATTTTAGACCATATTTTCTCAAATCCCAAAGCACGAATCGACAAGCGGAATATATTTTAAGAATCTTCAATATGTTGTTAAAAGTTTTAAATCAAAATCTACGATACTTCGGAAAAATTTTGATTTTATAGCCAAAAAATCCAATTTGTGGGAATTTTCATTAGCTTTTTTGGGAATTCAGGAAAACCCTACCCCTGATTGAAATTTGGTTAACGCGAGTTATTTACGTTTGAATTTTTTAGCACCATAATTTTGCATGTTCTTGGTCCAGTTTTTTTCATATATATCCTAGTATTTCCAACCAATTTTATTAGTTTTTTTCTTAACTAGTTAAAGAACAAAATTATCTATTGAATAAAGAAAATTTGAAGTTGATATCTTTACCGAATTCAAAAATAAACGATTTTGAATTTGAAAATTGCAAAAAAGACATCTTTTTGTGTTTTTTTTAGCCGAAAAAGTATCTACACTCTTTTTTATCTAAAATAAAATTTTCTTTAGCAACATATAATAATTTTGCACTTTTCTGAAAGGTAACTTCACGGAGATGACTTTAAGATAAAAAACAATAACTCAATTGGTCCTGGTACACACCCTCCCGAATTCGACCCATTTTATATGAAAGTTTTAACTTTAGACCATATTTTCTCAAATCTCAAAGCACAAATCGACAAGCGGAATATATTTTAAGAATCTTCAATATGTTGTTAAAAGTTTTAAATTCAAATCTACGGGACTTCGGAAAAATGTGGATTCTATAGCCAAAAATGTAAAAAATCCCATTTTTGGGAATTTTGATTAGTTTTTTTGGCAATTCAGGAAAACCCTACCCGTGATTGAAATTTGGTTAACGCGCTTTTATTTATATTAATACGATCCACATTTCCTGCAAATTTCATAAAGATATCTTTATAAACAAATATGTTATTACAATTAAAAAATTTGTATTTGTTTGGTTTGTTTCTAAATAGCGAAAGAAATTTTAAAAATATGTATTCCAAAAGCTTATCCTTTAGCATATATAATTTCCGATCTTTTGCAAAAAGATTCAAGTCAATATCATGTCTCATTTCAGAAATATGCGCCTTTAAACTTTTATATTTCCAATTTATTGTATATATGACTATATTTTTACAAACTTTCAACTTTTGCCTTTAGCTTTGCGTGAATAATTACTTAGAAAATTATTATTATTTCTGTATACTTTTA
Source organism: Protocalliphora azurea (assembly GCA_932274085.1). Lineage (NCBI taxonomy): Eukaryota > Metazoa > Arthropoda > Insecta > Diptera > Calliphoridae > Protocalliphora > Protocalliphora azurea. The sequence goes on from OW026520.1 coordinate 60,390,740, forward strand.
CTAATATCTATACACAAAATATTTTTATAAAAATAATTAATAAATATTTTTTATTTTTTATAGGGTTGCCACATTTCCCAAATTTAAGTAAATCTTTATCCTTTTCTAAGCATTCATATATTTCTATTAATGAATTTAAAATAACAAAACAAACAAAAAATGTCTATTTTAACTTAATCAATATTATTATTTTCGGTATTTATCATCTTCCTTAATAAATATTCTATTTCTAATACGGTTTTTTATTACTTATTTACATTAAATTTATGTACACAATTTTTCTAATATTTTAAACTTATACTACTTATTTTCTATAAAATAATCTGTTGTATCTGTATACATATCTAAAGGATAATAAAGGTCCTTCAAGTCTTCAGTATTTTGAGTTGATAAAGGCTCATAATAAATCAAACGTTTTCTCATTGATGATAGTACAGGATCTGATGATAACAATAGGCTATTAAAAATATCCTCGTTTTGTGACGTTCTTGAGCATTTCCTGGTTCGAATACACAAGGGAGTCGAAGACAACAAAGTGGAATATAATAAAATTGTTTGGAAATACTAGGATATATATGAAAAAAACTGGACCAAGAACATGCAAAATTATGGTGCTTAAAAATTCAAACGCAAATAACTCGAAAACTATAAGAGATAAATAGGACATGTTAGCATGTTTTTTATAGGTCTTATCAGGACCTAAAACAATATATAAAAATATTTGCAATCTTTGGGGCAGAATCGAAATTTTTTGGAAATAAATCTGTAACTTCAGATCGGCTGGTTGGATTTTCATGAAATTTGGTATAGGCGTAGCAGAGGAGTGTACAATGTTAAGTCTAGAAGGGGCACAACAAACCCTCAGGGGCGGAGCTAAGGGGGCTCAAAGTTAGGTAGCTCTGGCATTAAAAATTTTTAGATAGATAGATAGAGTAGGTAGATGTGATACCAGATAGTACCACATCTCCACCCAGAGACCTATCTCGGTCCATTGTGAGTCCCTTCAACAGAATAGCTGTGAAATAAGAGTGTAGAATACAGAAAATAGAAAATACAGAATACAGAAAAAAATAGAGTGAAAGATAAAAAGGGAATAGAAATGTAACGAATCATAAGGGGGGACCAGCTATGCTACCAATCCCTGATTCTCCCTCAAGCAGCTGATTCCCATGACGAAGCCTATGACGTCAACAAGATCTACGTCCCGAACGTCACTTAGCTCGTCGAGGAACTGTCCACCCAGCCACTTCATCCTACGATGCTGTAATCGCGGACAATGGCACACAATCTGCTCAATAGACTCGGTCTCATCGATGTTCCCACACAGTCTGCAAAAATCAGAACTGTTAGCGTCCATTCTAGACCTCATCTTCCCTATCAAACAGTGACCTGTTATGGCCCCTATCATGACTCTCAAGCTCTTCCTATTCATGCCCAGGAGAGTGGTAGTGCCTGCCTTGTCCAATACCGGCCATATCGCCCTCGACACTCTGCAGTCCTCTCTACTTTCCCAAGCCGAATTGGTTCTGACCAAGATCCAATTATTGATCTTCCCATAGAAGAAACTTAGTGGTGGTTTCACATATGTCTCTCTCTCCGAGACGTTCCCTACCGCACCTTGCCTTGCCAGTTCATCAGCCAATTCATTGCCTGAAATATTGCAGTGGCCAGGCACCCAGCAGAGTCTCACCATGTAGTCCTCCATCAACTCTCTTAGTGTCCTCCTACAGGCAGCTACTATCCTGGATCTCACCAAATGTGTCCCCAATGCCTTCAGAGCTGCCTGACTGTCCACATAGAGAGTGACCTCGGTACCTCCCGCAATGTTTTGCCTGATCATTTCCGCGGCCTTCAGAATGCCGAGAATCTCAGCCTGAAAAACACTGCACTCATCAGGGAGTCTAAAAGAGCCCTTCAAATCTGTGCCCATAATATAGACCCCCGCCTCGGTACCCTCGACCATCTTTAATCCGTCCGTGAACACTGCGCAACCCTCATATAGTCTCTCAGTGCCGGACCAGATCTCCCTATCAGGTATCGCCACGACAGGATTTACTCCAAAGTCCGATTCAGCGGCCATGTAATCTGATGCCCCCGTAGAGTTCAGATTAACCTCACCGTAACTGATGTCGTAAATGATCTTGGAGTGATCTGCTCTTGATGAGCCTAATAGTCCCAATTCCCTAAGTCTCAGTAGACTCTTTGCTGCCATACCCCTCAAAAACTCTTCAATGGGTAAGAGATGAAGTATGACATCCAGAGCCGCTTGTGGTGTGCTTCTCATTGCATCAGTAATGCCAATCGAAGCACACCTTTGCGCCTTCGACAAAAGGCTCCTATTACTCTTACGTTCCAGTGCCTGCCACCAGACAGAACAACCATAAGAAAGGATTGGTCTCACCACCGAAGTGTAAATCCAATATACAACTTTTGGTTTGAGTCCCCAACTCTTACCTATGGAGTTTCTACAGGTGTAGTAGGCATTGAGGCCATGCTTGAGTCTTTCCTGAACATTCCTCTTCCAGGTCAGTTTACTATCAAGGAACACCCCCAGATATTTCGCTGAGTCTGAAAGCTTCAGTTCAGTCCCACATAGTACCGGTAGTCTGAAATTCTCTACCTTGTACCTCCTAGTAAACAGAACCAACTCTGTCTTTTCCGGGTTCACTCCCAACCCCTTATCAGCAGCCCAAGAGGACAGCTCACCCAGCGCTGACTGCATGATCTCACTGATTGTGGGAAGAAATTTTTCCTTTACCAGTATGACCACATCATCCGCATAAGCCACGATCTTCCGCCCCCTGCTGTCGAATTGACGCAAAATTACATCGACAGCTATTAGCCACAGCAGGGGTGAAAGCACTCCCCCTTGCGGAGTCCCCCTAGTTACTAGTTTCCTTAAGCATACTCCACCCAAGCTTGAATTGACAATCCTGCTGCTCAGCATGAGGATTATCCATTCGATCAAAAAGTCATGTACCTTAAGATCCACCAGCGCCTGCTTGATAGCGTCAATCTTAATATTGTTAAACGCTCCCTCAATATCCAAGAACGCGGCCATGGTGTACTCCTTATACCGAAGTCCTTGTTCTATATAACCCACCACATCACTTAGCGCACTCTCCACAGATTTACCTTTCAGGTAAGCATGTTGAGCACTACTCATGATGCTGTAGCTACCAGACGATCTTAAATATAGATCTATCAGTCTCTCTAAAGTCTTCAAGAGGAAAGACGATAGGCTGATAGGTCTATAATCCTTGGGTTTCGAGTGACAGGTACTTCCACCTTTCGGTATGAATATAACCCTTACCTCTCTCCACCCCCTTGGAATATGTCCATATATTAGACACCCCTTAAAAATCTCAACCAGTAGTGTACGGACCACCAACGGTGCATTCTGCAACATGGCCGGAAATATACCATCCGGGCCTGGTGACTTATAAGGCTCGAATGAATTCACCGCCCATGTGACCTTCTCCACCGTTATTAGGTCTCTTACCACTGTTCTAATCATCCCACTGGTGGACTCCGTGAAGAAGTGTTCTCCCTCACCTGATTCCTATACCAATGGATCCCTGCAACCCGGAAAATGGGTTTCCAAAAGTACATTAAGTGACTCAGAACTAGACTCCGTCCATAAACCATCTGATCTCTGGATACTCCCAGGAACACTGGGGTCCCTTGACAGTATCTTCCTGAATCTGGAAAGTTCATTGACCGAGTCAATGGCCTCGCTAAACCTAATCCACGAGGCTCTTTTAGCTCTTCTAATATCCTTTTTGTACTTATTGAAACACACTCTATAGGTGCCCCAGTCCTCGTCCCTACCAGATCTATGGGCCTTGTTGTACAGCTTGCCAACTGTGGTCCGTTGAGCCTTCAACTCCTCCGACCACCAGACCGGCTGTTTCCTCTTACCCGGATAGCTCACCGGGCAGTTAAGCTCATAGCTTCTGTTAATGGACCCTGTTACCTTCTCCACTATTTCGTCAAGATTTTCCCTCGACAAGACCTCCATCGGAGTTCCAGTCAATCTTGACCCCAGATCCCGCCCGAAGGCGTGGACGTGGCCCTTGGCTAATTAATAACCAGGTCTGTGGTTTAAGGGCCAAAGGATACAAATTGTTCAAGCCGTCCACTGAGGATAAGGTGAGAACTTGTATTCTGGTGAAGAATGATCTTCAAGTAATTCTTCTTAACTCTTTCAGTTATGGTGATCTAACGGTCGTCCAAGGAGAGGCATTGGGAGGCGGTAAACTGGCCTTGGCCTCGGTGTACATGCCTTATGAGGAGTTGGAACCACCAGATGACAGGGTGTGGGCCTTAGCCGAGTACGCAAGACGGAATGGAGTACGTCTATTGCTCGGTTGCGATGCTAATGCACACCACAGTCAATGGGGTAGCAGGGATACCAATAAGAGAGGTGAGTCAACATTTGATCCTATCGTCTTTCCTCTTGAAGACTTTAGAGAGACTGATAGATCTATATTTAAGATCGTCTGGTAGCTACAGCATCATGAGTAGTGCTCAACATGCTTACCTGAAAGGTAAATCTGTGGAGAGTGCGCTAAGTGATGTGGTGGGTTATATAGAACAAGGACTTCGGTATAAGGAGTACACCATGGCCGCGTTCTTGGATATTGAGGGAGCGTTTAACAATATTAAGATTGACGCTATCAAGCAGGCGCTGGTGGATCTTAAGGTACATGACTTTTTGATCGAATGGATAATCCTCATGCTGAGCAGCAGGATTGTCAATTCAAGCTTGGGTGGAGTATGCTTAAGGAAACTAGTAACTAGGGGGACTCCGCAAGGGGGAGTGCTCTCACCCCTGCTGTGGCTAATAGCTGTCGATGTAAATTTGCGTCAATTCGACAGCAGGGGGCGGAAGATCGTGGCTTATGCGGATGATGTGGTCATACTGGTAAAGGAAAAATTTCTTCCCACAATCAGTGAGATCATGCAGTCAGCGCTGGGTGAGCTGTCCTCTTGGGCTGCTGATAAGGGGTTGGGAGTGAACCCGGAAAAGACAGAGTTGGTTCTGTTTACTAGGAGGTACAAGGTAGAGAATTTCAGACTACCGGTACTATGTGGGACTGAACTGAAGCTTTCAGACTCAGCGAAATATCTGGGGGTGTTCCTTGATAGTAAACTGACCTGGAAGAGGAATGTTCAGGAAAGACTCAAGCATGGCCTCAATGCCTACTACACCTGTAGAAACTCCATAGGTAAGAGTTGGGGACTCAAACCAAAAGTTGTATATTGGATTTACACTTCGGTGGTGAGACCAATCCTTTCTTATGGTTGTTCTGTCTGGTGGCAGGCACTGGAACGTAAGAGTAATAGGAGCCTTTTGTCGAAGGCGCAAAGGTGTGCTTCGATTGGCATTACTGATGCAATGAGAAGCACACCACAAGCGGCTCTGGATGTCATACTTCATCTCTTACCCATTGAAGAGTTTTTGAGGGGTATGGCAGCAAAGAGTCTACTGAGGCTTAGGGAATTGGGACTATTAGGCTCATCAAGAGCAGATCACTCCAAGATCATTTACGACATCAGTTACGGTGAGGTTAATCTGAACTCTACGGGGGCATCAGATTACATGGCCGCTGAATCGGACTTTGGAGTAAATCCTGTCGTGGCGATACCTGATAGGGAGATCTGGTCCGGCACTGAGAGACTATATGAGGGTTGCGCAGTGTTCACGGACGGATTAAAGATGGTCGAGGGTACCGAGGCGGGGGTCTATATTATGGGCACAGATTTGAAGGGCTCTTTTAGACTCCCTGATGAGTGCAGTGTTTTTCAGGCTGAGATTCTCGGCATTCTGAAGGCCGCGGAAATGATCAGGCAAAACATTGCGGGAGGTACCGAGGTCACTCTCTATGTGGACAGTCAGGCAGCTCTGAAGGCATTGGGGACACATTTGGTGAGATCCAGGATAGTAGCTGCCTGTAGGAGGACACTAAGAGAGTTGATGGAGGACTACATGGTGAGACTCTGCTGGGTGCCTGGCCACTGCAATATTTCAGGCAATGAATTGGCTGATGAACTGGCAAGGCAAGGTGCGGTAGGGAACGTCTCGGAGAGAGAGACATATGTGAAACCACCACTAAGTTTCTTCTATGGGAAGATCAATAATTGGATCTTGGTCAGAACCAATTCGGCTTGGGAAAGTAGAGAGGACTGCAGAGTGTCGAGGGCGATATGGCCGGTATTGGACAAGGCAGGCACTACCACTCTCCTGGGCATGAATAGGAAGAGCTTGAGAGTCATGATAGGGGCCATAACAGGTCACTGTTTGATAGGGAAGATGAGGTCTAGAATGGACGCTAACAGTTCTGATTTTTGCAGACTGTGTGGGAACATCGATGAGACCGAGTCTATTGAGCAGATTGTGTGCCATTGTCCGCGATTACAGCATCGTAGGATGAAGTGGCTGGGTGGACAGTTCCTCGACGAGCTAAGTGACGTTCGGGACGTAGATCTTGTTGACGTCATAGGCTTCGTCATGGGAATCAGCTGCTTGAGGGAGAATCAGGGATTGGTAGCATAGCTGGTCCCCCCTTATGATTCGTTACATTTCTATTCCCTTTTTATCTTTCACTCTATTTTTTTCTGTATTCTGTATTTTCTATTTTCTGTATTCTACACTCTTATTTCACAGCTATTCTGTTGAAGGGACTCACAATGGACCGAGATAGGTCTCTGGGTGGAGATGTGGTACTATCTGGTATCACATCTACCTTCTCTATCTATCTATCTAAAAATTTTTAATGCCAGAGCTACCTAACTTTGAGCCCCCTTAGCTCCGCCCCTGAGGGTTTGTTGTGCCCCTTCTAGACTTAACATTGTACACTCCTCTGCTACGCCTATACCAAATTTCATGAAAATCCAACCAGCCGATCTGAAGTTACAGATTTATTTCCAAAAAATTTCGATTCTGCCCCAAAGATTGCAAATATTTTTATATATTGTTTTAGGTCCTGATAAGACCTATAAAAAACATGCTAACATGTCCTATTTATCTCTTATAGTTTTCGAGTTATTTGCGTTTGAATTTTTAAGCACCATAATTTTGCATGTTCTTGGTCCAGTTTTTTTCATATATATCCTAGTATTTCCAAACAATTTTATTATATTCCACTTTGTTGTCTTCGACTCCCTTGTGTATTCGAACCAGGAAATGCTCAAGAACGTCACAAAACGAGGATATTTTTAATAGCCTATTGTTATCATCAGATCCTGTACTATCATCAATGAGAAAACGTTTGATTTATTATGAGCCTTTATCAACTCAAAATACTGAAGACTTGAAGGACCTTTATTATCCTTTAGATATGTATACAGATACAACAGATTATTTTATAGAAAATAAGTAGTATAAGTTTAAAATATTAGAAAAATTGTGTACATAAATTTAATGTAAATAAGTAATAAAAAACCGTATTAGAAATAGAATATTTATTAAGGAAGATGATAAATACCGAAAATAATAATATTGATTAAGTTAAAATAGACATTTTTTGTTTGTTTTGTTATTTTAAATTCATTAATAGAAATATATGAATGCTTAGAAAAGGATAAAGATTTACTTAAATTTGGGAAATGTGGCAACCCTATAAAAAATAAAAAATATTTATTAATTATTTTTATAAAAATATTTTGTGTATAGATATTAGTAAAAGTATACAGAAATAATAATAATTTTCTAAGTAATTATTCACGCAAAGCTAAAGGCAAAAGTTGAAAGTTTGTAAAAATATAGTCGTATATACAATAAATTGGAAATATAAAAGTTTAAAGGCGCATATTTCTGAAATGAGGCATGATATTGACTTGAATCTTTTTGCAAAAGATCGGAAATTATATATGCTAAAGGATAAGCTTTTGGAATACATATTTTTAAAATTTCTTTCGCTATTTAGAAACAAACCAAACAAATACAAATTTTTTAATTGTAATAACATATTTGTTTATAAAGATATCTTAATGAAATTTGCAGGAAATGTGGATCGTATTAATATAAATAAAAGCGCGTTAACCAAATTTCAATCACGGGTAGGGTTTTCCTGAATTGCCAAAAAAACTAATCAAAATTCCCAAAAATGGGATTTTTTACATTTTTGGCTATAGAATCCACATTTTTCCGAAGTCCCGTAGATTTGAATTTAAAACTTTTAACAACATATTGAAGATTCTTAAAATATATTCCGCTTGTCGATTTGTGCTTTGAGATTTGAGAAAATATGGTCTAAAATTAAAACTTTCATATAAAATGGGTCGAATTCGGGAGGGTGTGTACCAGGACCAATTGAGTTATTGTTTTTTATCTTAAAGTCATCTCCGTGAAGTTACCTTTCAGAAAAGTGCAAAATTATTATATGTTGCTAAAGAAAATTTTATTTTAGATAAAAAAGAGTGTAGATACTTTTTCGGCTAAAAAAAAAACACAAAAAGATGTCTTTTTTGCAATTTTCAAATTCAAAATCGTTTATTTTTGAATTCGGTAAAGATATCAACTTCAAATTTTCTTTATTCAATAGATAATTTTGTTCTTTAACTAGTTAAGAAAAAAACTAATAAAATTGGTTGGAAATACTAGGATATATATGAAAAAAACTGGACCAAGAACATGCAAAATTATGGTGCTAAAAAATTCAAACGTAAATAACTCGCGTTAACCAAATTTCAATCAGGGGTAGGGTTTTTCTGAATTCCCAAAAAAGCTAATGAAAATTCCCACAAATTGGATTTTTTGGCTATAAAATCAAAATTTTTCCGAAGTATCGTAGATTTTGATTTAAAACTTTTAACAACATATTGAAGATTCTTAAAATATATTCCGCTTGTCGATTCGTGCTTTGGGATTTGAGAAAATATGGTCTAAAATCAAAACTGTCATATAAAATGGGTCGAATTCCGGAGGGTGTGTTTCATGGCCAATTAATTTATTGGGCTTGTTTTTTATCTTAAAATCGTCTCTGTGAAGTTACCTTACAGAAAAGTGCAAAATTATTATATATCGCTAAAGAAAATTTTATTTTAGATATAAAAGAGTGAAGATACTTTCTCGGCTAAAAAACTCAAAAAGTCGTCTTTTTGCAATTTTCAAATTCAAAATCGTTTATTTTTGGAATCGACTTCAATTTTTTTTTTTATTCAATAGATAATTTTGTTCTTTAACTAGTTAAAAAAATAACTAATAAAATGGGTGGGAAATACTAGGATATATATGAAAAACACTGGACCAAGAACAAGCAAAATTATGGTGCTTAAAAATTCAAACGCAAATAACTCGAAAACTATAAGGGATAAATAGGACATGTAAGCATGTTTTATCAGGGCCTACAACAATATATAAAAATTTGGCAAGCGATTAAAAATTTTTTATGCCAGAGCTACCTAACTTTGAGCCCCCTTAGCTCCGCCCCTGAGGGTTTGTTGTGCCCCTTCTAGACTTAACATTGTACACTCCTCTGCTACGCCTATACCAAATTTCATGAAAATCCAACCAGCCGATCTGAAGTTACAGATTTATTTCCAAAAAATTTCGATTCTGCCCCACTGTGCAAAATACACAACGTCAGTAAGGAACTATACGAAGAAAGAATCTACCGCATTTTCTCATCACTATCCATTCAACTAACGATCACTGCTGCAAACTTGCAACACATACAGTCTTCAATATTGGATACTCTTACCAATACTCATCACGGTATTATAAACCCACTTATCCTCACTCCGTACCAATTACAACAGGAATAGACAAAATAAGAATGCGCTTATCAGAGTCACTTGAATTGTACAAATTAATGAAAGTTCAAGGTGGACTCACGAATAACACCGTCATATTTCGCGTTAATTTGCCATTAGTTGAGAGTGACCAGTTTTTAGTATTCAACCTTATACCAGTGCCACACCCTGCTCTTCCATTTTGGCCGTGAATGTTGTTCATCGTCAGTATTTTACTATTGACAAAGCTGAACGTATGCGACGTCATCAAAGAAGATAGATTTCTGTGTTCCAAAGTACAGATCCGGTATGAATCAAGCTCACCAATATGCGCCTGCGAAATACATTTATTTCACAACGAAGCTAAAGCTGACTGCCCAGTTCAACAAATAAAGGCTAATGTAAATAAGTAATAAAAAATCGTATTAGAAATATAATATTTATTAAGGAAGATGATAAATACCAAAAATAATAATATTGATTAAGTTAAAATAGACATTCTTTGTTTGTTTTGTTATTTTAAATTCATTAATAGAAATATATGAATGCTTAGAAAAGGATAAAGATTTACTTAAATTTGGGAAAACAGGCATCGCAGAGGAGCGTACAATGTTATGTTTTATAGGATCTACAACAATATTCAAAAATATTTGAAATCGGACGAGAAACAAAAATTTTGCAAGCGATTAAAAATTTTTTATGTCAAAGGTTCCTAACTTTGAGCCCCCTTAGCTCCGCCCCTGGGGGGATTGTTGTGCCCCTCTTCCAATTGTAACATTGAACGCTCCTCTGCTACGCCTATACTAAATTTCATGAAAATCCAACCGGCCGATCATAAGTTATAGATGTATTTCCAAAAAATTTCGATTCTGCCCCACTGTGTATTGGGCAATTGCGCCAAAAAGAAATGGCTGAACAATACTTCTTTAATTTGAAACATTTCCTTATCTCTTCAGTTAGACGATTCACTTGTTCTATGGTTCCGTGTTTTTCACGAAAACCAAACTATTGAACTGGGATGATATTTTTCTCGTTCAAGAATGAACGAATTTTCTTTTGAATATTTTTTCGAACAGCTTCGATAAGCAAGAAAGTAGCCTACTAATAAGTCTATAGAAAAATGGAATAGTAGAATTTTTTCCTGACTTTGGTATTATTTTAATCAGAGAAGTTTTATAAATTTTCAGAAAGACTCATATTTTAAAGATCGCCTTGAACATTATTGACAGCACGATTATTGTCACATTCGGTAGGTTTTTAATCATGGATGGTGGTTTTTTTTTTTTTTTTTTTTTTTTTTTTGAAAAATTTGAAATTATGTACAAGTCTTTAAAGGCTAAAAATTTAAATTGAGAAGTGTCGATCAAATTTTATACAATATTTTTCGTAAATTTCAGCGAATATTGAGTGGCTTTTAATAATTTAAGGTGTGTTTTTATTTAATTGTTATCTAAAGCATTTCAAACAAATAAATGCATTTCAATGAAATTAATTAAAATGCATGACCTGAAAAATACTAAAGGTTGAGCTAAGTAGGTTTTGAATATAAATTTAAGTAAAATTAATATTCAAAACCTACTAATCTAATTATATTTCTTAGTATCAAAACCTTACTGATGCAAAAATTTGGAACTAATCAAATAAAGAAAACCGTACCGAAATTTTTTTACAAAATAAAATAAGTACTTTATTATTTTTTTATTTGATTTCAGTAATAATAGCTTTGCTCTATTACTTTTCATTACTGGTAAAAAGTAAGAATTGTAAGAAAAACAACAAAATTGTCAAACGCGAAAAACTAATAAATTCCCAAAAATTCGAAATACCCTGTAAATTTTGAAATATTTCGAAAAAATACGTTTTGATGATAGTTGGTGCACTAAAGATCTCGTAGCTACTTAAATATCAAGTCAATTTTAATTTAATTGAATGAAGAAAGCAAAAGAACGTAGCTTTTAACCTTTATTTTAATATTTTATATTTGCTACAAATAATAAATAATTTATTAATTTTTCTTAATTAATATTGCTTTTCTATTTCAAAATATCATTAAAGATACCAAATTTTAAACGTTATTTCATTTACAATACAATGAGGCGTCAATCTTTCAAATCGTTTAAATATTCAAATAATTATTTCAAAATTTCAAAACTTTATCAAATTATTTTTAATATATTTTTAAGCAAATCACTTTATACTTTATTTGAAACATACTTTGGGCAAAAACAAAAACGTATAAAATGTTTAAGTAAATCATTTCATATAAAATCGAATAAGTTCTAAAATTTTTGTCCAATTTAAAAGGAAATGTAAAAGGAAATAAATATGCTTACAAAAGAAGTCTTTAAAAAATATTACATCGCTGCATAGTCTTTTGTAGAAAAATTTATAATAAATTGCATTAGAACTTAAAAAATTTAATTCTTTTAAATGTTGTTTAAAATTTTTCTTTCAATATTTAATCAAAACATATACAAATGTATATGGATAACAAACTTGATTATTCTACTTTTAAAAAAAATTTAAAAAGAAGAAATTAACAAAACAATAACAGAACTCATCCAGGAACTTACCAAAAAAAAAAAAAAAACTGTTCAAATTTTTTAATTATTTTTATTCATAAAATTATGCTTATTTTCAATTAAGCTTTTTCTTAAGATTTTACTTGAAAAATTATTATTTTTTGATATTGTCGTTGATAATTTATACGTAAACATTTTTATTTAGCTTCCAAATAAAATTGTCCCAAAATATGCAAAATTTTCGTTGTGTATAATTCAATAATATATAGCATAAATATTATATTTTGTATGAAAAAATTTGGGGCAAGCTTTTTCTTTATTGCTACTTAGGCACTTTTTGTAAAAAGTTTTGGATAGATTTTGATTTATAAAATAAAATATATTTTTCATTAACTGATAAAACTAGTACTTAAACAAATTATTTCTTAATGAAATATGCATTTTTAAACATATGGTCCGTAAAATTTAAGCTTCAATTTAACGAAATTTGGAAATTTAGAATTTCGGAAACCCAGGAAAAATAGATGAAATTTTAAAATTATTTACTATTAGTAGAATTTAACATTTTACAAAAATTCATAATAATGTTATGTAGTTATTTAAAAAAGTGAAATAAAAATACTTAAAAATGAGCATTCCCTACATTTTTTATCAAACAAGTGCCAATTTTTAAAACCTATTGATTTGCTCAAAAATTTTTGAAAGAAGATGGAAATTTTTGCATAGGCAATGTTGAAGATAAATTTCCTTTTTCCCCCTTGAATCCGTTCCCAAGTTTGTTGCAATTGTCTTCTGCGTTCTTTTTTTTCAAAGGAAATTTCTTAATATCGGTGTTAGAAATATGCGTTTTGCATTTTTTAAGAATTTGACTCTTAGAATGTTTTAGAGCTGAAGTAATTCATGACGTAAAGTCATTGATGCATTTATTTATATCTTTCTCACACTCAAAAAAAGGGTCTGTATCGGTGTTGCCAAAACCTAAGTTGGAAAAAGTGCTAGAATTTTCAAAGAAAAATGATAGAAAGTGCTAAAAATAAAAAAAGAAATGCTAGAAAAAATTGCTAAGATCAAAAAATGTTTATATTTCCAAAAAAAGAGGTGTATTATTTATTTTCAGGTTTAAAGATAAAAGAACATTAAAGAAAACTATAAAAACGTATTCTGAAATATATTCTTTGGACAAAAGTAATAAAAATAAATTCTAATTTTATCATAAGTTATTAAAGTATGTGTTATCTGAATTATAGTGTTATATATTATTCTAAATAACACAATCATAGTTTAACATTTTTAAGAGCTAAAATCGACTCTTTTACCGAAAAATTTATTTTTAAAATCTTATTTACCATTAAAAACCAGATACAGTATAAGCTCGACAATCCAGATAATTGATTTCAGACCCCAATACGGATTATCGAAGTTTTTGCTTAGGTCCACTTTTGTTAAAAAAACTATTAAAACATTTTATTTAATATGTGAAACATTTGTACAAATTTTAATTTTTTAACTGAGTAAATGATATTAAGAAAATAATATTAAAAAATAATCTTACCTAAATAAACAAACTTTTACCTAAAAACCAATATTTAGCAAAAAAATAAAATTCTCGAAAAAGTTTGTCTCTAATAAATGTTTTGAGTTTTGTCTTAAACAAAATTATCTAAAACTGTAAGAAAATGTTCACAATAGGTATTACTTTTTTGTTGTCTAATTGTGTACATGCAAATACTATTATAATTTTCAAGAATATTCGAAATTAATTAGATTTTTGTTTTATTTTAATTTATGATATCGATTCAGTTACGTTCACAACTAAATTGCAAACTATATTTAAAAATTAACAAGTTATTTTATATTCATAATATTTTATTAAAGGAATTATAGTTTACTTAACTGCCAAAATTTTGTTTTAGAGTTGGTTAACTGTTTGTAATTGTATTGGTTTTTACAAAGTTTATTTTGCTGAACACACTTTTTAAAGATCGCATTAGTTACCATCGTTAAAAACACCATTATTAATTGCAGTTTTAATTTTTATGAAAAAAATAACTGTTAATATTTTTATTAATAATTAAAACATGTGCAAAAGGTGCTAAAAATGCCGAAAATAATTCGAAAAGTGCTAGAGAAAGTGCTAGGTGCTAGACTCATTTTCGTGCTAAATGAGTTGAAAAAGTGCTAGATCTAGTAATAAAAATGCTAATTTTGCAACACTGGTCTATGTGGATATGACTACTAATGTATTTTTTATGTTTCAACCAATTTGTACAAGTAGAACTTTATATAGCTGTCTACTTCTGGGGTTCATCAATCTGGAATCCCAATAAGTGTTTTTCGCATTGTAATCGCCACATTCCAGGAAACGATTTCCTAGTGTATTAAAGAACTTTTCAAAATTTTCTTTGGTAAATGAAAACCGCGGTGGACAATAAAGTGAGCTTAGAGTTTAATACACAGAAAAAGATTCAAGGTGAAAGGATGTTGCCTGCACATAGTCTTTCGAGAATTCCTCTAGAGCGTAATATCGTTATTGGTTTCTAATTAGTACACCACTAGCATCACATCAATATTTTGTTTTTGCATGAAGTATGGTACCTCAGATTTGTGTTCGTTTAAGCCATTTGCATTCCAGAAACATATTTTCAAATAACTCATTTTCTCGTTAAGAGGATTTGAATCATTTTGTTCTGCGCTCTTAAAAGCTCTTATATTGGGTTTTGCATGGATGACAAAGTTTGCCATATTCTGGTTAAGAAATGTAATATTCTGAGTAAGCGTTTGCATAAGAGTTTCAAACCCTTCCAAGATTTGGAGAACAGTAGGCTGCTGGAAACCCGTTCTTAAAACATTGGCATAGTAGCTAATAAATTGCATGGTTGGCTTAACTGAAGGCTCACCTTGTTACGTGGCCGTTATCGCGGCCTAGCTCATAGTTGGCGCCTTCTCGGGTGTGTTCCCTCCCTCACTCTAACTGTAAACAATAAAGAAAAACTACACAACAAAAATTACAGTACACTTACAACACAACATGTCTGAAATGGGAGGTAGATGTTGACCTCCAACCGCTCTACCCAACCTTGGTCACCTACACATCCGTGTCAAATCTTCAGATGACCCCTATGAACCGCATCTCAGCTACACTCACCTGACTTCAACAACCCGGACTAATTTCTTTTAGCAACTCATAATTTTTGATTTCAAGTTAAGACATATTTATTATTATATAACTTAATCCTAATATTACTGATATTTATAATTATTGTGACTCTACTTTCTTTTTTCCTTTAATGATAACGTTCTAAATATACTTATACCTATAACAACTTGAAATTTTACTCTCTTTTCTTTTATTAATAAGTCTAAATTTTTAAATTTGCTCTAAATTGTATACTTAATCTAATTATATAACACTAACATTAATACGAACATATATAATCTGTGAACAAACAATGATATTTTACACCTAATACAAAAAAAAAAGTAAATAACTCTTTTCAGAAACAAAGCTCAAAAAAAAAAAAAAACTTACAGGCTTAAAAAAAAGCAAACTTTCACTACATATTTGCGATTGATTCACAATAAGTGCCTATACTATTTCCGGCGCGAAATTTATATTGTTATAAAAAAAACCTCTTGTCTACACCTGACTGAGCTCACTCAAACAAAACTAAATTTTAAAGTTGGTCGTCCCATTGTGGGGTGTCCTTACAGTGGGGTGCCACAATCAAAATCTTTATATTGTTACAAATATAAACTGAAAACTTTCTTAGGGTCTAGTAAAAAATTTAAATAATATAATATGGTATTAGTAATAATATAATAAAAATAAATAATACAATGATTATAATAATAATATAGGTATAGATAAACTTTAATATATATATATATATATATATATATATATATATATATATATATTTCTGGCCGGTAGATTAAAATTTTTTTAACTGCTTTTATATTTTTAGAGGTTACCTGTTTCAGTTTGCAACGTACTTTATGCTTGAAGAGGAGAATTAAAAATTATCTATCCTGCTTTAATATTCTCTTTGCAGAACTTAGCAGGGTGATTCCCTCGGCAATTCGCTCCAGTAAATAAGCGTATTGTTTTTTTTTTTTTGCTGATCTATTTCCAGCGGGATGCCAATGCTCTAATAATATGAATATAATATTCTTCAAAAAATATGTTTTTCGTATTTATTTGCAGGGAATCCAAGCCTGATAGATAACCTCACACAAAAATATACCACTGAAAAAATTTTTTTATTCGTAAATCTTTTTTAACTCTTAAACTATATTTATTTCTTACCCACAACTAAAAAAATTGAATAACTAACAGGAACTGCTTATATGAAAAGATTTCCACAATGTATTTCCTTTGATGTCCTCAAATTAGGTTATATTCACAACCACAAATAAATTTAAAAAAAATTTCTTTTTTTCCACAACTCAGAAATTTCTCGACGTTTGATTTCGTCGGCGGCTCTTCTCTTTATGATCTAATAAAAATGGCATTCCTAGGTTTTATGCTAAATTTGTGAAATTATGAAATAAATATACTTTTCTAACCAATATCACACTATTTTCCTTCTTCCCCAAACATACTAAATAGTGATCACTCTTCCCTTCCCTTTCTAATTGTTAATGAAACAAAACTGTTAAATACCCCTCATCCAACATAAAATTTTGCCTAAATTTAATGATCATTTAGCTTTTACTTCGTTTTGGATTCAAACATTTTATAACAGTCATTATTTCATTGATAAAACTGATTTTACTACTTTTTCTTCCAGTATACTATCACATTACTATTTTCCATTGGTCCGGCAACACTTATTTTACATCAGCTGTCATATAACTTTTAGCACATTGTAAATATAGAGTAAACAAAGAATTCATGGTAAGTATATTCTATTTTATTTCTTCCTTTATACATTTTATAATATTTCTCCTTTCTTTTAGATACTATTACCATAATGGAGTGTAAAGAGTCCGGGTAAGTATGTGTCGTTCCAATTATCCCACTTGTACCTCCAATAATAGTTTCTCTATATTTTTAGGATTTCACCAGGTCCAGGATGGACTATGGATGAAATTTCAATAGAGCCTGAGAAAGGGGTGGGGGATTGTTTTAGGCAGTTTGGCTCACCCTCATATCAATATTGCCCCTTCTCATTTTTATCAATACTGCTTCGAGGCTGGACAGATGTGTTCAAGATTTACGTGGGTACCTGCCTGACGGCCCAACCCAACGGTGGTCTTAACACCGGGTGAGTACAATGCGCCCACCAACGCCCCCAGATGCAACAAACTGCTACACCTGAGTACCAATTTGAAGACATGTATTTGGACATGCCTTCCCCCTTGGTGAGGAGCGGAGCCCATCTAAAACCCCTTCCGATCTATGGGTCACGGCACCCGGTTGCAATGCAACTCCACACTGAGCTCACGCTCTACCCGCGATTTGGGTCTAAACCACAGCCACCACGAAAAGCTCCCCAGGGGGCCACTCCAACTGTCAGGCTGGAAACAAGTTCCAGCGGCTCCTGACACCAGTATTAAGTCACCGGTCGGACTTCGTAGCCAAAGTTGACTACTACCAGTTGAACTCCAAATAGTTCGGGACTGGTGGCCCGCCACGCGCCAACATCAAACATGCAACATACAGCCACAAGTATGAACACACACAAGGACACACTGACATTTAACAATCGCCCTCACGGGCGACTCCTTGGCCACATGGTGTGGCACCAGCAAGTGACGATACGAACAAGAGACGACAATGACAACACTAGACTAGGCCACCCTCACGGGTGACCCCAGTACTCCAGAAGGGAGTACAGCCCAAGCGAACGCACAGGACAAACACAACCAGCAACGTCGATAAAAACTAGGCAAGGCCTACAGGAGCCACAGCAACCGCACATCAGCAACCGGGATCGGTAGGAACAACCGCAACAGCTGGGACAGACATTAATCGCAGAAGAGGCAACACCGGCGACATCGGAGTCCAACAACTAAGAGTGGCTCTGCAGAGAGCCACCTCCGCTAAGTCTCCTACTCCGCGAGGCTGGACAGTTCTTAATATCTTATGTGCTCGCCCGCAGCATTTAAAATTATAATTCTGGCACGGCCGGCCAGTTCTTCATGCTATATGTGCCCGCCAATGTGATACACAAATTTCACACGTGGTCTCACGAAAGCGCCACTACGCCAAATTTTTTTTTTTGCATAGGGTTGCCCCCGCAACAACCTTCGCTAAAGAATGTAACCCCAGGATTTAATGGATTAGAAGTGTTATATACAGATGATAGTTCAACAACTCCACCTCTTCCTTGCCTTTGTTTCTCTTTCCATTTGCCCGAATAATCGCCACCACATCACAGTTACCACATTTCCTTTTGAGACCTTTCTCTTTCTCCGCATGCAATTTACCCCCTGGGTTTAGGTAATTTCGCCGTTTTTGTTTACTTCAGAAATTCATAAAAAAATAAACGTAATGGAGAGATAGTCAGGACCAAACAACATATCAAAGTCTTTAGTACAAAAGAAAGTTTACGGGTAGTGTTTACAGGTTATGAGAAGAGGGCACTTTATACAAAAAAGTGGCAAATGCTCCCCCTTCTACCATACCTTTAATTTCCCTATATGTGTTAGTTGCGCAGAACCTTTTTTTGGACACTCCTTTTGTGGGTTTTCCATATCCACTAAACAAAACTTGTAGAAGCTGCCACATAACATCCAAATCATATTAATATAATATATAATATAATATAATATAATATAATATAATATAATATAATATAATATAATATAATATAATATAATATAATATAATATAATATAATATAATATAATATAATAATTCTTTTGTTCTAATTTTATACTCTAAAAGTTGTCGCTATTACATAAACTAAAAAATTTGAAAGAATTTATTAAAAATATACAGAGACATATTTTACCAGGCAATCTATAAAATCCTTCTCAACAACTATACTTGAATCAAATTCATCAAAAGAGTTCAGGTCTTTCAGGGCTTATCAATGCCGGCTTTTTTTTCGAAGAATTGCCGTTGTTACTGTTCCTTCTTCTTTATTCTTCTCTATAAAAAGGCTTCTCCTAAGACAATTTAATTCCCCCTGTACGATAAGAAGCTTTTTCCTTACCTGCAGCAATATAAAGTAAATCAGTTTCTTTGATTTGTTATTTATATTGCTACTGAAAATGTTTGTTGGGTTGCGACCGTGAAGCGCGAGAAAAAATAAGAAATCTTGCCCTTTTGATTTTAATTATAACAATAATTTCTTTATTTATAAAATAAAGCTAAACAAAAGATCATAATAATAAGTAAATAAATAAGGGGCACTGTGTTGTTGTTATTCTATGTTGAAAGACATAAAAGAAATTCATCACTATTAATGTACATACACATAAAAAAACAAAACAATAAATAAAATATATACCTATATTGAAATCTTGTTTACAACACAACTAATATTAATTATGAGATGTAAATACAAAGCAAAATAAGAAAACAAATATAACTGTTAATAACCAATATAAGTTACAGTGGACCATATTAACAACATTTACATCAAATTACAGTGGGATGAGTGGCCCAAAAAATATGAGTAAATTTAAATACAATAAAAATGAAAAATTAAGTAGAAATAAATATAAAATCAAGTAATGCATTTAACAACATATTAATAAATGTTGTGGGGAAACCTAACGGCCCTTTGAAAGAAAACTTTCAAGATCAGCAAAGTAGAGCAAGTCTATGGATAGGGCGACGTATAACTCCTTTTATTGTTTTAATGTCAACCACTCTCCCAAGCATAGTATTGATGATTATTCCCATGAGCCTTTTTTGTGGGGGTAGATTATTATCATGAACAATTACATTTACTATAAGTCCATTGTTTGTTAGTCCTGGTCCTGTTCAGATTTTACGATCGTCTCCTACAATCCGCCAAAATGTGGTGCACTAGGGGGAATAAAGCAAAAAATTAATAAATTGATTTGAGCAATAACTTGTAATAAAATTTGAGTTTTTTTTTTGGATCAAAAAGGAACGGCTTTAATTGAACCAACTTAGAATTTGTACCAACGAAATTGGTAACCTTTTTCACAGAATATATCTGCGGGAAAACCTCTTCGTCCAATCAACCTTTTCAGAGCGGCAATAAAGGCGTCAGTTGATAAGTCCGATACAACTTCAATGTGGACTGCTTTAGTTGCGAGGCAGACAAAAACAGCAATATAGCCTTTAAATGGGACCTTTCCTCTGATGCGAAAGTAAGTGTTGGCTGGACCACAAAAATCAACGGCACATCTGGCGAAGGGCCTTGCCGAATTGAGACGCTCTTCGGGTAAATTTCCTATCATTTGTTGTAGCAATTTTGGGCGATAACGAATGTATTGTGGGCACTAATTAACAATGCTGCGACATAGATTTCTTGAGTTGATGATCCAAAATTTCTGGTGAATTAACGACATTTGAGCCTTAGATCCGGCATGATAGTTGCTAATATGTAGTTGGCGTACATAACAGCTAACGAAGTGATTTTTACTATGCAGAATTATAGGATGCTTTTGACCTTCAGAGACTGATGCTGACTCCAAGCGACCACCTA
This sequence comes from Protocalliphora azurea, assembly GCA_932274085.1. NCBI lineage: Eukaryota > Metazoa > Arthropoda > Insecta > Diptera > Calliphoridae > Protocalliphora > Protocalliphora azurea. The sequence continues at coordinate 60,411,633 of OW026520.1, forward strand.
CTTTAAACAAATTAAAGCCATTTGATGAATCAAGAACGGGGTTCAGACACTTTAGAACACCTTTAGGATCCTTTTTCTTTAGAGCACGATAAATAATAAATGGGGTTTCTGGACGTTAAAGACAATACGAAATAAGGCATTTTGTAATTCTTGGAACTGCAAGGAATCAGAAGAAAAAATATTAGTTTTTGGTTTATGGACAAAACGAAGCATCCAGGCGACAATACGAATGATTTGTAAATATGAACTATATTTGGCGATCGAATCCAAATGAAATTAGATTTTGATTTGAGGCACATTGCAGTTTTACGTTTTTCTCTATCGATTTCTTTTTGATTTTTTTTTTCGGATAACTTATCCATTTTATTACGAGGCCACTGAGCGAGAAATGCTGGTCCATTGAATCATATAGATGAGGAAAGTTCTTGAACAGTTGAACCTCGAGAAACGATATCAGCGGTATTGAATTGAGTTGGGACATGTCGCCAAGTACAAGCATTAGTAAGGTCCTGAATTTCTGATACTCGGTTGCCAACAAAAACGGATAATGTTGAAGAATATTGCTTGAGCCAATGAAGAACTAGTTGAGAATCTGCCCAGAGAAAAACTTCACATAACTCTAATTTAGGAAACGATTTCTTTTTTGTTGGAGCGACACGAGATTTAGCAGTAAAAGATGAACAGATACATTTCCTGAAGAAGTTTTTACTCGAAAGTAGAAATAGCAACCATAAGCGCGAATTGAAGAGTTACAAAAGCCATGAAATTGAACTAATTGAGAATTAGGAGCAAGACAAAAACGAGGAATTTTAAGTAAAGATAATAAGTTGAGATCTGTGACAAAAGATTTCTAAGCTGAGTATAATTCTTGAGGTATAGATTCGTCCCAACCAATTTTTAGAATCCATAATTCTTGCATGATGATCTTTGACTTTATAGTAAGTAGTGTCAAGAGTCTCAAGGGATTAAAAAGAGATAACGAGAGCGACAAAATTGTTCGTTTGGCAAAAAAGAAAATAGGAAAACATCTTTTTGTTCATCCCAGGTAATACCAAGAGCACTAGTAACAGCAGTCATCAATATTCAAATTTTTGGTAGTTTTATCATCTTGAAAATCTTTATGATTTGAGTGTCATTTTTCTAATTGAAAACAACCTTCACTTAGAACTTCATTTACCTCCTTCTTAATCTAAGCTAATTCTTCTATTGTCCCGGTCCCACCTAGGAAATCATCAATATAAAATGAAGACTTTATTGTCTTTGAGCCAAGTTCATATTGTTCCATATACTGATCTGCAAAATAATGAAGACCCTTGATAGCTAGATAAGGAGCAGCTGACATTCCGTAGGTAATTGTATTTAGCTGATATGTATGAATTTCTTCTTCCTCTTAATTTCTCCACAAAATGTATTGAAATGTACGATTACTGAAGTTAATAAGAATCTTTCGATACATTTTGATTATATCAGCTGTGATGGCGTAGCGATAACGGCGAAAATGAAGTAGAATTTTGTTCAACTCGTCTTGAATAGTTGAACCAAACATAAGAATGTTAAGCAAAAATTTATGAGACGATAAGTGACATGAAACATCGAGGACACTTTAATTTCGTAGAGGTACTACTGAGCTTAAAAACGCAATGATGCGGAATGAAATAGTGAGGATCATCTAAGCAGGGGTTTCGAACTAGATTCATATGTCCACAGTCTTTATATTTCTTCATAAAAGCGACATATTGTGATTTTAGGTTGTTGTCTCGAGCAAATCGTCTCTCCTGAGATGCAAAACTTTTAAGAGCCATATTTCGAGAGAAGCCTAAATTGTCAGAGGGTTCTTTGAAGGGCAATTTAACAACAATCCTACCAGAAGATTCACGATAAACTGTATTATTAAAAAATGTTTCACAATCAATTTGCTTTGAAGTCAAAACAGTTGAACCAGATTCAACTTCATCGATTTTCCACAAACGTTGTAATTTTAAATCGACAACTACTTCTATCGAGAGCATACAAAACCATCCAAAAAAAAAAAATGGATTTTTTATTTGGGTAAATTAGGACCAAGTTTTATTTGACCAACCGACAAAATATCGAAGAAAGCTTCAGTACCAACAAGTAAATCGATTCGTTTTGATTTAAAAAAGTTTAAATTTTATTTATTTATTTATTGATAATCTTGAATCCAGTTAAGGCCAATCGATTACAGTTTAAAAATATTACAGTAATTCATATATAATTTAATACTAAGTAGGTACTTATTAATAATTATGCATTTTTATATAACTTGGAAATTACTATTTATACAACAATTTTCAGTGTTATTCTATCACGAATCTACAACTAAGACATAAAATAACCCCTAAAAAAGTGATTTAATAGTTACTAATAATATATGAAATTAAACTCTTAAAATTAGCAACTGAAAATTAAAAGTTTCACTTATCATATGGTAACACCATAACTTAACGATACGAACCACGAAAGACCTTTGCATTAATATTAAATCGCGAACAGACTAAGCAATGTATTCTTAAAGAGTGTGCAAAAATAAATCTAGATACAAGATAATTGCGGGGAATCATATTTAAATGTTTTGTAAAAAAACGGAGTAATTTAATTTTAATAAAACCTTTAAAATTGCGTAGACGTATTCTGAAACATTACCGTGAATCATAAGACCTTATACAAAACGTGTCACCCTGTTGAAACATTTTTCTATTTTAGAGATAGAAGTACCACTATATACGACCAATCTATATGCTGTAAGAGGCATCAATAATAAATGGTCTATATCTCTTTACCGCCATGGGTATGGTAAAATATGAAACAAACTGCAATGATGTATCATTTAAATTTATATTATATAAATTTTCTGATATATTATTAAATAATATTGCTTTCGACTTTGAAGCGTTCAATAAAATATAATTTTCGTTACACCATATATCAATATCATCATTGACCTCCCTACTAAAATCTTTCTTTGAATCAGCTAAACATAAAAGTTGTAAATCATCGACATACATATAGCCCTTAAGGGATTTTAGACTAGAAAAAATATCATTGATGTACAACAAAAATAATAACGGCCCTAAGATTGTGTCCTGCGGAACTCCACGATATGTAAATATGTTGGACGAACAAATTTTGCCCTGTATGTATTAAAAGACTGAATTAATTTTCAAGTATTACGAAAAAATCCAAATTGTGTAAAAAGTTTATTCAGCAATATTTCATGAGAAATGGATTCAAAAGCCTTATACTGATTTAATCCAACTCTCACCTCGTGCAATATATCAATCATATGAGTAGTAGTGTTATGGCGGAGTCTGAAACCAGATTGGTATTCGGAAAACAATTTTCTTTCGTTGATATAGCCTAGCATTTGTCATTAATTAATGTTTCCAAAACCTTAGAACATACGGATACAATACAGATTGGACGATATTCGCTACAGAGTGTAGTGTTTTTTACTTTGCGAATGAGCAAAACTCTTGATATTTTCTATGCTTGTGGATATTTTAAGCAATTGGAAACACTATTAAAAATATGTGTAAAATGTCGCAAGACATGAGGAAAAATTAGTTTTAAAAACCTGAGTGAGAGTCCAACAGGCCCAATTGAATTAGATTTAATTTTCATAAAAGCACGTAAGACTTCATGCTCCACAATATTGCGAAACGAAAATCTGTTTTGATAAAAAGTCGATTGTATATCACATAAAGTCATCGGTGAGTTATTAATTAAGTCCAAAATATAAATCTTATTGAATTCATCAACATCAATAGGGTATTCATTATTTTCCACTATCGTTATTCCAACTTTATCTAGCATTTTCCAGAGATGTGGCAGAATCAAATTTCCTGTGATAGTAGTTAGCCCTTTCTTTTCTAATTACTTTTTTAAAGACACAATACGGATGCCATCTATCCATACATCTCACCTCTAAATATGCTCGAAATGGCATATCTCGCAGGTATTTTGCACTCAATACATGCTCATATTTCATCCATGGATCACATTTGCCCTTACCCATACAGTTTTCAATGGAACATGTTTATCACATAGATTAAGTAGTGCCGATGTTAAAAATTCCACTTGGAAATTTGTATCAATATTTTCATAGATAGGACTAAAATTAAGAGACTTAGAAGACTCTTATACAGTCTTCAAGATTGAAGTCCTTGTAATTTCTTATTTGCATTGCCTTTTCATATTTTTACTTCTAATCTTAAAGGATATAAATATTAATGCATGGTGAGAGTTTAAAGATGGAAATTGGAATTGACCTTTACTATCGACAAACCTCGGATCATATACTAAAAAGTAATCAATTAGACTATGTGTTGCGCTGCTTTAAGTTTCAGGTATTTTGGGGTGTTGCATTAAACTATATAAAAAAATTATGCTTTTAAAATACCCCAGGTCCTAATTGCTCTACTAGCTAATTTTGGGAGAAGTGGGTGGGGATCATGATTCCTTTAATGATCTTACATGTACAAAAAAATAATAATAACGTGCGATTTGATAAAAATGCCATGTAGTAATAAAAACAAATAAATCGTATACCTTTTTAACAAATTTATAATTACCTCTAACACACTTCACCTTTTCAACAAAACCTCTAAATTTTACAATTTAAAAATTATATCATGTTTATTTTTACATATAATTCAAGAACATTTAATTCTATTAACCATTTCAATAACTCAAAAAAAATATTATAAAATGAGTTACATAGTCTAATGAATGAGTATAAACTACTGATAATATTAATTGAGTGAAAAAAACGTGTAATTAACAATAAAAAGTATTCTCAAAGTCACATATTTTTAATTTGTTTTTATGTTTTTCTTACATTTCAATTCCACTGTTTCATTTTCTTTTATTACAAACAAACATTTCTTTGAGTTATAATTATATGTAAAGTTATGGATTTATCAGTATAACATATTAATTATAAAGAAAAAAAAAACTTAGAATAATTTGTCTGTGATTCCATCGCTGCTTGAAGGCCTCCAGTAAGTTGATAAATGTTGTTGGTCTTGCTATCCTATAATCTGCATTTCTCTTTATGTTATACTCTCAATTTACAAAAAAAAATCATAAAAAATAAAAATGCTACAAAAATCACAGTTTTGGTAAAAAAAAAAAACATTTAGTTAAACATATTTCGAATGAAATGAGCTTTATCTCATTGCAATCGGTGCACAACTTTTAATTTTGTTCACAATTTACTGAGAAAACTGGATTGATACAAATTGTAATTTCCATAAAAAAAATATTTTTTAATATGTATTTTGAAACAAAATTGAACTTTTCTTGTGTTGACTGTATATATATACACACACGTACAATTTATGACCTAATAGTAAAAAAAAAAATACCCAAAAAAGTTACATGACCTTATATTATTACCTGTGGACTGCTAATTGACCTGAATTAAAAATCACGAGTGGAGTTCATTTTAAAAAAGTATAAAGATTTATGACCTGAGCATTTAACCGACTTTTTATATTTAAAAAAGATTAGTTTTTGACCTGAGCGTTAAAAATAATTTTTTATGCTTAAAACACCTGAATTAAAAATGTTTTTTTTTTTAGTTTACTAAGTTTTTTACCTCTGTTTTTCCTAAATTCCTCTTATTGTCAAAACAGTTATAAATATATATATTTATAACTGTTTTTGTTTTGTTTTGTTTTTTTTGCAATATATTGCATTCACTTAAATTAACAGTTCATTTGAATTCTAGATTGTATATTGTAAGTTCTTTTTTGTCTTGAAAAATATGAGTTCGTTACGAAAACCTTGTGTTAACAACCCCAACAATTTTTGTTATGTATGTGGCAAAAAAATTTGTCAAAACATATTGGTACTTTTATTTAGCGTTTTTCAGTGAATTAGCTAATAGTCTTTATCTCAAAAACTAGAGCCAATTTGACAAACCCAATAATTTTCTAAAATTGACTTTAAGCTACCATGCCGCAAAATTACTGCTCCCCAGTGTAATATATGTAGTGGAAGTGCATTCATTTTGGACATAACGGTATATCACGAAAAGTCGAGCTGATAGACAAAAAGATGGAATAGTAAAAAATTGCTATAAAGTTCCAGTCAACACAAAAAAGTTAAATTTTGTTCCAACATACACATTAAAAAATGTTTTTATGGAAATCGCGATTTTTCAATTCAGTTTTTCCAGTAAATTGTGAACAAAATCAAAAATTGTGCACCGATTGCAATGAAATAATGCTCATTTCATTCGAAATATGTTTAACTAAACTGTGATTTTTGTCGCATTTTTATTTTTTATGAATTTTTAAAGAACAAAAAAATTTTTTTTAATTGTTATTTTTTTTCAAAACTTCAACGATATCTCTGAAACTACTAGGCAAATTTAGAAACAATGTAAGTAGGCTTAAAGATAATATTGTCGACGATTTTTCGGATTTTTTTAACTGAATATGGTGAACCGTTTTCAAGTTATTCCAACATATGTGGTGACAGTGCCTTAATTTTGGACATAACGGTATATCTCGAAAAGTCGAGCTGATAGAGAAAAATGGAGATTAGATTTGAATTCAGCGACTTCAAATTAGTAAAAATCTGCAATAAATATCCAAGCCGCAAGTTAGGTTCCTTTATATTTTGAAAGTACGATGCAGTGTTTATTTTTCTTATTTTTTTCTTTCTTTCCTTTTGGGATATTAATATTATAGGTATTGTCACAACTGGCCGGAGTAGTTAATGGTCACGACAGCTACCATTCTACGGATCAGAGTTCCGGGAACCTTAATTGGTGATGTTTTAATTCACTAATTCGGAAAATAATTAGTCGTTTTTTTTTCAATAAATGTTTCTTTAAGTATTATATTTTTTATAATTTACTTTAAAAAATTTGGTTTTTTTATGAATTGGTCTCTAAAAAACTCACCATGGAAATTTCTGGAGTTTGTTCTTAAGTATTCACTTTGAAAGTTCAGTTTGCAAATCACGTGGACTATCATTTTAATAAATTTTTTAACTCGACCTTCTTATATTAATTTGCACTTAAAAACCTTTTTTTTCTTTCTTGTTATTACTACTTTTATTTCGAAAAGGAGGAGTAAGAATATATCTCTTTTTCTCCATCATATATATCACTATACATGATGTATTCATGATAACCTTTACTCAGATTAATAACGAGTGATAAAAATATGAAAAATAGAATTTGACTAACATTTTGTTCTCAGGGTTGTGCTAAATGTGATGATATTGGAATTTATGAGGGATTTTTTTAGAGAAATTCGACGAAATTGTACAAATTGTTAGCATTTAAATTTTATATGAAAAACGGCAATAGTAAGTGATATTCATCACATAATTTATAATTTCTTATACCTAAATAAATATTAAAGAATATAAAGGGATGAATAAATTTATATATTTAATTTTATTATTTACTTATTTTTTATTTTTATTTTTTTAATACAAATTTTTATGTTAAAAACAGGTTTTGTAGAGTTGTGTTGCAATGAGACAAAAACTGAAGTTATTCTCGAATGTCTTTTGCATAAAATATACCTAAATTCTTACCAGACATATCCTGAAGTTCATAGTAATTCGACCCATGTTTTGCAACAATTTTGGCCTTTTCAAACTGATTAGCCAATTTACTATTAAAATGGTCGATAGCTTTATATTCTGCAAAATTTCTCCTAAATACAATCTGACCTATATTAAAAGTTGCCGGTCTAGATCGAAGATTGTATGTTTTCGCATTCTTTTCGTATGCTTTCGGAATATTTTCCTGAACTTTTTGCCTAATGAATTCGAGCTTTTCGTCATTTTTTACATTGGTATCGGAGTCTTACAATAAACTTAATTTTCGTAACATATTATATGATTTGCTGTATAATACTTTTAATAATAAGGGGAGAATCCAGTACTGGCGTAAACGGAACTTCTTAGGGCGCAACTAGTGGTTGAAAGATTTCCATCCCAATCCTTCTGGGAAGGTTTAATATAAGCCCTGATTGCTGCCAAGACAGAGCGATTGACGCGCTCGCTAGCGTTAGCTTGTGGAGAATAGATGACCGTAAAATTGTGAAAAACACCATATGAATCTAAAAATTGCTTAAATAAATTGGATTTGAATGCGTTGTCGGTGGTTATTAACTCTGGAATACCAAAAATGTGAAAAATTATCTTTTCTAAAAATTCAAATATAATATGTACTTAAATTTTTTTATTGGCTTCAAGAAATGAAATTTTGAAAGTTAATTAAATACAATTATGATCCCTGTGTTGCCAGATGAAGACCTGGGTATGGTCCTAACATATCTAAATAAAGTTTCTGAAAAACGCGGACTAATATAGCCTATTGTCCCATGGGGGTCGTAAAGTTTTGTTACTAAACTTTGTTTGTTTACAAATTAATTTACGATTTTGTTGATAATAAACAATAAAATAAATATATTCGAAGTAGAATCTTCCCCACACCTCCATGTTATTAAATCATTTGTGAGTGAGTTTGGAACCCAAAGCTTCCAAGACATTTGCTCTTGAATTTCATTTCCTGTGGCATACTCAACCCGTTTATAAACAAAGCCATCTTTAATTTTTACATCTGGTAAATATTTAAGCTTAGATTGCAATTTTTCTATTATTGCCAAATAGTCTGGTGACCTAAATTCATCCGATTCCAAATCAATATCAATGGAGCTGTCCGTTTCGCTAATCCAAAAGTCGTCAACAAAATTAATTTCACTATTATCTGCTGCATATATACGAGAAAATGAATCCGGCACTATATTCTGAGATCATTTCCTATGTTTTATTGTAAAGTTGAAACCCTGTAGCTTTAATGCCCACCTCGTCAGACGTCCATTTAAATCTGGTTGTTTCATCAGCCATTTTAAAGAGGCATGATCAGTAATGACCTCGAACTGGTGTCCTTCGATATATAATCTAAACTTTTTGATTGCCATGACGGTGGCGAGACATTCTTGCTCCAAAACTTTGTAGTTTCGTTGAGCAGATGTCAACTTGTGGCTCATAAAAGCTACAGGAACGTCGTCTCCGTCGTCGTTCGTCTGTGCTAGCACTCTGCCCCAATCCCATATTGGCTTGTGTCATATTGTACTGAAAACGGACGGGAAAAATCCGGGTTATGCAACACCGGTGCAGAACACATAGAATCTTTAAATTCTTCGAATCAGCGCTTAGCTTCATCGGACCAAACAAATTGTTTCTTCTTTTGTAATATATCGGTTATGGGCGACGGGCGAATCGTCGTAATTTTGCTTCATAATCCCAAAAATCTTCTTAGCTGACGAACGGACTTACGAAGCAGATAATCGTGGATAGATTGCACCTTGTCCGGGTCTGTCCGAATCGTCCCATGGCCGATTATATGTCCTAGGTATTTAACCTGTTTTAGTACAAATTTACTTTTCTTAATATTTAGTGTCAAATTTGCCTTTCTTATATGCAGAGTTACTTCATGAAGCAATAAAATATGCTCCACAAAAGTCTTATTATCAAAAGTCTAAATAGATGAAAACTTTCGTACGCAAGTGTGCAGGAATGTCTTTGTTCTTTAGTCGGCACATCGTATGTGGCGCGATGCATAAACCAAAGGTATAGTGAAAGCCGTCTTTTCCTTTGACTCATCGAGTGGAATTTGCCAGCAGGCATCCTTCAGGTCAAGACTCGAAATGAATCTTGCCTTGGGAAGCCTGCTAAATATCCCCTCAATAAGAGGTAATGGATTTTTTATTTCTCTGGAAAGCCTTCTAAAGGTAACGGTGGTGGTAACCCTGTAGTGTGTTGTTCTCCGTCTACTGACTTCAAATTTATCTCCATTAGAGACTACTACTGATAATATGCATTTTCTATTTCTCAAAACTTCTTTTCCAAAACTCTCTCAATCTCTTTGTTGATCTTCTACTCGTTTTCGCTTTTATCTCTGATGTTATTTCTTCATTATATAATAGCTTTACTCGGTGTATTTCGCTAACCCTATTGATGCAAGATCTAATATTTACTTTGTCCGATTATCTCAATTGTGGAACTTAATAAGAAAATTATTCTCGCAAAGTTTTTAGATTCCCTATTATAGTTTTTTAGATATACGATAATTAATATTTTTCAATGCTATAAAAAATTTCCAAAAAATCGGTCCAGCGGGTTATCTGTCTATAAGATACAAGCAAACAAAGATTCATTTTTATATATCATGAATTGTATGAAAGATCGATGAAAAATTTAAGCATTTTGACCTTAGGTCTTCCGATTTTCTTCAAATTAAGCAGACGCTTACACTATGGAGTAAGATAGATACTTTTGTCTTTATTTTTAAAGAAATTGTTAAAAGTATACGAAATATCTAGTTTTAGATATTCATAATTTTTTTCAGATGCAAAAAATATTTTTTATGAAAGGGTATTTCTCAGATGTATTTAAAATGTTTTTTTTTTAATTGTGGTATATTGGTTAAAAAACTCAATTTAGATTTTTTAGCGAAAATATTTATTATTTTTAATAATTTTTAGAAAAAAAAAACCCCATGTTTTGTACGTTTTATGCAAAGGGTGTACATAAGAGTATAAATTTTTGCAATTTTTTGCTAATATCAAAACTCACAGGGCATAGCGTTATTGGGCATGGAAAAATATTAAGAAACGCGATATGAAATTTTCCCGGTCTACTATTTCCCCTGGGTCTACGTGCCCTATTCCCAACTCAACTGCGAACAATAGTTCTTCAGATATTAAAAATCAATATTTATTTTGTATGAGATCAACAATTCCCCCAAGACCCCTAAACTTGTCCGCCCTATATTCATCTCAACTTCATAAGGAAATTACTCCCACCAAATCTTAAGAATTCCTCTGCAGTGGTTATTTAGATATTTAATAATTAATATTTACTCTTTAGACATATCCTCCTATCTTCATGTCATTATGTATCTTAATATTAAAATTATCTCAACAAAATCTTAAAACTTTCGCTGCTATATATATATATATATATATATATATATATATATATATATATATATATATATATATATATATATATATATATATATATATATGTATTAATTAAGATTTATTTTGTTTGCTATCAATTCTCCTAGACCTACCCGCCAAATTTTCATTTCAACTATTGAACTTTATAAGAAAATTAACCATTAACTAGCCATTCAGGTTCTCGATGTGTTATATTAAACCTCAATAATGACAAAGCTCCCTCTATCCGCAACCTGGGGACGGGAGTTGGGTATTTTAGATAAGAGTGTTTCAGAATGAGTCGTGGAATACATTGCACTGATAGTGATAGAAATGTTACTTTTAAACTGAAAGAGGGTGGGTTATCAATACGAAAGAATGTGCAAATAATGAAGTGTTCAAAAAATAAAATTTTTAGCGCGATTGATGCAAAAAATGACATGGAAACAGAGTAAGAAAACAAAAAACATCAGCTAGTTTTGATCAACTTTTAATTCGTTACTTAAAATATAACTCTTAAATTGCTTATCTTTTTAGTTATTTGTAGAGCATATGTGATGTTTTACTCATATCCAATATTAATAAGAACGATATTACACTTAAAATGTACCTGCCTCAATTTACCTGTCATGTACCTGTACTAAAAATATAGTATCTGATCCAAAATATTTGTTAATGAAAGTCGTAGGTTTAACATAAATGATTAACTGGCGAATATCATTACCTAAGTCATAACGTTATCTACTAATTGTGAAGATGCTAACTACATGAGTCATTTTTTTTACGATTTCTATTGATTTTGATCACTAATTTTGACATGTGGAAAAGTAGACATTATACATCATTGTGTAGGTGAAAGTGATTTATTTTCAAAAATGTATAATAATATTTATAATAAGAAAATTCGTTGAAGATTTTTCGCGAAAAGATTCGGAAGAGGTATTGAGTTGGGATTTTGTGCATATTATTCATTTTATTTTGTTAATGGATATTTTTGAATAAAAACTTGTAATTCCCAAAAAACTTTAAAAAATTTCCAAAAATGTTATTTCTTTACTTTATATATATATCTTTCAGCTGATATCGGGGAACAAAAATTTATATTACAAGAAAATTAAAAACACATTAGACTATATAAAAAGAGTGTTTTTTTGATTCCAGCTTTGCAATTTAAGAAAATTTAAAATATTTTGTGTTTAGTTATCTTTCAGAGAAATATAAATATTATATATATTACTTAAGATTTTTATATAACAAAAAAAGAATTTGAACACTTTTATGGCAAAAAAATCGACTTTTTTCAAAGTTCAAATTTGAATGGCTTTTTTGGCTCCGTAAACATTTTTCTAATTTGGTATTTGTTGTTAGTACAGTAAAAAAATCGGGTAAAATTTAGACCCTTAGTTACTTATATACTTACTTTCTTACTTAGGTGACTATAAACAACCGTTTAGGTCAGTAACCTTATTCAGAATCGTTTTCCATGCGCTAATGCGCTTCGCCTCAAGTTTCTAGCACCAAGTATTGCGAGATCTTCCTCAGCTTGATCCTTCCACCGGAGTTTGGGCCTTCAGTAGTAGGGAAATGGGAAGGCAATAGTTGTTTTTGTTTTTAATGACAAGTAAGAGCAATTTTGAAGAGCAAATTGTTTGTATGAAATTGAAAACCAATGAATTTGTTTTTGTAATTTTTTCTTTTATATGCATTAATAGAAGGAAAAATTGTTTTGCATTTTATGAAATTGAAAACCAATGTATTTATTTTGTATAATAATATGTATGTATGTAATTATGTTAAAAGTACATACAAACAATTTAACAGGGGAGATAATTTTTTATTTTTGCACTTTTAATTGTGATGATATTAAAAACTGATGACTTGTATAAATAGCGTTTGAGTATTTTTGGTTTATTCATCTACATATTTTTATATGGTTATTTTTATTTTTGTAAGGTGGAAAATAAACTTGAGAATTGTCTTGTTTATATGGAGAAAAATAACCTTGTGTAAGGTTTTTGACATTAATGAAGATATATTTTATGTTGTTAAGTATGGTCATGAATAATTTTGAATATTATAATAACAAATTAATAAAATTAGAGTATTTTTTATTCACATTAAACATTTTTCATATCTAGAATACGTTTAAAATTAGTTTATGGTTAAATGTTTATGTATATATAATATTTTCTCAATTTGAAATATTAAAAGATATACCCAAATTACTCTTCTTTGGAGATAAATTAGATTAGATATAAATATAAATGTCTGAAGTATAATTATTTCAATCAGTTAATAAACTTTAAAAGGCGAAACAAAAATGGAATCAAATAAAATTACAAATGCTGATATTGTTGCGGCTTTCAATAAATTAAAAACAAGACCATATCTAGCAGCAAAGGATTTACTATCATCAAAGCCATATAAGGTATTAAGTATGTTCCGCCATAAGAATAAATATGGAAATGTGGTGATGGCAGAGCTTGAAGAGGGAATGTTATATCTTCCCAAACGATATAATAATTTGGAAGATAAAGTAATAGAAGGAGTTAATAATGAACAATTTACTTTAAGGAGGAAGTTAGATAATGGTTTACATGTTTTGGAATTGGAAGAGGTAGTCAGTGAAAACTCCTCTGGAGTAGACGAAGTGGGAGAGTTTTTCATCCCAAATTCTCAACCATATTTCAGTTGGGAAAATAGTAAAATTCCAAGAAATTCTTAATAAAGAAAATTTGTTAATTAGTATATAAGTATCATGGTTTTTAAAAACAAACTAATTGTAAAAAGAAAGCTTTATAATAAAGATATTACATATAAAAATTCAAAAATGTCTTCAAAATTTTGATGGTTTAATTTTTGTTGAACATCAAAAAACACTGGAAGAGTATTTGGCACTTATTAATAAAACTGGGAATTATAATAAAGAACCTATATCATCTAAATATGGATTACACTTCAAAAACTGTTCATGGTCGTATGATAAAGCAAACGTTGGTCCTGATACTTGTAATTGTAGAAAGCATAGACAACTTATAAGCAAAATAGAGGATTTTATAAAAAGATATTATTTATTATCTAAACGTCTAAAAGAAGTAAATAGGGAAAATATTTTTAATTTCAAATATGTTAATTTAAAAAACAAATAATTATAAATAAAAAATAATACAACTTTAAATAAATTTTTGTAGAACAACATATTCAGAATAATAAATACATCCAACAACACTAAAATTGAATCAAATTATACTTCAAACAAGGGTCAAATTGAAATTCAAGAAATCTTAATACTGCCGCCTATAGACATTCCACTATTCCTCGCATTGCATGATGGTGGTGATAAAATTCTCCTGCAAGTTTTACTAAATGTGGAAAATGAACTTGGAATAAAAACAAAATAATATATATTTTTCTTATTTATTTATTAATTTTTATTTTCTATAAAAACAAATAAAAGTATTTAAATAAACTTAAAACTAACATATCATTTTCATGTAAATTAAAATAATTAAAAATATTTAAAATTTTATTAAAAGTTAAATTTTTACATCTTAAATAAATAAAAAGGCAACAATAAACTCCACAAAATATTGATGGTTCACTTTGAATTCGCATTTTATTGTTGACCTGCAGAGCAAAAAAATTCTGCTGGTTTATTTTCAGGGAAATAAAAAGCTACCCAATGCTGTCCAGGCTTATAAGATGGACCAGTGTTGGCTTTGGTTTTGTAACAGGTATCTTGGGTAATATATTATTCGCAAAAACTCCTTTAAATTTATATTTTGTATAATTATTTGAATTTAAAGTATTTATAATATTTATTGAATTCGTAGCGTTTGAATTATAGTGCAAGACTTATCAATTTCTATTATACTGTCAAATTCGCAATATACTAAGCAGGTAATTGCCTCCGTAAATGGTTTCCCAAAACGTCCTTCTATTCGAATAGTTCCTTGATTTATTAAATTTCCACAATTAGAATTATTATTGTGATCTGGTGTTAAATCAAAAGCTAGTAAAAAAAAAATTCGCTATCAAAAAGTTCCTTTGTAATTTAATGACCTTTATCAAAATGATGGATTCCGGTACCTTTAAATAGGGTTTGATAACAACGAGTGCTTAATATTCCTCCATTGTTGTAGTTAAATTCTATTGGCTGTGCTAGAAATTGTACTCCATTAACAACCAAATTAAATCTTTGTAAATTAAAATGTTGAAAGTTGTATGGATTTTCTTTTCTATCTCCAGTATAAGCTTTGTTTGACACCATTCCAAAAATTAAGAAATTTGGTAATTGTCCAAGTATAACATTATCTAGAGATAATGAATGGTTTCCTGGATGTATAGTGAAGGTCTTAATTTCTACTCTCTTATATGGATAAATTGCATTTTTGCTTTGTAATACATTATGATGTGCCATTAATATACTACTATTGATAGTAAGATGACTTATATATAAATTAGCTTCACGTATTCTTAGATAAGACTCATTTTTGTCCCCACTTTCTAAAATATAAAATTCTGGTTTCTCCAAATTTAATGTGACCTTAAGATCAACATTATTAAGCAAGTACTTTTGTTGATTAAATACATCTACATGAAGTTTTCCGAAAAGCTCCACCTTTTTCCCATCCTTAAATAATCTTTTTCTTTTATCTAAACCGGGATTTTCTTTATCGATTAATGAATTAATTTAATTCACATCAGTAGCCCAACCACACGATTCAAGATGGGTAGATCTAGCATCATTTCCATAATTGAGCAATGTTTCCATATATGCTCTATAGTGAGAGTTGTTGTCAGGTTGAGATACACTTTTATTATTAAAATGAAATGTACAATTCCTAAATATGGAATGCAACAAGTTATTAACAACGCCTCCAGTTCCTTTGAATTCAAACACTAGTCTGAGATAAATACTATTAAGATCTCTATATGTTTCACCATTTCCCAATAATACAAATTCAATTGTACTAGAGTTGTCCAATGAAGCAATTGGATTATAACATAATTCTTCTGTTTTAATTACACTAGTTTGAATTGGGAGAGATTCAAATAAATTCAATTCACTTCTCATACATTCTATAAATCCCGACATTTAAAATTTCCAAAAATATCGTTGAAGTTCTTTCCTCTACAACGTTTGGATTTATTATGCGGTGTTTGTTTTAAGCGTTTAAGTTTTATATGCTTCCCTTTACCTTCCTGCATTGTTTTTATTTTTTCAATAGTAGCTTCTTTGATATTATTAATAATTTTTCTCCCTTGATTAAATAGAATATCTTTCACAGGTTTTGTTCCGATTTCCTCCAAAATTTCTTTTCCAATGTCTAATGACTTATTTTTTAAATAATTTAATCCTGTTCTCAAGAATGGTTTCAGGTGTGAAAACAAAGATGAAAACAGTGATCCAATACCACGTCCATATTGCACAAACCTTAGTGTATGATATATTTCACCAATATTTTGAACATTATTTCCAGACTGATTATTATAATAATTTGTATACATCACATCCATGGTTATTACAAAAATGATTTAAAATTTTACTAAACATTTATTATATATTTTTTAAAGTGTAGAGTACAATAAAAGGGTATGAATTCATTCAAAGTTATTATTCCTCCTTTATCATTTCGAATCCTTATAGATATATTATTAATGTTATAAGATTCCATAGGAAAATATTCAATTCTATTAAAATGAATACAATTTTTCAATGTGGATATTGAAAACATTTTCAAACATTTAGTTTTTTTATTACCTACATGTCGTGGTTTAATTGTATCAATGTAAATAAATACAATTTCATTTATATCTGGTGAAAAGACTTTAGTAAAATAATTTGTCATATTATCTGAAAATTTGGTTAAAGATTTGTGCAGAATGTGGTTTGTTGATGTTAAAATGGAATCCTTTTCAACGTTTTCTAATTCATATCTACTAGTATAAGAATCAAATTCGTTGCCTTTCTTTTCTGTTCTGTTGCTAAATTTGTTTGTGAGGTATCATTCTTTAAGTTATTTAAAGGATCTGATTTTTTATCACTGAAATCTTTTTTTTCTGTGGATACATTATTTATTCAAAAGTTTTGTTTTATTATTCAGACTGGGGTTTGTTATTATAAAATCATTAGAGATTTCTAAGAGTTCGTGAAATTTTAACTTAATGTCTTCATATTCATTATTTGCACTATGCTTTGATATTTTTGTTTTTCCATGTACTATAGCTTGTGTGTCGACATTTGAAATTGTATTTCGTTTTCTACGTTTAACAATATTTTGATTATTTCTTTCCAGTAATGAAAATGAAATATCTGATAATCCAACTACCCAGTGATCATCCAAATTTAGAGATTGTGTTAGCAAATTTGTAAAAGTATTTGGAGTATTTTTATAAGTATCCATTGAATTATTACTTAATAAAGTAACATAAATATTTTCTTCTTGTATACTTGAAGTCATCTTTAAAAAGAATGATCAATATAGTATGTTGTTTGTTATACATATATTATTTACTAATATCGTTCTGATGAATCCATGAATTATATTCTTTTCCGAAACCAAGCCATTTTACCAATAGTTTTTCTCCTTTTCGCTTTAAAATTTTTTCTACCAAAAAATTTTTTGGGGCTTTTGTTTTTAACAATTCTTCTTCATAAAATCCACCTTTAATTATATTTCCATTAAAATCTATAATTTGATATGTTATAGGATTAGTTACGTAAATTTTGTTTATCTTAAAAACCTCTGTAGACCAATTTGGTGTATATACTTTCTCAAATT
This sequence comes from Protocalliphora azurea, assembly GCA_932274085.1. Lineage (NCBI taxonomy): Eukaryota > Metazoa > Arthropoda > Insecta > Diptera > Calliphoridae > Protocalliphora > Protocalliphora azurea. Next base: position 60,429,415 of record OW026520.1, read on the forward strand.
GATTTTGATATTTACTAATGCGAACTAAGTCATTTATTTTATATTTTCCTCCTTTGAAAACCTTCAAATTACTGTATACAGTATTAAGAAGTTTCTATTCATTTTTCTTATTAACTGAATTGGGTGTTGTTTTTATAGAACGATGATATGAAGAATTATATTCTTTCAATAATTTATTTAATATATCTATCCATTTATAATTTCCCTGCATACTAAATTGTTTCCACATTTTATTTTTTAAAGTTCTATTAAAACGTTCAACTATTGATGCCTTCATACTTGAAAAAGTATGGTAATGGTTAATTTTATATTCTTTCATAAGAGTTTTAAAGTAGATATTATAAAATTCTTTTCCTTGATCAGAATGGATATTTTGGGAGATTTTCCTTTGTTTAATTTTATAATATGTTTTAATGCTTTCGAAATTTCTATTCCTTTTATAGTTTTTAGTGGTAATGCGTATGCATACTTTGAAAATACATCAATTACAGTAAGCATATATTCATCAACAAGAATTCTTTTACTCATATTTATATTTATAGAATGTTAATGCTTCACTTCATTTAAATGTCGTGTACTAAAGTGTAAACATGTTTCAACAGTTTATATATCCATTCACTATGATGATTTGTGGTCCGTCTGGTTGTGGGAAATCCACATTTATTATGAATTTGATAAAAAATCAACATTTAATATCTAAAAACATAGATCGTGTTATTTGGTGTTTTGCAGAAAAAAATTCTCTTCCGAGAATTAACAATGTAGAGTATATACAAGGTATTCCAGAGGATTTTGCTACTGCAGAAAATTAATCGGTTTTAATAATATTGGATGATTTAATGCTTGAATCATCTAATAAAAAAGTGTGTGAACTTTTTACTAAGGGATCTCATCACAGAAATTTAGCTGTGATTTTAGTAACACAAAACATTTTTCATAAAGGTGCTTATTCCAGAGATATTTCTTTAAACTCTAAATATATAGTTATGTTTAAAAATCCTAGGGATAAGTTACAATTTCAATATTTAGCTCGCCAAGTATACCCAGAAAACTCAAAAGCTCTGGTTGATGTATATAATAACTGAACGCAACAGGCTCATGGTTATTTATTAATTGATCTCACTCAATAAATACACAACGCATTAAGATTTAGAACGGGTATTTTCAATAAAAGTCACTATTTAATATTCGCAAATATAAACAATGACCTCGAACCTAAAACTGTTGAAGGAGAACATATTCTTTACGTTCTTAAGAAAGCAGATCCTAAATTACGAAATGCAATACTGAAACATGTTGATGATGTTGTTATTAAAACAATAAATGAAATATTTTTTAATATAATTAATGAGAACCATAAAATCAATAAATCAGTTTTTGACAAAATAAAACCATATAAAAATACAATTAGAAAAGTTTGATCACCAGAAACCTCAATGAAACAGAAGAGGAAACATCTAATTCAAAAAGGAGGATTTCTACCAATTATTATTTCATCCGTTTTAAGTGGAGTTATTGCAAAAATTTTAGAAAATGTCAAATAATTTATCCAAATTAATAGTTCTTAGTCCATCAACTTACGATAAATTTAAAATTAAATATTCTGATTCCAATTTTCTACATCAAAAACTAATACCAATATATAGTTCACACACACTAAAAGATATTAATGAGTGGTATTATGTTAAACAAGAATTAGCCAAATATTTAATTGGAAGCCAAATATCATCTCATCAAACTAAAAGTTCTAAATTGAGTATATATAATATTTAAGAAACATATTGAAACTCAAACAATGCAACCAGATTCAAGTAGTGTAGGAACACAATCTAATATAAATTTACCTGAGGAAATTTATACTAATGAAAATTATGATGAAATTGATATGGATACAACATTACAAAAACTTAATCCTACTTCTGCCTCTTCAGCAGCTAAACGACTTAAACATTTTTCAAATAATGGAACACCAAAAATAAGAATGTTGTCAAAGGATGAAAATCACAAAAATTTGAAGCAATTAACTTTACCATATTCTCCTCGACTAACTAGAAATCGTAAAAAGTTAGATTACGAAATAAAAAGTGTACAATTGAAAAATATTTAAAAATAAAACAGATTTATTATATAATAAAAGACATATATTTATTATTGTTTCATTGTGATAACATAAATATCGGTGTCATTTTCATTAAAAAATATATTTTAATAATATCTTAAGGGGTTAACTCTATTCAATAGAAACATATACATTTGAAGTTCTACTTATGTAAACATTAAATAAAATTAGAAAATATGAAAGTATTTAAATTATTAAATGTACAACTTAAACATCTACATTCATCTGATGAATCTTTTAAAAATTCTATATACTCACTATCAATATTCATGAAAATATCGTCATCTATCTCTGTAAAAAAGTTATCAAAGTCACTTTGAAGTCTAAAATATCCTCGCGCATAAGTATTTCTTTGGTCAGAAGCAATAATTCTCTTATCATCCGCATAACTTTAACAACTTTATGTAATTTCTGTGTATATAACTGGTGAAACTTCGATCTAAATGTATGCATTGTATCAGAAATTATTTTTCTTTCAAATAATGACCTTTTGTAGTCTATTATTGATAAATTTTGTATACATGATTTTTTAACTCCTTTAGACTTCTTTACTTCCTCCATGTCAACCGTTTTGAATGAATACATTTTTGATCGAAGTCCCACAAATTCTTTCATAATTTTCAGGCTATTCTCGTCTTTCATCATGCCTAGAACTTTCTTATTTAATATTGGGAGTTTAAATATGTTATTGGAATGATACTCTGATTTATCAAACCTTAAGGCAATATCCTCACGAATATCACTATAAAAATTATGTGTTTTTATAGTGTATATGAATGAGTCTGTATCCATATAATTCAATGTTAAATTCGACTGAAATTTTGGTTTTATGTATTGATAATGAAAATCATAGATTTTCCATTTTGAGAGTTCCAACACAGCAAAGCCTAAATAAATTGGTTTGTTGTAAGTTATTTGCATAACCTTTAACTGAATTGCAAACATGTTTTCTGAAAATTGAGTTATACTCGAAATATTAGGCTTTGAAATTAATGCTCTAGCTCCTAAATGATTATGCCTTGTTGTTTCCCAATCTGTAACAATTTTTATATCCTTGCGTTTATGAACATTTCCCATAGTTTTTCCATATACAGAATTATTTAATAATTTAAAAAAATCTTTTTCAAAAGCATTTTTTGCTCTTGTTCTGTGGTATGTATTATGTCGAAATTTTAATGCTATTTTTAATATCAGTCCATTCTTTAAACATTGTTTAAGAACTCTATAATGGATCTGATATTTTGTTTTTGGTGTTAGGTCTGCAATCAACTTCCTACATTTAGATTTACCAATAAATTTATTTTCTCGGAAAAAGGGTAAATCATTATGATTTACTAAAATCTACCTCCAAAAATAACTAATATCAGATGTATCCGACATAGTAATTACATCAATAACTTCTAAAGCCGCATCATCGTAAATCCACTCGAATTCCCCATAGCGGAGATATTCTGACATGGCCCAACCATACAAATTAATAGCATCTAGATACATTAAATATTCTGAAGGCTTACTACTATCAAAGTCTTCTAAATATTTATTATTTGCTCTAGAATACCTCTTTGAACATTGTACTAGTCCTCCTCTAATACCGTCTTGTATAAAATTATACATATTGACGTCACTTAAAAGTTCTAACCTGGAGCAGTATAATATTGGCATGGGTCAAGTTTGTATATACTTTTACAGATACTTCTAAAATTTTGAAAAATATCTGTTAAGAGGAGAACATCTGTTTTTAAATATAATTTAGTGTAATCTAACAAGTTATTACATTTAAAAGTTGTCCAAACCCATTTAGCATGATCATAAGCTTCATCAGTACAATGCGAATTATTTAAAATATTATAAAATTTTTCTTTAGCAAGAATATTAGTTTCATTAAAGAGCTCCATCGAATCAATATAAGAATAAGGAAATACTCTTTTTCTGTTAAGTAAATCAAATTGTTGTTTTTGATTATAAATTTTATTTAGAATTTGAAAATCACTGTCATTTAAATTTTTTGCTAAAGATTCTAAGCTGGAGGCCATAAAGCGAAAAGAGTCTAAAAACCGAATTTCAAATCCCTGATTTTCTTCAACTGTTATAAACTTTGATAACGATATATAGTTCTCGGAGACCTAAAGATCCATTGTGAGTCCCTTCATAAAGAATATAGAAAGAAACTACAGATGACATATAGAAAAGAGCAGGAAGGAAAATGATAGAGAAAAAGCTGAGACCACGAAAAGTATAGAAGAGAATAGAAGGAGTCAGGAAAGGAAAAGTACTACCTCCCCAGGTCGCTCGCTCTAAGCCAACTACCCCCTCTTAGCCAGCCTATTCCCATGACGAATCCTTTTATTATATTATTATACCTATCATAGTCTTCAGGTTTTCACTTTTCATGCCCAAAAGTAGATTTGTATCTGCTCTATCAAGTTTGGGCCATAGGACTCTTGATAATCTGCAGTCCCCATGCATGATTGGTTCTATCCCGAATCCACTCCCTAATTAACTTGAAGTAAAAGCCTAGAGATGGTCTCACACTGCTTTCACTTACAGTCCTATCCAAAGCTGAGCCGTTCCTAGCTAATTCGTCAGCTACCTCATTGCCATTTATCTCGAAATGACCCGGTACTCAGCAGAGTCTGATATGGTAATCCTTAATCAATCTCCTAAGAGCCTTCTTACAGTCGCCAACTAGCCTAGACTTGACAAAGTGTCCTTTCAAGGCTTTCAGCGCCGCCTGGCTATCCACATACAGAGTTACCTCTTTATTCACTTCTATGTTCCCTGTAATCAATTCTGCGGCCATAAGAATACCTAGAATTTCCGCCTGGAACACGCTACAACTATCCGGTAGTCTATACGTCTTCCTGATGTTTCCCTCAACTAGATACACACCTGCACCAGTGCCTGTATCCATTTTGGATCCATCAGTGAATACCGATACACCACCGAATAGTTTCTCCCTATCTGACCATTGGTTCCTACTCGGAATAATCAGTATAGGATTTTCCCCGAAATCGACCTCCGTGCACATATAGTCGGTAGATCCAGAGGGAACCAGGGCATGTCCACCGAGATTAACCTCGTTTAAAAGTTTGGAATGTCCTATTCTGATTGATCCTGTAAGTCCTAGTTCACTAAGTCTAAGCAGGCTCCTTGCAGCCATTCCCATCACGAACTCCTCAATGGGACGTCAAGTGCCGCCTGAGGTGTGCTTCTTACGGCACCTGTTATGCCAATCGATGCACATCTCTGGGCTTTAGACAGAAGATTCCTACGACTTCCTATTCTCATTGCCTCCCACCATACCAGACATCCATAGGTCAGAATTGGCCTCACCACCGAGGTGTAAATCCAATTTACTACCATAGGTTTGAGTCCCCAACTCTTACCTATGGATTTCCTACATGTGTAGTAGGCGTTGAGACCTCTCTTAAGCCTCTCCTGAGTGTTCCTCTTCCAAGATAATTTACTATCAAGGAACACACCAAGATATTTTGCCTCTTTTGCCAATCTTAGTTCAGTCCCCACTAGTACCGGTAGCCTAAATTGCTCAATCCTGTACCTTCTGGTGAAAAGAACTAGCTCTGTTTTCCCCGGGTTGACCCCTAAACCCTTACTAGTGGCCCATGAGGACAGTTCGTTTAGTTCATACTGCATGACGTCGCTGATCGTGGAATGAAATTTTCCAGTGATCAGTATAACCACGTCATCAGCATCGCCAACGATTTTCCGCCCTCTTGCGTCAAATTGTCTTAGAATGACATTGACGGCTAAGAGCCATAGCAAGGGCGAGAGAACTCTTCCTTGCGGAGTTCCTCTATTCACTATCTTCCTTATGCATGCATCTCCCAAGTTCGAATTAATTATTCGGCTATTTAGCATCAAAATAATCTATTCGATTAGGAAGTTTTGAATGCATAATGATTCTAGTGATTCTCTAATAGCCTCAATCTTAATGTTATTGAAAGCTCCTTCTATATCAAGGAACGCTGCCAATGTATACTCCCTATACTGCAGGCCGCGTTCAATGTAACTCACCACATCATGTAGCGCGCTCTCAACAGATTTACCCTTTAGATAAGCGTGTTGAGCCCCACTGATGATATGGTTGTCAATTGTCGTCCTCAGATAAAGATCGATCAATCTCTCTAATGTCTTCAAAAGAAAAGACGATAGGTTGATCGGTCTAAAATCCTTAGGTTTCGAGTGGCTAGCCTTACCCGCCTTAGGTATGAAAATTACCTTAACCTCTCTCCACCTCCTTGGAATATATCTCCTAATCAGACATACACTAAAAAGCTCAGTGAGAAGTATTAGTGCCGTGTCACTGATGTTTTGCAGCATGGCTGGAAAAACACCGTCTGGACCAGGTGACTTGTAAGGTTCAAAGGTGTTCACCGCCCATGCTACCTTATCCATCGAGACTATGTCACCGACTACTTCACTAAGTTCCCTATCAGATACACATTCTGAGAATCCCAAGATTCGTCCTGCCTGTGCATCTGCCTATAAATTCCTACAGCCCGGAAAATGAGTTTCCATAAGTATACTCAGAGACTCAGAGCAAGACTCCGTCCATGAGTTATCCGCACGCTGAATATATTCAGGAGCACTAGGATCCTTGGATAAGATTCGCCTGAATCTGGATAACTCATTAACAGAGTCGATGGACTCACAGTAGTTCCTCCATGAGTCCCTTTTTGCCCTCTTAATGTCTGCCTTATACCTATTAAAGCTTTCCCTGTAGCTGTTCCAATCCTCGCACTTGCGTGTCAGTTTCGCCCTATTGAACAACTTCCTGACGGTTGATCTTTGGTTCCTAAGTTCCTTGGTCCACCATTTAGGCTGTTCCCTCTTTCCCGGAAATATTACCGGACAAGTTAGTTCATAACTTTTCCTAACTTTCCCCGTGAAGTCCTCCGCTAAACTCTCAACTCCCTCTGATGACAATTGCCTTCCCGGAGCGGAGTTTAGTTCCCTATCCATAAAGGCTCTAAAGGAGTTCCAGTCGGTTCTCCTGGAGTTCCTATATGGGTCCCTCTTTGGCCTCGCGAAATTTAAACTAAAGGATATCCTGTTATGATCCGAAAAGGAACATTCACTGTCTACCCTCCAGTTCGTAATGTATTCGCCCCTAAAGTTCATCAGTGTTATATCTATAACTGCCTCTCTATCTTTAGTTCTGAATGTGGGCACATTACCCAAGTTACAGATAAAAATATTGTTAGTAGTTATAAAATTGAAAACTGACTCACCTCTTTCGTTGATATCAGCGCTGCCCCACTGGCAGTTATGTGCATTAGCATCGCAACAGAGTACCGAATATACGCCTCTTCTCTTTGCATACTCCGTTAGTTTGCACACCATATCACCCGGTGGGTTGGCCACATCGTAGGGCATATAAACGGAGGCGAGTGCGAGTTTCCTCCTGTCTCTATCCTCTCTTTTCACGACCGTTAGGTCTCCATTGCTAAAAGAATGAAAGTTTATAAAATTTAACTTATTCCTAGCTAGTATACACGTTCTTACCTTATCCTCAGTGGATGGTACAAAAAGTGTATATCCTTTGACACTTAATCCACATACTCCGGTGTTGTTGATCCAGGGCTCTTGGATTAAAGCCACATCGACTTTGGAGTCGATAAGGTTCATCGCTAGTTCGATAGAGGCTGCTTCACAGTGATGCAAATTAATTTGCACCACTTGCAGCTTTGTTGGTACTGTCAGATTTCAGATACCGAAACCTGATAGTGCCCAGACCGAAATTAGCGATTCCCCCATAGACTCCAATTTCTTGAGAGACTCCTGATCTATAGCAATCCTGAAGTCCCTTCCGAGGTTCTCTTTACAAGTCAGAGAAGCTAACAACTTCCACTGACTTGTATCCAGATCCTCGTTCTGGTTGACCAACACTGTCAGTATAGTTTCCACCGGTTTTATGGGTGGTGGAATCCACACTGTCACTACTGGTCCCAGGGGCTAGTGAGATGCGAGTATCACATCCAGTTTCGCCTCTGGACAAAGGCTGCCACACTTGCCAATCGTGGCCTTGAGAAAGTCAAGCGATTTCTCATTACCACAATTGACAGACAAGTCCACGCCTTTGAAGGACACTTCATCCAGCCTTCCTTTCATTAAGGCGATCTTGTCGATGAGCCTATCTTCAATCGACCTCCATAGATCCGTGCTAATCCTCCCATCTGGGTCAGCACGGTCTATGACAGCTGCCTGAAGATATGCCGGCTTCATCGACTCCTTCACCTTTTTCGAGGTAGAAGACTTGCCGTCACCAGATCTAACTCTCTTAATGACTTCCTTTTGGGGGCCCTTAAGAGATCCAGTCGGTGTGTGACTCGCCTTCTTGGCGGTAGGGACTGGTTGGTCATCGCCAGACCTAGCTCTCTTAACGACCTCCTTACGGTGATCCTTAAGAGAGTCAGATGGCTTATGACCAGCCCCACTTCCAGCATTCTTTATCATCTTCTTTTGAAAACCTTTAAGAGAGCTGGGAGTGTTGTTTTCCGCACCTTTCTTGCTGGTAGAGGGTTGGTCGTCTCCAGACCTTGCTCCTTTGGTGATTGATTCACCAGAGTTGCCGGATGGTTTACGATCAGCCCCCTTTTTGGCAATGATAGCCAGCTTCCCAGTTTCAACCGATCGTTCCGAATATGTGATAGGTTTATTTGGTCGGCTGCTATCATTGTCTTTATCCTTGGACTTCAGTGCGACGCCTGACACGTTTCCTATACTCTCTCGAGCATTTTCCGGAACGGAGCCAAAGATTTTTCAAATCTAATCACACTCTTCCTATGCCTCTTGATAAGGTATTTATCCCTACCACTGACTGACGACAGATCCCTCTTGGCCATCTTATTAAGAAAGATCAAGGAGGCTCTGACGCCATTCTTCGCTTTCTCTTGTTTTGTTCGGCTGTCGACGACGGCTGTTACACCTGGTTTCACCGCGTCTTGCCGAACTAATTTTGAACCCACCTGTCCATCATCCTGTGCGGATGACACCTCGGATGCTGGAGAACTCCGTTCCTGAGCGTGAACTGAAATCATTGTTATTTCATATTCCTCATCAGAATCAAGAGTAAGATCCTCCAACTTCTCCGTAGTGCCCGTCCCCCCGAGAGAGTCTCCAGATGAGCCCAAGAGGTCGTCCGTTTCGGCCAGTTCACTCAATAATTGTCCCTCCTGAGCAATTATTTCCTCGTGAATTCTTAAAAGGTCAGAGTCAGCGTCCGAAACTCCTACTGAGACTGCCCTATTCTTCCTCTCCACATCCTTTGTTTTAAAATATTCCTTATCACTTATTTTGGTCCCACGAAAATGCACGTACTAAGTGGACCATCTCGCGCAGTGACGGCGGACTAGGCTTTAAAATTACAACCAACCCGTGCCATGGGCGTTGGAGGGGAGCTGTTAGCGATTAGTTTCTTTAAGCACTAACTAACCCTGTATGGCACTGCTACCTCTCACCTTGATCTTAAAAGTGCACTTAATTTATTTGGTCCGCGAGAACTTCTATGAGTTTCTAGGTTCAGATGTAATGCGTAGGACCCGACTATAGTCAGTACAACGTCGAAGGTTTTAACGTGAGTACCTGTCCATGTGGACTCAACCTCACGGTGCTCTTCGCACAGGGTGAATACAATGCGTCCACCAACGCCCCCAAGTCTGACCGAAATCATCCTTGAGTACCAATTTGAAGTCATGTATTTGGACATGGTGTGACCCAGCAAAGGACAAAAACGAACAACAACCAGGACAAATTTGACGCTGGCACCCTCGCGGGTGTTCTTGGTCACAAGAGTGACCCGGGAACAAACAACGAGGGAACAGAGAAGACACAGCAGGAGGGACAGCAAAAGTGAGACACCAGGAAGAGACGGACAAAAGGTACAGCAACGGCGAAAACAGGAACGCGAAGTTGGAGCAAGAAACCGCAATCCAGCATGCCAACCACCGCCAGCGGGCATATACATACCCGCAAACCGGGGACAAACAACAGCGACGAAAGGAGCAACCCAGCAGCAAGTGCCAGGAGCACCACTACGGTTGCTCATATAGGAGCCACCTCCACTACACCTGTCTCCTTCTTCTCCTATCAAATACCCCCCGGGCAAAATCGCCCAGCCCCCCAAATGTCCGCACGTCCACCAAGGCCCTACTAAAATCCCAACCCCCCGCAGTATGAGTTATGCCCATACCATCTAAGCTCCTAATGTCATCATAGTAGTGGCATGTCGTCAGTACATGCCACACGTCCTCAAGTCCCCACCCGCACCCACAGTTCGGAGTATCGGACAGACCTCTCTTATGCAAAAATGCATTGAGTGTGCCATGTCCCGTCAGTACAAAACCCAAACTCAGGCCGAAGCCAAAATCTGGACGTTGCCGTACGAAGTCCGCGTCACGTATGAACTCATACGTTACCCTCCCATTGTCACTGTTCGTCCATCTCGTCCTCCACCTAGACAGAAGACACTCCTCTAAGAGTGCCTTCACCTGCAAGCTATCCCTATTCACCAGTCAGTATAACGTCGAAGGTTTTAACGTGAGTACCTGTCCATGTGGACCCAACCTCACGGTGCTCTTCGCACAGGGTGAATACAATGCGTCCACCAACGCCCCCAAGTCTGACCGAAATCATCCTTGAGTACCAATTTGAAGTCATGTATTTGGACATGACCTCCCCCTTGGTGAGGAGCGAAGCCTATCTAAAACTCCTTCCGTTCTATGGGTCACGGCACCCGGTTGCAATGCAACTCCACACTGAGCTTGCGCTCTACCCGCGATTTGGGTCTAAACCACAACCACCACGAAGCTCCCCAAGGGGCCGCACCATTGCCAGGCTGGAACCGAGGTTCCAGGGGCTCCTGACACCCGTGGTACCAGTATTAAGTCACCGGTCGGACTTCGTAGCCAAAATTGACTACTACCAGTTGAACTCCAAACAGTTCGGGACTGGTGGCCCGCCACGCGCCACATAAAACATACACAACATAAAGGGACAACAATTACAACGCAAACAATCAACAATCGCCCTAACGGGCGATTCACCGACCACATGGTGTGACACCAGCAAAGGACAAAACGAACAACAGCTCAAGACAAACCCAGAGAAACAACGTCGATAAATGTAAGGTAGGTAACAGCAAGATGACGAACAGGAATAGACAGCAGGAAGAGGGAGCTGTGCAACAACGACGAGAAAACAGGAACAGCGAAGACGGAGCAAATGAATCGCATCAGTCCAGCAACTGCAACGATCATATACATACCTGCAAACCGGGGACAGACAACAGCGACAAGGAGAGCAACAAGAGCACTACTGCAAGGAACACCACTACAGTTGCTCATATAGGAGCCGCCTCCACTACTCATGTCTCCTTCTTCTCCTATTAAATACTTCCCGGGCGAAATCGCCCATCCTCCCGAACGTCCGCACGTCCTCTAAATCCCTACTATAATCCCAACCTACCCCAGTATGAGCTATTCCCATACTATCTAAACTCCTAACGTCTTCATAATAATGGCATACGTCCTCAGGTCCCCTCCCACACCCACAGTTCGGCGTATCCGACAAACCTCTCTTATGCAGAAAGGCATTAAGAGAGCCATGTCCCGTCAGTATAAATCCCAGACTCAGACCGAAGCCAAAATCTGGGCGTTGCCGTACGAATTCCGCGTCACGTATGAACTCATACGTTACCCTCCCATTGTCACTGTTCGTCCATCTCGTCCTCCACCTAGACAGAAGACACTCCTCTAAGAGTGCCTTCACCTGCAAACTATCCCCATCTACCAGATCAGAAGCAGAAACCCAGTCATGTTCAAGAAGCGGTAGCCCCTTCCTGACCTTGAAGGCAATAGCACGACGTATTACCTCCAGATCAAGAGGTGCCACACCCAGAAGAACCTAGAGTGCGTCAGTCGAAACCGTCCTACAAACTGGCATGCACGCCAACATCGCGACCCTCTGGCAGGATAAGACCTTGTTTCTGCCAACAACAAACATAACCGTTTCATACCATACAGGGGCACCAAACGTTGCACAAGCAACGAAAAGCCCTCCATACACGGTACGAACAGCACGCCTACTGAGGCCCCAGTCACTCCTGAGGATGCGCCTAACCTTACCTGCAACACTAGACAGCTTGTCCCTTATGTGAGTAAGATGAACCAAAAAAGATGAACCTGCGCACCCCTGCTTTCTAGATCAGCACGATACTGACCTTCGACAAGGATGAGCAAGTCATCCGCATACGCACACACCTTGAAGGAACGCCCGAGCTGCGCCAACAGAGGATCCATCATAAGGTTCCAAATAAATGGACCACAGATGGAACCCTGCGGACACCCACGAGTGACGTCCCTCCAAACCGTGTCGCTGGCACCTACGACACAAGCCCGTCTGTCGCTGAAGTAGCTCCTCCAGAGGGCCAGCTCCCGACAGCCCACTTCCTCCAGCCTTCCAAAGACGCTACTCCACGACAGGTAGTCAAAAGCACCCTTGAAATCAACGAAAATGCCAAGAACGTACTTGGCCGAAGACTCGCTAACGCTCCTACGCACGTGCAGCCAGGCATCCTCAAAGCCCCTACCTTCTCTAAAACCAAACTGGAACTCAGAAGGTCCCTCGCTGGCGTCCTCCCTCAGTCGAGACACCATAATTCTTTCCAGCACTTTTGCAAGTACCGGAAGGAGACTGATGCCCCGATAAGAGCGAGGATTACTCCTCACCCTTTCAGGAGACTTCAAGAGGACTACAACGCGAGCGCGCTTCCAAGCTCCGGGGAAATAGCCCTCACTAAGACACTTCCCAAAGACCGACTCCAAATATTCGGGTATGGCCTTCCAGATGCTTTTACACATCTCTCCAGTCATACCATCAACACCCGGAGACTTTCTACTTCTGACGCGACAAATACTGTCCACAACTTCCGATCTCTCCAAGTTTGGAGGATCGACCATCTCCCTAATGAGAGGAGAGTGGTCAACCGGTTCCGCACTTGGGAAGAAAACCCCCAGAAGTTCGTCAGTACATTCCCTCCAAGTCGACAATGTAACATTGCCTACCTGAAGAGAAGCTAAGTCAGCCAGCCTATCCTTCCTACCCCTACACACCCGGTAAACCCTACCCCAGGGGTCATCCCACCTTAACAATTCTGTCTTTGTACGTCCTAAGAGCAGACCGATAAATAGCTTCACGCTGCGCAAGATCATCAGCGCCGACACGTCTGGCCCTCTGGAAATGAATCCGGAGTTGCCTGACGGACCTTCGCATCTGATCAAGTTCGCGAGTCCACCAACTGACCTTGCCCGGCTTTGTCTTTCGACGCCGACCAAGCAAGGAGTCATTTGCCAAACACATCCACTGATCTATCTTACTGGCCTGGTCATCAATCGTCAGTGCCCTAAAGTCTTCAATCGACTGTATCGCAGCAGTCTCCCTAACAATTTCCGAGTAAAGGTTTCAGTCCACCTCGTGATCCCTCCACCTTCTAAGAGGTGCTGTCTCCCCAGTTCGTCTGTGGTAAGAAAGCCCAATCTCTATTAGATTATGGTCACTAACACCCCAATTGTCACACACCCTCCACCTAGATCTAAAAACAGTCATCGCCACCCCATTTGCAGCTGTCACGTCTATGTCACTAACTCCCATCGGGCCATCAAAAGTATAATGGTCACTCGGCTCATTCAACACAACGACACTCTTTGTGACCAGCCACTCACTAAGCATTACTCCTCGTACATAGTTCTGATGAGCAGGAGCTAACCTACCCATTTTTGAGAACCACATACGAGAGCATGCGTTTGCGTCTAGGCCTAGGATTACAGGATAACTACTCGCAAGGAGTAGCACCGAATCCATATAACTTAAATATGGCTCTAAAGGCCCCCCGAACCTACAATAGATGCTCACTAAGAACATCCTCCCAAAACCCCCCTCTACTGAAACGCAGACCCCCCACTGACTACTACTAACGACTGTACAGTCAATGTCCCTGTCATTCACAATTACTGCTGAGTTTCCCCCACTGTCCGTAAAAACTCGCATACCCTCCGGCAAACCCCTAATAAGACCACCCGCAGTATACGGCTCCTGCACGAGTGCAAAAGTCGCTCCCAAGTCACATATCGCCTGCCCGAGTTCGCAGATCACCGTATATAACCGCTGACAGTTAAGCTGCAAGATTCCAAGTTCCTGATCCATTTCAGTGGCGTGGGTTCGCCCTGGCGACTATGGCGCTGTAGACCGGACAAGCGGTCGACATCATCAAGTGTCCGGACGGGAGTCCCTTAAATGCGCAGTTGCGACAGTACACGTCATTTGTGCAGCGTGACGCCAGATGGCCAGCCTGTCCACAAATGCGGCACACACCCTCCTTCATCCTGCACTCCCGTACCATATGGTCGAAGCCCAGGCATCTATAGCAGCTCGGAACAGCATCATGTGGTCGAACCAGGAAACTAAACCACTTGATGTAGCAACGGCCATTGTCCAGCAAAAGCTGCATGGCCTCGCTACACCCTTCCAGCACCACATTCACAGGACCACCTGTAGGCTTCCACGGACCAGTCACCAGGCGCACAGATTTGCGGAAGACCTCAGGAGACATCTTATGCTTGTAATTCCAAGCATAAAGCTCCTCCATGAACTCATCCGGGGTGATCTCCGGATGCACCCTCTGTACCACCACTTTCGGACCAAGTTTGTCCCTTATGGACACCTCCAACTGGCGGCGGACCCATGGATGCATCCGTGGCGGCCTCCGAGTGACCAGAAGCATCGCCCTTCCCCTTCCTCCTTCTAGCAGGCGGCATAGCCGACCCAGAAACCACCGAAATTCAACAAATTAAAATTTCCACCTACCATACAAACTGCAACTGACGGGAACACAATTGTACACTGCTGTACCAACAGAAGCCAAAACAGCACTGTATTACCAAATAAAAATTGGTAATGCAGTTCTACACTGCCTTACCCTCGGAAATGTCACACACGGTAGGTACCGCGCTACCGACGATGGTAATGCAGTTTCGCACTGTCTTATCTACGGCACTGTACTGTCTTACCGACGCACTGCCTTATCGACCTCAAGGGCGATTTCGGTCTTACACTGCCCTACCGACACGTCCTTACACTGCCTTACCGACACTGCAGTAGAGTTACCCTCTGGCAACCCTGATAGTCTCGTCTATCTATACTGGCAACACTCACCGCCGGAGTTTGCCCTTCACGCCGGAGTTTGACCTCTAAAATTTTGTCTAGCGGAGCACCCGATCAGCGGAGTCTCAGCTAAAAAATCTCAGAAATCACAAAACGCACTAACACAACCACACTTAAAAAACTCGAAAAAACACTTTTAAAATTATCCGCACACACGACTGATCAATTCAAAAGCTCACATTCGAATGACCAGTCAGTACATGGAGATCTGTAACCAATGGTAAGTGATCTCCAGTTTATTGACTACAATCGGATCAGAAACCTTACATCCGAACCCCCCTATCCACCACCTGGGGACACGTCCCATGGGAGTAAATAAGTAAAGACTCCACACGGAGTCTTTACTTATAAAGGTAATTCCTCTTTATTAAGAGGAATTACCTTTATATCTCCCTCAAAATGTGAAAGTTCTTTCATAAATAAGTGACAATCATAAGAGGAAAAATTATGAAAGAATACTGGTATGAATTGGCTATTTTATAATAAATATTACATGAGCTATGGGCTGCTCCTCTAAATTTGCCAGTTAAATGACAATAATCCCGTACTTTGTCCGCTCCTAAAATTTGCTTACATATGTGACAAATTGTTGAGAGATTATACAAAATTGTTTCATCATTGGAGAGTGCTGTCATTGGTACGACCTTATTTAAATAGTTTCCGTAAATTTCTTTTGAATCATTAATTAAATCTTCTATGAATATTGTAGGAGCATCATTACCAAAATAAATATATAATAAGTAAAGGTACAAGCTGTAGGTTTTTGTAAACTTACTTGCTCGTTATCATTTTTTTCCAAATATGTCTCCAAATCAGTGTATACAACGAACGGTACATCTAACTGCTTCTGATAGTTTTTAAAATAAAGAATGTTATCATCACCCTCTAGCATTTTCGCTACCATTTTTTGCAGTCTTTCATTATCTTCTCATTTGGAGAGTACTGAAGACATGCATTACAAATGTAAACTCGTCCATGGTGGGAAGTTAAACTTGATCTTACTAATCTGAAATATTTGAATAATTATTTAATTTATAAAATATATATGGTTAATTTTTTATTTAAATTACCTCTCGATATCTTTAATAAAAACGTAGTGACACCAATCTTCGTCCATAAGAAAAAGAAGATTTATGTGATGATTCTTTACCGCGGATGTGAGGTAATATGGTCCAACTATAGTATTAAGTTCGCAGCCAAATACACTAATGCTATTATTTTCATTCTCAGTTTCAAATATCTTTATGTCTTTTAATTTCATTGGAAATTCTAGTTTTTCAAAACTTTACAATTGAATTTCCACACATATTTTCTACTCATTTATTTCAATATTTACAAATTCATTACAATTCACAAATCCATTTGCTTCATTATATAAGAATGAAGCGATGATACACCACTTGAAACAATATTCATCATCATTTGGATAGTTGAAACAGGCATCTTTTTTCTTTATCCAATGTGGTAATGGTATATATTTGGAGCCTCTAATGAATGAAGCCTTATTTACATTTATTTCCAAATGCTTCATTCGTATTAGGGACCATCCACTATACCTCTCCTGGAATTGTGACATTTTTTTACATATATACGTGTATTGTGCTTTTAAAGATTCTTCAATACTATCACTTATGTTTATAAATGACATTTTTGTTCTATGCGTTATGGTGGTTAGCATTATTTTATCTTCTATAATTTTAATATATTCGCACTCTACTTCTAAATTGTATTTCAATGCTATGTTTTTATTTATAGCATTCTCCAAAATTTCAAAAATATCATGGCTTACATCTTCTAAAAACTCTTGAGGATGCAGAATTTCCTCTTTTTAGTTTCTGTAGAAGTATGTCAGAATTCTTTCTTTGAAAGCGCTTTTAATACAAGTAAATTTATTAGAAGTGGAAGGCTCACTTCTACCACTGACATGGGATGTGCTGGTATGAGTCCTTTCATACTCCTTTAGATGTTTTTTTTTTTGAGAACCATTTCTAAGATTCCGAACAATGAAGGATCTCATATCCTTCAAGCATCTCTTTTCCACAAAAATTGATTTGCAATATTTACATTTATAAGAAGACATATGGTTTAAAATTAACGTGTAATCACTTTTAATTAAGTCAACAGACTAACGAAAAAATAATATATATATTTAAATATTGATCAAAGGTTTTACATTTTATACACTTACACATACAAATACGCCTAACGGAAAAGTATTTTGCTTCGTTAAACACTTAATTTACCAGCGGTTATTAAATTGAAAGAATAATTCTTAATACAGAGGTGTATTAATAAAGTAATTTTTAATTAGAAATTACTTCAAACATGGACAGACAGAAGCTTACATGTGAAGTTTGTATTAATGAGACATTTTCCAGAAATTGGAATAAAAAAAGACATTTTATGAAATATGGTAATTTTCATAAAAATAAAGCGAAAGATTTTTCAAACTATTTGGAGCCTGCAGCTACTTCAGAAGGCGCAACATTGAATTTAGTTCCGGAGTATAAGGAACTAATGTTGGAAGATGAGAATCTTCTACTAAATCTAGATGTAAGAGCATACTCAATTCCAGAGGAA
Source organism: Protocalliphora azurea (assembly GCA_932274085.1). Lineage (NCBI taxonomy): Eukaryota > Metazoa > Arthropoda > Insecta > Diptera > Calliphoridae > Protocalliphora > Protocalliphora azurea. Next base: position 60,447,353 of record OW026520.1, read on the forward strand.
TATAAAAAAATAATGGACGAAGACGAGTATCTTCTTCTCAATTTAGTTATAGAATAATTTTTAAGTATTATGTAAATAAAATAATAATAAACACTATATAAGTATAATATGTTTTTATTAAATAAATAAAAATAAAAAAAACTCTTTTATTTATAAAATTTTAGCTATAACTAAGTTCAAATATTACAAGCCCAATTGAAGATTGACGACCTTTGTAAATAATAGTCCAGTTTTTATCATTCAATTGTGTTAAATAGGGATCTTCGTTGTTTAAAAATTTGACGAATCGTTGCGGAAAATAAAATCATTTATTGTTATTTAAATATGTGATAACTTTTGATCCATAATGTGTTTCCTTCCACTCAAATTTTAAAATTTTAAATGGCTGATGTAAGGGAATATCATCAATTTAATAATTTGTTCATACATCTAAAAAAAATAAAAATAAGAAATTTATAAATACATGAAAACGTAAATGCATATTCCAATAGTGATAGCTTACCATTCTGTTAACTATACTTTGAAGTAATCCTCAGATCAATGGTAACAAATATGATTTGATTCCTCTTTTTATACAAATTTAAAAAAATACTCTTTTATACTTAAATAAGTAAATTGTATGCCTTGAGTATTTCTCTTTAATATTTCAAATAGAGAAAAGTATTAATTTAGGTTTCTTATAAAAATATTGAATTATATTATATTATATATTATATCTTAATTTGTTATTAGAATATTCAAAATTAATCATGACCATACTCAACAACATAAAAATATATCTTAACTAATGTCAAAAACCTTACACAAGATTATTTTTTTCCATATAAACAAAACAATTCTCAAGTTTATTTTCCACCTTACAAAATCAAAAATAACCATATAAAAATATGTAGATGAATAAACCAAAAATATTCAAACGCTATGTTTGTATGTATTTTTAACATAATTACATACATACATATTATTATATAAAATAAATACATTGGTTTTCAATTTCATAAAATGCAAAACAATTTTTCCTCCTATTAATGCACTTGCAAGAAAAAGTTACAAATTTCATACAGACAATTTGCTCTTCAAAATTGCTCTTACTCCTAATTAAAAACAAAAACAACTCTTTCCTTCCCATTTCCCTACTACTGAAATGAGATGCCATATCCTATTGAAGTTCTGTTGGGTTGTATTTCCTGAGTCGATCTTTATGAACCTTAATTACTCTTCTGTTATGGTCTCTTGTAAACAAGGTCCAGTTTGTGTCCCAATCATCTGTAGCTATTCTGATGGTGATAGCTTTTTCAGTGGAACTATGTTGTCTCTTTAATTTAGCATTTGCTACTAACTTTGCCCTTAATTATAGGTTTATTAGTTTGGCATAATTTACATTGTTTAATGTGTTTAGTTATATTTCTAGTCATGCTTTTCCAATAATAAAGAACTCTTATTTATCCGATATGACCTCCGTTGACAGTTTCATCATGATACCTTTGCATGATAGATATTTTTTCCGTATTTGTAGTTATTTTCTTCAATTTTGGAGTGAGCACTAGGATCAATCTTTTTATTTATTTTTAAAGGTTTCTATAGCTATTCCCGAGATATTAAACAGACGATCACTTAGTGAAAGTCATATCGTTGTCTAAACCAATGTTATCAGCTATTTTTTCAAGCTTTGGAAAGAGGTGACCAAAGTCGACATTTCCATTTATAACTAGGTCATGCAACATATATTCGGAAAGTTTTTTCTTTCCGTTAAGGATAACTAGTTTATCCTGAGTAAAATGCAATTGTGGCATTTTACGGTCCGCTTGGGCGTTTATCGCTCATATACCCCTAAACTGACCTATTCGTTCGATTGTCTTTGATTCTTCATTTTACAACCCTTGTTCTGTCTTGCCTGAAGTCTAGTTGTTACCTTCAGTACTTGTTTTAACTTGTATATTTTTTATATCTGTAAATTCTAATCGTAATAAAGTATCAGCATCATGATTATCTTTTGCACTAAGATACTCGGCTGTAAAGTCGTATTCCTCGAGGTCTAACCTCATACGTCTTAATTTAGTTGACGGATTTTTTAATGACAACAGGTAGGTGAGAGGTCCATGATCACTTCTAATCACAAACTTTCTGCCATATTTTAGTGCGTTTGACTAGCGAAGTTGCATTCCTTCTGCATGTAACTTAATACTTCTACATTGTAGAAGTATTTTTTTCACACTGCACGATAGCTGGCATTCTTCCAAGATACACATATTATGTATGTATTAGTGTCAGAATAATTATAAGCTAAGTTATGATTAATAAGAAGTATACACATAAGATTAATAAACAGTCACTTGACAGAGACAGCGGCTGTCCATAAAAACAAACAAAAAAAAAATCAAAAACTTTATATTACATTCCCACCAATCGTTAGTATGGCGGACGGTCGATGTTACGCGCTACATAGATCTTCAAAATTTGTTTTCTGACTATGGAAAATCCAAAAAAAAAAGATTAAATTAAGAGGCATACATGATGTTAAATTCCCAGCTAGCTAAAAAAAATGGTTGGGTAGTTTTTAACACGTTTTTTCTACGCGTATACATTTAACTATACTATCTGTGCCATTATCAACTGAGAATATTTGATTTTTGTTATGCAAGATGTTAGCCATAGCGGGGTGCACTTTTTCCTTCATGATAAAAATATATTAGACACCATTGACTTTCTATACACCCTTCAGTATTAAAAGAACATCCCTAAATAACCTAGTTCATGTTTTTATTTATAAATGATAACATTTGTCATTCCCATTTAAGAAAAATTAATAATTCATATTTATTTATTTAAAATTGTAATAAGATAAAGCAAAAAATCTATTTATATTTTAGAATTTTTATGTTACTAAACATAGCAATTATCATTTTTTCCTTTCAATTGAATAATATTTATGAAAGCAATATTTTAGATGAATGGATTACTTATCACAAGTAAAAGAAAACAAAATATTCAAAAGAAATATAATTACACTATGCGACAGTCAAAATCGGGATGGGATGAAACCAACGGGAAATGTTATATCGGTAAAAAAGAAGTTATACGTGTCCCGGCGTTTCGCTGGGTCACGTCTAGGAATCGAGATATATCGATTTGAAGTTAGTAACTATCATATAGGGGAAATTGTGACCTTTGGTGGTCTTTTTTTTGACATAACTCGATAACCACCAGTCCGATTTTGCTAAAACAAATTTAAAAAAATTAGGAATTACAATTCCTTTAATCTGTTCATACAACGTTTCGCTACATAAGCAACAGTTTCGCACTTATAAATAAATGTATGAAAAAAAAAACTATTTTTTGCCTAAAAAATTGAATTTTTTTATTTTTAATTCATAAAAAATCCAAAACGGTAAAAAAAAGTGTCAAGTCCTATAACTTTCACATAAAGTTACATAACCTTTAAACAAAATGAGACATAGATCATGAAAATCGATGGACGCGTTTCGCTTTTCTTCACAATTAAGTGAAGGTATATCATTTTTAAACAAGAATATTGATTTTATGTTTCAATGAATTTGGATAAAATTTATTATATATTATTTATTATAATTATTAACACGTAAAATTAAAAATTATTACAGGTAATTATTAGGTTATTACATAGATACATAGGTTATAAAAATCGATGAACGCAAAACTTATTTTCGTTTGTTTGCGTGGTGGTTCGCCCACTTGTTCAGAGTCTGTATCGGATGAGGATCTGTCTTCATCTGGAAAAAATCAATTGTTTTTAATCAGTCAGTTAACTTCATTTTTGTGACTTACCCTCGGAGGAAACTCCCATTGTATATTCTTCTTTTTCATCTTCATTGTCGGGATCGTACGTCTTTTGCGACCACCAACAAATTTCAGCCACCAGCGAATCGAGCCTTTTGCCTTTATGTCGCGTTTCCATTGGCATTGCCACTTGATGGAAGCGCTCGCCATGTTCATCCGACTCTAAGGCTAGCTGCTTGCTGAAGTATTCGAGATGGTGATGCAAGAAGTGAATTTTGAGGGACATATTCACTCCAATTTTCTGGAAGTAGTGCAACATCTTGGTCGCAAGAGCGGGGTAATTGTGTGCTCGCGTACTTCCCAAAAAATATCGTATGACTTTCTTCACTGCCCTCCACGCAAAGTAATCATTACCGTCTAAAGCACCTTTAAATTCCTTTGATTTCATGAGCTTTCGTATATCCGGCCCATTCAGAACACCTTCCTTCATTTTCCAAACAATCAAGAATTTTCGGTTGCTTCACAATAGCCTTGATGAAATTTTTTACGATTTCCTGTTTGATATGGAGAGGGGGCATGAGGACGTTCTCCGTTGGCACCAGTGGATCATTTACGCAGTTGTGTCCTTTCTCCGTTGGATCTCGAGCAAGCCACTCATGCGTTTCGTATTGGTTTCCTTTAAATCGGGTATCCCAAAGACACAAGAAACACATGTTTTTCGTATAGCCTCCTTGGAGACCTCTTAGCATCTCCACGACTTTCAGATCACAACTGATCCGCCACATGTGATCAGTGTAGCAAACTTTATCCAAAATTATTTTCATGGAATGCGGTAGAGGTATTTGTGCACTTTTAACAGATATGTAAACTCTTCGTTTAAGGCCTTTATGATTTACTCCACATATTTTGTTTGCGCAACCGTAACAGTTGTCGGAATTGTGCTCTCCTGGATCAGTCCAAATCATTGGTACACAAAAACGAAGTGAACTGCGTTTCCCTTGGATCCACATGTTAAGACCATTGTAGCACGTAACAAAATAAATTGATATTTTCTGGACAATTTGCACTCATTTCGATTTTATACTTTTATTACTTTTTCGTCACTTTAAAAAAACCGTACTTTACGCGTTCGGAGACACTTGTTGAATGACAAAAATCGATCAGTGAACACCTATAAATACTACATAAGTTTCAATATTTTACTGAGAGGTACTTATGAATTCGCGCATCTTTTAAGGGGGGCTATAAACCTGATTCGTGTGCGTTTTAAATTTTTCGAAACGTTCTAAAACATGACCACTTATAAATGTGGGTGCAATTTGTGTAAAAAAATCATGCAGGTAGCCAACGGAAAAAACCCAAATAATTAAAAAAGTGCACTTTCCTTTTTTCCTTTTAATTGTCCACGCACATTTATGACCGTTTTTTAGTTTGTTACCGCTACCATAAAAATGAAATAACCTTTTGTTTATTACTTTTTTTTAATTCTGACAATCATAAAAAAGTCATCAATGTTTTTTGCAAGGAATTTTGAGCATATCTCGAGCAAATTTTTAAATTCATACCTTCACTTAATTGTGAATAAAAGCGAAACGCGTCCATCGATTTTCATGATCTATGTGTCATTTTGTTTAAAGGTTATGTGACTTTACGTGAAAGTAATAGGACTTGACACTTTTTTTACCGTTTTGGATTTTTTATGAATTAAAAATAAAAAAATTCAATTTTTAGGCAAAAAGTAGTTTTTTTCTTCATACATTTATTTATAACTGCGAAACTGTTGCTTATGTAGCGAAACGTTGTATGAACAGATTAAATTTGTTTCAGCAAAATCGGACTGGTGGTTCTCGAGTTATGTCAAAAAAAAAGACCACCAAAGGTCACAATTTCCCCTATATGATAGTTACTAACTTCAAATCGATATATCTCGATTCCTAGACTTGACCCAGCGAAACGCCGGGACACGTATAACTTCTTTTTTACCGATATAACTTTCCCCGGTAGTTTGAACCCTTCCCGATCACTGACCCCTACCATTTGTCGCACAGTGTTATAATTACACACAAAATAATGTAATATATATTACACTCTCACTAATGTAGAATGAAATGAAAATTAAATTTAAAGTAAATGAAATTAAGAGCAATTATCGTGATTTTATTTACAAATCATTGCATATATATATATATATATTAGGGCGGGTCGATTTAAAAATCGTCCAAGGGACAAGGAAAATCTTATTCTAGGGACCAAAATAAGAAATTTTGCCCAAGGAACCATACCTCTAAAATGAATTCTGATGTTCCTTATTTGACCAATTTAAAGTGCCCCAATCAAGTCTAAATGTATGACCGACCCCCACTATGCTAGTGGCACACCCCCTGGAACCTCCTAGGGGGTCCCAATACAAAAATTTAAAAAAAATCACAATTTTTGACACTTTAAATGAAACAATCAGCGAAATGGCTATGTTTGTTTTGGAGTTTATTTTTTTTTTAATACAACTTAATAATAGAAAAGAAACTAAAAAAATATTGTTTGAAACACACATGGATTTTCCTACATTTTTATAAGATTGTGTCTGGTGTGTTGTTAGGTATAAAACACATATGAATTTTCCTACAATTAGAGATAAGCCTATTTAAGAGGAATTTCCCACAATTAAGATTAAGAAACCATTAATAGTTTAAGAATATACTAAACACTGTGTAGTACAGATGAATACCACATGGAATGCAGGTAGACAGAGTTTAGTAATAAGATAATTTTAATTTAGGTTACTTTATGTTTAAGTTTGTAAATAAAGACGAGTTCGTTTTAAGAAACTTTGCCCAAAGAAAAGAAAGATCGTGTGTTTACTTTATTCCTGTGATCAACATAATCAGAGAAGACTAACAGTCGATGCATTTGTGATGGAAAATGAAGAGCAAGGAGCAACGGTTGTCATCAATGCCAACAATGCATCCGGATGATTCAACATACGTACCGCCATCGGTTGAAGAAGATATGCATAGCAGCAATGATTGTTTTAACTTTTCCTTGATGTGTGACAGATTTGGTGTGCCTGATAGAGTAGCATCAGCATTGGGAACGTCACTTTTCCAAGATTTCGAAATGAAAGATCGGCATGGCGAACCTCTCATCATGGATAAATCGAAAGTTCGCAGAGAAGTTCTTCGCAAACAGTTAGACGATACCAAGTTTAAGTTAACAAGTTTTCATTCGATGGTAGAAAAAATGATACTGTAACGATAGATAAAATTGATGGGAATTATCAATTTAGGATGGTAACAGAATCGCATCTTGTTATTTTGAGAGAACCGACTGAATAAAAAACAACCAAATTAAATGATTTTTTCAACGATAAAAATATATCACAGGATGCATTAATTGGTATAATGGTGGAATTATACGACGATTTCTATTGCTATTAAAAAGACCATTGCATTGGTTCGTTCGCCTTCTACACTTTAACGAACTTCCGTTTCGGCATTTGTTTCAAGCTTTGGATAAATCAACCAGCACAGGACCAAGATCGGCAATCGGAAAACTGACCAATAAAATCGAAACTTGTGAAATTCTTAAGGTAAGTAATTGCTATCACCAATTTATTATAATTGTCAACCGTTTTTAATTACTTGATAACTTTATTTTACTATTTTCATGTGTTGGACGGCTTTGAGAAAATTGCGTTGAAAAATATGCCCCGCTCTCGAAAAAATTGAATTTTCCACCGCTTCAAAGTACTTATACGACATTGCCCATGCAATTTCTAGTGGTGTGGTTTCGGTGGATCTGGGTAACATCAAACCGGAGAAAATTGTATGTTCTCGCTGGCTCACCAAGGCCGCTAGATTAGTACGATTATATGTTTTTACGATTATATTTAAAATAGATCCAAAAATTTGCAGATTCTGCTTGAATTTATAATTAATTGTTATGTACCAATGCACAGTGGGGCAGAATCGAAATTTTTGTTTCTCGTCCGATTTCAAATATTTTTATATATTGTTGTAGGCTCTGATAAGACCTTAAGATGCTTACATGTCCTATCTATCTCTTATACTTTTCGAGTTAATTGCGTTTGAATTTTTAAGCACCATAATTTTGCATGTTCTTGGTCCAGTTTTTTTTCATATATATCCTAGTATTTCCGACCGATTTTATTAGTTTTTTTCTTAACTAGTTAAAGAACAAAATTATCTATTGAATAAAAAAAATTTAAGTCGATATCTTTACCGAGTCCAAAAATAAACTATTTTAATTTGAAAATTGCAAAAATTACGACTTTTTGTGTTTTTTAGCCGAAAAAGTATCTACACCTTTTTTTATCTAAAATAAAATTTTCCTTAGCAACATATAATAATTTTGCACTTTTCTCAAAGGTAACTTCACAGAGATGACTTTAAGATAAAAACAAGCCCAATTGGTCATGGTACACACCCTCCCGAATTCGACCCATTTTATATGAAAGTTTTGATTTTAGACCATATTTTCTCAAATCCTAAAGTACAAATCGACAAACGGAATATATTTTAAGAATCTTCAATATGTTGTTAAAAGTTTTCAAATCAAAATCTTCGGGACTTCGGAAAAATATGGATTCTATAGCCAAAAATGTAAAAAATTCAATTTTTGGGAATTTTCATTAGCTTTTTTTTAATAAGATGCGCATTTCCTGCAAATTTCATTAAGATATCTTTATAAACAAATATGTTATTACAATTAAAAAATTTGTATTTTCTCCAAAAACCCCAAATTGGGCCTTTTGTTTGGTTTATTTCAAAATAGTGAAAGAAATTTTAAAAATATGTATTCCACATTAAGCTTATCCTTTAGCATATATAATTTCCGATCTTTTGCAAAAAGATTCAAGTCAATATCATGCCTCATTTCAGAAATATGCGCCATTAAACTTTTATTTTTCCAATTTATTGTATATATGACTATATTTTTACAAACTTGCAACTTTTGCCTTTAGCTTTGCGTGAATAATTACTTAGAAAATTATGAATATTTCTGTATACTTTTAATAATATCTATACACAAAATATTTTTATAAAAAAAAAATAAATAAATATTTTTTATTTTTAATTGGGTTGCCACATTTCCCAAATTTAAGTAAATCTTTATCTTTTTCTAAGTATTCATATATTTCTATTAATGAATTTAAAATAACAAAACAAACAAAAAATGTCTATTTTAAATTAATCAATATTACTATTTTTGGTATTTATCATCTTCCTTAATAAACATTCTATTTCTAATACGATTTTTTTACATTAAATTAATGTAGACAATTTTTCTAATATTTTAAACTTATACTACTTATTTTCTATAAAATAATCTATTGTATCTGTATACATATCTAAAAGATAATAAAGGTCCTCAAGTCTTCAGTATTTTGAGTTGATAAAGGCTTATAATAAATCCAACATTTTCTCATTGATGAATATACAGGGTCTGATGATAACAATATGCTATTAAAAATATCCTCGTTCTGTGACGTTCTGGAGCATTTCCTGAAGCTGAATAGTTGAACGTGCTTAAAATATCTGTTTCTTGCTTCTTGAGCCTCTTCTGTAAGCTCTCCAAGTGGAAGAATACTTGGTTCAATTATAATTTCGCATTGGCACAATACTATATGTACTGTTGGTGTAATTCTTTCCATGGATATAAAGAAACAAGAAGTTTACATATTTCTGTTGCATATTCTCCAAATCGAGCAGAGTTAATTTTGTGCTTACTATTAATTGCCATTAACAGTATGTTAGTCCTTTCAAGTAACTCTTTATTAATACCAGTTATTTTTGATGTAGCTTCGAAATTTCCGAAAAACCTTCTTGTTGTGTTTCCATCATTTGTACTACCACCAGTCGGCACAGGTTTGTCGATGTTTAATCCCGTCTCTTCTCTGAATTCATCCTAGATTCTACTTTTCTCAGATATTCTAAGTGTTTTTAAATCCTCGTTGTTTCTGATAGGTTTTGTTAAATTTTCTGGCACACTTCTATACTTTAAATCATATTCTATGTGCAGAAAATGCTCCATGAACCGTATTCTGGCGTGAAGTGGAGATATTCTGAAAGACAGGAATTCTTCATTAATACTCCTTGCTTTACCAATATCCGAAAATTGTGATTTCGTCTCATCACATAGTGAGCATTTCCAAAAAGAAGATGTTTCCTTAATAGCATTACTAACCTTTCCATCAATCATTGTTAGACTAAGTTTAAAGGATATGTCGAATGTTTATGGTTATTGAAAGAGGTTGTAAATCATTTATTTCATCTTTAATATATTCCATTAAATCCTTTGTTGTTGTCTTCGACTCCCTTGTGTATTCGAACCAAATAGGTCTGCAAAAATGTTTTGATCCTGGAGTGGTGTTAAGCCATATATCTTCAAATGAGATGAAGATTGCTTTAAGGAATAAGATCGCATTCTTAATGGCACCAAAGATGCTATAAATACGCTTTTATAATCCGCCATTTTCTTACTTCCACTAGCATGCTTGTATTCAGGAAGGGCTGATAGTCCGTCACATCTCCACTTACAGATTAATACAACGTCGCTGTTATTTACTTTTTCCAATTGATCTGCAGAAAAATCTGCAACTATCCAGGTAGCTGTATTCTCAAGCAAAGAAGATAGCTCTACACAAGCTTCCTTTTTGGTAACCGAAATAGATGGTAAAATAGTTTGCTTTTTTTCTTGAATATCCTTGTATGATGGTAGATTTGAGTGTCCCTTTTCAGGCAAAGCTTTTTTAAAATTTGGTATTTGTTTCGGCTGAGGTCCAGTTCAAGAATTAAAGCAATTGCTTCTTCCTCTCTAAAATTGGATTGTGATGTTGGAGTAGGTACACTTTCGGTAATCCGTTTAGACGTTTTGGTGATGCAGTTGGCAGTATTTCAGCAATATTAATTGCTCTTTGGTTGATTCTCCCTTTTTAACATTTCTTTGAATGTAGCAGAAATTTCTTCATTCGAAATTATAGAAAGCTTATGGGCTAGTCTTTTCTTTTTAGACCTTGTACTTAAATCATCATATGTCTTGCAGGGCGCTCCAGTTGATATTTTGCACGCCGATATTTCTATATCAGCATCCATCCAATCGGAATGTTTAATTTTTAATCTGTTAGTACGCTGATTCAAGGACTTAATTTTTACGTCATACAACTTTAAAAAGCTCTCTATCTGAGATTTACCAATGACGTCGACTTTTGCATGATATGTAGTTTTTATGAATTCCATTATAGCTTCTAAACGATTAAGATCAATTTTAGATAAACTCCACAGAACACAACACAATTGTTCATGTTTCAAAGTAATGACCATGGTAATCAACTTCGTTATGATGTTGATAAGGATTAGCTGCGCATTTATATATATATATATATATATATATATTAGATATGTCGCACAGGTATATATATTTACAGGTATTCTGTGAATTTTCATTAGGTAAAATATCTGAAAGAGTCAATTTGGAAGAGTACATATACCGAATTCATTGATATTATATGTTGCTGTTAGGTATCACCGGAAAGGATATTACCTGTGCATTGTCACTAGCTCATAAAAATATAGACTTTGAACCATCAGTAATAGATAAATGCTGCAGCTAGGTATCACCGGATCATAAATATATAAATGCCACTAGATCATAAATATATAAATTTTGGGAAATGTGGCGACCCTATTAAAAATAAAAATATTTATTAATTATTTTTATAAAAATATTTTGTGTATAGGTATTACTAAAAGTATACAGAAATATTAATAATTATTAAGCTTAATTTGAAATACATATTTTTAAAATTTCTTTCGCTATTTAGAAATAAGCCAAACAAAACGGCCCCATTTGGGGTTTTTGGAAAAAATACAAATTTTTAAATTGTAATAACATATTTGTTTACAAAGATATCTTAATGAAATTTGCAGGAAATGCTGATCTTATTAATATAAATAAAAGTCCGTTAAACAAATTTTAATCAGGGGTAGGGTTTTCCTGAATTGCCAAAAAAAACTAATGAAAATTCCCAAAAATGAGATTTTTTACATTTTTGGCTATAAAATCCACATTTTTTCGAAGTCCTGTAGATTTTGATTTAAAACTTTTAACAACATATTGAAGATTCTTAAAATATATTCCGCTTGTCGAGTCGTGCTTTGGGAATTAGAAAAAATGACCTAAAATCAAAACTTTCATATAAAATGGGTCGAATTCGGGAGGGTGTGTACCATGACCAATTGATTTTATCTTAAAGTCGTCTCTGTGAAGTTACCTTTCAGAAAAGTGAAAAATTATTATATTTTGCTACAGAAAATTTTATTTTAGATAAAAAAGAGATACTTTTTCGGCTAAAAAAACACAAAAAGTCGTCTTTTTTGCAATTTTCAAATTAAAAATCGTATATTTTTGGACTCGGTAAAGATATCGACTTTAATTTTTTTATTTTATTTTATTATAATTTTGTTCTTTAACTAGTTAAGAAAAAAACTTATAAAATCGATCGGAAATACTAGGATATATATGAAAAAACTGTACCAAGAACATGCAAAATTTAAACGCAAATAACTCGAAAACTATAAGAGACAAATAGGACACGCAAACATGTTTTTATAGATCTTATCAGGGCATACAACAATATATAAAAATATTTGAAATTTGGCAGCGATTAAAAATTTTTTATGTCAGAGGTATCTAACTTTGAGCCCCCTTAGCTCTGCCGCAGAGGGGTTTGTTGTGCTCCAAACTTCCTCTTCCTAACTTATCATTGTCCACTCCTCTGCTACGCCTATACCAAATTTCATGAAAATCCAACCAGCTGATCAGAAGTTACAGATTTATTTCCAAGAAATTTCGATTCTGCCCCACTGTGCATTGTTGTTAAAGATATACTAATTAATCCTTTTAATGAAGTTCATTTTTATACATAGGAAGTCAACATAACAGGTGGATTAATCCTTACTTAAAAATATTTTAAGAATGAAAAGTGTTTGCATATCTAAATTAAAAATAGTAAAAAAATTAAAAAAGTGTTTTAAGAAAATATTACATAGTTCACTATAAATATTTTTGTAACGCCCAGCAAAAACTGTGCTTTTCTGGTAAACTAGCAGCTATAATAGGAAACAAAAATAAACTACTTATTTTTTGGCTGAATAACTAGTTATTTTTGTTCGAGTTGTGCACTAATTCATGTGGTTATTTTTAGATTCTAATGGTACTCAAAAATATGTACCTAAACTAAAATAAAAATAAAGAAAAAAAAAACAAAAAAATTTTGTCGTCAGTGAGACTTGAACTTAGACACAAATTAAATTTTCTAAGTGACAAAAACTTTTTAATATGAAATATCTTTTTAAAATTAAAAAAAAAAACTAACACTACCAGAATGGGGTTGAACCAATAACTTTCTAATATTGAAAGAACACAGTGAGTTTAAACATAACCGTTCACATACCATTTTATCGTGCTTTTTCTTTTGGCCTGTTTTACGTTTGCCAAAATATTTACACAAATTTTTGATTTAAATAAAAATTTCTCCCACAAACACCTTTTAATTAAAAAGATACAATTTTTAAACATATAAAATTTATGAACAAATATAAATTTCATTCATAATTTTTAATTTTTTGTTTTTAAACTCTTTAACCATTGTGAAGCGGCCTCGAACGAATTAATAACCTACCTCAGTGAGACCAATGTGGACGTGGCCCTAATCCAAGAGCCTTGGTTAAATAACAACCAGGTCTGTTGTCTTAGGGATAAAGGATACAAATTGTTCGGGCCGTCCACTGAGGACAAGGTGAGGTCTTGTATTCTAGCGAAGAATGAACTTCAGTTAATTCTTTCAGTTATGGAGACCTGACGGTCGTTCAAGGAGAGGCGTTAGGAGGCAGTAAACTGGCCTTGGCCTCGGTATACATGCCCTACGAGGAGCTGGAACCACCGGATGACAGGGTATGGGCCTTAGCCGAGTACGCAAGACGGAATGGGGTACGTCTATTGCTCGGTTGCGATGCTAATGCACACCACAGTCAATAGGGTAACAGGGATACTAATAAGAGAGGTGAGTCAACATTTGATTTCATTATTACGAATGATCTTTTAATCTGTAATAGAGGTAATACCCCTACGTTCAGGACGAAGGAAAGGAACTCGGTAATAGATATCACATTGACTAACTCTAGGGACCTAGTAGAGGATTGGAGGGTGGCTATGGGATGCACTTTTTCTGACCATGGCAGGATAACCTTTGATCTGAACCTTCTGGGTTCTGAAGGGAAACCTTCAGGAGTCAAGATTGACTGGAACTCCGAGGGAGTTCATGTCGAGGAATAATCTTGACGAAGTGGTAGTAAAGGTAACGGGGTCTATTAACAGAAGCTATGAGCTCAACTGCCCGGTGAGTTTTCCGGGCAGAAGGAAACAGCCAGTCTGGTGGTCAGAGGAATTGAGAGTTCAACGGACCACAGTTGGCAGGCCGTATAACAGAGCCCATAGAACTGGTAAGGACGAAGATTGGAGCACCAATAGAGTGTGTTTAAATAAGTACAAAAAGGACATTAGAAGAGCTAAAAGAGCCTCGTGGATTAAGTACAGCGAGGCCATTGACTCTGTCAATGAACTATCCAGATTCAGGAAGATACTGTCAAAGGACCCTAGTGTTCCTGGGAGTATCCAGAGATCAGATGGTTCATGGACAGAGTCTAGCTCTGAGTCACTTAATGTGCTTTTGGAAACCCATTTTCCGGGTTGTAGGGATCTATTGATGGAGGGATCAGGTGAGGAAGAGCACTTCTTCACAGAATCCGCCAGTGGGATAATCGAAACAGTGGTGAGAGACCTGATTACGGTTGAGAAAGTTACATGGGCGATGAATTCATTCGAGCCTTACAAGTCACCTGGCCCGGATGGTATTCTTCCGGCCATGTTGCAAAATGTACCATTGGTGGTTCGTCTACTCCTGGTTGAGATTTTTAAAGCGTGTCTGGTACATAGACACATACCGAGGGGATGGAGAGAGGTAAAGGTCATATTCATACCTAAAGATGGTAACACTTATCACTCGAAACCCAAGGATTATAGACCTATCAGCTTATCTTCTTTCCTTTTGAACACATTAGAGAGACTGATAGACCTATATTTAAGATCTTCTATTGGCACCAACATCATGAGTAGTGCTCAGCATGCTTATCTGAAGGGTAAATCTGTTGAGAGTGCGCTGAATGATGTGAATGAATGATGATATAGAACAAGGACTTCGGTATAAGGAATTTACCATGGTCGCGTTTTTGAATATTGAGGGAGCGTTCAACAATATCAAGATTGACGCTATCAAGCAGGCGCTGGTGGATCTTAAAGTACATGACTTCTTGATCGAGTGAATAATCCTCATGCTAAGCAACAGGATTGTCAATTCAAGCTTGGGTGGAGTATGCTTAAGGAAACTAGTGACTAGGGGTACTCCACAAGGGGGAGTACTCTCACCCCTACTGTGGTTATTGACTGTCGACGTGATTCTGCGGCAATTTGACAGCAGGGGACGGAAGATCGTGGCATATGCTGATGATGTGGTCATACTGGAAAAGGGAAAATTTCTTCCCACAATCAGTGAGATCATGCAGTCCGCGCTGGGTGAGCTGTCCTCTTGGACCGCTGATAGGGGGCTGGGAGTGAATCCGGAAAAGACAGAGTTGGTTCTGTTTACTAGAAGGTACAAGGTAGAGAATTTCAGATTACCGGTACTGTGTGGAACTGAACTGAGGCTTTCCGACTCAGCGAAATATCTGGGGGCATTCCTCGATAGTAAGCTGACCTGGAAGAGGAATGTTCAGGAGAGACTCAAACGTGGCCTCAATGCCTACTACACCTGCAGAAACTCCATAGGTAGGAATTGGGGGCTCAAACCAAAAGTTGTAAATTGGATTTACACCTCGGTAGTTGTTCTGTCTGGTGGCAGGCACTGGAACGTAAGAGTAATAGAAACCTTTTGTCGAAGGCACAGAGGTGTGCTTCAATTGGCATTACAGGTGCAATGAGAAGCACACCACAAGCGGCTCTGGATGTCATACTTCATCTCTTACCCATTGAAGAGTTTGTGAAGGGTATGGCAGCAAGGGGTCTGATGAGACTTAAGGAATTTGGACTTTTAGGTTCATCAAGAGCAGATCACTCCAGGGTCATATACGAGATCAGTTATGGTGAGGTTAATATGAACTCCATGGGTTCATCAGATCACATGGCCGCTGAATCGGACTTTGGGGTAAATCCTGTCGTTGTGATACCTGATAGGGAGATCTGGTCCGGCACTGAGAGACTATATGAAGGTTGTGCAGTGTTCACGGACGGATCGAAGATGAACATAGGTACTTGTGCGGGAGTCTATATTATGGGCACGGATCTGAAAGGCTCTTTTAGACTCTCTGATGAGTACAGCGTTTTTCAGGCTGAGATTCTCGGCATCCTGAAAGCCGCAGAAATAATCAGGCGGAACGTTGCGAGGGGTACTGAAGTTACTATCTAAGTGGACAGTCAGGCGGCTCTGAGGGCCCTGGGGACACATTTGGTGAAATCCAGGCTAGTTACTGCCTGTAAAAAGTCACTGAGATAGCTGATGAAAGACTACATGGTGAGACTCTGCTGGGTGCCTGGCCACTGCAATATATCAGGCAATGAATTGGCTGATGAACTGGCAAGGCAAAGCGCAGCAAAGGACGTCTCGGCTGGGGAAACCATTGTGAAACCCCTGCTAAGTTTCATCTGTGGGAGGATCGATGATTGGATCTTGGTCAGAACCAATTCGGCTTGGGAGAGTAGAGACGACTGTAAGGTGTCGAGGGCGATATGGCCAGCACTAGACAAGGCAGTCACTAGCACTCTTCTGGGCTTGAGTAGGAGGAGCTTAAGAATCATGATAGGGGCCATAACGGGTCACTATTTGATAGGGAAGATGAGGTCTAGATGGGACGCTGGCAATTCCGATTTTTGTAGAATGTGTGGAGACTTTGACGAGACCGAGTCTATTGAGCATATTATATGCCATTGTCCACGATTGCAGCATCGTAGGATGAAGTGGCTGGGCGGCCAGTTCCTCGGCGGGCTAAGTGACGTTCGGGACGTAGAACTTGTAGACGTCATAGGCTTCGTCATGGGAATCGACTGTTTAAGGGAGAATCAGGGGTACAACCCTAGGGGGATTGGTAACATTGCTAATCCTCCTATATGATTCGTTTTCATTCCTATCGTTTTCTTTTCTATCCCTATTCTCCTTTTTTCTGTCTTTTTTTTTGTATTCTTTATTTCACAGCTTTACAATAAAAGGACTCACAATGGACCGAGATCGGTCTCTGGGTGGAGATGTGGTACTCTTTTGGTATCATGTCAACCTTCTCTATCTATCTATCTAACTCTTTGACAATTTTTACAAATTACTTTCCCAACAAATTTCTATGTACTAAACATACTTAAAATTTCTTCCCTGTATTGACATTTAGTATGTTTTTTGTGTTTTAAATAATAATAAAACTCGAATTGAGATGTTTTTTGGCTCTGAAATATATGAAAAAACAAATCAATTTGTTGGTGTTTTTTGAGAAGATGATTCGTTCAAAAAACCTCTATATGTGAACACAGCATAATCCAGTTAATCCAGCGCTCTAGCCAACTGATCCACATGATTGCAATGTTACTGAGCTATTACACTATTATTTATTTAATATGGAGCAAATAATAATGATCAAGAAACTACTTTAATAAGTAGTTGCCATTACCGAAAACCAAAAAGTTTTTGCTGGGCAGTTATCGATATTAGAATGGTTTTTGTATATAAATTTTTGATGAGTCAAAATGTTTATTACTGAAAATATGGGTATTTTTGGAAAATTGCTTCGTGTGACTAAATTTACCGGTAGCCTGGCTGGATATAGGGTGAACGATCAGAACTTTTCAAAATTACACTTACACGTTTTCCAGTGTTTCAAAAAATGCAAAAAATATTGAACTTTTATAATTTTTGTGATCTGTTTTGAAATTTTGACTGAATTTTTTTTCTTGTTTTCGAATTGAGATAACTAAAAAATTTTTAAGCATAATTTAGAAAATTATAGAGAATTTCTGCATATTTAAAAAAAGTTATGGGGCAAATTCTTAGGAGTATTCAAAAATGTAATAATATTTAAAATCGGTTCATATTTGTAATAGTTACAAGCTCCGATATGTTTTTCACTCTCGAGATGGTCAACTTTAGACAACTGTAGAGAAGTCCGTGCTTTACCTACATACTAAAGCCAATCATATTCTAAAAGCTTAACTCCACGTTTCATCAAACCAGTTCAGTGTTTTCAAAGATTCAGACTATTTATTTTGCAATTGGCCCCAGTGTGCAATGTTCTTTTCGAATTTGACGTTTTTGGTAATATGATGCTTTATTTTTAAAATACACTGTCGGACAAACTAAAGTGCGGTTTACTCTTGCTGTTTACTTCATAATAATTGTTTTGTAGGTGCATTATAGGCTACTTTTATGGTGTCCAGGTATTTGTCGTTGCATACTGTTTAATTTAATGAACAAAAGAAGTTTTTGAATTATTTGCATTTCGTATTTGGGGTAAAAGTGTTGTGTTGCTCGTGAATTTTGTGCGACAATGAAGTGAAATTAAGGTATTTGCGTTTAGATCTGAATCTGGGGCTAAGAAAACCATTTAGTTATGCAAAATTAACAAATTTGAACAAAAATTCGAAGAAATTAAGGGGGCAGAAAAAGTAAGACTGCGAAATTAAAATCGTAACGATAACGAGATAAAAGAAGAAGTAATTTTAATTATTACTACTCTAACAGTCCAGACAAGGTTCAAACAAGTGGATTTCAAAAGAACCAATGCTAAGAAAATGTTACAAAAATATTACAAATATTACAAAAAGTTAAAATTTCATCTTTTTCCATAGCTATTTACAAACTCTTTTCGGGTTTTAAAATTTTGATTCATTCATCCAAATAACTTTATTTTAGAATGAATTTAGAATGAATGAATTTAGAACTTCAACGATTATTTTACCATTGCGAGTCACTTTATTATATTACCAGCATGTAAAAGTGACTTTTGCTTAGAATAGGTACTTCTAAAACTCATATGTTTGAGCTTTCTCTTGACAATAAGACTGAAAATAGTTATAATTACTTCTTTCGTTATCTTTTTAGATGATGAAACTAATTCTCTTTTGGCGAGAACCGCGATGTACATGATGTTACGGTTTCTGGCACTCAGTTTCTTCTTATTTTTATTCAAATTTGTTATTTGCTTTTTTAGTCTATATTCAGATTTTTAAGATAAATACCTTAATTTCACTTCATTATCCCAATATAGAATCAAAAATCTTCTTGGATTACGGTCGAAGACTTAACAATTATATGGGCGGATTTATTACCATTTTTCAAATATAATAATAATTTGAATAGAATTTAATGAATAGAATATTAAAACTGAGCATTTTTAAGACTCCGTTTTGTAACAAAAAATTGGAACATTGGAAGCCACATTAAAAAATTTAGTTAAGTGTCACTTTACTTTGTCACACAAAATCCGCAACCAACACAACACATAATTCAAAAACTTATTTTGTTTATTGAATTAAATTATATAAGACGACAAATACCTGGATACCAAAAAAGTCCCCCATATTGCACCTAAAAAATAATTATTATGAAGTAAATGACAAGAGTACTTTACGTACTTTATTTCGTCCGACAAGTATATGATATACAAGTGTTTGCTTACTTATTTTTGTAAAACAAATCACCTAGCATAAGCCTTATATATATTTTTAATTTTTATACATTAAGTATAAAGAATAGTAAAACAAATGTTTTGCACAAACATCTCTGCTGGATATTAGCTTGGCTATTAATGTTGGCAAGAATTTAATCAGACATGATGAATAATTTTAATTCTAAAGTTTGGTATAGTACTAAATCTTTGATTTACAAGATGGTGAATCTGAAGTTTAATACATAATGCATTTTTTTCAATACATATGTAGTTACACTGTCTGCCACTTGAATAAGGAATCACATTTTTTTAACTTTAATTAAGTATATCTCCTAAACTAAAGTTCAGAAAAAAATAATTTTTTGTGCAACCAAATTTCAAAGTGTTGGCTTTAGTTTCCTGAAGAAATAAAAAATATACATATTTTGTTATACTAAAATTATGCATTTATTTAAAGACATGTATTTCTGTGGTACTATTTCGTGTGTCACTTGAATAAGGAATATTTTAAAACTAAGCAAATTCTATAAGAATAAAATATTTGTTAAAAACAAAAAATAATTATTTTGAATGACAAAGCTTTTTTTGTCGAATGGGGATTTTTTGGGGAATATTTGAGGAAAAAGTATATGGCAGCCCTGAATGAAATAAAAAATACAAGCTTGTATTTAACGCTGATATAGCAAAGATGTATTGGCAGATTCTTATTAATTCTGATCATGCTCGTTTTCAACAGATACACGATTATAAATTAAAAACTGTTACCTTTGCATCAACTGTGCTCCATATTTGATGAAGAACGTCGTTACCCAACTTCTATATTCTGATTGCTGGGTTTTGGTGAGGGAGCTGTTATTTTCTTGTTAAGAAGAGTATGATGTTTAAATTGATATTTAGAACAAAAAAGTGAGTAAGTAATTTCTTTATTAAGTCTTGTTCCTTTTCGATAATAATTTTTATTTGTTACATACGATGAGAATAATAATGTTTTTAGAGCTATATACGTCTTACTCTAATGACAATGACAAAATAGCTTCTTTTTATCTTAGAGTCATCTCTGTGAAGCTAGCATTCAGAAAAGTGCAAAATTATTATATGTTGCTAAAGAAAATTTTATTTGAGATAAAAAAGAGTGTAGATACTTTTTCGGCTAAACAAAATACAAAAAGTTGTCTTTTTTGCAATTTTCAAGTTCAAAATCGTTTATTTTTGAACTCGGTAAAGATATCGACTTCAAATTTTTTTATTCAATAGATAATTTTGTTCTTTAACTAGTTAGGAAAAAAACTAATAAAATCGGTCGGAAATACTAGGATATATATGAAAAAAATGGACCAAGAACATTATGGTAGAGATAAATAGGACAAATAGGTCTTATCAGGGCCTACAACAATATATAAAAATATTTGAAATCGAACGAGAAACAAAAATTTGGAAAGTGATTAAAAATTTTTTTTGTCAGAGGTACCTCAATTTGAGCCCCCTTAGCTCCGCCCTGAGGGGTTTGTTGTGCCCCCCCCCCCCTTCCAAACTTAACATTGTACACTCCTCTGCTACGCTTATACCAAATCATGAAAATCCAATCAGCCGATCAGAAGTTACAGATTTATTTCCAAAAAATTCGATTCTGCCCCACTGTGTGATGTTCCAGCATATTCATCGACACTTTTATCTTTTTTTTTTTATTATTATTATTATTGACTTTATTGAAACCTTTAATAAAAATAATTACATTGTTATGAGAATTTACTTAAAAGTATTACAACAATTAAAATCTAAATAATTAAATAAGGAAACTACTAATATCACAGAGTTAAGGAAAAGTTGTCAAAAAAAACCTTGTACATACTTAAACGTTATAAGAAATTTTAAAAACAACCATCAATTATAACTCTTTAAGTAAAAAAGAGTCTTAGTGATTGTTTAGCAAATTTCTTATTATTTCATATGTAGACGTTCTGCATTTTTCATTAAATGACAGTCAGTTCCCTTGCAAATGAATTAAACATTTTATGCTTAAAGTTTCTATGCAGTAGATCAGTAGAATATCTGGGGTGTAGGTTATGAATTATTTTCAGATTTTTATTTTGTATTATCTGTAATTTTCTTGTGTAAGTTTTAGAAGCTTTATTAAACCAGACTTGGCATCCGTAGGTCATAATTGGTCGAATACACATTTTGTAAATAAGGATCTTGTTTTTTAAATTAAGTTTAGATCTTCTGTTAAGTAAGGGGTAAAGTGCACGGCCACATTTGATTGCTTTATCACAAATATACTGTATGTGTTGTTTAAATGATAGTTTTTTTTATCTAAGACAATACCTAGATATTTGATACTATCCTGCAGAGGAATAAAAACTCCCCTAGAATATAAATGTTTTGTGGGAATACGTTTCTGTGATCTATTATAAGGAAATATAATAGCTTGTGTTTTACTAACATTAACTTTTATCTTCCATTTATCAAAGTATTTATTGGTAGATTTTAAACTATCTTCCATTTTTTTGATTATTGCGTTTGACACCTTACCGCAGCAAATAAAAGCACTGTCGTCAGCGTAAAAAGCTACTTCTTGATTCTTGCGAATAGTAAAATCGGAAATATATATTGAATAAAGAGTAGGTGATAATACCGATCCTTGCGGCAGACCCGCAGGGATTTGTCTATCACTAGATAGCGTGTTATCTATAGATACAGCAAATGAGCGCTGATCTAAAAAACTCTTTATTATCTTTTGCAAGTACGTTGGATAATTGAAGGAATTTAGTTTAAAAACCAGGCCTTCATGCCATATTGAATCGAAGGCTTTTTCAATGTCAAGAAAAATAACTCCAGTGCTCTTACGATTTATTTTGTTTGTTTCAATAAAATTAACCACTCTTTTTAGTTGATGTACTGTGGAGAGCTCCTTGCGGAATCCAAACTGTTGAGGGTTAATAATATTATTTTGGTTGGAAAAATTAAAAATTCTCTTATTAATTATTTTTTCAAATACTTTATCCAATAGGCTTAGGATGCTGATTGGTCTATAGCTAGATGGTAATTTAGGATCCTTTCCTGGCTTAGGAATTGGGATAACTTTTGCTTTCTTAAAAATAGTTGGAAAATAGCCTTCTATTAAACAAGAGTTGAAAAGTTTACATAGAGTTTCAAAAAAGCAATCGGGCATCTTTTTAAGGATAATGCTATTAATGCCATCTAAACCGGGGGCTTTATTATTTTTCAATAAAAGTACAAATGATTTAACTTCATCTAAATTGGTAAGCTCTACGCTAGATCTGTCAAGAATTGTGTCGTTAAGATCATGAATGAATCTTGAGACGGCTGTGTCCATAGGTGAATAATTGTTTAAAGTAATGGTGTGTGAATTACCAAATACATCTGCTATTGAATTAGCTTTTTCATTGCCAGATTTTAAAACTTCACCGTTTACATGAAGATCAGTAAAAGGCATTTTGTTTCCTTTAAGTGCTTTTTTTACTTTCCAAAATTTTTAGAGCCCGAGGGAAAATTTTGACCAGGATTCATTGCGGTCTTTATTAAGGTGAAAATCAATAAGTTTATTTAATAGCTTCAAAATGCTTTTCAATTGATTTGTATAATTAAAATCGCTACATCTTTGAAATTTACGTTTGTATTTATTTCTCTGACTAATTAACATTTTACCAAATTCAGAGATTTCTCGTTGCCACGAATTTTTATGACCGACAGGTATTTTATTGAACGCTTCTTTAACTATAAATATTAATTTGTTAAAATAGAAATCCAGATTACCTGAATTAGTAACTTGTTGATCAATGTTCTGACACCTAATTTCATTCTCAACCCAGTTTCTGATTGCTGACCAGTCTGCGCGATAATACAAGGGAATTGAATATGTCATGTTTTGAACCTGGCCATAAATAACACAAGACATAGGTACATGGTCCGACTGTAAAACATTTGGATGTGTCTCAAGGTTTGAAAAATCGAGACACGAGTTAGATAAAAGAATGTCTACTGTGGACGGTTGAACGGGGTTGATATTTTGTCCAAAGCGAGTGTGTCCATTTGGGTAATAAATGAAGTAGCTGGATTGAAGACAATGGTAGTAGAGATCATTACCAGCCGAATTATTTGACATACAATTCCAGAGTGTATGTTGGGCATTCAGATCACCGAAAATAAAATAGTCTTTTGAAAACGAAGTTAATTTATCCAAATCAGCTTTAAAATTGGTAGTATGAACTGGATTATACGCTGAAGTGAATATAACTGGCCTTCTATTAATTATAACTTGTACTGAAATACTTTCAGCAGTACTTGTTTTTATTTTTGGTAACAACGTATGCTTAATGTTATCTTTAATTGCAATTAGAACTCCTTCGCCATGAGTAGATCGATCCTCTCTATAAATTTTATAACCATCAAGTTGAAATTTGTGGTACGGTTTCAAAAAAGTCTCATTTAAAAGGAGAATATCGATTTTCCTTTTGAGTAAAAAGTATTCCAGCTGGGCAGCTGCTGACTCAGTTGTTATGCCTTGGGCATTCCAATGCATAACGTGAACATTGTGTCTACCGGTTGAATTATATGGCATGTTTAAGCATCATACCCAAAACTCGTAGCTTGTCGTACTTATTTTGACATCATTGCAAAGCATCGACAGTATCAAAAAATATTTACAGAAGTCGTTCATTGGAAATGTCGTCATTATTATTATTGTCGTAGCTCTTGCCTTTAGCTACCTAGGAATACAAATTACCAAAATCGCGGGAATTTCGTGAGTTATTATGGGGTTCTTGCCTTGGCAATTGAGGAAAATCATGATCGTCTTCTTTAAAATATGTTACGTTAGTTCTTCTGCTGGTCGCCCTAGATTTAGATGTTACTCGATGACGGATTTCTAAATATTCTTGACGACTTGGGCACTTTGGGTCATCAGCTCTGTGGTTAACGCTTTTTAAGTTCTTCTTTATGCAGTTGTAGCACTTATAAATTATACTACCATCACTATTACCTTTATTGAGTGAACAAACTGCATACTCATGGTTTCCGGCGCAGGCTGAACACACTACGATACGGTTACAATTTTCAGCACCATGTCCATACATAGCGCACTTGGAGCATTGTGTGGGACCTTTATTGCCCTTTAGAGGTTTTCTCCAATATACAGATATATTACAAAAATATCTTATTTTCATAACCTCTCTTTTTGAAACATGTTGACGATCAAACTCAATGAGATAGAGGGCGTCATCTACACTAGATCTTTTTGTTGCTAGTTCCTTAATGCTTACCGGGTTTATGTTGAGCGAGGTTACAAATTCTTCGCCAATT
This sequence comes from Protocalliphora azurea, assembly GCA_932274085.1. NCBI lineage: Eukaryota > Metazoa > Arthropoda > Insecta > Diptera > Calliphoridae > Protocalliphora > Protocalliphora azurea. Next base: position 60,472,207 of record OW026520.1, read on the forward strand.
ATCTTTGTGTCCAGTTGTGGCAGGCCAAATAAAACCAATTTAAAAGTTTTTGCATCCCTCAATTCATGCGTTCGTTGTACAGCGATAATGAGTTTGATACAATTTTTGTACCAATAGACATTCGTTTGTAGGTATATTTTTCCCCAATTAATCCGATCACAGTTGAAAAACTGTGGGTAGAGTCCACAATTATTGGTGGAATTTTTTATTTGACAGCAACTGCTTCTTCTTCTTCGTCTTCAGACAGAAGCTGAAACCTGTTGGCACTAGTGCTAGGACAGTCTGTAGTTTTTGGCACCTTGAATTTAGGGCTATTGCCCCAATGCTTTCTTCTTTTCTGAGCAAACATTGCCAAACAAAAAAAAGTTAAAGCAAATTTAAATAGTTTTTTTTTAACACTTTTTAATTTAAAAATTCATTTAATTTTTCAAGCAAAAATTTACACATAATAGTATATATAATATAATTAATTATTTATCTTTATTCTGTTTTACTAATATATACAACTTACTGCGGTTTAAATATCTTAATATTTTTATTTACAATTTTATATTTGTTAAAACATACATGCATTAATTTTATTATTTCCAGTAATCAATAAGAATATACATTCTTACATATTCTAGTGACATAATTTAGTAATCAATAAGAACATACATTTGTACATAATTTTAGCGCATTAACTTTCTTACACAATATTTATTTTCAATTTATAAACTGCATACACCGCATTTTTATGTTCTGTAATTTGTTTATTAATTTTGTGTTCAATAAACCATTTATAATTAGGTCATTTGTTTTGTGCAACTTAAACATTTTTACTTCTTCATCCATTTATTATTATTTATGCTAAGCATTTTATTATTAAGTCATTTTTTATATAAAAGAAAGTATAAAATAAAGATGAGACAGTCGTGTTTTTAGTAATCATACGACTTTAATACGGCTTCCTTCAGGTTTCAAGTGCTTGTAAGGAAAATTGTTATAAAGTTAGCGTCAATCTTAATTTATGTGTTTAGACCTCGACGTGATCTAAGTTTCCCCCCACCAGCGGTAAGGGACTTAGATAGAAAATACGCAAGCTATGAAACATTAAAGGACAACAGTCAATTCAACAGGCACCAAAACATTGGTGACTGCAGCATTCAAGGACAAGAAGTTCAGTTACTAGGCACCAGAAACATTTCGGTGACCACTTCAGTCAGGACATCAGGTCCATCATCAAGACAACAAAGGCCCGTTTGTTCAGGTCGGAATTAGAACCAAATGTATCAGGACACTTTGAAGTAATCAATCATTCCAGCTGTTAAAACATACATAATTTTAGAGCATTAACCTTTACACAATATTTATTTTATTTATATTTATTATATACATACATTAATTTTATTATTTCGTAATCAATAAGAACATACATAAATTTAGAACATTAACTTTTACACAATATTTATTTTCAATTTATAACTGCATACACCGCATTTTTATTTGTTTATTAATTTTGGGTGCAATAAACCATTTATAATTAGGTCATTTGTTTTGTGCAACCTAAACGTTTTTTACTTCTTCATTCATTTGTTATTATTTAAGTTAAGCATTTTATTATTAAGTTATTTTTATATAAAAGAAAGCAAAAAATAAAGATAGTTCAGTCGTGTTTTTAGTAATCATATGTGTGTTTTACTTTAATACGGCTTCCTTCAGGTTTCAAGTGCTTGTAAGGAAAATTGTTAGAAAGTTGGCGTCAATCTGAATTTATGTGTTTAGATTGAGTCACATTAACGAAACAAACAAAACATTTGGTGACCCCGACGTGATTTAGGTTTCCCCCCACCAGCGGTAAGGGACTTAGATATCAAATACGCAAACAGAGCAAACATTAAAGGACAACAGTCAATTTCAACAGCCACCAAAACATTGGTGACTGCAGCATTCAACGACAAGAAGTCCAGTTACTAGGCACCAGAAACATTTGGTGACCACTTCAATCAGGACATCAGGTCCATCATCAAGACAACAAAGGCGTTTGTTCAGTGACGCAGTTCTAGGCGCTTGAGTACGGTAAACTCTCACAAGTGGTGAATCACAAATCAACTCAAGTCTTAATCAGCTCAGAATGACGACGCTCCAGGCACAAGGGGAAGCATTGCAGGGACTAGCTAGACGGATAACTGCTCGGATGACAGCACTGACTGGTCTATTACACGGGTTGGAGTCACTAGAAGCGGATCAACCAAGTCAGGTGTATCAGCTCAAATCTGAGACTGTAAAAGGGCAATGGACTCAAATCCAAGAGTTATACGACAGCATGTGGCAACAGGCTGACGATCCATCAAGAATGGGACTACACCAAAGTCAATACGATGACTTGGAAGATTTAGTTCAACATCACCTGGTTAACCTGGCAATACTAGCAGACAAATGCCATGACAGCAGAATTTTTGCAACACAAGTCGGAAGCAACATGACAATACACAGTACGCTGCCACTCCCAAAGGTCATCATTCCTAAATTTAACGGTGACTGTCTACAGTGGCGGCAATTCTATGAACTGTTCTTAGAGATGGTGGACAAGCAAGCTCTCCCAAACGTACAGAAGATGTGGTATCTCAAAACCAACTTATCGGGGGAGGCTGGCAAACTCATAAGCCATCTAGCTCTAACAGAAGACAACTACAAAACGGCATGGACACTTCTTCAGGAGCGTCATAACAACAAAAGGATTCTGGTAGCCACGCTTGTCGAAAGGATCCTGAACCAACCGAAGGGCACGTCATCAACTGCCTCACTTAAAGCTCTGCATGATACAACAAAAGAGTCCATGTTGGCACTCAACAATCTACAGATCGACACATCTACTTGGGATGCCATTCTCATTCAGGTACTCCTGAAAAAATTGGAGCACACTCTTTACATTCGGTTCATGCAATCACTATTGACCCCTAAAGAGGTGCCGACCATTAAGGAACTATTTGACTTTTTAGAGAGACAATTTGAATCGATGGAGTCAATTGGTAAAACATCAAGCACCCTTCAAAATTCAAGCAAGGCTGTTTTTTCCATAGCAGCAGTAGAAAATAGCCACTGCAAGTTATGTCACAATGGTAAACACCGCATTTATCAGTGCAAGCAATTCCTGGCAATGACAGAACCTGAACGACTCAAATGGGTACAACAGCAGAATCTGTGTGTGAACTGCTTCAAGTCGGATCATCTAGCCAAAACTTGTACTTACGACACCTGCAAGAAGTGTAACAACAAGCACAACACGTTACTACATATACAAAAGAGGTCCGACGGTACCTCAACACCATCAAAGAATTCGCCTGCGAAGTCGACTGCTCAAAAACACGATGGAGTTCCAACCAATACAACTGCAGCCTCGTCAGCCTCAGCAGCATCAGAACCAAACAAACAGAACTATGTGATGCTAGCCATAGTCATAGTCAAGGCGTCAAATGGCAGTTCAACTGAATTCAGAGCCGTAATAGATTCCGGTTCTCAAGTCAACATAGTGACTGAACGGCTGATACAAAGACTGTCGCTATCAACGACAGAAGCATCGCTGTGCATTGACGGTATCGGAAGGACCCAGAAGAGGGCGCACCGCCGTGTAAACCTGCAACTGATGTCCCGGAGTCATGACTGCTTGACCAACTTGGAAGCCTTTATATTACCAACCATCATCCCTGCTCAGCCTAGTCGTATCATCGATGTCTCCACTTGGGACATCCCAAAGGACATTCACCTGGCAGACCCCAACTTCCACCTCCCGGAAAAAATAGATATCCTTCTTGGCGCTGAATTGTACTTTAGCCTGGTACGACCCGGAATAATAAAATTAAACAACAGCGGTCCTGTACTTTAAAATACGTCACTTGGCTGGATTATAGGCGGCTTAGTAAAGCAGCACACTGAACCTGGCCCATCCCCATCGTTAGCATGCGCAATCCTCAACAAGGAACTTTCACTGGAAGAAGCGATCGAACAGCTGTGGAAACTCGATGAAATAGACTCAACTGAAAGAACCATGTCTCCAGCCGAACACCTTTGTGAGGCCCATTTCAATCAGTATGTTCAGAGTGATCCCAGCGGCCGTTTCATTGTCAGGATTCCATTTAAGGAAAATCCTACTGCATTAGGACAATCGCATCAGACAACATACAACAGGTTCATCAGCTTGGAGAAGCGTCTTCAGAAAAATGAAAAAAAGCGAGATGAATACATGAAGTTTATGAGAGAATATGAACGATTGGGTCACATGGAAAAGGTCAATATCAGTGAGATCCCTAACCCAAGGTACTTCATTCCGCATCATTGTGTTCTGAGCCCAGACAGCACCTCTACAAAACTTCGAGTAGTATTTGACGCATCATCAAAGACGTCAACAGGATATTCGCTAAATGACATAATGCATACCGGTCCAACTGTCCAAAGCGAATTATTTCCTATCTTACTACGTTTTCGACTGCCAAAATTTGTTTTCACCACCGACATCGAAAAAATGTACCGGCAAATATTAATTAATCCTGACGACCATCAATATCAGCTTATCATCTGGAGAGAGGATCCTGCTTCACCAATTAACTACTACAAACTGAACACTGTAACGTACGGCACCCGATCAGCTCCATACTTGGCTACCAGATGCTTAAACCAGATAGCGGAAGAAAATAACGAAAGCTAACCTCTTGGAGCTAAAATGTTAAGACAAAATTTCTATGTCGATGATGGGCTGGGTGGTTCAGACAGTCTACACTTGGCCAAAGAAACACAACAAGAGCTCAAACTTCTCTTAGCAGCACGTGGATTTCACTTAAAAAAATGGTGCTCAAATCATCCAAAACTTCTAGAAGACATACCACATGATGACTGAATCATAAATTTAGATCTCAGTGAAGGCACTCACAAACCAATAAAAACATTGGGATTACATTGGGTCCCTCAGACAGACAATTTTTGCATCAAGGTAAATCTCACTGAGCGCACAACAGCTTCAAAACGTACGGTAACTTCAGAGCTCGCAAAACTATTTGACCCTCTTGGTCTCTTAGCACCTGTCGTTGTCCAAGCAAAGATCTTCATTCAACACCTGTGGCAGAATACCTTAGACTGTGATGAACCATTGCCTCAGGAGCTTTGTATGAAGTGGAACGACTTCCGCAGTGGCTTGAAGACATTAGAAGATTTCAAAAGAAAAATACACATGTTTTATAATGAAATTCCCGTTACAACGCAACTTCGTGTGTTCGCAGACGCCTCCGAAAAGGCGTTCGGCGCCGCGGCCTACATCCGTGCAACACTAAAAAATTGAAGAGTATGTGTCCGCTTGCTATGTGCAAAATCACGAGTGGCTCCCCTAAAACAACAAACTCTACCTCGGTTAGAGCTATGTGCGGCAGTTGTCGCAGCGCAACTCGCCCATAAGGTCAATGTTGATTTGAATCGTACAAATCAACCGACATTCTTATGGACTGACTCCGAAATTGTCCTGTCTTGGATCAACTCACAGTCATCTTCGTATAAAACATTTGTTGCAAACAGAGTATCTACAATATATCAGGACAGTGGCGGACTTCAGCCATCCAAGCTGCTGACAAACGCATTATGGTTCCACGGGCCAATGTTTCTTCATGGAAGCGAGTCTTTGTGGCCATCATGCTTCTCACCTCAGCCACTCAAGGCAGATCACCCTGAACTAAAAAAGGTCGTTATGGCTGCAACCTCAACACAGAACTACGGTCTCATATATACAATTAATCATAAAAATTCGTTTGGAACCTTGCAACGAATTACGGCATATGTTCTACGATTCACAAGGAACTTGAGAATACCTGCTCGAGATAGACCAACGCATATTTCACTTACACCGAAGGAGCTAGACGATTCTCTGCATCTGATTGGACTTTGCAGAAGACATAAGGCAACTACAAAGAAATCAGACAATTGATAAAAAAAGCCCACTTAATAGTCTCTCACCAATCTTGGATAAGGAAGGTGTTGTTCGAGTAGGAGGACGATTAAAAAATTCGGAGTTATCACAGGACACAATGCATCCCATTATCTTACCTTATAACGATTCCTTGGCAAGGCTCCTATTCATCATGCTACATAAGAATAATAAACACTGCGGCCCACAAGCTCTTTTAACCATAATGCGACAACGGTTTTGGCCAATCAAAGGGAAGATCACAGCGCGCTCAGTGGTGCAAAAATGCGTCAGATGCACTCGAGCGCGACCACAACTGCATCAACAAATCATGGACAACTTACCACAACCCAGTGTCGTGCCTTCCCGGCTCTTTATCAACTCCGGTGTAGACTATTGTGATCCATTCTGGATACACCACAAGATCAGGGGCAAAAAGCCAACGAAGGCTTACATAGCCGTATTCTGCTGTTTTGCCACCAAGGCAGTTCATCACAATGCGATAAATTTTGTCGGTGCAAAAAATCTGCTGGAACTATCTGAAAGTATACACTCAGAGAAAGCAAAAGAAGCCATCATCACTGCTTCAAGCGCTAAAGGAATACATTTTAGTTTCACCCCGCCAAGAGCACCCCACTTCGGAGGCTTATGGGAAGCCGCCGTAAAGTCTGCAAAGCATTTACTGGTACGCAGTGTGTCAACCGAATCTTTAACTTACGAAGAGTTGGAAACCATCATCATAGAAATTGAAGCCATCTTAAACTCACGTCCGCTGATCCCATTATCAAACGACCCAACTTGTCTAGAAGCGCTTACTCCTGGCCATTTTCTTATCGGTGAAGCTCTTACCTCACAAGTGGATAGCAGAGCCAAAAACCTTAAGGTATCAGGCATATCACATTGGAAACTTGTCTCTCAAGTAAAACAACAGTTTTGGAAAAGATTGTCCACGGAATACTTGAGCGAGCTTCAACATCGCTATAAATGGAAATGCAAGTCCAGCAATTTTAAAACAGGAGACATGGTGATTATTAAAGACGACAACCTACCGATCATGAAATGGCCATTAGGAAGAATTCTCAATGTCTATCCAGGTGACGACGGTACCGTTAGAGTTGTAGAAGTAAAAACACTGAATGGCGTGTTTAAGCGACCAGTCCATCGATTGGCTCCGTTGTGTTCTGAAGATGAAAAAGAACCGTTAGAACAAAAAAGGTCAAGAGACGACGAACGCAACCAGATTCCACAAAAACGCATCAAGACTCTAGACAAGCCGATATTGCTTACCTTAGTAATATCACTTCTACTCATCCCTGTAGTTTTGTGCAATAACATAGCGGTCACACAATTTCAGAAAGATCCAGGACTGTACTTTGAGGGAATGGGAACAGTAAAACTCATCACGGCAGAATGGAAATTAATGGTTTACTATGATCTTACGCCCTTCATATCAGAAATAAAATCCTTGGCATCAGGTTTGCAGACGCTGCAGTAACTGTGTCCCACAATAAAAAGACATTCGATGTGCAATATTTTGTCAAACAACTTAAATCTAATCAAAAATGAATTACTCCAAGAAGAAGAACTAATCATAAAGAGACGCGTCAAAAGAGCTCCGTTTAACATTGTCGGAAACATTGCGCGATCACTATTTGGGGTAATGGATTCTGAGTACGCCAATGAGATATCACAAACCATTAATAAAGCAAAACTAGAACACGGTCATCTGGCAAGTCTCTTGAGGAACCAAACATCGATAATTGATTCAACCATCAACATAATCAAACTAGATGAGATTAACACGCAGCAGAGGCTAACTGAAATCACACAAATGATTGAGCAAAACCAGAATGAACTCTTTAAAGAATCCGCTGAAATTAGCAACTCACAACTTGTTGGATTGCTGTCAACCCATCTTACGTTAACAGCAATAACTTTGCTAAAAATAGAGACGGAAATCATAGCTGTTCTTACGGATGTTCATAATGGAAAAATAAGCCCGATGTTGCTCTCACCACAACAATTAAAAAATGAAATTACGACAATTAAGGCTCATCTCCCAATGTCACACATGCTTCCGACAGACGACGAGAATTTGATTGCACTATACCAACTCATGAACGCAAAGGGAGCTGTTACAAAAAATGAGGTAATATTTGAAGTAAAAATACCCCTTGTTGACCAGCAATCCTTGGAGCTTTTCAATATAGTGCCAATTCCAACGGTAAAAAACAAATTCCTAATTGCTATCAACCCAGACAAAGCATATCTCGCAACCAACTCACATAGAGATGAATACGTACTGTTTACGCCAGATGACATGTCTAGTTGCATAAAAGCGAAAGATGACGAATACCTGTGCCCAAACCAACAATCGAAACTTCGACGAAATAATAACAACGATCCTTGTGAGATCAGTATGTTCAATAACCAATCAACCACCAATTGCAATATCCACAAAATACCAACTCCGATGTTTTACTCCCAACTGAAGCATAAAAATAAATGGATCTTCGCCACTAACTCACCAATCGATACATCAACAGTATGCGGCACGGAGACCACACTCATCACACTCATAGGTACCGGATTGATGGAAATAGGCCCAAACTGTGTATTAAAAAACAGTTTAATGACCATACAAGGACATTTTGTCATGTCAACCAACACCCATACCTCACTCATAAGACAAAAACACCTCAAGTCAATTAGTAAGCCACCGGAACCAGACGGTCTGCCCACTCATGCAACACGCCTCCAACAACGAACACAATTAGAACAACTAACAGCCCTACAACAACAATTGAATGAATCCACCCTAACACACTTACCTCAACTAATCACTTCAGACAGTCAGCATCATTATGCAGTCAGCTACACCGCATTAATTCTGTGCACTCTGGTCATCTTGACTCTGCTAGTTTGGAAAGTTCGCTCAAGACAACCTAAACCAATACCTACACCAGCAGTCAGATCCCAACTGTCCACAATCAACATTCCTAAACCTGATTCAAGCCCCAATCACTTTTCGAACTGTGTTCAACGTGGCGGAGAATGTTAAAACATACATAATTTTAGAGCATTAACCTTTACACAATATTTATTTTATTTATATTTATCATATACATACATTAATTTTATTATTTCGTAATCAATAAGAACATACATAAATTTAGAACATTAACTTTTACACAATATTTATTTTCAATTTATAACTGCATACACCGCATTTTTATTTGTTTATTAATTTTGGGTGCAATAAACCATTTATAATTAGGTCATTTGTTTTGTGCAACCTAAACGTTTTTTACTTCTTCATTCATTTGTTATTATTTAAGTTAAGCATTTTATTATTAAGTCATTTTTATATAAAAGGAAGCAAAAAATAAAGATAGTTCAGTCGTGTTTTTAGTAATCATATGTGTGTTTTACTTTAATACGGCTTCCTTCAGGTTTCAAGTGCTTGTAAGGAAAATTGTTAGAAAGTTAGCGTCAATCTGAATTTATGTGTTTAGATTGAGACACGTTAACGAAACAAACAAAACACCAGCAGTGACGCAGTTCTAGGCGCTTGAGTACGGGAAACCCTCACAAGTGGTGAATCCTTGTCAAATCAACTCAAGTTTAATCAGCTCAGAATGACAACGCTCCAGGATCTGATAACGCAACAGGAAGTGAGGGCCAGTAATATTGGAAAAGTCATTTCTATTATTAAAAAGGCCCCACTTGACCGACGATCTGAGGAGTTTTATCAGAGCAAACGTAGTGAGCTCGTTTCTCTATGGCAGGCGTTCGAAAAAACAGAAAACAGAATTCGGAGCGATGCCACGTTATCGGAACAGGATCCTTATATGGTTACGAACCTCTACAAGGCAACTGGCGAACAATATAGCTCCACCATGGAATACATTGAGACACAGATAAGGAATTTGAAGCCGGTAAGCAGCAAGCCAGTCCCAACAACAAGAGAAAAGGTCATAGAACCGATAACCACTAAGCATGACGTACAAGGGGAAGCATTGCAGGGGCTAGCTAGACGGATAACTGCTCGGATGACAGCGCTGACTCGTCTGTTACACGGGTTGGAGTCAATAGAAGCTGATCAGCCAAGAGAGGTGTATCAACTCAAATCCGAGACTGTAAAAGGGCTATGGACTCAAATCCAAGAGTTATACGACAGCATGTGGCAACAGGCTGACGATCCATCAAGAATGGGACTACACCAAGGTCAATACGATGACTTGGAAGATTTAGTTCAACATCACCTTGTTAACCTGGCAATACTAGCAGACAAATGCCATGACAGCAGACCTATTGCGCCACAAGTCGGAAGCATCATGACAATACACAGTTCGCTGCCACTCCCAAAGGTCATCATTCCTCAATTTAACGGTCTACAGTGGCGGCAATTCTATGAACTGTTCTTAGAAATGGTGGACAAGCAGGCTCTCCCAAACGTACAGAAGATGTGGTCTCTCAAAACCAACTTATCGGGGGAGGCTGGCAAACTCATAAGCCATCTAGCTCTAACAGAAGACATCTACAAAACGGCATGGACACTTCTTCAGGAGCGTCATAACAACAAAAGGATTCTGGTAGCCACGCTTGTCGAAAGGATCCTGAACCAACCGAAGGGCACGTCATCAACTGCCTCACTTAAAGCTCTGCATGATACAACAAAAGAGTCCATGTTGGCACTCAACAATCTACATATCGACACATCTACTTGGGATGCCATTCTCATTCAGGTACTCCTGATGAATTTGGAGCACACTCTTTACATTCGGTTCATGCAATCACTATTGACCCCTAAAGAGGTGCCGACCATTAAGGAACTATTTGACTTTTTAGAGAGACAATTTGAATCGATGGAGTCAATTGGTAAAACATCAAGCACCCTTCAAAATTCAAGCAAGGCTGTTTTTTCCATAGCAGCAGTAGAAAATAGCCACTGCAAGTTATGTCACAATGGTAAACACCGCATTTATCAGTGCAAGCAATTCCTGGCAATGACAGAACCTGAACGACTCAAATGGGTACAACAGCAGAATCTGTGTGTGAACTGCTTCAAGTCGGATCATCTAGCCAAAACTTGTACTTACGACACCTGCAAGAAGTGTAACAACAAGCACAACACGTTACTACATATACAAAAGAGGTCCGACGGTACCTCAACACCATCAAAGAATTCGCCTGCGAAGTCGACTGCTCAAAAACACGATGGAGTTCCAACCAATACAACTGCAGCCTCGTCAGCCTCAGCAGCATCAGAACCAAACAAACAGAACTATGTGATGCTAGCCATAGTCATAGTCAAGGCGTCAAATGGCAGTTCAACTGAATTCAGGGTCGCAATAGATTCCGGTTCTCAAGTCAACATAGTGACTGAACGGCTGATACAAAGACTGTCGCTATCAACGACAGAAGCATCGCTGTGCATTGACGGTATCGGAAGGACCCAGAAGAGGGCGCACCGCCGTGTAAACCTGCAACTGATGTCCCGGAGTCATGGCTGCTTGACCAACTTGGAAGCCTTTATATTACCAACCATAATCCCTGCTCAGCCTAGTCGTATCATCGATGTCTCCACTTGGGACATCCCAAAGGACATTCACCTGGCAGACCCCAACTTCCACCTCCCGGTAAAAATAGATATCCTTCTTGGCGCTGAATTGTACTTTAGCCTGGTACGACCCGGAATAATAAAATTAAACAACAGCGGTCCTGTACTTTAAAATACGTCACTTGGCTGGATTATAGGCGGCTTAGTAAAGCGGTACACTGAACCTGGCCCATCCTCACCTTTAGCATGCGCAATCCTCACCAAGGAATTTTCAGTGAAAGAAGCGATCGAACAGCTGTGGAAACTCGATGAAATAGACTCAACTGAAAGAATCATTTCTCCAGCCGAAAACCTTTGTGAGGCCCATTTCAATCAGTATGTTGAGAGTGATCCTAGCGGCCGTTTCATTGTCAGGATTCCATTTAAGGAAAATCCTACTGCATTAGGACAATCGCATCAGACAACGTACAACAGGTTCATCAGCTTGGAGAAGCGACTTCAGAAAAATTAAAAAATGCGAGATGAATACATCAAGTTCATGAGAGAATATGAACGATTGGGTCACATGGAAAAGGTCAATATCAGTGAGATCCCTAACCCAAGGTACTTCATTCCGCATCATTGTGTTCTGAGGCCAGACAGCACCTCTACAAAACTTCGAGTAGTATTTGACGCATCATCAAAGACGTCAACAGGATATTCGCTAAATGACATAATGCATACCGGTCCAACTGTCCAAAGCGAATTATTTTCTATCTTACTACGTTTTCGACTGCCAAAATTTGTTTTCACCACCGACATCGAAAAAATGTACCGGCAAATATTAATTAATCCTGACGACCATCAATATCAGCTTATCATCTGGAGAGAGGATCCTGCTTCACCAATTAACTACTACAAACTGAACACTGTAACGTACGGCACCCGATCAGCTCCATACTTGGCTACCAGATGCTTAAACCAGGTAGCGAAAGAAAATCACGAAAGATACCCTCTTGGAGCTAAAATGTTAAGACAAAATTTCTATGTCGATGATGGGCTGGGTGGTTCAGACAGTCTACACTTGGCCAAAGAAACACAACAAGAGCTCAAACTCATCTTAGCAGCACGTGGATTTCACTTAAAAAAATGGTACTCAAATCATCCAAAACTTCTAGAAGGCATACCACATGATGACCGAATCATAAATTTGGATCTCAGTGAAGGCACTCACAAACCAATAAAAACATTGGGATTACATTGGGTCCCCCAGACAGACAATTTTTGCATCAAGGTAAATCTCACTGAGCGCACAATAGCTTCAAAACGTACGGTAACTTCAGAGCTCGCAAAACTATTTGACCCTCTTGGTCTCTTAGCACCTGTCGTTGTCCAAGCAAAGATCTTCATTCAACACCTGTGGCAGAATACCTTAGACTGGGATGAACCATTGCCTCAAGAGCTTTGCATGAAGTGGAACGACTTCCGCAGTGACTTGAAGACATTAGAAGATTTCAAAATAAAAAGACACATGTTTTATAATGAAATTCCCGTTACAACGCAACTTCATGTGTTCGCAGACGCCTCCGAAAAGGCGTTCGGCGCTGCGGCTTACATCCGTGCAACGCTAAAAAACGGAAGAGTATGTGTTCGCTTGCTATGTGCAAAATCACGGGTGGCTCCTCTAAAACAATAAACTCTACCTCGGTTAGAGCTATGTGCGGCAGTTGTCGCAGCGCAACTCGCCCATAAGGTCAATGTTGATTTGAATCGTACAAACCAACCGACGTTCTTATGGACTGACTCCGAAATTGTCCTGTCTTGGATCAACTCACAGTCATCTTCGTATAAAACATTTGTTGCAAACAGAGTATCTACAATACAATCCCTTACACTAGCAGGACAGTGGCGTCATGTAAGGTCAAACGATAACCCAGCGGACATATTATCCCGCGGACTTCAGCCATCCAAGCTGCTGACAAACGCATTATGGTTCCACGGGCCAATGTTTCTTCATGGAAGCGAGTCTTTGTGGCCATCATGCTTCTCACCTCAGCCACTCAAGGCAGATCACCCTGAACTAAAAAAGGTCGTTATGGCTGCAACCTCAACACAGAACTACGATCTCATATATACAATTAATCATAAAAATTCGTTTGGAACCTTGCAACGAATCACGGCATATGTTCTACGATTCACAAGGAACTTGAGAATACCTGCTCGAGATAACCAACGCATATTTCACTTACACCGAAGGAGCTAGACGATTCTCTGCATCTGATTGTGCGCGCAATCCAATGTTCGGACTTTGCAGAAGACATAAGGCAACTACAAAGAAATCAAACAATTGATAAAAAAAAGCCCACTTAATAGTCTCTCACCAATCTTGGATAAGGAAGGTGTTGTTCGAGTAGGAGGACGATTAAAAAATTCAGAGTTATCACAGGACACAATGCATCCCATTATCTTACCTTATAACGATTCCTTGGCAAGGCTCCTATTCATCATGCTACATGAGAACAATAAACACTGCGGCCCACAATCTCTTTTAACAATAATGCGACAACGGTTTTGGCCAATCAAAGGGAAGATCACAGCGCGCTCAGTGGTGCAAAAATGCGTCAGATGCACTCGAGCGCGACCACAACTGCATCAACAAATCATGGGTAACTTACCACAACCCAGAGTCGTGCCTTCCCGGCCTTTTATCAACTCCGGTGTAGACTATTGTGGTCCATTCTGGATACACCACAAGATCAGGGGCAAAAAGCCAACGAAGGCTTACATAGCCGTATTCTGCTGTTTTGCCACCAAAGCAGTTCATCTAGAATTGGTGTCTGATTTGTCAACAGAGTCATTCATCGGGGCTCTGAAACGCTTTATAGCTCGCCGCGGTCACTGCCAAAATATCTTTTGTGACAATGCGACAAATTTTGTCGGTGCAAAAAATCTGCTGGAACTGTCTGAAAGTATACACTCAGAGAAAGCACAAGAAGCCATCATCACTGCTTCAAGCGCTAAAGGAATACATTTTAGTTTCATCCCGCCAAGAGCACCCCACTTCGGAGGCTTATGGGAAGCCGCCGTAAAGTCTGCAAAGCATTTACTGGTACGCAGTGTGTCAACCGAATCTTTAACTTACGAAGAGTTGGAAACCATCATCATAGAAATTGAAGCCATCTTAAACTCACGTCCGGTGATCCCATTATCAAACGACCCAACTTGTCTAGAAGCGCTTACTCCTGTACATTTTCTTATCGGTGAAGCTCTTACCTCACAAGTGGATAGCAGAGCCAAAAACCTTAAAGTATCAGGCATATCACATTGGAACCTTGTCTCTCAAGTAAAACAACAATTTTGGAAAAGGTGGTCCACGGAATACTTGAGCGAGCTTCAACATCGCTATAAATGGAAATGCAAGTCCAGCAATTTTAAAACAGGAGACATGGTGATTATTAAAGACGACAACCTACCGATCATGAAATGACCATTAGGAAGAATTCTCAATGTCTATCCAGGTGACGACGGTACCGTCAGAGTTGTAGAAGTAAAAACACTGAATGGCGTGTTTAAGCGACCAGTCCATCGATTGGCCCCGTTGTGCTCTGAAGATGAAAAAGAACCGTTAGAACAAAAAAGGTCAAGAGACGACGAACGCAACCAGATTCCACAAAAACGCATTAAGACTCTAGACAAGCCGATATGGCTTACCTTAGTAACATCACTTTTACTCATCCCTGCAGTTTTGTGCAATAACATAGCGGTCACACAATTTCAGAAAGATCCAGGACTGTACTTTGAGGGAATGGGAACAGTAAAACTCATCACAATGCAGTCAGCTACACCGCATTAATTCTGTGCACTCTGGTCATCTTGACTCTGCTAGTTTGGAAAGTTCGCTCAAGACAACCTAAACCAATTCCTACACCAGCAGTCAGATCCCAACTGTCCACAATCAACATTCCTGAACCTGATTCAAGCCCCAATCACTTTTCGAACTGTGTTCAACGTGGCGGAGAATGTTAAAACATACATAATTTTAGAGCATTAACCTTTACACAATATTTATTTTATTTATATTTATCATATACATACATTAATTTTATTATTTCGTAATCAATAAGAACATACATAAATTTAGAACATTAACTTTTACACAATATTTATTTTCAATTTATAACTGCATACACCGCATTTTTATTTGTTTATTAATTTTGGGTGCAATAAACCATTTATAATTAGGTCATTTGTTTTGTGAAACCTAAACGTTTTTTACTTCTTCATTCATTTGTTATTATTTAAGTTAAGCATTTTATTATTAAGTCATTTTTATATAAAAGAAAGCAAAAAATAAAGATAGTTCAGTCGTGTTTTTAGTAATCATATGTGTGTTTTACTTTAATACGGCTTCCTTCAGGTTTCAAGTGCTTGTAAGGAAAATTGTTAGAAAGTTAGCGTCAATCTGAATTTATGTGTTTAGATTGAGACACGTTAACGAAACAAACAAAACACCAGCAGTGACGCAGTTCTAGGCGCTTGAGTACGGGAAACCCTCACAAGTGGTGAATCCTTGTCAAATCAACTCAAGTTTAATCAGCTCAGAATGACAACGCTCCAGGATCTGATAACGCAACAGGAAGTGAGGGCCAGTAATATTGGAAAAGTCATTTCTATTATTAAAAAGGCCCCACTTGACCGACGATCTGAGGAGTTTTATCAGAGCAAACGTAGTGAGCTCGTTTCTCTATGGCAGGCGTTCGAAAAAACAGAAAACAGAATTCGGAGCGATGCCACGTTATCGGAACAGGATCCTTATATGGTTACGAACCTCTACAAGGCAACTGGCGAACAATATAGCTCCACCATGGAATACATTGAGACACAGATAAGGAATTTGAAGCCGGTAAGCAGCAAGCCAGTCCCAACAACAAGAGAAAAGGTCATAGAACCGATAACCACTAAGCATGACGTACAAGGGGAAGCATTGCAGGGGCTAGCTAGACGGATAACTGCTCGGATGACAGCGCTGACTCGTCTGTTACACGGGTTGGAGTCAATAGAAGCTGATCAGCCAAGAGAGGTGTATCAACTCAAATCCGAGACTGTAAAAGGGCTATGGACTCAAATCCAAGAGTTATACGACAGCATGTGGCAACAGGCTGACGATCCATCAAGAATGGGACTACACCAAGGTCAATACGATGACTTGGAAGATTTAGTTCAACATCACCTTGTTAACCTGGCAATACTAGCAGACAAATGCCATGACAGCAGACCTATTGCGCCACAAGTCGGAAGCATCATGACAATACACAGTTCGCTGCCACTCCCAAAGGTCATCATTCCTCAATTTAACGGTCTACAGTGGCGGCAATTCTATGAACTGTTCTTAGAAATGGTGGACAAGAAGGCTCTCCCAAACGTACAGAAGATGTGGTCTCTCAAAACCAACTTATCGGGGGAGGCTGGCAAACTCATAAGCCATCTAGCTCTAACAGAAGACATCTACAAAACGGCATGGACACTTCTTCAGGAGCGTCATAACAACAAAAGGATTCTGGTAGCCACGCTTGTCGAAAGGATCCTGAACCAACCGAAGGGCACGTCATCAACTGCCTCACTTAAAGCTCTGCATGATACAACAAAAGAGTCCATGTTGGCACTCAACAATCTACATATCGACACATCTACTTGGGATGCCATTCTCATTCAGGTACTCCTGATGAATTTGGAGCACACTCTTTACATTCGGTTCATGCAATCACTATTGACCCCTAAAGAGGTGCCGACCATTAAGGAACTATTTGACTTTTTAGAGAGACAATTTGAATCGATGGAGTCAATTGGTAAAACATCAAGCACCCTTCAAAATTCAAGCAAGGCTGTTTTTTCCATAGCAGCAGTAGAAAATAGCCACTGCAAGTTATGTCACAATGGTAAACACCGCATTTATCAGTGCAAGCAATTCCTGGCAATGACAGAACCTGAACGACTCAAATGGGTACAACAGCAGAATCTGTGTGTGAACTGCTTCAAGTCGGATCATCTAGCCAAAACTTGTACTTACGACACCTGCAAGAAGTGTAACAACAAGCACAACACGTTACTACATATACAAAAGAGGTCCGACGGTACCTCAACACCATCAAAGAATTCGCCTGCGAAGTCGACTGCTCAAAAACACGATGGAGTTCCAACCAATACAACTGCAGCCTCGTCAGCCTCAGCAGCATCAGAACCAAACAAACAGAACTATGTGATGCTAGCCATAGTCATAGTCAAGGCGTCAAATGGCAGTTCAACTGAATTCAGGGTCGCAATAGATTCCGGTTCTCGGAAGGACCCAGAAGAGGGCGCATCGCCGTGTAAACCTGCAACTGATGTCCCGGAGTCATGGCTGCTTGACCAACTTGGAAGCCTTTATATTACCAACCATAATCCCTGCTCAGCCTAGTCGTATCATCGATGTCTCCACTTGGGACATCCCAAAGGACATTCACCTGGCAGACCCCAACTTCCACCTCCCGGAAAAAATAGATATCCTTCTTGGCGCTGAATTGTACTTTAGCCTGGTACGACCCGGAATAATAAAATTAAACAACAGCGGTCCTGTACTTTAAAATACGTCACTTGGCTGGATTATAGGCGGCTTAGTAAAGCAGCACACTGAACCTGGCCCATCCTCACCTTTAGCATGCGCAATCCTCACCAAGGAATTTTCAGTGAAAGAAGCGATCGAACAGCTGTGGAAACTCGATGAAATAGACTCAACTGAAAGAACCATGTCTCCAGCCGAACACCTTTGTGAGGCCCATTTCAATCAGTATGTTCAGAGTGATCCCAGCGGCCGTTTCATTGTCAGGATTCCATTTAAGGAAAATCCTACTGCATTAGGACAATCGCATCAGACAACATACAACAGGTTCATCAGCTTGGAGAAGCGTCTTCAGAAAAATGAAAAAAAGCGAGATGAATACATCAAGTTTATGAGAGAATATGAACGATTGGGTCACATGGAAAAGGTCAATATCAGTGAGATCCCTAACCCAAGGTACTTCATTCCGCATCATTGTGTTCTGAGCCCAGACAGCACCTCTACAAAACTTCGAGTAGTATTTGACGCATCATCAAAGACGTCAACAGGATATTCGCTAAATGACATAATGCATACCGGTCCAACTGTCCAAAGCGAATTATTTTCTATCTTACTACGTTTTCGACTGCCAAAATTTGTTTTCACCACCGACATCGAAAAAATGTACCGGCAAATATTAATTAATCCTGACGACCATCAATATCAGCTTATCATCTGGAGAGAGGATCCTGCTTCACCAATTAACTACTACAAACTGAACACTGTAACGTACGGCACCCGATCAGCTCCATACTTGGCTACCAGATGCTTAAACCAGATAGCGGAAGAAAATAACGAAAGGTAACCTCTTGGAGCTAAAATGTTAAGACAAAATTTCTATGTCGATGATGGGCTGGGTGGTTCAGACAGTCTACACTTGGCCAAAGAAACACAACAAGAGCTCAAACTTCTCTTAGCAGCACGTGGATTTCACTTAAAAAAATGGTGCTCAAATCATCCAAAACTTCTAGAAGACATACCACATGATGACTGAATCATAAATTTAGATCTCAGTGAAGGCACTCACAAACCAATAAAAACATTGGGATTACATTGGGTCCCTCAGACAGACAATTTTTGCATCAAGGTAAATCTCACTGAGCGCACAACAGCTTCAAAACGTACGGTAACTTCAGAGCTCGCAAAACTATTTGACCCTCTTGGTCTCTTAGCACCTGTCGTTGTCCAAGCAAAGATCTTCATTCAACACCTGTGGCAGAATACCTTAGACTGTGATGAACCATTGCCTCAGGAGCTTTGTATGAAGTGGAACGACTTCCGCAGTGGCTTGAAGACATTAGAAGATTTCAAAAGAAAAATACACATGTTTTATAATGAAATTCCCGTTACAACGCAACTTCGTGTGTTCGCAGACGCCTCCGAAAAGGCGTTCGGCGCCGCGGCCTACATCCGTGCAACACTAAAAAATTGAAGAGTATGTGTCCGCTTGCTATGTGCAAAATCACGAGTGGCTCCCCTAAAACAACAAACTCTACCTCGGTTAGAGCTATGTGCGGCAGTTGTCGCAACGCAACTCGCCCATAAGGTCAATGTTGATTTGAATCGTACAAATCAACCGACATTCTTATGGACTGACTCCGAAATTGTCCTGTCTTGGATCAACTCACAGTCATCTTCGTATAAAACATTTGTTGCAAACAGAGTATCTACAATATATCAGGACAGTGGCGGACTTCAGCCATCCAAGCTGCTGACAAACGCATTATGGTTCCACGGGCCAATGTTTCTTCATGGAAGCGAGTCTTTGTGGCCATCATGCTTCTCACCTCAGCCACTCAAGGCAGATCACCCTGAACTAAAAAAGGTCGTTATGGCTGCAACCTCAACACAGAACTACGGTCTCATATATACAATTAATCATAAAAATTCGTTTGGAACCTTGCAACGAATTACGGCATATGTTCTACAATTCACAAGGAACTTGAGAATACCTGCTCGAGATAGACCAACGCATATTTCACTTACACCGAAGGAGCTAGACGATTCTCTGCATCTGATTGGACTTTGCAGAAGACATAAGGCAACTACAAAGAAATCAGACAATTGATAAAAAAAGCCCACTTAATAGTCTCTCACCAATCTTGGATAAGGAAGGTGTTGTTCGAGTAGGAGGACGATTAAAAAATTCGGAGTTATCACAGGACACAATGCATCCCATTATCTTAATTTATAACGATTCCTTGGCAAGGCTCCTATTCATCATGCTACATAAGAATAATAAACACTGCGGCCCACAAGCTCTTTTAACCATAATGCGACAACGGTTTTGGCCAATCAAAGGGAAGATCACAGCGCGCTCAGTGGTGCAAAAATGCGTCAGATGCACTCGAGCGCGACCACAACTGCATCAACAAATCATGGACAACTTACCACAACCCAGTGTCGTGCCTTCCCGGCTCTTTATCAACTCCGGTGTAGACTATTGTGATCCATTCTGGATACACCACAAGATCAGGGGCAAAAAGCCAACGAAGGCTTACATAGCCGTATTCTGCTGTTTTGCCACCAAGGCAGTTCATCACAATGCGATAAATTTTGTCGGTGCAAAAAATCTGCTGGAACTATCTGAAAGTATACACTCAGAGAAAGCAAAAGAAGCCATCATCACTGCTTCAAGCGCTAAAGGAATACATTTTAGTTTCACCCCGCCAAGAGCACCCCACTTCGGAGGCTTATGGGAAGCCGCCGTAAAGTCTGCAAAGCATTTACTGGTACGCAGTGTGTCAACCGAATCTTTAACTTACGAAGAGTTGGAAACCATCATCATAGAAATTGAAGCCATCTTAAACTCACGTCCGCTGATCCCATTATCAAACGACCCAACTTGTCTAGAAGCGCTTACTCCTGGCCATTTTCTTATCGGTGAAGCTCTTACCTCACAAGTGGATAGCAGAGCCAAAAACCTTAAGGTATCAGGCATATCACATTGGAAACTTGTCTCTCAAGTAAAACAACAGTTTTGGAAAAGATTGTCCACGGAATACTTGAGCGAGCTTCAACATCGCTATAAATGGAAATGCAAGTCCAGCAATTTTAAAACAGGAGACATGGTGATTATTAAAGACGACAACCTACCGATCATGAAATGGCCATTAGGAAGAATTCTCAATGTCTATCCAGGTGACGACGGTACCGTTAGAGTTGTAGAAGTAAAAACACTGAATGGCGTGTTTAAGCGACCAGTCCATCGATTGGCTCCGTTGTGTTCTGAAGATGAAAAAGAACCGTTAGAACAAAAAAGGTCAAGAGACGACGAACGCAACCAGATTCCACAAAAACGCATCAAGACTCTAGACAAGCCGATATTGCTTACCTTAGTAATATCACTTCTACTCATCCCTGTAGTTTTGTGCAATAACATAGCGGTCACACAATTTCAGGAAGATCCAGGACTGTACTTTGAGGGAATGGGAACAGTAAAACTCATCACGGCAGAATGGAAATTAATGGTTTACTATGATCTTACGCCCTTCATATCAGAAATAAAATCCTTGGCATCAGGTTTGCAGACGCTGCAGTAACTGTGTCCCACAATAAAAAGACATTCGATGTGCAGTATTTTGTCAAACAACTTAAATCTAATCAAAAATGAATTACTCCAAGAAGAAGAACTAATCATAAAGAGACGCGTCAAAAGAGCTCCGTTTAACATTGTCGGAAACATTGCGCGATCACTATTTGGGGTTCTGGACTCCGAGTACGCCGATGAGATATCACAAACCATTAATAAAGCAAAACTAGAACACGGTCATCTAGCAAGTCTATTGAGGAACCAAACATCGATAATTGATTCAACCATCAATATAATCAAACTAGATGAGATTAACACGCAGCAGAGGCTAACTGAAATCACACAAATGATTGAGCAAAACCAGAATGAACTCTTTAAAGAATCCGCTGAAATTAGCAACTCACAACTTGTTGGATTGCTGTCAACCCATCTTACGTTAACAGCAATAACTTTGCAAAAAATAGAGACGGAAATCATAGCTGTTCTTACGGATGTTCATAATGGAAAAATAAGCCCGATGTTGCTCTCACCACAACAATTAAAAAATGAAATTACGACAATTAAGGCTCATCTCCCAATGTCACACATGCTTCCGACAGACGACGAGAATTTGATTGCACTATACCAACTCATGAACGCAAAGGGAGCTGTTACAAAAAATGAGGTAATATTTGAAGTAAAAATACCCCTTGTTGACCAGCAATTCTTGGAGCTTTTCAATATAGTGCCAATTCCAACGGTAAAAAACAAATTCCTAATTGCTATCAACCCAGACAAAGCATATCTCGCAACCAACTCACATAGAGATGAATACGTACTGTTTACGCCAGATGACATGTCTAGTTGCATAAAAGCGAAAGATGACGAATACCTGTGCCCAAACCAACAATCGAAACTTCGACGAAATAATAACAACGATCCTTGTGAGATCAGTATGTTCAATAACCAATCAACCACCAATTGCAATATCCACAAAATACCAACTCCGATGTTTTACTCCCAACTGAAGCATAAAAATAAATGGATCTTCGCCACTACTTCTGAAATCGAGACATCAACAGTATGCGGTACGGAGACCACACTCATCACACTCATAGGTACCGGATTGATGGAAATAGGCCCAAACTGTGTATTAAAAAACAGTTTAATGACCATACAAGGACATTTTGTCATGTCAACCAGCATCCATACCTCACTCATAAGACAAAAACACCTCAAGTCAATCAGTAAGCCACCGGAACCAGACGGTCTGCCCACTCATGCAACACACCTCCAACAACGAATGCAATTAGAACAACTAACAGCCCTACAACAATAATTGAATGAATCCACCCTAACACACTTACCTCAACTAATCAACTCATTATGCAACATCATTATGCAGTTAGCTACACCGCATTAATTCTGTGCACTCTGGTCATCTTGACTCTGCTAGTTTGGAAATTCCGCTCAAGACATTCTAAACCAATTCCTACACCAGCAGTCAGATCCCAACTGTCCACAATCAACATTCCTGAACCTGATTCAATCACTTTTCGAACTGTGTTCAACGTGGCGGAGAATGTTAAAACATGCATGCATTAATTTTATTATTTCCGGTAATCAATAAGAACATACATTCTTACATATTCTAGTGACATAATTTAGTAATCAATAAGAACATACATTCGTACATAAATTTAGCGCATTAACTTTCTTACACAATATTTATTTTCAATTTATAAACTGCATACACCGCATTTTTATGTTCTGTAATTTGTTTATTAATTTTGTGTTCAATAAACCATTTATAATTAGGTCATTTGTTTTGTGCAACGTAAACGTTTTTTACTTCTTCATTCATTTGTTATTATTTAAGTTAAGCATTTTATTATTAAGTCATTTTTATATAAAAGAAAGCAAAAAATAAAGATAGTTCAGTCGTGTTTTTAGTAATCATATGTGTGTTTTACTTTAATACGGCTTCCTTCAGGTTTCAAGTGCTTGTAAGGAAAATTGTTATAAAGTTAGCGTCAATCTGAATTTATGTGTTTAGATTGAGTCACGTTAACGAAACAAACATAAACAATATATTTTAGAAACGTTCTTTTAAATCAAAAGGTTCTTATACACACTTTATTATTTTATTTTAAGCAAATACAATTTTTTTTTTTGTTATTTTGCCTATTTGCTTATATTTGGTTATATTTGGTATTGAACATAAAAAAATTATAAGATACTAAAAATATCACCAATTCACAATTCTTAAAAAAAAAAAATTACAACGGTAAACTATACTATAGTTGTCTTCTTTATACTTGTAAACAAAACTATGTTGTCATAAATATGTTAAAAATAGTGATGTGAACAACATTTTTTTATAAAATCGTCATTTTGAGGATAAAAATCAGCAAATCGCACTTTACGATTTTTACAATAAAAAATCGGCAACAAAGCAACACTAACAAAAGCACATAAAAATAATCACAAACAAAACAAAAAACAAACAAAATAATAATATAATATAAAAACACACAAACTACGTAAAATCAATTAAAAACATAAACATAAAAACATCAACAACAATAGATCATCATCATCGTCGTTGCTGCCATCATCCATTGTTGCCCGTTCCAGAAGCCCCGTCGTTGACACTGCATAATTTGTAGAGCCGAAGCCAATCAGGGAGTAATTCCGACTCTAGTTTATCTGAACAACAGGTAACAAGTGTAGAAAATATTTGCGTAAAAACCTTAAATTTGTAATTTAATCAAATTTAAGAGATTTTTGTTAATTATTCAACAATTTATCACTCTTTGCAAGTCGTACACAAAAAATATTCTTTACACTTCACTTTGAAATTTTTTATTTGTTTAATTTTTTATTTTATAATATATTTAAAATAAATACACAATATTCGCGTGTTCATTTTTATTTTTTATAAAATAATTAGATTATTATTTATCACTATTTTCTTTTGTGCTTTATTCTTTTATTCGTTGTTTATCAAATTATTCAGTTCAATTCCACTTGTCCTATACCACTTACATTAATTTATTAACATCAGCTGTTAACAGTGTATCACATTTACACTAGCATCGAAAAGTGTATTTTCATACAAATTAAAACTATTACGTTGAAAGTGCGTGCACACTAGCTTCGAAAAAAATTTATTGCATATAATTATAAAATATTAAAAAGTGTGTTCATACTTTAAATAATAATTTTAAAAACTCTGTATGAAATTTTAATAAATAAATAAATAACTTTAACGATAAATTCAAAGAAATATCCGAATATTGTATAAACGACGTGAGAATAATTTTGAAGTTGAGATTAAATATATATATTTTTTTTAATAATTCTAAATACCAAAGCAGAAAGTTATTAAATATATTTTACCAATAAATTAATTTGGTATTGGAACATCTGGTATATTATCTAATATTGTCATATGACCTAAGTCAAAATACTCCTTCATGAAATCATGATACATTTCTTTCATAATATTATCTTAGCAAATTTTTCGTTCCAGTGACAGAAATCGTCTTTTAGCGGTTTCGAAAGATGAACCTAACGTTTTTGTATCAGATTTGAAAGGCAAAGAGACTTCAAATCGTCCTGACGTTAAACGTCGTACTGAATTTCTAAAGATATCCTCATATTGTTGCTGTTCCTCAGAATATATTTTTGTCGATTCTTTCGAAATTTCTTCCAATTCCCAGAATTTTCTAACAATTGAATCTACATTGCTCTCGTTTTCTATTGAAGTACTTAAATGACGAAGTTGGTTGTAATTCGAGCCATTTGATTGATTATACTTTCCAGTAACAATCCAACCAAGTGAAGTTTTCTGTAAAATAGGAAGGCTCGGACTAGCCTTTATTTTATTTCCTATACAAATCATATCAAAAAAATACTTCTGCGCCTATAAGAAAATCTATTTTCTGAAGTTTATGAAAGCTAGTTCTATATTTTCAGGAACATTAAAGCTAGTTGTACTTATTATCTTATCAGGTTGTAAATTCGTTATTAAACTCAATACCCAAATCTTCGACGTAAAGTGAATAGAGTTTACCCTCGACGTGACAGTTAAATTTACACAAGATCTCGAAAATTAATTTGTTTGTCTAATACCATTCAAATTCAATCTGCTTCCTTCCCTTTTAAATCGTAGTAGCTGTGCAAGTTCTTCAGTTATCAAGTTTGGCTTAGAACCGGAATCTAAAAGAGCTCTGGCTAGTATAAAATCACCATAACTATTTCTTACTTTGACTACAGCCGTCGCTAAAATAATTCTTTCATTCGAAGATGAATAATTCACGGAAGCATGAGAAGTTGGCGGCTGTGAAATACAGGCTCAGCAGTAAAAGAATGTCAATTATTAATTATATGTTAATATGATTTACAAAACAAATATTTATCAGCAGACTGTTTAGATTTTGTAACATTTAATGATGTTTTACTATTTTTTTTTTTTTTTGTAGAATTATCTTCAGTTTTATTCTTATTAAACGTCGGCCTTGAACTTGAAGACTGCAGCAATATACTGATATTGTTTGTTCAAGGCGGCTTCACAGTCAGACCATAGTAGCTGCTTTTCGAAATCTAGCTGTTCTTCCCACTTAGATTTAAATAGCATTTGTTATTTTCTTAACGTCGCCTATAGATAAAAGCGAATCATATATTGCCGAAACAGTATCAATCATGCTCTGGAAGATCAAAAAGTTTGACAATATTATCTTTAAACTGTCTAATGCTTTGGGGTAATTATCTTCTGAAATCTGAAAAGCTTTGACTGTACCCAAAGCTTCGTCGGACAAGCATGATATCAAATGATTAAATTTTTCTATGTCTGTCAACGTCGGATCATTCTGGACTAAGTTCTCAAATAACCTCATAAAATGTTTATAATCGGAATATTTTCCGCTGAATTTAGGAAGCTTCATATTTGGGAGTCTTGACTATTGTGACTGAACTCTAAAAAATGTTTCAGGCACATTTGTTTTCCTATTTTTAGCCAAAAGACTCAAAAACAAAGATTTTGTGGTCTTGTTTTCAAGCTCAGCTCTATCATCATTATCGGGATCTAAATTATCCACTTCTGACTGAAGCTTCATTGCTTGCACAATATAATTTGTAAATCGTTTTTTCCCGAATGGATTGTCGAATTCGCACAATATTTAGTACAACTTTAGCCTTCTTTGTTAATAATTTTTCTAAATTTTTTGATTTGGAAGAGAATCTTAGCGTCTTTTATCAGTCATTATTAATTATCAAAAACAAAATTCCTAAAAGCAAAATTCAATAATACCAAATTAATTTATTGGAAACATCTGGTATATTATTTTATTTCAATGCTTCTTGTCGAACTTCTTCACAGGTATCACTTAACGATTTCTTAATGGTTGGTCTTACAATACAAGAGGAATTATATTCGACATTAATCCGTTTTCGATTACATAAATATGCAATGACTGCCGATATTGAGAAGATGTATCGTTAAGTTTTAATTGGCGAAAATGATAGAATTTATCAATTAATCCTTTGGAGGCAGAATCCGTCTGAAAATTTGAAAGTGTTTCGATTAAACACTGATTCATTTAAGCGACTTATTCAAAGAGACTTTACCTATCGGTTCAAAAGTTGTTCGCGGTGATTTCTACGTGGATTATTTGTTAACTGGAGCTGAAAGCTATATATAATTCGCAACCAGGTCAGTGAAATTTTAAGTTCAGCTGGTTTTAAACTAACAAAATGGTTCTCAAATCATTCTGACTTTATAAGTTCATTATGAAATGAAAAATTACTCCATAATGATACCGATCCAACTAAAGCTCTTGGCATACATTGGGTTCCGAAGAATGATTCATTTAAGTTCCATTTGGAAGACAATTTTCAAAATTTGAAAGCGACTAAAAGAAACATTTTATCAGCAAAATAGTTTGCAAATGTGTACATTACTTCTGCTATAAACCTAAACTTATGTCCCAAATAATCGGAAATTTCCCCACTAATAGAGTGAGAGCTACTCGACCGTTTTTATCTATCGGTGTAGACTTTTGTGGTCCCGTTAACGTTTCGTTAAGAATTTCGTGTGTTTCACTTCTAAGGCGATACATTTAGAATTAGTATCGGATCTGTCTACTGATTCCTTTCTTCTTTCTTTTAAAAGGTTCGCTGCCAGGAGAGGACTTCCACAGACGGTGTTTTGCGACAACGCGACGAATTAATGAAAGACCTTCAACAAATGTTCGACAGGAGTCGCAAGGTCATAGAGTCATACGCAGCTTCATCCAGGGTGAGGTTCAACTTCATTCCACTCCGGGCGCTCCACTTCGGAGGACTTTGGGAAGCCGCAGTCAAGCAGGCAAAGTTCCTACTTCTGCGAGTCGTAGGCAACGCATCGCTAACCCCAGAAGAGATGGCAACCATGCTCGCAGAGGTAGAAGCGGTGCTGAACAACCGTCCGCTAGCACCGCTGTCTCCAGACCCGAACGACGGCGAAGCGCCAACTCCAGCGCACTTGTTGTTAGCAGTGTCTGCGTTCGCTGCCGCCAGAATCCCCAGAAGGCGTGAGATACAAAGAGGCGAAGTTATGGAAGTGTTGCGGTCTCAAGCAGACATTCTGGCAAGCCTGGTTTCGAGACTACATCGTAGGTCTTCAGGGCAAAGCCAAGTGGCACGAGGCCAAGCCCAATCTCCGAGTCGGTCAAGTGGTAATAATCCACGAAAACAATTACCCGCCGCTGAATTGGCTGAACGGGAGAGTCGTTAACGTCGTCGAAGGCGAAGACGGCAAGGTCAGGGTGCGGAGACCATAAGAGACATAGTTAGACGTCCAAACCTCAAGCTGGCTCCACTACCTGATGAGTAAAGACCTCAGTCCTTCACTGAAGCCTGAATGTTTGTCCATTTTTTTATTTTTTTTTTCTTTTATTTTAAATTTTCAATTTTTTATTTATTTTTATTTTTTGTTTTTCTTTTTCAATAATAATAATAAATAATTTGAATTTTATAATAATAACAATAATAAAACAATAATTGTTTACGCGTACAGTGTAAACAGTCACTAATTATTGTTCAGTGGCTGTTTTCTATGTTTTACCCTTTGGCGGCATTATTTGACATTTTTCCATCTCCTTGTTGTTATACATAATTTTTGTAAATCACTTACTTTTGTAAACCCCGAGCGTACGGTACGTACAAATTACGAAAAAACCCCGAGCTAAATAAAACCTCAAGTTATATAGAAAAAATTCTAATACCCGTTTTTTTTATTTTCTGTGTATATTTTCGATAAAAATATTTCAAGCAAAAAATTTTTTTGGTCCTTAACCGGATATTTAAGAAACTCCCCGTGAACATGAAATATTTTTAAGAAAATATTTTATTTTCAGAACCCTCCTTTTGGAAACCCGCACTCCTTTTTGGATAAATAATGTTTTGTTTTTATTCTTTTTTTAAACATCCCCTAATTCCCTCAAACAATTAAAAAGGTAAGTTGTTTGAATTTAAAGTGAAAAGTGCAAACAAAAGAGATACAAGTGAAAAAGACAAAAACCAACAAACAAGATCAGTGCTAGAAACACAAATTGCAGTCGGCAAAACAAAATTGAACAAAAAGTGGCAAAATTCCCTTTGTTATTTTTTATATTACCCCAAAGTGTTTTTTTTTTATTCGCGTGTGATTTTTTTAACAGTGATAAAATAAAAGAATGTTTGTCCATTTTTTTATTTTTTTTTTCTTTTATTTTAAATTTTCAATTTTAATTTTATTTTTTGTTTTTCTTTTTCAATAATAATAAATAATTTGAATTTTATAATAATAACAATAATAAAACAATAATTGTTTACGCGCACAGTGTAAACAGTCACTAATTATTGTTCAGTGGCTGTTTTCTATGTTTTGTAAATCACTTACTTTTGTAAACCCCGAGCGTACGGTACGTACAAATTACGAAAAAACCCCGAGCTAAATAAAACCCCAAGTTATATAGAAAAAATTCTAATACCCGTGTTTTTTTTATTTTCTGTGTATATTTTCGATAAAAATATTTCAAGCAAAAAATTTTTTTGGTCCTTAACCGGATATTTAAGAAACCCCCCGTGAACATGAAATATTTTTAAGAAAATATTTCATTTTCAGAACCCTCCTTTTGGAAACCCGCACTCCTTTTTGGATAAATAATGTTTTGTTTTTATTTCTTTTTTTTAAACATCCCCTAATTCCCTCAAACAATTAAAAAGGTAAGTTGTTTGAATTTAAAGTGAAAAGTGCAAACAAAAGAGATACAAGTGAAAAAGACAAAAACCAAAAAACAAGATCAGTGCTAGAAACACAAATTGCAGTCGGCAAAACACAATTGAACAAAAAGTGGCAAAAACCCCTTTGTTATTTTTTATATTACCCCAAAGTGTTTTTTTTTATTCGCGTGTGATTTTTTTTAACAGTGATAAAATAAAAGTGTTAATCCCTAATTTTTCATTTCATTTTTGCTTTAATTTTTATTTTATTAAAAAGTGATCTTTATTTTATTATTGTAGTTTTCTTTTTTGGATCCCTATTTTATTTATTCTCTATTAACTCCTCTGTTAACAAAAGCTTTTGTTTATTACAATTTAACTCAACTGTGCTAGTTTAAAGAACATAGCACAAAAGAGAATAAATAAAACAAATTTTTACTCGTTAGTTTTTTTGTAAACAAAAACAGACAGACACGCGAATAATTAATAAATATTTCTTGTGTTTTTTGATAATAATAAACAAACAAAAATATCGTGTGTGTCGTTTCTAGTGACTGAGAGTGTTTTGTATTTTAATAAAAACAAAAACACAGTTTATTACTCCCTCTTGTTGGTTGTTTCTTCTTGTGTTTCTCTTGTTACACAATTACCATAACACTAGTGCTGTATAATTTTTGTCAAACGAATAAACCGGTTACTACTAAATTTTATTTGATAAAGTGCACTTTTACTGTTCACTTTATTAATTTAATATTGTTTTACCCGGGATAAAATAAATTTGAAGAATAATTTACATATTTTTTAACGAAAATTAATTTATTCACTTACCCGAAAGTAAGTAACCGTGTTTATTTATTATCTGTGCTAGTGTATTCATCATTTTTATACCATTTGTAACTGTGATTTTATAATTAATTTTTTTGTTTCAAAATATTTTTAACCCGAAATTTTTACGAAAATTGTGATTAAACCCCTTGGAATTTCGAATATTTGTTCTGAATTAGTGAACAAAGTATAAAATCTCTTTCGCTATTATCATTTTACCCTATTTTTTTGAAATTAAACTCTACTTTTTTATATCCACCCTTTTTTGATATTTACCCTTTATTTTTTTGAAACATTACTCTATTTATTTTTAAATTTATACAACTTTGTTGAAAACTTATTGACTTTTTTCGAATTTTTCCCCGTTATTTGCAAAATTTATTTTTTGTTTTTTATTATTTTTACCCCTTTTATATAAAATCTCAATTTTAACGTGATAATTTTCAAGTTTTTTTTCAATTAATTTTGAAATAATACTTTTTATTAAAAAAAAAGAAAGCTAATTTACCCCTTTTTTGAACGACTAGTTCGATTTTTAGTTTTAGCACATTTTTAATAGCATTTTTTTCAAAATTACCC
Source organism: Protocalliphora azurea (assembly GCA_932274085.1). NCBI lineage: Eukaryota > Metazoa > Arthropoda > Insecta > Diptera > Calliphoridae > Protocalliphora > Protocalliphora azurea. Next base: position 60,503,471 of record OW026520.1, read on the forward strand.
AATACAAATTAAGATCAAAAATGGATCTATCAGCTTTGATTCGTAATACAGATCATTTAGCAGATTTTGAGGCTTATGTTGCCATTATACCCGTTTCTGAACACAGAATTGGTTCGTTAGTTAGTCATGAAAAGGTACTTAACCGTTTATGGGAAGCTGTTAGTTCAACATATGACACTTTGTTGATTGAGGCTGAACAAAAGAAATGTCCGCAAATTGTCGAGGTTAAGTCCCGATATATTTGCTCTTATAGCACATATACCCGTGGTATATCATTAATTACGGCCCATATGGACCGCTTAAAATCGGCCGCTCAGGCTGAAAAGTTAATGGAAACATCAATACCCATTATGAATTTACCCCCATGTGATACCCCTAATTTCTATGATGACTATAAGAGCTGGCCCTCTTTCCGAGACATGTTCTCTGCGTTGTATGGCAATTACCCCCGATTAACACCAGTTCAAAAACTGTATTATTTGTTGCAAAAAACTGCCAAAGATGCCCATGATGGCATACAAACCGTCCCGTTAATTAACGATGGCTATGCAATTGCATGGAAAAAGCTGGTTAACACGTATGAGACCAAAGGGGCCCTAATTAATGAACAGCTTCGTACTCTTTTAAGTATTAAACCTCTATCCCAAGAAAATGGTCCAAGTATAAAAAATCTACAGCGGACTATTAATGATTGTATTACGAATCTTTCATTGCTTGAAGTAACCCCAGAAGTTTTTTATCACGTAATGTTAGTATATATTTGTGCTACAACAGTCTGAGTCTTTGGGAACAGTCAAAGAAACTTTGTACGAAAACTCCTAAATGGGAAGATATGGACGCATTTCTGACCGGTCATTTCAAGACTCTTGAATCGATTTCAGACTTAAGGCAGTCTCAATCGCAATCCGTTCAAAACCCGAATAAAAATTTGAGTACTGCAAACCCCCGTAAAAATACCAATTTTAATGTCTCGAAAAAATCTTCAAATGATTCAAGGAAAGTCCAAAGTTTCGCTACAAAAACTGTTTCCACCCCAACAACTTGTCGTTGTTTTATGTGTCAAGGATCACACCCCCTAAGACTTCGCCCTTCCTTTTTTAACTCAGAGTGTTGATGAGAGAATGTCGACCGTTAAAAAACTTAAATGTTGCACAAATTGCCTTGCGACCTCTCATGAATATAAAAACTGCAAAAGTGTTCATGTTTGTTCCCTTTGTAAACAGAGACATCATGCCTTGTTACATAGAGATGTAAGACCACAGGAACACATTCCCAGAGTAGTTTCATCCCAACCACCTTTAGCTACTGGTTCTGCTATTACCTAGCAGACCACTCAGAGTATAAACCTAGCAAACAATCAAATACAAAGTCGCTCAAAATACCCATACTTATTCAGCACATCTGAACCAAAACCCCCATTCTACAATCCTATTAGGCTCGAGTATATGTATAGTCCACATTAACGATATCAGTAGTGCGATTCAGTAACTTTTAACGATTCGACAATCGCAAAACTTGTCAATAGCATTTGTTGTTTGCAGTAACGATCGTGTGATTCACTAAGTACTCTTAAACAATTGTATATAACTATCATTTCGTGTGACAGCTCTCCGCAAGGAAAAGCCGAAATAAAAGTAAGGTTAAAAACCAAATAAAAAAGAAAAAACAAACAAATTTGAGACAAATCGATTTTTTTTTTAACAGTTTTAAGACGGTGATTGATTAAATTATCTCTTTGATATTATGATGTATTTCTTTTTATGATTTTCTTTAGAATGACCACTACTCCTAAAAGAAGATTCGAAAACGTAGAAGCACGGTCTATAACCATGGAAGCACAGACTACAACCACAAAACAAAGACTTAATCATTGGGTTGACTTTTTGGCTAATTTTTGTCAATATATTAACAACACAAAAATTTTTATCTTTAAGTTGACGCAAACAAATATCATTAGAAATGATAGAGAATAAAGAAATCGACAATTTTGTTGTTTACTAATTTTAACGATTCCATTATCGTTAAAACAAGTTACTGAATCGCACTACAGATGTGCTGCCCGAGCGCTGGTTGACCCCGGTTCGCAATATTACAATGACCGATGTTATGTGTACCCATATGGATATTCTTTTCGGAGGAAATGTTTATCCAAAAATTTTAACTACGGATATTAAAATACATCCAAATGGCAACCTGATCGCCCAGAGAACAGTTTTCGGTTGGATAGTAACAGGTGAAGTTCTTCAATCGGAACCCCTGCACTCTGTTGCAAACTTTTGCTACCAAATTGATTTAAATAATCAACAACAAAGTAAGTGGACGAGAAGATAAAAAAGTAAGATAACAAACTACTCAATTTGATGTGAACAAAATTAATCAATTTTGCAGCGAAATAAACGAAATTTATTAAAAAAAACTTTTAAGAGATTCAAAATTACTCAATTTTGTAGCGAAATAAACAAAATTTATTAAAAAAAACTTTTAAGAGATTCAAAATACGGTTAAAAAATGCAAAATAAGGATTTTCAACATTTTAGTTATATATTATTTTGAACTCCAGGTCGAATTGAGTGATCTGTTCCTGGACCAGACCACTTGGAAGTGATAGAGGAGGGTCTCAGCTTCATTGTGATATACATTTTATTTAGCGATATAGTTCTTAGTAGAACAAAGTTTTCAAAAAAAGATTTTTTTAAATTTCACTCCAGGAACATTTTGGACCCTAGGTCGAATTGAGTGATTTATTCCTGGACCAAACCACTTGGTGGTGATACTGGGACGTTTCAGTTTCACTTTGATATACATTTTATTTACCGCTATAGTTTTTAGTAGAACAAAGTATTCAAAAAAAGATATATTTTTAATTTCACTCAAGGGACATTTTGGGTCATAGGTCAAATTGAGTGATTTGTTCCTGGACTGGACCACTTGGAGGTGATAGTGGGATGTCTCAGCTTCACTTTGATATACATTTTATTTACCGCTATAGCTTTTGGAAGAACAAAGTATTCAAAAAAGGATTTTTTTTTTTAATTTCACTCAAGGAACTTTTTGGACCCTAGGTCAAACTGAGTGATTTGTTCCTGGACCAGACCACTTGGTGGTGATAGCTTCAATCTAAAATACATTTCATTTACCGATTATAGTTTTTGGTAGAACAAAGTATTCAAAAAAAGTTTTTTTCATATTTTACTCAAGGGACATTTTGGACCCTAGGTCGAATTGAGTAATTTGTTCCTGGACCGGACTACTTGCAGGTGATACTGGAGGGTCTCAGCTTCATTCTGATATACATTACATTTACCGCTATAGCTTTTGGAAGAACAAAGTATTCAAAAAAGGATTTTTTTCATATTTCACTCAAAGGACATTTTGGACCCTAGGTCGAATTGAATGATTTGTTCCTGGACCGGACAACTTGGAGGTGATAGTGAGTAGTCTCAGCTTCAATCTAAAATACATTTTATTTACCGATATAGTTTTTGGTAGAACAAAGTTTTCAAAAAAACGGTGATGGAGGTGCCGGGACTGCAGCGCACCAGTAATTGATCTGGCAGCCCAGAAAAAAATATATTAACAGTTTAAAAACTTGGCACACCCTTTATACTAACTTAACCACCAAGACGAATTTTTACAAGGTGGTTTCGATTAGACATATTGCATTCAGTTTTCTGAAGTGTCAAACTGCATATATAAAAAATTTTTTAACCGAACCTTGTTAAATCTGCTTGGTACCCGCAAATTTTAGTTGCCATCAAGGAAACACAACTGTTTATTTAAAACAAAATTTCAACTCAATATGTCTGGGGAAGAATTAAATTGTTCAGAATTGGTCACCAAGTAATATTGGGAACAAGCTTACGAACGTGAAATTAAAAATTATCACAACCACGAAGATGGCGAAATATGGTTCGATGAAGATTCCCAAATTCGATTTATTAATTGATCGAGATCTAAAGATTGATTATAAAGTAGCTGATTTAATTAATGTAGAATCTTGCAAAGATTTGGGTCAATTTGGTATAGTACATGACGAAGGTACTTACGATGCGATCAGTTTATGTCCAGATAATCCAAAAGAAAAACGAGAATTGTACATGGAATCGGTAAAAGTTTTATTGGACGAGAAAAGTTTATTTATTATCACATCTTGTAACTGGGCTAAAGATAAACTGATCAATAGTTTCAAAGGAAAATTTGAGAAGATGTGCATACCAACGCAATCTTTCAAGTTCGATGGTAAAGTTGGTAGTGTTGTTATTTTGATATTTTTGTAATATATTGTTTTGAAAATATAAAAAATTAAAGAAATACCTACATTTTTAAAATTTATAACAAAGAGGGTAAGTCTTATATTTTTATCTTATTTTAGATAAATAATTGTGATGAACATCGTGGACATATAGTTCTGAATTTGTTAGGGTCTTTCCTCTTAAGGAATTGTCTTTTCAGTTGGTTCTTGTTGAAGTTACTTACGATCATTATATTATGTATTGGACTGGTGGATTTGATGTTTAATTTTTGTATGATTCATTATTCATTCTGAGGTGTATATTATATTTTTCCATTTTTCAGTATTTGAGCGATTAACAAGTATTTGACTCTAATGTGTGGTACCTGTCTGCTCTTTTTAGTTTAGAATTTGAATTGCTTCATCCCTATCTTTATGTCATGTTGATCTTTTTTGTTATTACATTTCGTTTTCCTTGGTCTTTTTACATTTGTGTGTTGGAAATTTGTATAAAGATTATTTGACATTTGTTTAAGAAGGAGTATGTAGTTTAAAAGTCCTATAATTTTTTCAGTTAAATTTTTATTATAAATTTGTCAATCTTTTATAAATATTTAAATTTAGAAGAATTACTTTTAAGTTGCAATTAGCATATATATATATATATATATATATATATATACATATCCAAAAAATGTCCCTTGAGTGAAATTTAAAAAACTTTTTTTTTTTTTGAATACTTTGTTCTATCAAAAAATATAGCGGTAAATGAAATGTATATCAAAGTGAAGCTGAGACATCCGACTATTATCTCCAAGTGGTCCAGTCCAGGAACAAATCACTCAGTTTGACCTATGGCACAAAATGTCCCTTGAGTGAAATTAAAAAAAAATCTTTTTTTGAAAACCTTGTTCTACCAAAAAATATAGATTAAAATGTATATCAAAGTGAAGCTGAGACGTCCCACTATCACCTCCAAGTGATCCGTTCTAGGAACATATCACTAAATTCGAACTAGTTCAAAATAATATATAATTAAAATTTTTAAAATCGTATTTTGCATTTTTTTAATATAATTATAGTACCATCAATAAACATACATTGTTTTATCTGAAAAAAGTATTTTAATCATATTTTGAATCTCTTAAAGGTTTTTTTAATAAATTTTAAAACATTTTTCTACCGTATACAGTAGTTTATTTTACTTGATTAGTTTGTTAACAAAGTTGCGGTGTTGCCACATAATTTACTTAATGTTGTTAAATTAACACTTAGCAGCACCGGAATTCAAGTCTGCAAAGCACAAATTGGTCGTTCTTGAACTTGGCAGCACTTTTATTTTGCTATCTTACTTTGTTAAGTTCACGCCGGTAAAAAAAAAAACGATTGTGCGATTTGTGTTTTGGCCAAAAAAAACTATGTCTTCAGACCTATATGGATTGTGTTAGTAAAATTTAATTTAAATAAATGCCAAACGATAACTTTTTCCACGATAAATTTTGACATATTTGCTAACAAAAATTTAAAAAAATATAATATATTTTTAAATAATTATTTGTTGTTATAAGAAAAAAAAATAATAATTTTATAAAATATACATTAAAATTCACAAACAATTTTAAGATATTTTAATTTATTTTTTATTTTATTATTGCCATAATTGTCTATTCATTTGTCAAAAATTTACGTCGTATCTATATCAGAAAATTTTTTATCAAAACGTCAAAAATTTATCAGGAGAAAAATTTTTCTAGTGTAGACTGAAGTTGTCAGTATTATTGCAGCATTAAAACAAAATTGTCAGCGCTCGAGCACTGATACCTTTATCTCGTAATTTTTATTGTTGTTTAGACTTTATACATGGTTTATTATGATATACTCTCTGCCCTATAAATAATAAAGACAAAAAATTATATGTAATTCATACGAAAATTTGAGGTTTGTTTTGATAAAAATTACATGTAGACGCAACGTTATATAGATAGTATAAGGAACTAGTAAAGAAACTCTCATTTGGTACCTAACAGCCCGTTTAGACGTAACATAATATGTAGCATTTTTGTGTCAGAGTGTCAAATTCGTTCTCTGAGAGAATTATTTCACGTGTAGATTCAAACATTAGTATTATAAGATGTATTATGAGACTGTTGTGAAGAGATTTTTCTACACAACCATCTTATAAGATGAACTGTAAAAAAATAAACCTATACGAAAGTTTGTTTGCGTGTGTGTACATGTGTATTTTGGAAATTACTAAAAAACAATATTTTTTTGAAATATTGTTTCCTTTTAGTGTTTGTTTTACATGTTTAAGAACTTTTTATAAAAATTGTGCTAAAATAGTGCGAATTGCTTAAATAAAAAGAACATGTTTGAAATAATTATATCTTATAGGATTTATTAGAATATTTATTATTTAAGTTTTAAAATAGTGTAAACAAAATGGTTACTCTCTTCTTCCGGCGTTATCTCACATATATCAGCCTTAATCTCAGCTGTAGATCTGGGATAACGCAGCTATCAAAAGTACGCAACGCTAAAGGCCCAACCACATACAATTCTTTTAATTCAACTGAGACTGACAGTTACAGAAGCACGTAAATACATTTTGACAATTGTTTTTCTCTTTTTTTGATATTTGTCAGAAATTTTAATTTCCAACTGAGAACCAAAATTTATTGTTTACATTTTATTATATAAAATTTTAAAAATAAAGTAATGCAACGACTCGTTTAATATGATTTATATGTTACGTAGAGAACAAATAATAGCAGATGATGCCACTGCATTCACTGCTTTTTGCATTGAATTTCAATGAAAATTTAAAAATTTCGGCGACTGATTTTAAGCCGGAGTGAGCTGACCACTTCGGCGGCGATTTATAAAGTAAGTAGACGATTGATTGACTTTGAGCCGGTCGTCTGTTTCTCTGTTGCGTAGCTGTCAGTTTCAATTGAAGCGAAAGTATTCTATGTGGTTGGGCCTTACATAGTGTCTACATTAGAGATTTTTTTTATCAAGACAAACGTCAAACTTAACGCGAATTTGTGGAAGGTGGCAACAGTTGCACAAAAACAACAATATGGCGTATTCATTATTGTTTTTTATATATGCAGTTTGACAACTGCAACAACCAAAATAATAATCAGATGTTTAACTAAGGTTACCTTATATATATTCGCACTGATTTTGACGCTTGTTTTGATAAAAATTTTCCTAATGTAGATACAAGGTTAAGAATGTGTTAGTAAAATTTTATTTACATTGGTGTAAAAACCACATCCACCACACTTCATATGCACACATAGTTGCAAAAACTGTAATTAAAAATTATAAAATATTTTTTTACATTTACATTCGTAATTTTAAACAAATATTAAACATTTTAATGAGTGTTGTATTTATAATAATTTAATTATTATATTTTTGTTGCTAAATATCAACAAAAATATAAATTATTTTAAAATTTATTATATTTCTTATACCGAAAGTTGCAATTGTTTTCGTTTAGTTTAAAATAAAAAAAAAAAAAAAAAAACAAAAATGAAACGACAAAAATATTAAAAAAATATTTTTTTTGGTTTTTAAAAAATAAATACGTTCGGAAATTAAAATGGGATAAAAGTGTTTAAAAAATAATTGAATATTAAATATTTGTTATTTGAAACGATAATTTTAGTCATTTTTGTTTTGTTTACATATCTCACAAGTGTGTTACTATGGTTATGTATTTTATCAACCTCATAACTGTCAGAAATTTTCTTTCCTACATACTTTGCTACCGTTTGGGAAACACTCTGTATATTGGTGTAAAATCCACATTCACCGCACTTCATGTGTAAACATAGTTGACAAAAAGTCGTATTAATAAATAATTAAATATATGTGGACGAGAAGATAACAAAGTAAGATAAAAAAAGTAAAAAGTGCTGCCAAGTTTAAAAAATAGCAACTTTGTTAACAAACTAATCATGAAAGATAACAATCTAATGGACCATAGGTCGAATTGAGAGATTTGTTCCTGGACCGGACCACTTGGAGTTGATAGAGGAGAGTCTCAGCTTCATTTTGATATACATTTTATTCACCGCTATAGTTTTTGGTAGAACAAAGTTGTCAAAAAAAGATTTTTTATATTTCACTCTAGAGGACATTTTGGGCCATAGGTCGAATTGAGTGATTTGTTCCTGGACCGGACCACTTGGAGATGATAGTGGAAGGTCTCAGCTTCATTTTCATATACATTTTATTTACCGCTATAGTTTTTGGTAGAACAAAGTTTTCAAAAAAAGATTTTTCATATTTCACTCTAGAGGACATTTTGGACCCTAGGTCGAACTGAGTGATTTGTTCCTGGACCGGACCACTTGGAGGTGATAGAGGAAGGTCTCAGCTTCATTCTGATATACATTTTATTCACCGCTATAGTTTTTGATAGAACAAAGTTTTCAAAAAAAGCTTTTTTCATATTTCACTCTAAGGGACATTTTGGACCCTAGGTCGAACTGAGTGATTTGTTCCTGGACCGGACCGCTTGGAAGTGATAGTGGAAGGTCTCAGCTTCATTCTGATATACATTTTATTTACCGCTATAGTTTTTGGTAGAACAAAGTTTTCAAAAAAAGATTTTTCATGATTCACTCTAGAGGACATTTTGGACCCTAGGTCGAACTGAGTGATTTGTTCCTGGACCGGACCACTTGGAGGTGATAGTGGAAGGTCTCAGCTTCATTTTGATATACATTTTATTTACCGCTATAGTTTTTGGTAGAACAAAGTTTTCAAAAAAATTTTTTCATATTTCACTCTAGAGGATATTTTGGACCCTAGGTCGAACTGAGTGATTTGTTCCTGGACCGGACCACTTGGAGGTGATAGTGGAAGGTCTCAGCTTCATTTTCATATACATTTTATTTACCGCTATAGTTTTTGGTAGAACAAAGTTTTCAAAAAAAGAATTTTTCATATTTCACTCTAGAGGACATTTTGGACCCTAGGTCGAACTGAGTGATTTGTTCCTGGACCGGACCACTTGGAGGTGATAGTGGAAGGTCTCAGCTTCATTTTGATATACATTTTATTTACCGCTATAGTTTTTGGTAGAACAAAGTTTTCAAAAAAATTTTTTCATATTTCACTCTAGAGGACATTTTGGACCCTAGGTCGAACTGAGTGATTTGTTCCTGGACCGGACCACTTGGAGGTGATAGTGGAAGGTCTCAGCTTCATTCTGATATACATTTTATTTACCGCTATAGTTTTTGGTAGAACAAAGTTTTCAAAAAAAGATTTGTCATATTTCACTCTAGAGGACATTTTGGACCCTAGGTCGAACTGAGTGATTTGTTCCTGGACCGGACCACTTGGAGGTGATAGTGGAAGGTCTCAGCTTCATTTTCATATACATTTTATTTACCGCTATAGTTTTTGGTAGAACAAAGTTTTCAAAAAAATTTTTCATATTTCACTCTAGAGGACATTTTGGACCCTAGGTCGAACTGAGTGATTTGTTCCTGGACCGGACCACTTGGAGGTGATAGTGGAAGGTCTCAGCTTCATTTTGATATACATTTTATTTACCGCTATAGTTTTTGGTAGAACAAAGTATTGAAAAAAACAGTGATGGTGGTGCCCGGTCTGCAACGTACCAGCCACTGAAATAAATGTAAATAATCTGGCAGCCCAGAAATAAATATATTAACAGTTTAAAAACTTGGCACACCTTTTATACTAACATGGCCACCACGACGAATTTTTAAAAGGTGGTTTCCATTAGACGTGTAGCCTTCAGTTTTCTGAAGTGTCAAACTGCACATATAAAAAATTTTTGGAGCGAACCTTGTTAAATCTGGCTTGGTAACGGTCAGATTAGTGTTTTTTTAATTGATTAAAAATATGATTTTTAAGTGATAATGGTAATAATATAACATTATTTTTATAAAGTTAGTATGTGAGTTTAAAAAAATAGTGAGTTTTTTTTTTAAATTTTGTGTATGGTAATAGAGCTGCCGCGTAATAAAAAATAAATTTAAAAAGGGGTTTTTTTAAATTCCCAAATAAAAAAATTATTTGTAATTTTGCAGAAATAAGTATTTTTTTATCGCCATATCGAAAAATTATCGCACAAAAGCAAAATAAAACGATCGCGAAATGGAACTCGGTACAAAAAAAAAACTATCGACATATCAAAAAAATAAAAATAAAAAATTATCGATATATCAAAAAAGTATCGCCATATTGAAAAAATATTAAGAAAAACTATCGTTTTATAGGTAATATATGAAATTACAAACGGATCGACAAAATTATATAAAATTTAGAAAAAAAAAAAAATCAAAACATGAAATTTAAAATGGATTTTTATTTTTTATTTTTTTATTATATATTTTTTAATACGCGCAGAAAGCTTAAGCGAAGGAAGACCACTATCAATAGAAGGAAGGCTCAATATAAGGAAGACTAAGCTTAAGCAAAGGAAGGCCATTAGAAGGAAGACAAAAAACTTACACACTTGGAAAGAGGGTAATAAATGTACATTTTCACTAATACCTTTTATTAATTTTAATAATAGAATTATTTTAATACTAAATATAGAAATTTTTAATAATAATTTTAATGTACTTTGTAAATTAATATATAATATAAGAATATATTAAGAATAATTTATAATTAGATAAATTAGTTTAATAAAATATTGATTTCAAAAAATTTTACAAATAAAAAATTTTTAACAATATATTATTTTTAAATTTTTTTTTTTTTTTTTGTTACATCTAGAGGCGAAATTTCATCATGAGAGTAACACGTAAGTTTAGTTATAGTTCAAATGATTTAAAGACCATACTGTTAAATTGCTCATTTTTAGAGGATTTGCAGATCATTTCTTCGAAAAATGTTAAATTATTTGAAATTATTATTTAATCGTTAAATGCTATTTGCAAAAAATCTAAATATAATAAGCTTCAAAATAATTTAAAAAATAGAAGAAGGATCTGTAGAATGGCAAAAACCGTGCTGAAAATACGCAAGGTAATAAAAGTAGACACATTTAATAGTGCTACGAATTTAAAATCTGATGTATCAGAAAATAATACTTTATTAGAATGTAATAAAATTTCAAATCCAAATACTAATGGAATGAAAGTTAATTCTTTTCCAATGAAACAAGAATATATATCGGAGTTATTAAATAGTCCAGATAATATTTCGGACATTGATAACGAAATTTTAATTAACTCGAATGATTTTATTGTGAAAGATTCACAGAAATCTTACCCATTGACTAACGAAGCAAACTTAATATTTGAAAATTTACCATTGAAGGATGATAATAGCAAGTTTAAAAATACACCAGAAAAGTTAAATTGTGGTTCTACAAAAATTTTAAAGATATTAAATTCATCGGAACAACAAACAATTTCTAATGATTCTTTTGCGAAAATTCTTAAAGATATTTTCCAACATTTTAAATTTGTTGAAGAATTTAAATCAAATTTTAAAACTATTAAGAATGATTTAACTAAAATTGTTGACGAATTAAAGAATATGAACGGTCATCAAATTATTAAATCTAATAAAGTAGAAAGTTGTCAAGAACAACAATTAAATGTTCAAAACAATGAACGCGATCATGTTCTTGGTCCCTTCGAAATCAGCGATGATTCATTGAATATGTCAAGCTTTATAACTTATAGAAAGATCCCAATGAAAAGTGCAATAGAACTGTGCTTCAAGGGGAATCAAAGTGTGCAAAACCTAAAAGAACATTTCAAAAGAATATTCTTGATTGTACATTTATTGTTAACTTAGATGTTGTACAAAAAACAAAGAACACAAAAATTACTAAGAAGAAAATCTTAGAAGATTTAGTGAGAGAGGCATATTTAAAACATAACAATGTTTGTATTTTATGTTTTTATAATGTTCTATATGGAAAAGACAGTACTTTTATGTACGCTTATTGTAAATTTAATGATTGCACAACTTTCCGATTTGAAATTAATACTAAGGGAAACGTTTCTGTTTATAGAACCAAAGAAATACAACATGCTGAAAATGAATCTCATGTTGGGCAAATCAGAGGATTAAAAAGATATATTATAAAAAACGACCTTAAGAACAATAAGGCATATTTGTATAGAAAACAGCAAATTTTAAATGCTGCGGATAATATTGCCGAAAAAGGCAATCTTCAAAATATACATAAGCTGGAAACATTAAGAAAATGTAAATCTGAAGGTAATTATGATAATTATCATCCAGATCCAGTTTACGCTCTTATTTTGATGAAAGATGGTCCGTATAAAAATTATATACAACTAGTTGCTTCTCCATTAACAGTTTATACATGGGAAAAGCATACGTTTGAAACTTTTTCCAGTAATGTAAAAATTCTTGAAGATTCAAAATATACATTACATATTGATGCATCTGGCTAAAGCGTGTCACACGTAAAATGTGCTGAAAAGAGAATTTTGACATATAAAATTGTTTTATGAATTTCAGAAAAAAAAAAAAAATTTTATCAATTGCGGAAGCAATTCTTTCTCGCCACACACTCAGTGAAATTTGTGCTTTTCTGGACAAATTTGTTCAAATTGTTCATGAAAGAGAGCAATATTAAATATCAGTTCAAACGGCCTTATTGCAGACGGGTTTGTACTGATGTAAGTCCCATATTATATGGCGCAGTGTTGGAAATTTTTAATAATCAAACATTATTGGAATACCTTATAGCGTGTGCTAAGTATCTAAATAATGTTAAATTAAATTCAAAGCTCAAACCTGATTTTGTTATCTTGCAGTGGTGTAAATGTCACTATATAAATATAATATGCAAAGATTTAAATTTAAAATTAGGTAAAAACCATATTTTAAGACCCTTGGTTAAGAATGCTTTAGTAGCGGCATTTAGTTTAAGCAGTATGGAAGAGTGTGAATGTTGGTTTAAACATATTTTTACTGTTTTATTGCCGCCGTTTAAAACTTCTTTATTTGAACAAAGTTTCGTAATATTACAACAATGCATAATAGAAATTACTGATGAAAACTTAAGCAGGGAATATACGATTTACGATTATGAAAAAATCGACTTTTTGGAATCAGTTGCATTTAATAGTCCTTTTCGGAAAATTTTTCTTTCGATATACGAGGACATTAAAACTGCATTGAAAAATGTTACAACAGGTCGTTGCGTAAATCAATACCGCAACGATGATATGTGTACGTTTTTGTTAAATAAATATTGCCCTTTTATTGTACTTTGGACAAACGTTATGGGCATTCATGTTGATGCATCTGGGAAGCATATAAGTAATGGCCCGATTGAATTTTCTTATTATTTGCAAAAACATGTTATACTACAGCACAAATCTGTAAGACCAGATGTTTTCGTTAAAATAATGAGAATTGATTATCTAAGTTCCTTAAAGCAGTTACGATGTAATTATAAAATGTTTGGATCAGTTCATAAGAAAATAGAGAATACAATTATTTTATGCAAAGATGAGTTAAATGAAAAGCATAACAATAATAGAATAATTAAAGAGCATTCTTATATTTGTTCAACTCCAAACGAAAAAAAAAAACAAGACTCCACACTGGATATAAGTGTTGAAGTAATAGAAAAAGAACACAGTTATTCTCAAGCAAGTGGGAATATTAAGACAGAGCCCGAAGGAGAATGGGGGAAGTTGAGTCAAAAAAAAAAAAAAAAAAAAAAAAAAAAACAAAACAATTCGATCAAAAATAATGCATGAAGCAAAGGCAAGTAAGAAGGTTTCAGAAATTCGTAAAAATAATAGTAATGCGATTCAAAAGATAACTTTTTTCTATTTAAATTTGATGAATTATTTTCTGAAATTAATAATAGAATAGACTCTATAAATGTTCGATTTACCGATTATTTAGAAACTTCGGACTGGATATCTTTAAATAATAATGAATGGTTGACTAATTTTGTTCTAGATACTTGCCTCCTAGTAATTATAAAAGAATGTAGGTCAGTCGATTGTTACAGTATGCCCTGCCAATCTGACAACATACAGCTTGAGCTACTGAAAATATTTATGAATAATCAACCAGAATTGTTATTTGTCCCCATTAATAGTCCAATCATTTTACATTGTGTGTTTTAAAATTTTCTACACATGAATTTATTTATATAAATTCTTTTTCAAATGAAAGTGAAGGAAAACGTACTTACAATTATTTTATTGTTAATATTGGAACTAATGAGTCTTCATGGCAATATAAAGAAATTGTAAATAGAGATTTGCAACCAGATGGATCAAGTTGTGGAATTTTTGTTTTATGTAAGCATCAAAAATTCTCAAAAATGCGTGTTAAAAAATATTTAATAAAAAAATAACAAATAAAAATCCATTTTAAATTTCATGTTTTGATTTTTTTTCTAAATTTTATGTAATTTTGTCAACCCGTTTGTAATTTCATATTTTACCGATAAGGCGATAGTTTTTCTTAAGATTTTTACCATATGGCGATAGTTTCCCGATATATCGATAATTTTTTTCTGCGCGATAATTTTTCGATATGGCGATAGAAAAAAAAAAAAAATAAAAAAAATATTTATTTCTGCAAAATTACAAAATATTTTTTTTATTTGGGAATTTAAAAAAATCCCATTTTTAGATTTATTTTTAATTACGCGGCAGCTCTATTACCATACACAAATTTTTATTTTTTTAAGAAAAAAATCACTATTTTTTTAAATCATTCACTTTAAACTCACACATATTAACTATATAAATTATTATTATCACTTAAAAATCTTATTTTTAATCAATTAAAAAAACACCCTGCTGTTTCTTTGGTGACAAATAAAATTCGACGGTTATCAAGCCAGATTTAACAAGGTTCGTTCCAAAAATTTTTTATATATGCACTTTGACATTTCAGAAAACTGAAGGCTACATGTCTAATGGGAACTACCTTGTAAAAATTCGTCTTGGTGGACATGTTAGTATAAAAGGTATGCCAAGTTTTTAAATTGTTAATATATTTATTTCTGGGATGCCAGATAATTGACCGTTTTTTTCAATACTTTGTTCTACCAAAAACTATTCCTATTAAATAATCTTTTTCGAACTTTTCAATTATGAGACCCTCCACTATCACCTCCAGATCATTTACTGGTACGTTGCAGTCCCGGCACCACCATCACCATTTTTTTCAATACTTTGTTCTACCAAAAACTACAGCGGTAAATGAAATATGAACAAAATTTTTTTGAAAACTTTGTTCTACCAAAAACTATAGCGGTAAATAAAATGTATATGAAAATGAAGCTGAGACCCTCCGCTATCACCTCCAAGTGGTCCGGTCCAGATCAAATCTCTCAATTCGACCTAGGGTCCATTAGTTTGTTATCTTACGATTAGTTTGTTAACAAAGTTGCGACTTTTAACTTGGCAGCACTTTTACTTTGTTATCTTACTTTGTTAAGTTCACGCCGACTAAATATATAATAACCAAAAAATACACCATTTTGATCGTTAAAGTGGCCCTCCTTTATGGATGTATTCAGATTCTCAGACTCACCACTTAGAAATTTGCGAACAGCCTAAAAACTAAGGAATACAAAGTTTTAGAATAATTGGAAAATGTTTAGAGGTAGCTCAAAGTGATCGAATTCTGCAAAATACAGATTTTTTCGAAATTTGACCGTGTATATCTAGCATAGATGTCTCATGATTATCGGTAAATTTTGACATGATGTATAAGACATCAAGACGAAACAATATGTTAATTTTTTCCCTCCGTCAAAGTTTGGATGAACTGTTATTTTACTTGGGTATTTTTGGTTAAAAATTACGTATTTTTCTTTAAATTTTTTTAATAACTGTTTCATTATTGGTAGGTAATTTTTTTTTTTTTTTTGATTTTTGCCATTTCAGAAAGGTAATAAATTGAGGAATTCAAAAAGATATAAACCAAGATAACATCAGTTGTAATAATTTTTTAATGGTTTAAAAAATTTAAAAAAATATAAAAATTTAAAAAATCGCTTTGAGCTATTTCTAAATTTATTCATTCTATAACTGTGTATTTTTTAGCTTTTAAGCTATTTGCAAATTTCTAGGTGGTGATACCGAGAATTTGAACACTTTCATAAAAAAGGCCACCCTAATTTCATAGTGCTATGCTTTTAACATTTTTAACTTTTATTTTATTTTTTTATTTTTAGTTCTTTTTTGATTTTTATTTTTGGAAAATATAGTTATTTTGTATATATGTATATATATATATATATATATATATACATAAATTATTTATAAAATTATAAATTCGAGAAATCAAAAAACAACTTATTTCTGGTCGAAAGAAAAAAACTCGTAAAATAATTTCTATTTCTTCACGAAAAATAAAAATAACTGTAATTTTTGATCGAAAAATATAAAAATCAGAAAATAACTATTAACCTCTGACTTTTATGATAAATGTGCAATGTGTTTAAAAAAGTAGTAAAATACTACACGTATGTGAACAAATGTGCTACGAATGTTATTTTAATAAAGAACTTCGCTAATTTTATATGTTGTTTACATCTCTCATAAGTGCGTTCAATTCACATTGCACTATTATGTGAAGACAGGGGACTTGTTGATAAAAAGAGAGCTAGTTTCTTTACTAGTTACATATGCTATAATGTCAATGATCCTAATCATTATTTCTTATTTATGTTGATTTCTTTAAGACAATACTCTGCTTGCTCAATAACAGACTCATAATGCTGAGTTTTTCCAATTTTCCATGCATGTGAACAATAAGTTTTTGCCTCGTGCATTAAACCTTCTCGTAGATAAGTTAGTCCCAAATTTGCCAGTAAAATACCTTCCTGAGATGTATCGTTTATACTTCTAGCAAAACGTAAAGCCTTCGAGATATGACTTCTAGCTTCTTCAAAATGTCCCATCTAATTTAATGCAAATATATAAAAAATACTTTGAGAAAAGAAGAAATTCGTATGAATGAATTCCATGAAATATCGATGAAAAAATTAAGTTTTTCTTCAAATTAAGCAGCCACTCACGCCATGAAGTAAAATGGACACCCACGTTTTTATGTTTTTTGTTTATGGAAAATTGTTAAACATTTTCGAAATATTTAGTTTTAAATGTTCATAACTTTTTTAGTTACAATCTGATTTCACTGAAATAAAAACCGTTGTAAAGGTAAAAAATAATTTGAAAAATATATTTTTTTTTAAAACTGCATTTTTGACTTTTAATTTTTGTACTTCATTTAAAATGTGGTTTCTAGTTAATCAATTCGTTAGTAAATTTTTCGAAAAAAAAAATGCCATAAAAAAAATTATTGTAAGTGCACAACTTAAAACATATAAAACTACGTACGTAAATATCCGGTTTAAATGATTTAAAAAATATTTCAACGGTATTTATATTCGTTTTAAGTTAAATATTTCAAAAATAAAATTTAAGTTATAAATTGCATTATATGAATAAATGCATTTATAATTTTTCAAGTGCATTTTTTGTATACTTTCTTCAACAAAAAAATTTAAAAGGTATTGTTTTAACAATTGACAATTTTAATAATCATGAATACGTATTTTCTCAATTTTTTTATAAATAAACCAAAAAATTAGGTTAAAAAATATTATGTTTTTAGTCTAAAACTCAAAAATACATGAAAAATGAGTTTTTGTATTGAGTAATTCCATTTTAAATTAAAAAAATTTTACCCTTAATTACCGATTTGGATAAAATTTGATGCATTTGTAGATGATACACAAGCATGTAAAATAAATTTTATTCATTTTTATTTTAAAAACTGTGGCATTCTATAGCTTTGAAAGTGATTAATATATTTTTTTAAATGAGCATAACTTTTGAAAGACGTAAAATACAAGCTTTGTCAATTCCACTGCAAAAAAAAGAATATATTTTTATATCTTTCATACAACAATATTATGGCCATTTAAAAAAATATATTAATCACTTTCAAAGTGTATCCTCTTCATCCTCTCTTATGCATCAAATTTTATCCAAATCGGTAAGGGTAAAATTTTTTAAATTTAAAGTGGAATATATCAAGTTATTTAAGAAAATAAAAAATCAAAGGGGGAGAAAATTTTCAAAAATGCATATAAAAAATGCATTTTTATTATACATGCATTTTTTAAAAATGAATTACTTTTCTAATTATGATATTGGAAATATCGCTATTCTAATGACTTTTAAATCAATGAAGTCGGCCTTTTACTTCAAAAAAATATGAATAATTAAAATTACAAACATAGTGAAATATTTTCACTTTTACGAAATTAAAAATGTGAATAAAATCGCGACTTTTTTAAAATTTTTAAAAATTAAAATATATATCGTTGTGGTTTTTCAAAGCATGTAAATGCCAAATATGATCTATGGTATTTTTCATATATGATGTTTCATGGAATTCATTATGTATAATTACATGTTTTTAAAGTACTTACATTTGTGCATGCTACGCTTAAATTATTTAAGATTGTTACCGCATCTTTGTTAACAGCTCCATGAATTTTAATAAAACAGTCATATGCATCATTAAAACATTGTTTAGCATATTTAAAATTGCTCTCTTTCATTAATAATTGACCAAACCTAAAAATATATGTATTTTAGTAATTTATTATATTACTACTAATATGTCTTGTTTCTTTTTATGCGAGGGTTGCCTTTTATTTTTGCAAAACGACAAAACTACGCAGCTTATGTGAAATCAGACAACTGAATCATAAAATATGGTGATATTAAGGGCTTATGTTCCCAGAAAATCTTTTTTAAACGATGGCTATTTCCTAAAATTAGTTAAAAAAACTTACTTATCAAAAATTTTAATTTAACAATACAAAGTTTTCATGCAATGATTTTATATGACATTCGATGTAGATTAATTGTAGATTAATTGAAAAACAAAATATTGTTTAACTTTAATCAACTTTTGGGTATGAAGCTCCATGTGGCCTTCTTATATCGCTGGAATGTGGAATTCAATAGTGGACGAATTTTTTGAAGGCCCTCTAAAAACGCTTGTTTGCGTGTGCTGATTATGCCACACCGACATATAGCATATCGTGAGATTGTGGAATTTCTGGGCAGTAATTCCACTAACATGTATTCAATATTGCATTAATATTTGAGCGTCCAGACAGTTTTTCTCGTTTACCCCATATAATTTAACAACCGTTCAAAAAATACTTGAAATGAAAAATAACAGCTTATGTTCTTGAAAACGTGTTTATTAGAATGTTACAGATATCGAAATTTTTATCTATCATATGAGTCCGAAACAAAATTCAACAGTATTACAGCTTCAAAGTTTGCCCAAACGCACAGAAGATGCATCCGGCCATAGCA
Organism: Protocalliphora azurea; assembly: GCA_932274085.1. Classification (NCBI taxonomy): domain Eukaryota; kingdom Metazoa; phylum Arthropoda; class Insecta; order Diptera; family Calliphoridae; genus Protocalliphora; species Protocalliphora azurea. The sequence goes on from OW026520.1 coordinate 60,523,079, forward strand.
CTAAAAATCAAACGTATTTTTGCGTATTTTTTCGAAAATCCAGACACTTAGATATCAAAGTACTGTTAGTTGTGAATCGTACGCAATCATTTGTCTGCTCAAAGTCTTCCAAGAAGTTGAGAATATTAACTGCCAAACCTGAATTATTCTCTTCTACGATAATGATAGCTTTTACGCATTTTTTATCAAAAGTTTGTGCTGTCCAGTAAAAACTTTTACTGGATTTATGTTCGCGTACCCAAAATCCAGTAAAGAAAGCCAAAATTGTAAAGAAGGAAAGAAAAATGTACGAAAAGTTAAAAAAATTATATTTTTGCATCAAAATTGTATTTAAAGAACATTAAAAAACAATAAATCTGTTTATAATAAAAGGACTAATTAAGTTTAATTGCATATATTTCGCTAAAAAGTCTGATAATTTTCGTAGTTGTTTTATGTGTGTTTGTTTGAACGAGCTGTTTTGTTTATTTTACTGGATTTAAAAAACTTTCTGTTCTCATACTTTTTTGTTTACAAGTGATTTTGGGAGTAAAATATTCAGTTTACATATATATATATATATATATATATATATATATATATATATACTAAAAATTTGAATTTTAATCTTTTTCATTCCTTAGCAGAGGCCACAGGAAACAGTACATGTCATATGAGGCGGCCGATTCATCAGGCTTAGGTCTGCGGAGCACACACGTATATGGTTCTTGGGTGTGGTTCTTGGTTGAAATCAACAAAAGAGGTGAGTTAATATTTTATTTCATAACTAGTCATAATCTTTATGACAGCAATGGAGATAGCACTCCTACGTTCATATGGGGAGACAGATATAGACATAACGTTAGCGAACCAGGGGGTAATCTTGTTAGCGACTGGAGTCATTGTAGGACCATAGCATGATATCCTTCAGTCTTGACTTTACGAAGTCAAAGGGAGTGCCTTATAGGAACTCTAGAAGGGCAGATTGGAAGTCCTTCAGTGAGTTAGTTAATAGATATCTAAGGGTTATCAAGGTCTGGAGGAATTCAGCTGACAATTCGTGGACTTAGTCTAACTTGGGTCCTTCAGCTTACTGATGTACAATCTTATGAGCAGACAAGTAGCGTCAGTGATAACCTACAGTCGGAATTAGGTGAAGGAAACACTGACACTCCGTGCGGAGTCTTTACTTGTTTACTCCCATCGGATGCGTCCCCAGGTGGCGGATAGGGGGGACTGGGCGAGAGGCCCTTTGTCGGCATTAATGCATCCTTTATATCACTCCCGGTCCTGGAAACGGATGGGCTTGCTGGACTGGATGCGGTGCAATTGATGTATTCTAATTAGAAATTTTGCCAAATTGAATGCATTCTCTGGCACTGGGTACGGTCTTGGTGCCATATGTTTCCCGCGGACCAAATAAACAGGTATCATGCACTTTTAAGATCAAGGTGGTAGGTAGCAGTGCCGATGATCTGAATGATTAGTTAGTGCGAAAAGAAACTAATCGAGAACAGCTCCCCTCTGATGCTGATGGCAAGTGTCAGTTGTCCGCGTACGCCGTCACTGCGTGACATGGTCTATATTTTACGTGCATACTCGTGGGACAAAAATTGAAGAAGAAAGATTTACAAAAACAAATAGGTTAAGGAAAAAAAATGACGAAGGGAAAATGGACGGAAGGGACTTGACTAGGGAGGAGGAAGCTACGGACGCTGACATAAGGGTTAGGGATAGGGTCGAGTTAGGGAAAAAGAAGGACGAAGTTCTGAAAGTGGGGAGCATGAAGATGAGGACGACGACATGGACTTGTTGAGACTACATAAGGACATCCTCATGCAGCACGGAAAATTACTGACCCAACTGACGGAGGAAGGTAGCCTGCTGGACTCGGCGACTTGTAGGATCCAGTGCGACGGAGGGGCTGGAGGACCTGACTCTTGAGTCCGATGAAGAACATGAGACAACTGTTGTCTCTGCTCTTGATCGGGGCAAGGAGATCGGAACTGCAGTCACTGCGACATCACTGGTTATGAAGCAGGAGAGTTCGTCGGGGGCATCAGGCATGTCCAGGCCTTTGGCCAAAACAATCGTTCGGCAGGAAGCGGTAGTACTTCCAATGGATGTGCAGGCCGCAACCGACAGTCGAACGAGGTTTGAAAAGGCAAAGAACGGCGTTAGGACCTCCATAGCTGCACTAAATAAGTTGGCTAAGAACGACCCATCACTGTTAGACGGACGGGATAGGCATATTCGTAGGTAACACCGAAAGAGCATATACAGGTTCGAATGAACCTATGGCTCCATCGGTGATATCCTGGGAATGTCTTATCCCGATGGTTTTAAAATTTAGGTAGAGGAAGGTCCGATAATTGCTTGCAAAACTAAATAGTTCGTGTCTACCAATACTTTTGAACCACAAGTCGCCGATAACAAGCATGGAGTTGCTCACAAGCCATCCAGCGGTCTGTAAGTTCTTGCAAGGGAAACAACATTTCAGTTAGGACTGGTAGTGGGGCAACTCAAACTAGGAAAGGAGCGGAGAGGGTAAACCAAACTCTTGCGAGCCCCGCTAAGGACTCTCTGTCTGGAGATGAGATACCCTCTACCTCCAAGAAAGACGGTCATGTACCACATGACACTTTTAAGGGTCCTCCTAAGGGGACCACAAAAAGAGTGAGGTCTGGGGATGACCAGCAGATACCATCGGCGAAGAAGGTTGAAAAGGCACCAAGTTGCCCGCTTTAAAACTCTCATAAAGGAGTAGTAAAGCGGGTAGTATCTGGTGATGATCAACCTTCATCGTCCAAAAAGGTGAAGGATTCGTCCAAGTCGGACATTCTTCAAGCAGCAGTCATTGACCGTGCTGATTCAGATGGGAGAATCAGTACGGAAATGTGGCGGCTGATTGAAGATAGGCTTATGGACGAAATCTTCCAGGCAAGGCACAGGTCGGGTGAAATAGCCTTCATGGGTGCAGATTGGACAAGGGTTATCAAGACTGTTGGTTGTGGTAATAAAGGAACCTTTGAGTTCCTGAAAGCCGCGAGGAGGTTGTTGTTGTTGATACGTTCGGGCTTGGCTATGTCAAATTTCGATATTCGAAAAATGACAAAGCCAAAGAGGTTGCGGATAGTGCAGATAAATCTGCACCATTGTGAAGCGACCTCGACCGAAATAATAACCTACCTCAGTGAGACCAATGTGGATGTGGCCCTAATCCAAGAGCCTTGGTCAACCAGGTCTATGGTCTTAGGGCTAAAGGATACAAATTGTTCGTGCCGTCCACTGAGGTTAAGATAAGAACTTGTATCCTAGTGAGGAATGAACTCCAGTTAATTCTTCTTAATTCTTTCAGTTATGGAGACCCAACGGTCGTCCAGGGAGAGGAGTTAGGAGGTAATAAACTAGCCTTGGCCTCTGTATACATGCCCTATGAGGCGACGGAACCACCGGCTGACATTGTGTGAACTTTTGCCGAGTGTGCAAAGTACGTCTATTGCTCGGTTGCGATGCTAATGCACATCACAGTCAATGGGGTTGATTTCATTATTGCAAATGATCTTTTAATCTGTAATAGGGGAGATATCCCTACGTTCAGGACGAAGGATAGGAATTCAGTAATAGATATCACATTGACTAACTCTAGGGACCTAGTTGAGGATTGCAGAGTGGGACAGAATCGAAATTTTTTGAAAATAAATCTGTAACTTCTGATCGGCCGGTTGGATTTTCATGAAATTTGGTATAAGAGTAGCAGAGGAGTGTACAATGTTACGTTTGGAAGGGAGCACAACAATCCCCCCAGGGGCGGAGCTAAGGGGCTCAAAGTTAGGTACCTCTGACATAAAAATTTTTTAATCGTTTGCAAAATTTTTGTTTCTCGTCCGATTTCAAATATATTTATATATTGTTGTAGGCCCTGATAATACCTATAAAAAACATGCTTACATGTCCTATTTATCTCTTATAGTTTTCGAGTTATTTGCGTCAGAATTTTTAAGCACCATAATTTTGCATGTTTTTGGTCCACTTTTTTTTCATAAATATCCTAGTATTTCCGACCGATATTATTAGTTTTTTCTTAATTAGTTAAAGAACAAAATTATCTATTGCATAAAAAAATTTGAAGTCGATATCTTTACCGAGTCAAAAAATAAACGATTTTGAATTTGAAAATTGCAAAAAATATTACTTTTTGTGTTCTTTTTTATTTAAATTTAAATTTTCTTTACCAACAGAGATGACTTTAAGATAAAAAACAAGCCCAACATCTCAATTGGTCATGGTACATACCCTCCCGAATTCGACCCATTTTATATGAAAGTTTTGATTTTAGACCATATTTTCTCAAATATATTTTAAGAATCCTCAATATGTTGTTAAAAGTTTTAAATCAAAATCTACGGGACTTCGGAAAAATGTGGATTCTATAGCCAAAAATGTAAAAAATTATTAGATTATTTGGGAATTCAGGAAAACCCTACCCCCTATTGAAATTTAACGCGCTTTTATTTATATTAATAAGATCCACATTTCCTGCAAATTTTATTAAGATATCTTTATAAACAAATATGTTATTACAATTAAAAAATTTGTATTTTCTCCAAAAACCTCAAATTGGGCTTTTTGTTTGGTTTATTTCTAAATAGCGAAAGAAATTTTGAAAATATATATTCCAAATTAAGCTGATCCTTTAGCACATATAATTTAAGATCTTTTGCAAAAATATTCAAGTAAATATCATGCCTCATTTCAGAAATATGCGCCTTTAAACTTTTATATTTCCAATTTATTGTATATATGACTATATTTTTACAAACTTGCAACTTTTGCCTTTAGTTTTGCGTGAATAATTACTTAGAAAATTACGAATATTTCTGTATACTTTTAATAATATCTATACACAAATTATTTTTATAAAAATAATTAATAAATATTTTTTATTTTTAATAGGGTTGCCACATTTCCCAAATTTAAGTAAATCTTTATCCTTTTCTAAGCATTCATATATTTCTATTAATGAATTTAAAATAACAAAACCTAATACCTAACAACAACATATAATATCAATGAATTCGGTATAGGTACTCTTCCTGTGCGACATATGTAATAGATGTATATATATATATATATATATATATATATATATATATATATATATATATATATATATATATATATATATATAAATGCGCAGCTAATCCTTATCAACATCATAACGAAGTTGATTACCATGGTGATTACATTGAAACATGAACAATTGTGTTGTGTTCTGTGGAGTTTATCTAAAAATGATCTTAATCGTTTGGAAGCTATAGTGGAATTCATAAAAACTACATATCATGGAAAAGTCGACGCCATTGGTAATTTCAGATAGAGAGCTTTTTAAAGTTGTATGACGTAAAAGTGAAGTCCTTAAATTAGCGTACTAACAGATTATACATTCCGATTGGATGGATACTGATATAGAAATATCGGCGTGCAAAATATCAACTAGAGCACCCTGCAAGACATATAATGATTTAAGTACAAGATATAAGAAGAAAAGTCTGGCTCATAAGCTTTCTATAATTTTGAATGAAGAAGTTTCTGATGCATTCAAAGAAATGTTAAAAAAGGAGAAGCAACCTAAGAGTGCAATTAATATTGCTGAAATACTGCCAACTGCATCACCAAAACGTCTTAAACGGATTGCCGAAAGTGTACCTACTCCAACATCACAATCCAATTTTACAGAGAAAGAACCAATTGCTTTAATGAACTGGACCTCAGACGAAACAAATATCAAATTTTAAGAAAAGCTCTGCTTTTCTTTTACCATCTATCTGGATTACCGAAAAGGAAGCAGGTGTAGAGCTATCTTCTTTGCTTTAGAATACAGCTACAAGAATAGTTGCAGATTTTTCTGCAGATCAGTTGGAAAAAGTAAATAACAGCGCCGTTGTATTAATCTGTAAGTGGGGATGTGACGGACTATCAGCCCTTTCTGAATACAAGCATGCTAGTGGAAGTAAGAAAATGGCGGATTATAAAAGCGTATTTATAGCATCTTGGGCAACATTAAGAATGCGATCTTATTCCTTAAAGCAATCTTCATCAAAGTGTAAAAACTCATTTGAAGATATATGGCTTAATACCACTCCAGGATCAAAACATTTTTGCAGACCTATTTGGTTCGAATACATAAGGGTGTCGAAGACAACAACAAAGGATTTAATGCAATATATTTAAGATGAAATAAATGATTTACAACCTCTTTCAAAGGACTAACACACTATTAATGACAATTAATTGTAAGCACAAAATTAACTCGGCTCGATTTGGAGAACACGCAACAGAAATATCTAAACTACTTGTTTTTCTATATCCATTGAAAGAAATGACACCAACAGTACATAAAGTATTGTGCCATGGCGAAATTATAATTGAACGAAATATTCTTCCACTTGGAAAGATTACAGAAGAGGCTGAAGAAGCAAGAAACAGAGATTTTAAGCACGTTCAATTATTCAGCTCCAGGAAATGCTCCAGAACGTTTTGTGAGGATATTTTTAATAGCTATTGTTATCATAAGACCCTGTACTATCATTAATGAGAAAACGTTGGATTTATTATGAGCCTTTATCAATTTAAAATACTGAAGACTTGAAGGACCTTTATTATCTTTTAGATATGTATACATATACAACAGATTATTTTATATAAATAAGTAGTATAAGTTTAAAATATTAGAAAAATTTTCTACATAAATTCAATGTAAATAAGTAATAAAAAATCGTATTAGAAATAGAATATTTATTAAGGAAGATGATAAATACCAAAAATAATAATAATATTGATTGAGTTAAAATAGGCATTTTTTGTTATTTTAAATTCATTATTAGAAATATATGAATGCTTAGAAAAGGATAAAGATTTACTTAAATTTGGGAAATGTGGCAACCCTACAAAAATGAAAAATATTTATTAATTATTTTTATAAAAGTATATAGAAATATTCATAATTTTCTAAGTAATTATTCACGCAAAACTAAAGGCAAAAGTTGAAAGTTTGTAAAAATATGGTCATATATACAATAAATTGGAAATATAAAAGTTTAAAGGCGCATATTTCTGAAATGAGGCATGATATTTACTTGAATCTTTTTGCAAAAGATCTTAAATTATATGTGCTAAAGGATCAGCTTAATTTGGAATACATATTTTTAAAATTTCTTTCGCTATTTAGAAATTAACCAAACAAAAGGCCAAATTTGGGGTTTTTGGAGAAAATACACATTTTTTAATTGTAATAACATATTTGTTTATAAAGATACCTAACTTTGAGCCCCCATAGCTCCGCCCCTGGGGGGATTGTTGTGCCCCCCTTCGAAAAATAATATTGTTCATGGAAATCCAACTGGCCGATCAGAAGTTACAGATTTATTTCCAAAAAATTTCGATTCTGCTCCACTGTGGATTGGAGGGTGGCTATGGGGTGCACTTTTTCTGACCATGGCAGGATAACCTTTAGTCTGAACTTTCTGGGCTCAGAGGGGAAACCTTTTAGGAATCCTAGAAGGCTGATTGGGACGATTTCGGGCGTGATCTAGGGTCAAGATTGGCTGGAACTCCGATGGAGTTTATGTCTAGAGATAATCTTGACGAAGTGGTAGTGAAGGTAACGGGGTCTATTATCAGTAGCTATGAGCTCAACTGATCGGTGAGCTATCCTGGTAAGAGGAAACAGCCGGTCTGGTGGTCAGAGGAGTTGAGAGCTCAACGGACCATAGTTGGCAGGTTGTATAACAGGGCCCATAGAACTGGCAGGGACGAAGATTGCGGCACCTATAGAGTGTGTTTTAATAAGTACAAAAAGGACATTAGAAGAGCTAAAAGGGCCTTGTGGATTAAGTTTAGCGAGACCATTGACTCTGTCAATGAACTATCCAGATTCAGAAAAACACTGTCAAAGGATCCTAATGTTCCGGGGAGTATCCAGAGATCAGATGGTTCATGGACGGAGTCTAGTTCTGAGTCACTTGATGTGCTTTTAGAAACGTATTTTCCGGGTTGTAAGGATCCATTGATGGAAGGATCAGGTGAGGAAGAGCACTTTTTCACAGAGTCCGCCAGCGAGATAGGTGAAACGGTAGTGAGAGACCTGATTACGGTTGAGAAAGTTGCATGGGCGGTAAATTCATTCGAGCCTTACAAGTCACCTGGCCCGGATGGTATTTTTCCGGCCATGTTGCAGAACGCACCGTTGACGGTTCGTCTATTACTAGTTGATATTTTTAAAGGGTGTCTGCTACATACCTAAAGGTGGTAGGACTTGTCGCTCGAAACCCATTATAGACCTATCAGCCTATCGTCTTTTCTTTTGAAGACATTAGAGAGACTGATAGACCTATATCTAAGATCATCTATTGGCACCAACAGCATAAGCAGTGCTCAGCATGCTTACGCTGAATGATGTGGTGGGTTATATGGAACAAGGACTTCGGTACGGGGAATTTACCATGGCCGCGCTCTTGGATAATGAAGGAGCGTTCAACAATATCAAGATTGACGCTATTAAGCAGGCGCTGGTGGATCTTAAAGTACATGACTTCTTGATCGAATGGATAATCCTCATGCTGAGCAACAGGATTGTCGAGCTTAGGTGGAGTATGTTTAAGGAAACTGGTGACTAGTTGGACACTGTAAGGGGGAGTGCTCTCACCCGTACTGTGGTTATTGACTGTCGACGTGATTCTGCGACAATTTGACAGCAGGGGACGGAAGATGGTGGCATATGTTGATGATGTGGTCATACAGGTAAAGGGAAAATTTCTTCCCACAATCAGTGATATCATGCAGTCCGCGCTGGGTGAGCTGTCCTCTTGGGCCGCTGATAGAGGGCTGGAAGTGAATCCGGAAAAGACAGAGTTGGTTCTGTTTACTAGAAGGTACAAGGTAGAGAATTTTAGATTACCGGTACTATGTGGAACTGAACTGAGATTTTCCGACTCTGCTAAATATCTAGGTGTATTCCTCGATAGTAAGCTGAACTGGAAGAGGAATGTTCAGGAGAGACTCAAACGGGGCCTCAATACCTAATACACCTGCAGAAACTCCATAGGTAGGAATTGGGGCTCAAACCAAAAGTTGTTAATTGGATTTACACCTCAGTGGTGAGAACATTTCTTGCTTATGGTTGTTCTGTTTGGTGGCAGGCACTGGAACGTAAGAGTAATAGGAACCTTTTGTCGAAGGCACAGAGGTGTGCTTCAATTGGCATTACAGGTGCATTGAGAAGTACACCACAAGCGGCTCTGGATGTCATACTTCATCTCTTACCCATTGAGGAATTTGTGAAGGGTATGGCAGCAAGGAGTCTGCTGAGACTTAAGGAATTAGGACTATTAGGTTCATCGAGAGCACGTCACTCCAGAATCATATATGAGATCAGTTATGGTGAAGTTAATCTGAACTCCATGGGGGCATCAGATTACATGGCCGCTGAATCGGACTTTGGAGCAAATCCTGTCGTGGTGATACCTAATAGGGAGATTTCGTCCGGCAATGAGAGACTGCATGAGGGTTGTGCAGTGTTCACGGACGGATCGAAGATGGACATAGGTACTGGTGCGGGAGTCTATATTATGGGCACGGATCAGAAAGGCTCTTTTAGACTCCCTAATGAGTGCAGCGTTTTTCAGGCTGAGATTCTCGGCATCTTGAAGGCCGCAGAATTAATCAGGCAGAACGTTGTAAAGGGCACCGAGGTTACTCTCTATGTGGACAGTCAGGCGGCTCTGAAGGCCTTGGGGATATGGTGAAATCCAGGATAGTTGCTGCCTGTAGGAGGTCACTGAGGGAACTGATGGAAAACTACATGGTGAGACTCTGCTGGGTGCCTGGCCACTGCAATATATCAGGCAATGAATTGGCTGATGAACTGGCAAGGCAAAGCGCAGCAAAGGACGTCTCGGCGAGGGAAACCATTGTGAAACCCCTGTAAGTTTCATCTTTGGGAGGATCGATGATTGGATCTTGGTCAGAACCAATTCGGCTTGGGAGAGTAGAGACGACTGTAAAGTGTCGAGGGCGATGTGGACAGCACTCGACAAGGCAGGCACAGGCACTCTTCTGGGCTTGAGTAGGAGGAGCTTAAGAATCATGATAGGGGCCATAACGGGTCACTGTCTGATAGAGAAGATGAGGTCTAGATGGGACGCTGGCAATTCCGATTTTTGTAGAATGTGTGGAGACTTTGACGAGACCGAGTCTATTGAGCACATTATATGCCATTGTCCACGATTGCAGCATCGTAGGATGAAGTGGCTGGGCGGCCAGTTCCTCGGCGGGCTAAGTGACGTTCGGGACGTAGAACTTGTAGACGTCATAGGCTTCGTCATGGGAATCGACTGTTTAAGGGAGAATCAGGGGTACAACCCTAGGGGGATTGGTAACATTGCTAATCCTCCTATATGATTCATTTTCATTCCTATCGTTTTCTTTTCTATCCCTATTCTCCTTTTTTCTGTCTTTTTTTTTGTATTCTTTATTTCACAGCTTTACAATAAAAGGACTCACAATGGACCGAGATCGGTCTCTGGGTGGAGATGTGGTACTCTTTTGGTATCACGTCAGCCTTCTCTATCTATATATCTAACTCTTTGACAATTTTTACAAATTACTTTTCCAACAAATTTCTATGTACTAAACATACTTAAAATTTCTTCCCTGTATGGACATTTAGTATGTTTTTTGTGTTTTAAATAATAATAAAACTCGAATTGAGATGTTTTTTGGCTCTGAAATATATGAAAAAATCAAATCAATTTGTTGGTGTTTTTTGAGAAGATGATTCGTTCAAAAAGCCTCTATATGTGAACACAGCATAATCCAGTTAATCCAGCGCTCTAGCCAACTGATCCACATGATTGCAATGTTACTGAGCTATTACACTATTATTTATTTAATATGGAGCAAATAATAATGACCAAGAAACTACTTTAATAAGTAGTTGCCATTACCGAAAACCAAAAAGTTTTTGCTGGGCAGTTATCGATATTAGAATGGTTTTTGTATATAAATTTTTGATGAGTCAAAATGTTTATTACTGAAAATATGGGTATTTTTGGAAAATTGCTTCGTATGACTAAATTTACCGGTAGCCTGGCTGGATATAGGGTGAACGATCAGAACTTTTCAAAATTACACTTACACGTTTTCCAGTGTTTCAAAAAATGCAAAAACTATTGAACTTTTATAATTTTTGTGATCTGTTTTGAAATTTTTACTGAATTTTTTTTCTTGTTTTCGAATTGAGATAACTAAAAAATTTTTAAGCATAATTTAGAAAATTATAGAAAATTTCTGCATATTTAAAAAAAGTTATGGGGCAAATTCTTAGGAGTATTCAAAAATGTAATAATATTTAAAATCGGTTCATATTTGTAAGAGTTAAAAGCTCCGATATGTTTTTCACTCTCGAGATGGTCAACTTTAGACAACTGTAGAGAAGTCCGTGCTTTACCTACATACTAAAGCCAATCATATTCTAAAAGCTTAACTCCACGTTTCATCAAACCAGTTCAGTGTTTTCAAAGATCCAGACTATTTATTTTGCAATTGGCCCCAGTGTGCAATGTTCTTTTCGAATTTGACGTTTTTGGTAATATGATGCTTTATTTTTAAAATACACTGTCGGACAAACTAAAGTGCGGTTTACTTTTGCTGTTTACTTCATAATAATTGTTTTGTAGGTGCATTATAGGCTACTTTTATGGTGTCCAGGTATTTGTCGTTGCATACTGTTTAATTTAATGAACAAAAGAAGTTTTTGAATTATTTGCATTTCGTGTTTGGGGTAAAAGTGTTGTGTTGCTCGTGAATTTTGTGCGACAATGAAGTGAAATTAAGGTATTTGCGTTTAGATCTGAATCTGGGGCTAAGAAAACCATTTAGTTATGCAAAATTAACAAATTTGAACAAAAATTCGAAGAAATTAAGGGGGCAGAAAAAGTAAGACTGCGAAATTAAAATCGTAACGATAACGAGATAAAAGAACAAGTAATTTTAATTATTACTACTCTCACAGTCCAGACAAGGTTCAAACAAGTGGATTTCAAAAGAACCAATGCTAAGAAAATGTTACAAAAATATTACAAATATTACAAAAAGTTAAAATTTCATCTTTTTCCATAGCTATTTACAAACTCTTTTCGGGTTTTAAAATTTTGATTCATTCATCCAAATAACTTTATTTTAGAATGAATTTAGAATGAATGAATTTAGAACTTCAACGATTATTTTACCATTGCGAGTCACTTTATTATATTACCAGCATGTAAAAGTGACTTTTGCTTAGAATAGGTACTTCTAAAACTCATATGTTTGAGCTTTCTCTTGACAATAAGACTGAAAATAGTTATAATTACTTCTTTCGTTATCTTTTTAGATGATGAAACTAATTCTCTTTTGGCGAGAACCGCGATGTACATGATGTTACGGTTTCTGGCACTCAGTTTCTTCTTATTTTTATTCAAATTTGTTATTTGCTTTTTTGGTCTATATTCAGATTTTTAAGACAAATACCTTAATTTCACTTCATTATCCCAATATAGAATCAAAAATCTTCTTGGATTACGGTCGAAGACTTAACAATTATATGGGCGGATTTATTACCATTCTTCAAATATAATAATAATTTGAATAGAATTTAATGAATAGAATATTAAAACTGAGCATTTTTAAGACTCCGTTTTGTAACAAAAAATTGGAACATTGGAAGCCACATTAAAAAATTTAGTTAAGTGTCACTTTACTTTGTCACACAAAATCCGCAACCAACACAACACATAATTCAAAAACTTATTTTGTTTATTGAATTAAATTATATAAGACGACAAATACCTGGATACCAAAAAAGTCCCCCATATTGCACCTAAAAAATAATTATTATGAAGTAAATGACAAGAGTACTTTACGTACTTTATTTCGTCCGACAAGTATATGATATACAAGTGTTTGCTTACTTATTTTTGTAAAACAAATCATCTAGCATAAGCCTTATATATATTTTTAATTTTTATACATTAAGTATAAAGAATAGTAAAACAAATGTTTTGCACAAACATCTCTGCTGGATATTAGCTTGGCTATTAATGTTGGCAAGAATTTAATCAGACATGATGAATAATTTTAATTCTAAAGTTTGGTATAGTACTAAATCTTTGATTTACAAGATGGTGAATCTGAAGTTTAATACATAATGCATTTTTTTCAATACATATGTAGTTACACTGCCTGCCACTTGAATAAGGAATCACATTTTTTTAACTTTAATTAAGTATATCTCCTAAACTAAAGTTCAGAAAAAAATAATTTTTTGTGCAACCAAATTTCAAAGTGTTGGCTTTAGTTTCCTGAAGAAATAAAAAATATACATATTTTGTTATACTAAAATTATGCATTTATTTAAAGACATGTATTTCTGTGGTACTATTTCGTGTGTCACTTGAATAAGGAATATTTTAAAACTAAGCAAACTCTATAAGAATAAAATATTTGTTAAAAACAAAAAATAATTATTTCGAATGACAAAGCTTTTTTTGTCGGATGGGGATTTTTTGGGGAATACTTGAGGAAAAAGTATATGGCAGCCCTGAATGAAATAAAAAATACAAGCTTGTATTTAACGCTGATATAGCAAAGATGTATTGGCAGATTCTTATTAATTCTGATCATGCTCGTTTTCAACAGATACACGATTATAAATTAAAAACTGTTACCTTTGCATCAACTGTGCTCCATATTTGATGAAGAACGTCGTTACCCAACTTCTATATTCTGATTGCTGGGTTTTGGTGAGGGAGCTGTTATTTTCTTGTTAAGAAGAGTATGATGTTTAAATTGATATTTAGAACAAAAAAGTGAGTAAGTAATTTCTTTATTAAGTCTCGTTCCTTTTCGATAATAATTTTTATTTGTTACATACGATGAGAATAATAATGTTTTTAGAGCTATATACGTCTTACTCTAATGACAATGACAAAATAGCTTCTTTTTATCTTAGAGTCATCTCTGTGAAGCTAGCATTCAGAAAAGTGCAAAATTATTATATGTTGCTAAAGAAAATTTTATTTTAGATAAAAAAGAGTGTAGATACTTTTTCGGCTAAACAAAATACAAAAAGTTGTCTTTTTTGCAATTTTCAAGTTCAAAATCGTTTATTTTTGAACTCGGTAAAGATATCGACTTCAAATTTTTTTATTCAATAGATAATTTTGTTCTTTAACTAGTTAGGAAAAAAACTAATAAAATCGGTCGGAAATACTAGGATATATATGAAAAAAATGGACCAAGAACATTATGGTGCTTAAAAATTCAAACGTAAATAACTCGAAAAATATAAGAGATAAATAGGACATGTAAGCATGTCTTTTATAGGTCTTATCAGGGCCTACAACAATATATAAAAATATTTGAAATCGAACGAGAAACAAAAATTTGGAAAGTGATTAAAAATTTTTTATGTCAGAGGTACCTCAATTTGAGCCCCCTTAGCTCCGCCCTGAGGGGTTTGTTGTGCCCCCCCCTTCCAAACTTAACATTGTACACTCCTCTGCTACGCTTATACCAAATCATGAAAATCCAATCAGCCGATCAGAAGTTACAGATTTATTTCCAAAAAATTCGATTCTGCCCCACTGTGCGATGTTCCAGCATATTCATCGACACTTTTATCTAAAACATAATAGTATATATAATATAATTAATTATTTATCTTTATTCTGTTTTACTAATAAAGGGTGGTTAAATTTCAAGGGCCGATGTTGATTTTGAATAAAACACAAACTATTTAGGAAATTATTGTAATTTTATTTTATTATGATATATTGGTATTACTCAATTATGTATGGAACAAAATATCGGCCAAATGGGCGCCGCGACCACGGCGGCACACCTCCATCCGATGGTCCAAATTTTCGATGACCCTGAGGCATAATGGAGGTTCTATGCAGTTAATGTGCCGAATTATCTCATCCTTTAGCTCTTGAATTGTTGCTGGCTTATCAACGTACACCTTTTCTTTCAAATAACCCCAAAGAAAAAAGTCCAACGGTGTCAAATCACATGATCTTGGCGGCCAATTGACATCGCCATTACGTGAGATAACACGGCCATTGAATTTGTTGCGCAAAAGAGCCATTGTTTCGTTAGCTGTGTGGCAAGTGGCACCGTCCTGCTGAAACCACATATCGTCCACATCCATATCTTCCAATTAGGGCCATAAAAAGTTCGTTATCATCTCACGATAGCAAACACCATTCACAGTAACTGCCTGACCGGCCTCATTTTGGAAAAAATACGGCCCGATGATGCCGCCAGCCCATAAACCGCACCAAACAGTCACTCTTTGTGGGTGCATTGGTTTTTCGACAATCACTCTTGGATTCTCATTCGCCCAAATGCGGCAATTCTGTTTATTGACGAATCCACTGAGGTGAAAATGTGCCTCATCACTGAAGATGATTTTCTTCGAAAATTGATCATCCACTGTTGCCATTTCTTGCCACCATTCTGCCCGTTCACGACGTTTGGAATGGTCAAGAGGCTTTAGTTCTTGAGCCAATTGCACCTTGTAAGCGTGTAAATGCAAGTCTTTATGTATAATGTTCATCAACGACGAGCGTGAGAGGTGCAATTGTTGGGCACGACGACGAGTTGAGGTGGACGGCTCTTCAGCCACACTATCGCGAACAGCAGCAATATTTTCTGCTGTACGAGCTGTACGAGCATGCACTGGTGTTCTCACATCTTCTACAGACCCGGTTTGCTCGAATTTTTCCACGATTTTTGCGATTGTACGCACCTTTGGACGATCAAATTGACCAAAAAAATCACGAAGTGCACGATATGCATTTTGATTTGAACGCCCATTTTCATAATAAGTCTGGATAACTTTAACACGTTGTTGGATTGTGTATCTCTCCATGGTTCAAATTGAGTAAGTCTGAAATAGAGAAATGTCAAATAAAATTCGGAAAAAAGCTTGGCGTTTAGGTGTGGTTCACATTCAACATCGGCCCTTACAATTTAACACCCTTTATATACAACTTACTGCGGTTTAAATATCTTAATATTTTTATTTACAATTTTATATTTGTTAAAACATACATGCATTAATTTTATTATTTCCGGTAATCAATAAGAACATACATTCTTACATATTCTAGTGACATAATTTAGTAATCAATAAGAACATACATTCGTACATAATTTTAGCGCATTAACTTTCTTACACAATATTTATTTTCAATTTATAAACTGCATACACCGCATTTTTATGTTCTGTAATTTGTTTATTAATTTTGTGTTCAATAAACCATTTATAATTCATTTGTTTTGTGCAACTTAAACATTTTTACTTCTTCATCCATTTATTATTATTTATGCTAAGCATTTTATTATTAAGTCATTTTTTATATAAAAGAAAGTATAAAATAAAGATGAGACAGTCGTGTTTTTAGTAATCATACGTGTGTTTTACTTTAATACGGCTTCCTCCTTCAGTTTTCAAGTGCTTGTAAGGAAAATTGTTATAAAGTTAGCGTCAATCTGTATTTATATGTTTAGATTGAGTCACGTTAACGAAACAAACATAAACATTTGGTGACCCCGACGTGCTCTAAGTTTCCCCCCACCAGCGGTAAGGGACTTAGATAGAAAATACGCAAGCTATGAAACATTAAAGGACAACAGTCAATTCAACAGGCACCAAAACATTGGTGACTGCAGCATTCAAGGACAAGAATTCCAGTTACTAGGCACCAGAAATATTTTGGTGACCACTTCAGTCAGGACATCAGGTCCATCATCAAGACAACAAAGGCCCGTTTGTTCAGGTCGGAATTAGAAGCAAGTGAATCAGGACACTTTGAAGTAATCAATCTTTCCAGCAGTGACGCAGTTCTAGGCGCTTGAGTACGGTAAACCCTCACAAGTGGTGAATCCTTGTCAAATCAACTCAAGTTTAATCAGCTCAGAATGACAACGCTCCAGGATCTGATAACGCAACAGGAAGTGAGGGCCAGTAATATTGGAAAAGTCATTTCTATTATTAAAAAGGCCCCACTTGACCGACGATCTGAGGAGTTTTATCAGAGCAAACGTAGTGAGCTCGTTTCTCTATGGCAGGCGTTCGAAAAAACAGAAAACAGAATTCGGAGCGATGCCACGTTATCGGAACAGGATCCTTATATGGTTACGAACCTCTACAAGGCAACTGGCGAACAATATAGCTCCACCATGGAATACATTGAGACACAGATAAGGAATTTGAAGCCGTTAAGCAGCAAGCCAGTCCCAATATAATCTGCAATATAGCGTCATAATATGAATAAAATTTTTCTTCATGCCTTTGCTTCCTAGCTCTCATTTGTTCCCTTAAATCAAAGTCAGTTCGTTTATCCCTAAATTGATTTCTCAATTCTCTACAAAGGGTTTCCCAATCTACTCTAGCAACGGTGGCATGAAATCGCCAATACCAATCAATGGCTTTATCGCAAAATAAAAGGTGAATATGTTGGCATAAGGTGTTAAAATCTCCCCGTAAACTTTGAACGGTTAATGCGTGAATACGATATATAAAATTATCCACTGATAAGCTACTCTCATCTTGGCCACGAAATTTTATATGCCATCCAGATATAATGGATGAGATTTTATCTGGGGTCCAATTTAAAATTGGATGGTTATTTACCTTACGATTTTGTCTTAAATTTGGTCTATTCAAAGAATTTCTAGAACCATCATTAAAGTTACGACCTCCAACGGTATTACGGTTTCCATAACTATTCCGAGTTACAAAAGTATTTGAAGGGTTGTTATTTTGATTAATATTCATAGAAGCTAACTGATTTCTAACTGCCTCATATATTGAGATTTTGAAGCGAATTATCACTAATATCCTGTAAGTCTTGTCTTTGATTAGATTGTGACATATTTAAAAAATCATCTAATGATCTATCTTCATTGTTGTTACGATTGTTGAGGTTAGACGCAGGAGTATGTGGCATTGTAAATTCCAACAAATTACGTCTAGATGGTCTACCTCTTTGATTTGGAGCCTTTGGAATTGCACCCTGACTAATATTTATCGCATTAGAAGCACTTTGTATATTATCGGTTCTATTTTCGGCATTTTCTAAAATATTGTGACATTTAAGTCTGGTTTGTCTACATGCGGAAGCACAAATTGTACAACTTTGTGTCTCTTTGATAACTTTTACGATGCAATCCTTATGGAAAATATGATTACACGGAGTCGATACTACAATATCATCGATCTCATAATCTTTTCTACAAATCGTGCACTGTGGTGCATCACGATTATCATCCGCAGATGGGATATTTTCATTACTTTGATTTACTGACATTAAAAAAAATATTAAGCATAAAATTTCAGTAAAACTTCACTTTTGGTCTTTAAGGAATGGTGTGTATAATTAGAAATAAAGAAAAATATATAAAAATAAGGTCTTTAACAAAGCAAGGAAAAATTATAGTATCGAAAGTAAACTATAATAAATAACAAAACTAATATCGAGCATAAGCCAAAAAGTGATCAATTAGAGCAATGTACTAATGCTTCATAATTGCAATTCCTAAAAAATTTAACTACACTCTAACATTAATTGATAATCACAATAGTTTCATTCCTAGAAAGAAATTTAAGATACTACATTACGAAACAAAAATGAATGAAAAATCACGCGAAATATGAAAGACTGTTTAAAACATAATATACATAGTTCAAATACAGTAAACTCCTCCATATTCGAATGACATTGCATTCTTGGTCAAAACCAAAAAAAAAAAAAAATAAATAAACAACACAAATGTAAAAATAGTATCCTAAAATTATTTTCATTAATTTGTTTGATTTTGTTAAAAAAAAAATATATAAATTGATGTTTATTTTTACAGTCCCAAAGCCTAAAGGTTAAAAAAAAAATTAAGTAAACCAAAATTTTATTTTAAACGAAGTGTTTAATAGGTATAATATAGCTTTTGGGCCCCACGTTGGGCGCCATTTTTGTAATATGTAAAATTTGTTTATAGTCGGATGTCCTCCTGACTTTTAAGTGGGGTAGTGGTGTAAAAAAAAAAACGAAACCGAAAGAAACGCCAATCGTCTAAGTTTGGTATTGAATTCATATATTTCTATATACTATATTCTTTTACCATTTTGAATACACCATGGATCAAAATAGGCAACGTTGCACACATGCTTGCTGAGCTAGCTAGTTCGGGGTATGGGCGGGAATCTTTCTATTTGACCTATTGTCTTACAAATTTACAAAAAAAAAAAAAAAAAAAAAAAAAAAAAAAATCATGTGTCTTATATGCCCTAAAAATTTACAAACACAAAAAGGTATTTTTCCACGCTTTGACCTCATGGAACCAACGATGTTAAGGTTCCTTCAGGGCCAGAAGTAAATTTAATGGAAAACCCCTAATACACATTTTCCCTTTCCTTAAGATCTGGAAGTTTTACATGAAAATATTACTCTAAACCATATTTAATTTCATTTCTTATTTATTGCAGACAAATTCATGTAAATTTTATAAACATATCTAATATTTTTCTCTTGATTGATAATATGATAAGATAATAAAAACAAAAAAATATTCACATTAACATTCCAGCGTTAATTATAATCAGAGAATAATTAATAAAATAAAATAAAGAATATTTATCTTAATAAAAAAAAACAACTTAATAAAGAAAACAAAAGTAATGGGTAAAATAAAAAAAATGCCTGTATTGTAATTACAAAGAGATCTTATGCATTGTTACTCTTAATTATTCTCATTTACGGTGATAATTCCAAGACACAAGAAAAGATATAGCATGCGATAAGATTTCTTTGTGATCAATTCATACGATACAAGTTTAAGAGAAAATAATATTAAGAGGAGAAGTATAACAAAATACAGCAAAATAATAAATAAAATATCGAACTTACGATTTCTTTATTCCTATTTTTAAGAACTCCAACGCTGCCTGGAAGGCCTCCAGCATGTTGATAAGCAGTACAGCAGTGATCAATTATTTAGTATAGGTTTTAGTTTTTATACTTAGAAACATTTTAAAAATATTATACTTGTTTTCTCTTAAATTTGTTATGGTGATTCTAATAATTAGGGATATTTATGAAACTAAAGTATAGTAAGTTAGTTATATTAGGGATTTTTTTTATGAAGATATTTTTATACGGAAATTAAATTTAGTAGTAGGAAATTAAATATGTATTTAATGGCATATACGTAGGTATAATAAAAAAAAAGAAATAAAAATAAATTATTTAGTTTAATTAGAAATATAGTTGTTATTAGGTTTTAATTATAACTATTTTATACATTATTACAAATATGGTTTTAATAAAAAAAAATTA
Source organism: Protocalliphora azurea (assembly GCA_932274085.1). NCBI lineage: Eukaryota > Metazoa > Arthropoda > Insecta > Diptera > Calliphoridae > Protocalliphora > Protocalliphora azurea. Next base: position 60,543,496 of record OW026520.1, read on the forward strand.
TAGTTTATATTAAATTTGCTAAAAGTTAGGGAATATTTTTTTATAACAAAAATAGTTATTTAAGGTTTTACAAAAATTTCCGAAAAGTTTTTGATTATTTAGATTAGTTATACAATTTTAGACAAAATTTAAATTAATTAAGTTTTACAATATTTTAATAATTTTTATATATTCTTAGATAAGTGTTAGAATAATGTATGATATCATTATTAGTTGAGTGAGATTTAATTTTTTTGTTTAGCACTTTTACTGGCCACAATCTGGTACTTGGAAAAATGATGAATGTAGTTGTAAGGTAATGATTTCTGGTTCAAGCGGTAAGGGACACATGTAACTCGTGCTTTATTCGGTTTTGTTGAAGGAGCCTTATGTAACGTGTAGCCTTCTATGATTAAAACTGGCGATAGGCTATTGAAGTGGAAGACCTCTGCGCTGGCCTCTTATATAACATCATGAACGAATAATCTGATGGAAAGGAAAAGGGTTTCTCCTGGGGTTAATTAATTTCAGATAAAAAGAAATCTTTTTATCACCGATTTTATTACAAGTAAAATTGTTTAACTTTGTGGTTTTATAAATTTAATCAAATTGATTTAAGAAAAAGAAACTTTATGAAATTTTAAATTTACGTATAGGTGTATCACGTTTTTATCACTTTTTTTTTAATTCAATTTTTTTCCGATTTTTAATGTGTATCGTTATCACCCAAATTTAAGAAAAAAAGCAATTCAGAAATTTTTATAACTGGTTACCGCTCACTACCTCTTTTTTTTTCTTCTTTTTTATATACTTGTATATAATTCGAGTATCGAAACGATAAACTGTTAATTGATCTCACATCGTATACCTAAAAAATACATGATGTGACTTTGACTAAAGCAATTAATAAATGATTGCCAAAAATACTAATTAAAAGTCAGAGATGGGCCTACGAACATATTGATGTGGATTTTTATGTTATGACATACGAAATTGTAGATTGTAGTATAATAAATTTATTTTAATAAAATATTTTGCCGACTGATTTAAATTTAGTTATTACATATTCCTATTTTTCTATTTTCTGTATTCTGTTTCTTGTATTCTATATCCTATAGCTTTCAATGAAGGGACTCACAATGGACCGAGATCGGTCTCTGGGTGGAGATGTAATACATGTGGTATCACGTCAACCTTCTCTATCTATCTATCTATCTATCTATCTATCTATCTAACACTGACACGATAGATAAGATTATCATAGTATGAGTGGGATTATTATAGTATGAGTGGTAAACACCTTTTAGCTATATAAATTTAGCTGGATGGTATTTTTCCGGTCATGTTAAATGTTAATGAAAAGACAATCTCATTACTCGTGGAGATATTCAGGGAATGTCTTAGAATGAGATATAATCCTAGGGGGTATAAAAGGGTAGCGACTTCACGCCTCGACCCATATACCAGTCGGTTCACTGTGATCCCTTTAAAATGTCAGAAGGAAGGCTAAGGAAGGAAAACAGAAGGAGAAAAAGAGAGAGTCTTTAATAGATACACCATTGGGAAAGTGTTGAACCTACAACCTAGCAACCAAGAACAACCAAGTCAACCAAGGCTTAGGAGTTCGTCTAGTGTGTGGCTTCCAAACCACTTCAGCCTTTCTGCGCTTAGGCGCTACACAATGACAGCGTATATGCTCTACTGTCTCTAGCTCCACCACATCATCGCACATCTACAGAAGTCAGGCGTGCCAATGTCCCAAGACCTATCCAGCTCCAAGTCACTGTGAGCTAGCTCATCGGCTATTTCATTGCTGAAAATCTCGCAGTGACTAGGAACCCAACATAGTCTTATCCTGTAGGCATCCACACTTCAACTTCGTTATGTATTTCTCCTCCAAGACAATTTACTGCCCAAGTAAACACCCAAGAATTTGGCCTCCCTTGAAAATCTGACTTCTACCCCATTCAATACCGGTAGACTAAAAGCCGCAACCTTATATCTCCTGGTGAACCAGTTCAGTCTTTTCCGGGTTAACCCTCAACTCCTTACTGTTGATCCAAAGGGACAGTTCTCGCAGATCTGATTGCATCACCTCGATGATCGTACTATCGTAATGTCTCAATATGACATTCACAGCCAAGAGCCACAATAATGCCCCTCGTCACGAGCTTTCTTATACAAGTGTCTCTCATGCTCGTGTTGATAATCCTGCTGCTTGACATCAGAGTAATTAACTCAATTAGGAATGCACTCATACCTAACGAAGCGAATAGTTCACTGATCGCCTTTATTCCTTATGTATTCCTTATGCAACAGACCCCGTTCAATATAACTCACCACATCATGCAAAGCACTCGCAACAGACTTACCCTTAAGATAGGCATGTTGAACGTCGCTGATGACCTGAGTCTCTATAATCTTCCTAATATATAGATCAATCAGTCTTTCTATTGTCTGTAGTAAGTAAGACGAAGACTGATTGGTCTGAATTCCTTGGGCTTCGAGTGAGTCAGCTTTTAGTATAAAAATAACCCTAACTCTAGGATTAGTGGAGAAAAACGTTGAAAAGGATTCGGATAGTCAGGCGGCACTTTTGGCAATTGCATGTCACTATGTCAGAAGAATGTAGAATGTAGAAGAGAATTGAGAAGGCTAGTGGATACCTATAACATTAGGGTTCCTGGTCTTTTGCAGAAGCATCTGTTAGGATTCCAATAGGGTCTTACTTCAGGGCCATTAGGGAATGGACTTTAGGCAGAACGAATCATGCTTCAAAGAATAGAACGGACTGCAGAATATCTAGAGTGTTATGGCCTAGTCTGAAACTAACAAATTCCAAACATCTTCTGGGTATAATCGGAAGTCTAAGGGTCATTGTAGGCATGATTACTGGTCACTACGTGATAAGGAATATGATGAGTAAATGAGACAGTCGAACGTCAGGTTTCTGTAGGATGTGGAGGAGCTAGAGACAGGTGAACATTTACTCTGTCATTGTCCAGGCCTTCAGCGGAGAAGGCTGAGGTGGTTTGGATGCCACACATTACACGAGCTGGAAGAGGTTACCAGCAAAGGGCTTCGTAATCTGATAGGGTTCGTAATGGGAATAAGGTTGCTTAAGAGCAATCCTATGTGATTGTGAGAGGTTTCATATTTCATTGGATTTATTTAAGGAATTTCTTTCTTCTCTTTATTTTCTTCCTATCTTCTTTTTAGCTTCTTTCGATCACACTAAAGGGACTCGCAGTGGACCAATTGGTCTCTTAGTGGAAGCGTAATTACAATGCTACTCTTTTTAACCTACCTACCTTAAGAATTCGTTGTTTCAATTATTCACTCAAAATAATGTAACGGTACGTTATTTGGAATCCGCGTACAAAGACGTAGATAGGATCAAATTCGGGGAAGTAATTTGGTACTTTTTGTAAAACATAATTTTTTTAGTAAATGAGAGCAGATTTGTTTCGTTTGAGTCATATCCGTCGTATTTAAATTTAAACACTGAGAGCATTTTGAAAATTCAAGTTAAACAGATTTGTTTCAGGGCGGAAAATTAAACTTGGTACATTTTTGATTATAATGATACATTTCTAATGTTTTTAATAAATAAATTAGCCGCCATAAAAGTTGGCTACTACGGTGCTGAATGAATTAGAAATCAAAGAAAGTGGTACTCTTAATGGTTAGTTTTTCCCTCTAATGGTACAGAAAGAGGAAGTCCAATGTACTTTTTTATATATTTTTGAGTTAGAATTGACAAATAGCTTGACTTGCTGATATTCTTTCAATCCTTTAATGGTATTTTCTGTATTCCGTATACTATGAATTTAAAAACATGAAATTAAATTTTTCGTTCTTCTAATGGTACTTTTCGTATTTTCTATAATATTAAACCTAGAACCTCCTAATAGTACTTTTGAATTTTCTATAACCTTGAGCGTAGCAGCATGAAATTAAATATAAATGGTCCTGAATGAATGAGATCCTATATGAAGGAGCTTTTTGATACTTTTTCGTTCTTCTAATGAAACTTTTCGAATTTTCTATAATACTGAAAGTAGAAACATGAAATTAACCCTTTCGGCCCCAAAGTTGCTTAGCACCGTTTTATTTTAAATTAACGGAACTAATCCAAGTAGCAATACATCGAATTAGTTTCTTGCCAGTATGATGCGTTATTCAGTGTAAAGTCGACAAAATTCCTGGTGGTAGAATTTTAGTAGAAAATGTAAAAATTAAATAAAAATTCGTAAAAATTCTTAAGAATAAAAATTTAAGAAAGCAAGTACACTCTTTAATTAATAAAAGATGAAACAAAAATATAACATAATTTTTTTTAATTTTATATTTTTTTTAGTGTCCTAAAATGGTCCAAGGTTGTTTATAAACTATTTCCAATATCTACGGGCTCAAAAACTCCAAAAGCTTGAAATCTTCAAAAATCTAATGTTTAGAAGCGGGCCTCAAAGGGTTAAAGATACACGGCTCTAAGTAAGAGAGAATAACTGTTTTGTTCTTCAAATGGTACTTTTTAATTTTTTTTTTTATTTTATGAAATTTAAAAAAAAACATGGTCCTAAGTTGGTAAGAATTCACTAGGATGGCTTTGTGGTACTTTTTGTTCTTTTTGAAATGTGCGTTTGTTGGCTGAACTTGGTTTTGGTGATGGTAAACCTGTATTGGTGGACATTAGTAGCCAAGGGACCATGAAGCTACTCATGAATGCAATTTACAACTGTACAAAACATATTGACATGAAGTATCATCATGTTCGTCCGTAATGAGGAAGTTTCTTTAGGGTAGATAAGAAGATAGCCTATATCAACTCGAAGAATTTCCCTCAAGTGTAACATAAATATTTGTGAATTTGATGAATATGCCATGAATATTAATTTTTACTTTGTATTAACTTTTATGTAAAATTACATATGTACATGTGAAGGAGGAGAATTTAAATATGGCAACCCTTTTCTTATTATAACATGTATGTTCTCTTTATAATATGTCCGTTCTTTTACTTTAAATTTTAAAATTTAAGATTTTACTCTCAAAAAGCTTTTAAAGAAAAAAGTACGCGATCGAAAATTTTGTAAAATCCAGTAAAATAATCAGTTTTTACCGAAATATATGCGTTTTATTGAGTAACAGCTACATTTTTCCTTTCGGGGCAAATATATTTATTGTTTTTCAATGCACTTTTAATCAGATTTTAATGCAAAAATACTATTCTTTAATTTTTCGAACATTTACATTTAAACAATATGAAATACATTTCGATAAGCATACTTAACTCCTGAGATGGGTATTACTTTTCTGTATGAAAATTACCTACAAAATTTCTATAATATGAAACACTACCAACACACCTAATATGATATTACTTTGAATTGGCTTGTAATGTTAACCTTACCAGTTTGTAGTTAAAGCCCACAGTTCTTTAACTTCGATATCATCAGGCATATTTTTCTGGCATTCTTCTAATTTAGCTAAAGTCCAAATAAATCCCGTTTTGGCCTTTTTAACATCCCCCTGCATTTGGGCTATAAGAGCGAGCTTCGAACTAATGTGCAATATCTAGAAATAGTTAAAAAAAAATAAATATTATGTTAAAAAAAAATTTATATTATTTATTTATTTATCTACAGAATTGTAGTCTCAAAAAATATATATATAATTTTACAAAAAAACCAAAAAATATTAATAATTAAATAAAATAAAAACTCAAATGTTTAAGTAAATAATAATATTACGTTTTATAGCATTTGACAGTCATCATGTTGCTTTCCAAGCGCACGCTTCTTATTTTTGATATACTCTTTATTAATGTCCGTTAAGTGAATGTACACTCATTTTTATTTACAACCTCAGAGTAATATATTTTTTTATCATTCTCTTTAAACTTTAATCCGCGTGAGCGTTAATTCTATTCATTAATAATTATTTTCTAATAAAATAATGAACACAATGTGATGTGTTTTCAACAAAAGATGTTCAATGAGTAATTTGAAAATAAAATTTTCATATTGATTTATATTTCAAATACAAAATATTTCACTGAAAACCTTAGAAAAAATTCATTCTTTTAAGTAGAACACAAACAAATACATTTTGTTAATTCAATTTGCCTGCTCAAATTAAATTTTTTTAAATTCTAGACCCGCACATATATGTTTGTTTTTTGGAATTGGTTTCGCAATCTCTACAGCATCTCTAATAAAGTGGTTAGTCATGTGTTGAGCGCTCTGAGAATCACAGTAGAGGTCAGTGGGATTAGGTGTCATGAATCCCAGTTTGTTCACTATATATCTTAAATATATAGCTTCTTTGGCAGCTTCACTAAGTGCAACATACTCAGCCTCTGCACTTGATGTAACAATTACTTTTTTACAACAATCAGATTGTGATTTACGATCGTTAATGCCTTGTGCCCAGTTGGCGTTTACATATTCTATAACTGCTAAACCTGGCTTTTTGTAGCTTAACACTGTATTTCAAGTTGTATTTAAAGATTTTACTAATTGTACTGCACAATTTTTCTAGGATCTTGTGAAAATTGGGATAACATATTTACACAGCAAGTGATATCAGCAATGCTGTATAATGCAATGTGCAATAATTATCCTATAAATTCTTGATATTTAACTTATTCTATCTTTTCAGCTTCTTCTGAGATTTGTGGCTATTTTTCTAGTTATTATTGCTTTTATTTTAATCTTTTTCGTTTGCAACTCTATAAACCATATTTCTTTACTAAGTTAGTTATGAAATAGAAATTTTTCCATCACCATATTCTATAAATTAACCAACGCAGTATTTTGATTTTTAAAAATACTTAATTTCAAAATGTTTTTTGAATGCACAGTGCGGCAGAATCGAAATTTTTTGGAAATAAATCTGTAACTTCTGATCGGCAGGTTGGATTTTTATGAAATTTGGTATAGGCGTAGCGGAGGAGTGTACAATGTTAAGTTTGGAAGGGGGCACAACAAACCCCTCAGGAGCGGAGCTAAGGGGGCTCAAAGTTAGGTACCTCTGACATAAAAAATTTTTAATCGCTTGCCAAATTTTTGTTTCTCGTCCGATTTCAAATATTTTTATATATTGTTGTAGACCCTGATAAGACCTATAAAAAACATGCTTACATGTCCTATTTAACTCTTATAGTTTTCAAGTTATTTGGGTTTGAATTTTTAAGCACCACAATTTTGTATGTTCTTGGTCCAGTTTTTTTCATATATATCCTAGTATTTCCGACCGATATTATTAGTTTTTTCTTAATTAATTAAAGAACAAAATTGAAGTCGATATCTTTACCGAGTCAAAAAATAAACGATTTTGAATTTGAAAATTGCAAAAAAGACTTCTTTTTGTGTTTTTTTAGCCGAAAAAGTATCTACACTCTTTTTATCTAAAATAAAATTTTCTTTACCAACATATAATAATTTTGCACTTTTCTAAAAGGTAACTTCACAGAGATGACTTTAAGATAAAAAACAAGCCCAATAACTCAATTGGTCATGACACATACCCTCCCGAATTCGACCCATTTTATATGAAAGTTTTGACTTTAGACCATTTTTTCTCAAATCCCAAAGCAATTTTGTGCATAGATATTAGTAAAAGTATACAGAAATATTCATAATTTTCTAAGTAATTATTCACGCAAAACTAAAGGCAAAAGTTGCAAGTTTGTAAAAATATAGTCATATATACAATAAATTGGAAATATAAAAGTCTAAACGCGCAAACGATCGGAAATTATATGTGCTAAAGGATAAGCTTAATTTGGAATACATATTTTTTAAATTTCTTTCGCTATTTAGAAATAAACCAAACAAAAGGCCCAATTTGGGGTTTTTGGAAAAAATACAAATTTTTTAATTGTAATAACATATTTGTTTATAAATATTTCTTAATGAAATTTGCAAGAAATGTGGATCTTATTAATGTAAATAAAAGCGCGTTAACCAAATTTCAATCAGGGGTAGGGTTTTCCTGAATTCCCAAAAAAACTAATCAAAATTCCCAAAAATGGGATTTTTTACATTTATGGCTATAGAACCCTTTTTTTCCGAAGGCCCCACAGTGGGGTCAAACGCAAATTTTTTGGTAATAAATCTGAATCTCCTAAACTACTCGTCGGATCACATTAAAATGTATGGAAGAGTTGTAAAGGAGGAGCTAAGCTTTCAGAAAAATCATCTTGTAGTCACCCTGTGATAACACGAGATAAGCTACAGGGTGTCAAAGTTGACTACCTCGAGTATGTAAAAGTTAAAAAAAAATCGTAACTTGTGCAAATGAAGTCCGATTTTAAAGATTTTTATATTTCTGGAAAGTGCTTGGCAAGATAAAGAAAAAATAAGCTTACTCATCTAAGTTATCTCTTACAGTTAAAAAGATATTTACGCTTGAATTTTGAATTTTTGATTTTTTGGCTCGACTTTCTTTCGTTTTTCGGGAATAAGTCCGGAGATATATGAGGTAAAAATTTTTTAAAAATATTCTGTAATTTGCTACATATTTCAAAATAATATGCTGAAAGAATTTTTGGATTATCTCAATTCGTCTAGACGTGAAAAATATTCAAAGTCAGCACTCTGAAATTGACATGAAAAATGGCTATTTTTTTACAAAAATATAGTACAATTCATTCACTTTTTTCTCAAAGTTCCGTTAATAAAAAAATTTTTTCCGTATTAATTTCAAAAGATAAGGCTTCATAAATGGTTAATAAAGAAATTTTGAATTGATTTAAGTTTGCACCCTACATCCAGCATTGGCCGAAAATTGTCAATTTTAAAAAATTGTTTCATTTTTATAGATTAATAAAAAAAATGTCACGCGAGCTTTTTTAAATTTGGTACACATATTTTTTATAGAAATAGATTTACAATTATTTAACACTAAACTGCTTCCCGCTCGGCCAAAAACGAATGCAGGAGTGGAGATTTTATGTTAGAAGTCAGTTTTTTTAACGACTATTTTTAAAAGCATATTAAAAGCATATTAGCATATTTTTAATATTATTTCTTATGTAATGTATAAAACACAAATCAAGCTTTCATTCCTAAAAAAATCAATAAAATAGCTCCAATAACCTATTTTTGGTAATTTTTAAAAAATAATTTTTTTTTTTAAATAGCTGAAAATACAAAAAAATTTAATTTTTTTAATACAACTCCACTAATTTTGCAAATACTTTAAAAATGTTAAAAGAATATAAAAATAGACTTATTTACCAATTCAACGATATATAAAATGTTGATATAGGTCATTTAATAATAGTAATATAATGGCCTCAAAACTACCAAGTCACGTCAAAAGTTGCAAAATTCACTATTTTGTTCCGTATTTCCATATGTGTGTATACGTAACACTCAACTGCATTGCTTATTTTTGTTACGAGATAATAATATTTATTAATGAATTTATTTAAAGTGTTCATAATTTTTTTCTACTGAAAAGGTTTTTAAAATTACCTAAGTACATAAATAAGTATATTTTCCTTCGTTTTTTATTACATTTGTTTAAGTTTTTAAATAATTTACCTAGCTACTTAATTAATGTATTATAACAAAAATGATTTTTTTACAATCGCATAGGTACATTTTTTGACGTACCTGTTTAACACTACAGATCATAAAAATAAACTGAATGAAATTGGGGGTTTTGAGCAAAAATTTAAATTTTTTAATTCATTTTTGCCTGTCACCATTTACCTGATATAAATATTCTTTTTCTATATATAAGTATCCTTATAAATATGCAGATTTATTAGTGAATTTGCCATTATGGAGATTACATTAAAACACTTTTCTATTTGCAAAGTAATCTGGGATAATCTATCTGATATTATAAATCGTCCAGAAAAAATAAGAAAACTCATTGATACAGTAGTATCTTTTGGTTTAACTCTTACTGCAGAAGACAGTTTAAAGCTCGAAAATTTTTATAAATCATACGAAAAAAGGATGCAAGCTTCAGATTGGTCAATACCAAAGTTCAAGAAGAAAAATGAAGAGTGGTTGGAGGGAGAAATACCAATTTTCATCGGAAAGCAGAAAGAGGGTAGACCAAAAAAAAGTTACGATGAAGTTCAGCTAAGAACAAAGAGGACCAAACAGGAATCTATTCTAAATTCACATACGAATGCCGAAATAAAAGATACATTTAAAGCTTTAGTAACACGTACGCAACCAAAGGAAGTAGAAAAAGTTATAGATGTGTTACCTATGAGCCTTGTTGTACAGCCTGCCAACTGTGGTCCGTTGAGCCTTTAACTCCTCCGACCACCAGACCGGCTGTTTCCTTTTACCCGGATAGCTCACCGGGCAGTTAAGCTCATAGCTTCTGTTGATGGACCCTGTTACCTTCTCTACCATTTCGTCAAGATTTTCCCTCGACAAGACCTCCATCGGAGTTCCAGTCAATCTTGACCCCAGATCCCGCCCGAAGGCGTCCCAATCCGTCCTCCTAGGATTCCTAAAAGGTTTCCCCTCAGAACCTAGGAAGTTCAGACTAAAGGTTATCCTACCATGGTCAGAGAAAGTACACCCCATGGCCACCCTCCAGTCTTCAACTAGGTCTTTTGAGTTAGTCAGTGTGATGTCTATTACTGAATCGTTCTGAACGTAGGAGTATTACCCCTATTACAGATTAAAAGATCATTCGCAATAATAAAATCAAATGTTGACTCACCTCTCTTATTGGTATCCCTGCTACCCCATTGACTGTGGTGTGCATTGGCATCGCAACCGAGCAATAGACGTACTCCATTCCGTCTTGCGTACTCGGCTAAGGCCCACACCCTGTCATCTGGTGGTTCCAGCTCCTCATAGGGCATGTACACCGAGGCCAAGGCCAGTTTACCGCCTCCCAATGCCTCTCCTTGAACGACCGTTAGATCACCATAACTGAAAGAGTTAAGAAGAATTACTTGAAGATCATTCTTCACCAGAATACAAGTCCTCACCTTATCCTCAGTGGATGGCTTGAACAATTTGTATCCTTTGGCCCTTAAACCACAGACCTGGTTATTATTTAGCCAAGGCTCCTGGATTAGGGCCACGTCCACATTGGTCTCACTGAGGTAGGTTATTAATTCGGTCGAGGCCGCTTCACAATGATGCAGATTTATCTGCACCATCCGCAACCTCTTTGACTTTATCATTTTTCGCGTAGCGAAATTTGATGTAGCCAAGCCCGAACGTAACAACCCCCCCCCCCCCCCAATGAGTCCAATTTCCTAATAGATTCCCGATCCACTGCGAATCGGAAATCTTTTCCCTGGTTCTCTTTACAAGTCAATGAAGAGACAAGTTTCCATTGACTTGTATTGATCCCCCTATTTTGTCCTTCCAATATTCCCAGTATGACTTCCACCGGCTTAATGGGTGGTGGAATCCATACTGTGACTATTGGCCGCAGAGGCAATTCCGACGCTGGTATAACCTACAGTTGCCACATCTGTTAATCGCGGCTTTCAGGAATTCGAAAGTACCCTTGTTACCGCAACCAACAGTCTTGACGCCCCTTGTCCAGTCTGCACCCATGAAGGCTATTTCACCCGGCCTGTGCCTTGCCTGGAAGATTTCGTCCATAAGTTTGTCCTCAATCAGCCGCCACATTTCCGTACTGATTCTCCCATCTGGATCAGCACGGTCAATGACTGCTGCTTGAAGAATGTCCGACTTGGACGAATTTAAAATTTTTTTGCAATTAAATATACTTTAAGACATACACCTATTATAATAAAACTCTTTAAAACTCTAATAAATTTTTCACATGCAGTTACTTAAGTTTATTTCATTTCTAAGAAGAAAATATGCTGTATATAAATCGAAATCATAAAGAAAGGCTTAAATCGAGGCCAAAGTGTACTTCTAAATAAATGAGTAAACAAGCGTGTCTGCATGTTTAAATAAAATGTTTAACGCAGTGTTGCCAACTATTTATAACCAAAACGCGCTAAATTTGGTTCAATTTAGCGCTTTTTATGTAGTTTTTTAAATTCGAATCTGACTTTTAGAAAAAGTAACAACTTAAACAATATAAAGTCCATATTTTTTATTTTTTAAATGTTTTAACCTCAACAGAATAGTGAATTATATTTCAAATCAAAAATTTAGAATTGGTATTTTTATTACAGAAATAAGCAGTAAAATTTTTTGTACATTTCAAATTCCAGATTCATAAGATCTTATCCATGAATTTAAATTCATGAAACTATTATTTAATTTATTCACTCCATTTTTTCCCCCAAAAAAATCATTTCCTAAAAAGAATAGGAACGTGTTTGGAAGAATCTTGAAAACTGCTTATTCGATGATTCATTCAACGGGATTTAGAAAACGGATAGATACCTCAAATGACCACTTTAAACAAAAGAATTCTGAAGGTATATTTTGGAATTTCGAAATCAAAAAATCGTTTTAATTTTTGCTGAGTTTTAAAATTAACAAAATAATAATAATGCTCTATGATAGAAAATGTTTTTTTTTTTGTGGTGAGAAAAATTCTTGTTTCTGTTGTGGGAAATTAAAACTTTACAAAAATGTGTAAACAGAAAAAAACAAGGGATATGAATGAACATATTTTAAATGTTTTGATTTTACTTTAAATCCATTCCGAAAGCCACACTCTCTTTTAGGAAAGGACATTGTGATGAAATTATAAGACATATAAAATTTAATATTGATAATATTTAGAATATATTGTACAATATTGAATTTTTTCTATCAATTTTAAAATGTCGAAGAAATTATACTTTTGTCAAAAATTCTACTAGCTTTACGAGCTAGTAAAGCTCACTTTTTACGAAAAATAATTTTCTACCGTTTCACACAGGCCTTAAGATGCTATTTTTATTAGTTAATGGGGAAGTAAAAGTATTTTTATTTCCTAACATAACGTCGGCAGAATAAAGGGGAAAAAAAATTGTTTCAACTTTATGTTAGCGGGTGAAAAACACGAACATGAAAAATTTTAATTCTAAATTGGTTTTTACCCAAAATTTTAAACTATATTCCTTTGTTACTTTTTATTTGCCTTTTTAAAATAATATTTTCGCACCTTTTCTTTTTTGAAAAAAGAGCAAAATATTAAAAAAGAACATTAATTTTGACAGCTTATGTTAAACGGTATTGCTCAATTTTGTGCTTAAATATTCACTGGGATATAAATTGATAATAAGATTTCTTATTGGTCCACACGGAACATATTAAAGAGGGAGATAATATTTGACAATAGCCAACATAAAAATGTCTACGTGTAGATTTTGGGTACAGTAAAACGCGCCAATTTAATAGCTTTTTTTGAAAAAATCGCAAATAGAAAAAATAGTGACATTTAAAAACCGCTCAATCTAGCGCAAAAATCGCTGAATTGGCAACTCTGGTTTAACGAGCAACAAAGCTAGAGATTATTACACAAATGTACCAAAAAAAAAATCACTCACTTTTTTTGCACGTACCATTTCTTAACATGTCATTGTTGCCGTTTTAATTATTTTTAACCAAAATTGGTTATTTTATTTTCTAATTGTATTTTAGTTATTTTTTGTTTAAACCAAAATTTTATTGTTATAAACTACTTTTAGATTACCTTGTCAATCTCCTATATATTTGCCAGCAATAAATGATCTCGAGATTAAAAAAATCATTATAAGTTTTATTATTTCTTGTTCCAAATTTATCTGATAACGATGAAGAAAATTACAATTAGAAAATAAATGGTATAAGACTGGATCTTTTAAACCACCATTTTGATGAAATTAGGAACATAGATAGAAGACAAGTCAAAATTAAGAGAATAACTTTCGAGCCAACTAGGTCCAAATACAGCATCATTTTAATTCTGATCCATTTTGCGATCATCAATAGGGCCCTTATATGAGAAAAGTCATTTATCAAAATTTTCAAAATTCTTTTACTTCCGGCCCTACTAGGTCCACATAAAGCACCTTTTTAATTTCTACCCATTTTTTAATCTTCAATAGGGCTCTTATATGAGAAAAGTAATTTTTTCAAAATTCTACTCGTATTACTCAAAGCTTATGATCAATCTTAATATTATTTTTTCTGCTCTGAAATTCATAATACAATAGCTCTTGAGCCTACTAAGTCCAAATAGAGTACTTTTTTAATTTTGACCCATTTTTTGAGGAATAAAATTTTTTAAAAGAATTTTAAAAACTGTAAAAATACCGTAAACAAGAGACCTAAAACATTTCCCTGTGGCACTCAATATCTAACAGTACTTTTACTTTCCTTAATTTTAAGAAATAGTTGTTTATTTTTTAGATAGCTTCTTAAAAGCGAAAGTCCATTTCCATGAACGCCATAGTACTAGAGCTTTTGCGCCAAGATATATAACAAAAACTTTTGTCAAATCAAAAAATGGCTGTTACAGCACTATGACCTCATCCAAACATTTAAATATATAGTTCTGAACATTCACAAATCCTCTTCAGTACCACAGCCCTTTCGAAATCAGAACTGAAAAGCATTAAATAAGTTATTTTCCATGAAATGTGGGAAAATCTCATTTTATAATATACCTTGAAAAATTTGATCAATAATTGGTAGTAGCGATATAGGACGAAATTATTCAACATATGTCGCTTTGGAGGATGAGGCGCCGCAGACGAAAATTTTTGTTAAATATAAATCTTATTTGTGCGAATTAATACACAAAAATACCTAAATGGATGATTCCGTAAACATAAAATTAGTAGAAGCAAATAGCAATTATTTTCTTCTTTGTTGCAATATTAAAATTTTAGCCTTTTTATGGCAATTTTAAGAATCAAAAAAGGCTAGAAAAATTTGAGGCTAAAAGCAAAATAAAAAGGCTAGATTTAGCCTTAGAAAGGCAACACTGTTTATTTATTAAGCATTTACCATGAAATAAAATTCTTTAAAAAATTTGCAAAATTCCTAAAATTATCGCACAGTTGTATACAATTTAATAATTTCTATAAACAAAATTTTATATTGTTTTTTTTTAAAGTCATATTCGATTCATAATATCTATGAATACAATTTTTAGATTTATATACTTTTTTCTCTGTGTTCTAAACAAAAATATTGAAAATAGCAGATCACCTAAATCCATAGTAAAGCTGCAATTGCATTACGAGTGCGTTTTTAAATAAACTATTTACTTTTGTAGTTTGAAGTCTCACTTAGTCTTCATTACAGCCGTTAATCATTACAATTCCTTTACATTGTAGTTTAATTTCAGTAATTTGCCAGATTTTTCTACCATTAATATAAATTTATAACATACAAAATTGTGATTTTCAGTAAATTAGTAAAAATAATAATGAGAAAGAAAATAATAAACAAAATCTGATGACCTTTAGAAAGAAATTGTCATTTTTTCAAAAATCTTGAGGAATGAATGATATATGTATATGATACTATGAACGACCTTTCGTATCACGTATTCATAGAAACGTTTTGAGATTTGCTTCCTTAGAGTTTTCATCCGATGTGTCACAACCCCATTCAGGTCTGTCGTAAATGCTCCCCCCCCACAACATGGAATATATATGTTTGAAATATGCATGATTATATTCCACCCCTTAGAGCTTTCATCCGATGTATCACAACCCCATTCAGGTCTGTCGTAAATGCCCCCCCCCACAACATGGAATATATATGTTTGAAATATTGATATTATATTCCACCCCTCGTAGCATGTTCCCTGAGAAACAACTGGGTATACCCTATATAGTTCTGAGATCTACTCCCTTAGGGCTTTCATCGGATGTATCACAACCCTATTCAAGTCTGTCGTAAATGCCCCCCCACAACATGGAATATATATGTTTGAAATATGAAATATGAACTGGGTATACCCTATACACAGTTCTGAGATCTACTCCCTTAGAGCTTTCATCCGATGTATCACAACCCCATTCAGGTCTGTCGTAAATGCCCCCCCCCCCACAACATGGAATATATATGTTTAAAATATGAATGATTGTATTCCACCCCTCGTAGTATGTTCCCTGAGAAACAACTGGGTATACCCTATACAGTTCTGAGATCTACTCCCTTAGGGCTTTCATCGGATCTATCACAACCCCATTCAGGTCTGTCGTAAATGCCCCCTCCACAGCATGGAATATATATGTTTGAAATATGAATGATTGTATTCCACCCCTCGTAGCATGTTCCCTGAGAAACAACTGGGTATACCCTATATAGTTCTGAGTTCTACTCCTTTAGAGCTTTCACCCGATGTGTCACAACCCTATTCAAGTCTGTCGTAAATGCCCCCCCACAACATGGAATATATATGTTTGAAATATGAAATATGAACTGGGTATACCCTATACAGTTCTGAGATCTACTCCCTTAGAGCTTTCATCCGATGTATCACAACCCCATTCAGGTCTGTCGTAAATGCCCCCCCCCCACAACATGGAATATATATGTTTAAAATATGAATGATTGTATTCCACCCCTCGTAGCATGTTCCCTGAGAAACAACTGGGTATACCCTATATAGTTCTGAGTTCTACTCCCTTAGAGCTTTCATCCGATGTATCACAACATCAGGTCTGTCGTAAATGCCCCCCACACAACATGGAATATATGTGTATGAAATATGAGTAATTATATTCCATCCCTCGTAGCATGTCTCCTGAGAAACAACTGGGTATGCCCTATATAGTTTTGAAATCTACTTCCTTAGGGCTTTCATCCGATGTATCACAACCCCATTCAGGTCTGTTCAAAAAGCCCCCGATTCAGGTGTGAATTTATAAGAACTTGCGCAAAGTTCCGACCCTCGTAGTATCTTCCCTAGGAAATAAGTGAATATTGTCTAAACAGTTTTGGGTTCTACTCCACCAGACCTTTAATTTGATGTACCATAACCCCATTCAGGTATGGCCAAAATCAAAATATGGCCCCCTGTTTCTTAGACTTATTGAATTTTGCCAAACTTCAGCACCTCGTAGCATGTCTCCTGAGAAACAACTGGATATACCCTGTGCAGTTTTGAGTTCTACTCCTCTAGTGCTTTCACGTGATATATCACAACCCCATTCAGGTCTGTCCGAACTGGTCCGCAATGTGACCTGAATATAGGTATTTTTGTTGCACCATATCCTAATGCTGTATATGTTTCTTTATTTTGTTTTTTTTCAAAAATGTTTTATTGTGATGTTTTTTTTAATAAAATAATAAAAATTATTTTTAAAAAAGTGTTTTTTTGCTTTAAAAATAAATTTTTTGAAATGCAAAATGTGTAGAACGTATTTAACACTGTGTGGAACGTATTTAACAGAGGTGTGGGACGTATTTAACTTACGAATTTATCTTTACACACATACACACGTATCCTTATCCTCATTTTGAAGATAAGGATACGTGTGTTAAGCTGGAGTCTTTGTCTGATACTTATCCATTTCAATGTGTCAAGCATATAATGTATCGAAGTATATCTACAACACTTTAAAATCGATCGCATAGGTTTATTTTGTAGTGTTTGTAACCTTTCTAATTGTATATTTGTGCAGCAAATACGGTTGTCCCGAATTCAAAATGTGGTTTAATTACTATATTATATATACTTATTGCAGTGATTATTGATATTTTGTCTCTAATCCTTCTAAAAAAGCCTATCTTTTTTTCCGATTTTTTTACATATGTATTCTATATGATCATTAAAATTCATGTTTTTGTTGATTATAAACCCGAAATAATTTATTTTGTCTACTTTTTCTATTATTTTGTTATTAATTTTTAAATTCTGTATTGTTATTCATATTTATTTCCATAATTTTTGTCTTATTTTCGTTCAGTTTTAGTTTATTCATTTTTAACCAGTTATTTATATTTCGCATATCGTATACTAAGTTTTCCAGGCACTGTTCATCTGTATCCGCTATATTAAATATTAAGGTATCGTCCGCATAAAGTACTATTTCATTTCTATCTATTACAGTTGTCATATCATTTATATAGATTATAAATACTAAAGCTCCAAGAATTGATCCTTGTGGTACTCCATATTCATTATTAATTTTCTCTGATTTTTTATAATTCACTTTAGTTATTTGCTGTCTATTTGTTAGACATGATTCAAACCAATTTAATTCTATAATTTGTATTCCGTAGAAGTATAATTTCTGTAATAATATTTTTCTGTCTATTGTTTCAAACGTTCTTTTAAAATCGAGAAAAATTGCCATTATCATCCCAAAATGTATATAGTGATACCAATTACTGTAAATATATCTTTCTTCACAAAACGCAATTTTAAGCCGTATTTCATAAAAAAACAACTGTTGTAAATTAGCAAATTTTTGGTAAAAAGTTGGTTTTTAGAAATTAAATATTGTATCTGTCACATATTCTGTGTTCGTTCAGATACTCTATAATTATTATTTATTATTTGGAATAATGAAGTGCAAAAAATTTTAGATTTTGATAAAAGCAATTCTCGCAATTCCCAAACCATAGAATTTTTTTGTTTTGCTTATATTTATCGTTCGTCAGATAAAATACGCTTACAAACAATTTTAAACTCACTACTGTTTCAGAAAACGTATTATGTTTGTTAATCAAAGCTTTGAAATTTAAGAACTTGGGCCAAACTCAAAATGTTTATATGAAATCGGTAAAAAGTAAAAGGTTTTAGACTGACTTCTATTAAAAAATTAGACTTGATTTCTTCTAAAGACTGATCTCCATATACGTATAAAATATTTATATTTTCTTTAAAAAAGTTTCTGTTCAGTAGATATTGAGCTTTAAGCTCAATACTGAAATCGGATGAGAAACAGAAAATTAGCAGACGTTTTAGAAGCGTTCATGTAAATGTATATATGGATTCTCCATATATGCGTTCCGAGGGGTCTCTGGGATATTATTATGAGAATTTTTATGTTAATAAGATTTACAGATTTATTTCCAATGAATATATCTTAAAATTTTACAGGAGAAATAAAAGACTTAATAAGTTAGTTTTCAACTTAGGTATTTTATGGTTCTAAAAATCAATTTTATTACATCTCAACACATAGAAACACATTTAAAATTGAGAGTTCTGGCAAGTTTACTTAGTCTTTGCTTGCGACTCTTACTAGTATAAATAAAACTAATCTGTGAGTTCCTTTAATAAAGTCGGTATTTTTAACAATAGAGGCCAAAAATGTTGTGATATGTATTTTAATGTACCATTATAATTTTTTATTTTTTGGTTATTTGGCCATTTGCATTTTAGGTGAAGATATATTTGTCAGCTGTGTCAACTTTTGTAGTCAATAGTAGACATGTAAAGCATGGACGCCTATAAGGTTAGGTCAGGTTATTAGCATGTATGTAAGAGCTGATCCATCTAACATCGATATCAGATAGATCTTACAACACATGCATAAACGGACTACCAAAATTCGAAGTCCTAATCCCGGAAAGAGTGCGACAGTGACATAAAAGATGCTCCATCGTCTCCTCCTCTTCCTCATTCTGCAAAAGTCGTTAAAAGGGAGCGGTACTCCTAGCAGTTGGTCCGTATCTTCAGCTCGAAGAAGGGATCCATCTTTGGCTAGTGTATCCGCAATAAAATTGCCCGGGGTTCCTGAATGATCCCTAATACAGACCAGCTCCAGGTTAGAATGTCTCGCCATCTTGTTCAGAGATGTCCGTCATTCATGTACCAACCTGGATGTCGAAGACTGCCGAGAGTGTTTTAATCGCGGTCAGTACATATGTCGATATCCACTCCGAATACCCTATAGTACATTAACCAGTTCGCCGACCACATTATGGCCGAGATCTCTGCTTGAAGAATATTGCAGTGATCTGGCAATTTAAAGGAAATGTTTTTCCTATAAGCGGGAATATAGACACCCCCCAAGCTCATCAGCAGATTTGGACCCATCAGTATAAACCTCAACTGAACCAGCCCTTAATTCTGGGGTAGTTGATATTGATACTGATAAAAAATAAAGGAAATGATAAAAACTTTACAAAAACTCATTAATTTTTACATTTAGTCAATATCTGCTATATAAAATTGATGTATCTATATCCAAAATTTCAGTAAACATTTTGCATACGGAAACAAAAATGTGCTCTTGAAATATGACGAAAATGGAATAGGGTCATCCGTATATTTTGATTCAATATGAAGTGAATGTTTTCTACGTGTCCTGAAGTTTTGCTGAAAATCTGTTAAGTTAATTCTTTATGTGCAAATGATAAATTTTTAAACGATTTTTTGCGAATGGACACGATGTGACAGTGAAAATATACTTTTTAAATGACCTGGCTAATTGAATAGTACATTTTGCCATTTTTAGAATTTTCTATACAAGATCTACATCTGAAGTTATCCACAAAAAAAAACTTTTTTTTTTAATTCTTAAAAAACGTGAAAAGAATTTTTGTTCCTTCTAAAATAATACATATAGATGAGCCAAAAGTCATGTGGATTAAAGCGGAGATTAAATGAAAAAATAAGTAGAATATTTCTTTACAAAAAGTTGGCTTAAACAAACAGGATTTGATAAAGCTTAAACTTCCTTTCGGAGAATATCTGCAATATATATGCATCAGTTCCGTAGTTTTCACGTGATGCCATCAGCAATATGTATTTTTTTTTCTTTTATTTAAAAATTTAGTAGCATTTAAAATACTTTACAATATTTTTCTTAATATAATTGAAGTATAGTATTCAATATATTCAAAACCTCTCGAAGTTACTATTTTTTATAGATGATATATTTTTTTTTCTAAATATGATTTTTTTTTAATTTTAAAAGTTTAAATGGCGTAGCTTTCCGCTAAACATATTGCCAGGGTGTACATCAAAAAGAAGCCTCCTTCGCAAAACATCCACTCGATCTACACCTTCGTGTAGAAAGCTAGAGTTCCCGAGTTCAGCTCCCTGAGTTTAATGGTCTCCACCAATATCAAATTCCAGTTTTGTGTGGTACTGCACCAAATCCAAAATATAAGTTGGGTTAATAAAATCGATTGCATGTGACAAATGTAAGCCAGGAAAAACCGTACAGGATACAGTTAGACGTCTACAAACACTTGTATCAATGCGAGAGTGAGACGCAAAATTCTCGAAGGTCAAACAACAAAAAACCCGCCTGACTGTACTTAAAAAATAATTACGGTGACGCGAGATTTGTTCTCCAACCCAGAGCTACTTTGCGAATGATCTCATTGCCTTATTTTGTAATTTTTGTAGTCTTTCTATTTGTGTATTTGAACAGCAGTTATATAGTATTGTTGAACCGAACTCAAAATGTTATTTTTATCATTGTTTTGTAAATGTTTATAGCCGTTTGTGTTGATACTTTATTTCTTATTCGTTTAAAAAATCCGATTTTTTTTTACCGATATATCGATTTACCGATTTTTTTTACCGAATAATCGGTAAAAATCGGTTCCTTAAATTTTAGTTTTTTTTGTCTATTATAAAGCCAAGATATTTTATTTGATTAACTTTTTCAATTACTTCGTTATTAATTTTAAAAGTTGATTCACTATTCATAATAATTTCCATTAATTTTGTTTTACCTTCATTCAGTTTAAGTTTATTTATTTTTAGACAGTTATTCACAGTTTTCATGTCTTGCATCGTTATACATACATATATATATATATATATATATATATATAATCTTACATTGTTAATTCTCACAATTTGCTTTCGATTTGTTATATACGATCTAAACCATTCCAATTCATTTCCGTATTCCGTATTTATATAATTTCTGTATTAATAAACCTCTATCTATAGTCGCAAAAGCTCTTTTAAAATCAAGGAAAATTGCTATTATTTTTTACTTTTTGAAATTCCTCACATTTTTTTGTTTTCATAACTTTTTCTATTGGTGTAATCAGCGATAGCTTCCAGTTTTCTGAGAATTTTCTCGTTTCCAATGATTTATTGATTATTTTTAACAAAAGTTTTCCTATACTGTTCAGTTATCACTAATTATTTCTATAGATACTTTGTTAAAATCAAATTTATTTTTAATAATTTTGCATATATTTTTAAGTTCATGTAAATTTATTGCTCTAAATTTAAATAGAGTATTTATCACATGTATTCTGGTTGTATATTGCACTCGTTCTATTGAATCTCTAATTGTCTTAACACTCTCTACAAAATAATTATTAAATTTATTTGCTATTTGGTATGTATTATTAAATATCACAGATTGTATCACGTTATCTTTCTTAGGTTTTTTTTATCTCCTTCCACATTTCCTTTGGTCTTCGGCATTGATTATCTTTTTGTTAACGAATTCGTTCTTTTAATTTTCAATTTTCGTTTTATATAAGTTATTTTAATATTTAATTAAAACACAAGTTAATTCGAGTACTTGACTACGACTGACAAGTTGTCAGTCACAATTCTTTATTCACACTTTCGATTGACTTAATTTACTTTAGTTAAATACTGCAGACATAGCGTCAGCAGTTTATTACAAAACATAGATTTCCAATGAAAACGAGTCGCAACCAGGTTGCAGTATTTTAGAGAACTACAACATGAGAGCGACGCGTGGTTAGAAGAACTTACGTAAACAAAAAATACAAATAAAGAAAAAATAAAAGAATAATAACTTTTTGTGTTAACTTATATATATCTTATTATTTTATAATTTTCATTTATCGCCATGAAATATTTAGCAATTTTTTCTCATTTAAGTAATTTTAAGCATTCATTAAACCATTTATTAACATTGTTTGTTTCTTTAATTGTTTTCCTTTTGCCACTTTTTAAATAGTGTTTTCTATGATATTATCTATTTTCTCAGCACTCTTATCTACATCTTCATCTCGAAAGTCATTTGTTAATTTACACAGTTCCTTGCTGAACAACTTTTTATCGTATTTAAAAACTTCAATTTCCTTTTTTATTGGATATTTATTACTTTCACTATCAAACGATATATCTATTGCCTCATGATCGGCTATTTTATTTGCATTGTTATTTCTTACAACTATGTTATCATTATTTGTTATTAGAAGGTCGATTAATGTTTTTGTATTTTCTGTTATTCTTGTATATTCACTTACTATTTGTTTAAGTCCATTATCGTTTAAAGTTACTTGTATTCTATTTTGATATGTTTCATTCTTTTTCCAATCTATGTTGAAATCTCCTGCGATAATTATTTAATAATTTGTTTCACAAACTAAAGCAACAATTTCATCAAAGGCATTACAAAACTCGACTTCTCTATTGCTTGGTTATCTATACACTGGAATTATAACAAGTGAAATATTTTTATTTTTAGCTAAATATACACCCATCCAATATTTTTTATCCGCAACTTTTTCACATATTTATTGACTGCCCATGTCTTTTTAAAGTTTAAGAGTCCTTGAGCGTTTGTGTATATTCCGCATACAAAGGGTGTGAAGATAAATACGTCATTTAAATATGTCCCACACAAATGTTAAATACGCTCCACACGCTGTGAATTGATTTGTTAAAATGAACAAAATTATTTTTTAATAAAAAAAACTATATCAAAATTAAATTTTAAATAAAAAAGTCAAAATATATTTATAAAACACTAAAATATGAAATTGTAAAAAAAAATTCAAATATATCACTATATATATAAGAATGGAAGTAGCATAGGACTAGTAGATTCCAGAAATGTATGTTCTATGTCCAGATTCCATCAGTGATCAGAGATATATAATTTTGAAAAATATGTTTTTTCACTATGGTCATATGGAAAAATGTCGAATTTTGAAGCCGCTCCAATGGACATAAGGAGCAGAGGGGGAGGTAGGTGGGGTGAAAGGGAAATTTGCCCCCCAGAATGAATTTTCCAACTAAGAAAATTAAACATGAAGAAAAATTTACAACAGTAAAAGCAAAAAATAAAAGCTATTTTGAAAAAAATTAGTTTTCAATAATTAGAAAAAGTAATAATGCATTTATCTTTAACATTGTCCATTCTAAAATTTGCATTCTCTTTCGAAAATTTTTAAGTAAATCAATAACTTTTAGAAAGTGGCAATTGTTTAATAAAAAATATAGGAAATGCACTTTTTTATATATTTTTTCACCTTTTTTAAATAATTTTGAATTTTTGTGAAGTGTTATATTTTCGAATAGTAAATAATTTGTAATTTCATTTATTTTTCCTGGGTTTCCGAAACTCTAAATTTCCAAATTTCGTTAAACTTTAGCTTAAATTTTGCTGAATATACGAGTGAAAATGCATCTTCCGATAAAAAAAATAATTTGTCTAAGTACTAGTTTTATCAGTTAATGAAAAAAACTTTTTACAAAAAATGTTTAAGTAGCAACACAGAAAAAGTCTTCTGCAAATTTTTGCATACAAAATTCAATATTTATGCTAGATATGATTGAATTATACTTCGAGAAAATTTTGCGTATTTTGAGACAACTTTATTAAGAAGCTAAATAAAAACATTATTTACATATAAATTATCAACGATAAAGGTCTAAAAATTGTAATTTTTCAAGTAAAATCTTAAAAAAAAAGTTAATTGAAAATATCCATAATTTTGTATGTAAAAATCAATACAAATTTTGAATTATGCTCAAAAAAAGTGTTTTTTTTTCTGAGTTTATGGATATATTCTTTTATTGTTTTGTTAATTTCTTCTTGTTAAGATCTGTGGGAAAGTAGAAGAATCAAGCTTGTTATTCATATACATTTGTATATATTTTGGTCAAATTTTGAAAGAAAATTTTTAAACATTTAAAAAAAATGAAATTTTTCAACTTAATGCAATTTATTATAAATTTTTCTTCGAAAGGCTATGCAACGATGTAATGTTATAAGCATAACAAGATTTATTTTCTTTTAAATTGGAAAAAATTTTAGAACTTATTTGATTTTATATGGAATGATATACTTAAATTTTTATACGTTTTTATTTTTGCCCCAAGTATGTTTCAAATAAAGCATAAGGTGATTTGCCCAAAAATATATTAAAAATAAGTTGATAAGTTTTTGAAATTTTTAAATAATTGTTTGCGTATTTCAACGTAAAGATTGACATCCCATTTTATTGTAAATCAAATAGCATTTAAAACTTGATATCTTTAGTGTTGTTTCGAAATAGAAAAGCCAATTTAATAAAAAAAAAAATTAATAAATTATTTCTTATTTGTAGTTTTCTTTTGATTTCTTCATTCAATTAAATTCAAAATTGACTTACAATTTAAGCAGCTAGGAGATCTTTAGTGCACCAACTATCATCAAAACGTTTTATTTGCGAAATATCTCAAAATTTACAGGGTATTTCGAATTTTGTTTTTTTTTCTTGCAATTTCTTACTTTTTAGAAATAATGAAAAGTAAGGGAGCAAAAAGCTATTATTGCTGAAATCAAATTAAAAAAAAAATAAAGTATTTATTTTATTTTTGTAAAACAATACCGATTTTCGGTACTATTCCCTTTATCAGATTAGTACCAAATTTTTGCATCAGTAAGTTTTTGATATTAAAGAATATAATTAGTTCTATTTAAGTAAAATTGATATTTTAAGTATCAAAGCCTACATAGCTTAACCTTTTGCGGTATTCAGGTCATGCATTTTAATTAATTTCATTATTTGTTTGAAATGCTTTAGAGGATATCAATTAAATAAACACACATCTTAAATTATTAAAAAATATTCAATATTCAATTTCATTATTTGTTTGAAATGCTTTAGAGGATATCAATTAAATAAACACACATCTTAAATTATTAAAAAATATTCAATATTCCCTGAAATTTACGAACCATAGATTCATATATTTTTTTTGTATTTCAAAAACTAAAAAGGAATAACGAAGTAAAATATAAACATTTTTGGTGAAAAAAGAAATATATAGTTCAAAAGTTTTTTATAAAAATATTGTATACAATTTTTTCGCCACTTATCAAATATCTACAATCCGCTGCTTTATGATTGAAACCTTTACATTTATAACACATTAAAACATCTATTCCATCAAACTCTCTACATTTTTCCCAACCAATGTTTATTTTCTGTGCTTTCATTAATTCCGTATATGATTCATTATCAATCGTAATTTTAGTATTATGTATTAACTTATTATTTCTTTTATATTCATAAGATTTAATTGTTTTTTTTTACTGTTTTTTTTTTTTAATTCATTCTGTTATGATTACCGTTGCACAGTGGGGTCAAACGCAAATTTTTTGGTAATAAATCTGAATCTCCTAAACTACTGGTCGGATCAAATTGAAATGTATGGAAGAGTTGTAGAGGAGGACCTAAGCTTTCAGAAAAATCATCTTGTAGTCACCCTGTGATAACACGAGATAAGCTACAGGGTGTCAAAGTTGACTACCTCGAGTATGTAAAAGTTAAAAAAAATCGTAACTTGTACAAATGAAGTCCGATTTTAAAGATTTTTATATTTCTGGAAAGTGCTTGGCAAGATAAAGAAAAAATAAGCTTACTCATCTAAGTTATCTCTTACAGTTAAAAAGATATTTACGCTTGAATTTTGAATTTTTGATTTTTTGGCTCGACTTTCTTTCGTTTTTCGGAAATAAGTCCGGAGATATATGAGATAAAAATTTTTTAAAAATATTCTGTAATTTGCTACATATTTCAAAATAATATGCTGAAAGAATTTTTGGATTATCTCAATTCGTCTAGACGTGAAAAATATTCAAAGTCAGCACTCTGAAATTGGCATGAAAAATGGCTATTTTTTTACAAAAATATAGTACAATTCATTCACTTTTTTCTCAAAGTTCCGTTAATAAAAAAATTTTTTCCTTATTAATTTCAAAAGATAAGGCTTCATAAATGGTTAATAAAGAAATTTTGTATTGATTTAAGTTTGCACCCTACATCCAGCATTGGCCGAAAATTGTCAATTTTAAAAAATAGTTTCATTTTTATCGATTAATAAAAAAAAATGTCACGCGAGCTTTTTTAAATTTGGTACCCATATTTTTTATAGAAATAGATTTAGAATGATTTAACACTAAACTGCTTCCCGCCCGGCCAAAAACGAATGCAGGAGTGGAGATTTTATGTTAAAAGTCACGACTATTTTTAAAAGCATATTAAAAGCATATTAGCATAATATTTTTAATATTATTTATTATGTAATGTATAAAACACAAATCAAGATTTCATTCCTAAAAAAATCAATAAAATAGCTCCAATAACCTATTTTTGGTAATTTTGCAAAAATAAATTTTTTTAAAAAATAGCTGAAAATCCAAAAAAATTTAATTTTTTTAATACAACTCCACTAATTTTGCAAATACTTTAAAAATGTTAAAAGAATATAAAAATAGACTTATTTACCAATTCAACGATATATAAAATGTTGATATAGGTCATTTAATAATAGTAATATAATGGCCTCAAAACTACCAAGTCACGTCAAAAGTTGCAAAATTCACTATTTTGTTCCGTATTTCCATATGTGTGTATACGTAACACTCAACTGCATTGCTTATTTTTGTTACGAGATAATAATATTTATTAATGAATTTATTTAAAGTGTTCATAATTTTTTTCTACTGAAAAGGTTTTTAAAATTACCTAAGTACATAAATAAGTATATTTTCCTTCGTTTTTTATTACATTTGTTTAAGTTTTTAAATAATTTACCTAGCTACTTAATTAATGTATTATAACAAAAATGATTTTTTTACAATCGCATAGGTACATTTTTTGACGTACCTGTTTAACACTACAGATCATAAAAATAAACTGAATGAAATTGGGGGTTTTGAGCAAAAATTTAAATTTTTTAATTCATTTTTGCCTGTCACCATTTACCTGATATAAATATTCTTTTTCTATATATAAGTATCCTTATAAATATGCAGATTTATTAGTGAATTTGCCATTATGGAGATTACATTAAAACACTTTTCTATTTGCAAAGTAATCTGGGATAATCTATCTGATATTATAAATCGTCCAGAAAAAATAAGAAAACTCATTGATACAGTAGTATCTTTTGGTTTAACTCTTACTGCAGAAGACAGTTTAAAGCTCGAAAATTTTTATAAATCATACGAAAAAAGGATGCAAGCTTCAGATTGGTCAATACCAAAGTTCAAGAAGAAAAATGAAGAGTGGTTGGAGGGAGAAATACCAATTTTCATCGGAAAGCAGAAAGAGGGTAGACCAAAAAAAAGTTACGATGAAGTTCAGCTAAGAACAAAGAGGACCAAACAGGAATCTATTCTAAATTCACATACGAATGCCGAAATAAAAGATACATTTAAAGCTTTAGTAACACGTACGCAACCAAAGGAAGTAGAAAAAGTTATAGATGTGTTACCAACAGCTTCTCCCAATCGATTACATCGGATAATCCAAAGCATGGTGACACCGAAATCAACATCGTCCTTTACCTCTGAAGATGCTTTAGCTCTAATATTAAATTTAGGATTATCAATAAACCAATACGAGATTTTGAGGAAATCTGTTAGCGAAAAAGGATATGATATCTTTCCCAGTAGCAAATCAGTGAAAGAAGCGAAAAGTAATATTTTACAGCCTATGGAGCACCCGGTTCTTCTGTTAAAAGTGCTAAAGTTAATATATTGCAATTACTTGAAAACACTGCTTCTAGAATTATATCTACCTTCAGCAATGATAACATTGAAAAATGCAAAGACTCTGAACTTATTTTAATATTCAAATGTCGCTGCGATGGAACATCAGGATTTTCGGAATACAAACAACTGGATGGAAGTAATTCTGGAAATAATTATTCCTCGCTGTTTATAGCGTCTCTGGTACCACTTCGAATGCGCTTAAATAATCCTTCCTCATCGACAAGAAATGACTCGCTTTTTGATGATATATGGATAAATTTAACTCCAGGTTCCAAATTTTTGTGCCGTCCAATCCCTTTTGATTACACAAAAGAAACCACGGTTATAATAAACAGCATTGTCAACCAATTGGAAGAAGAAATTAAAGCATTGCCCCCAATATATGTGAAAGTATCAAACAGAACTATTAAATTTACATTTCAACAACAACTAACGATGATTGATGGAAAAGTTGCAAACGCTATAACAGATACAACATTACATGGAAATGTAATATATTTGGAAAAATAAGTTCACAATTTCAGGATAATTCTGAAGTCCTTGTTAATAAAAATTCTTTAAAATTTGGAATATCACCACTCCACGCAAGGATAAGATTTTTGGAGTTCTGCTTACATCTTGCATATGATATGAAGTACAGAAATATTCCCGGGCAGGAAAATGCTACAGTAAAAAGCAATTTGGAACTTCACGAATTACGAAAAGAGGAAAAGAAAAGAATTCAATTAGAATTCAAAGAATAACTCGGATTAATAATTGATAAACCTCTACATGGCTATGGAAGCTCAAATGATGGAAATACAGCAAGATGTTTCTTTGAAAATCCGGAACTCACATCTTCAATCACAGGCATTGACTTAAATATTTTGAAGCGTTTTAAGATTATATTGGCAGCCATTAATAGCAAAAAACAAATTAATGCGGACAAATTTAAAATTTTTGCTTACGAAACTAAAGAACTACTTAACATTACATACCCCTGGAAATCAATGACTCCAACAGAGGAAGCACAGGAAGCCCGAAATAAAGATGTTGAACATTTCCGACTCTTCAATAGCCGAAAATGTTCGAAAATAGCGCAAAATATGGACTTAATGGAATATTTATTAATATCATCAGATCCAGTTATATATTCTATAAGAACACGATGGCTACCAAAAATCACTCTTGAAATAGAAAAAGAGGATTCCGAAGCTAAGGAAGTTAAAAATTTGATAACGTTTGATGTTTCTGATTATTTTCAAGAAAATCTCTAATAATATCTTTGATAATATATTCTTAATAAAATAAATATACGGGATATATGTATAATAAGTATGTAAATATGTAGAACACATTAAATAAACATTACTCAAATAAAGAACTTTAGAATAACAAATATATACCTACATAATACATTAGAAAACTAAAATGTTACGTATATACACATATGGAAATACGGAACAAAATAGTGAATTTTGCAACTTTTGACGTGACTTGGTAGTTTTGAGGCCATTATATTACTATTATTAAATGACCTATATCAACATTTTATATATCGTTGAATTGGTAAATAAGTCTATTTTTATAGTCTTTTAACATTTTTAAAGTATTTGCAAAATTAGTGGAGTTGTATTAAAAAAATTAAATTTTTTTGGATTTTCAGATATTTATTTTTGAAAAATTACCAAAAATAGGTTATTGGAGCTATTTTATTGATTTTTTTGGGAATAATAGCTTGATTTGTGTTTTATACATTACATAAGAAATAATATTAAAAATATTATGCTAATATGCTTTTAATATGCTTTTAAAAATAGCCGTTAAAAAAACTGATTTTTAACATAAAATCTCCACTCCTGCATTCGTTTTTGGCCGGGCGGAAAGCAGTTTAGTGTTAAATCATTCTAAATCTATTTCTATAAAAAATGTGTGTACCAAATTTTAAAAAGCTCGCGTGACATTTTTTTTATTAATCGATAAAAATGAAACTATTTTTTAAAATTTACAATTTTCGGCCAATGCTGGATGTAGGGTGCAAAACTTAAATCAATTCAAAATTTCTTTATTAACCATTTATGAAGCCTTATCTTTTGAAATTAATAAGGAAAAAATTTTTTTATTAACGGAACTTTGAGAAAAAAGTGAATGAATTGTACTATATTTTTGTAAAAAAATAGCCATTTTTCATGCCAATTTCAGAGTGCTGACTTTGAATATTTTTCACGTCTAGACGAATTGAGATAATCCAAAAATTCTTCCAGCATATTATTTTGAAATATGTAGCAAATTACAGAATATTTTTAAAAAATTTTTACCTCATATATCTCCGGACTTATTCCCGAAAAACGAAAGAAAGTCGAGCCAAAAAATCAAAAATTCAAAATTCAAGCGTAAATATCTTTTTAACTGTAAGAGATAACTTAGATGAGTAAGCTTATTTTTTCTTTATCTTGCCAAGCACTTTCCAGAAATATAAAAATCTTTAAAATCGGACTTCATTTGCACAAGTTACGATTTTTTTTAACTTTTACATACTCGAGGTAGTCAACTTTGACACCCTGTAGCTTATCTCGTGTTATCACAGGGTGACCACAAGATGATTTTTCTGAAAGCTTAGGTCCTCCTCTACAACTCTTCATACATTTCAATTTGATTCGACCAGTAGTTTAGGAGATTCAGATTTATTACCAAAAAATTTGCGTTTGCGTACTGTGGGCCCGTAGATTTTGATTTAAAACTTTTAACAACATATTCAGGATTCTTAGAATATATTCCGCTTGTCGATTCGTGCTTTGGGATTTGAAAAAAAATGGTCTAAAGTCAAAACTTTCATATAAAATGGGCATGTAAGCATGTTTTTTATAGGTCTTATCAGGACCTACAACAATATATAAAAATATTTGAAATCAGACGAGAAACAAAAATTTGGCAAGTGATTAAAAATTTTTTATGTCAGAGGTAGCATATATAATTTCCGGTCTTTTGCAAAAAGATTCAAGTCAATATCATGCCTCATTTCAGAAATATGCGCGTTTAAACTTTTATATTTCCAATTTATTGTATATATGACTATATTTTTACAAACTTGCAACTTTTGCCTTTAGTTTTGCGTGAATAATTACTTAGAAAATTATGAATATTTCTGTATACTTTTACTGATATCTATATCCAAAATATTTTTATAAAAATAATTAAAAAATATTTTTTTAATAGGGTTGCCACATTTTCCAAATTTAAGTAAATCTTTATCCTTTTCTAAGCATTCATATATTTCTATTAATGAATTTAAAATAACAAAACAAACAAAAAATGTGTATTTTAACAATAAGTATTTTATTAGTTTACATTTATGGTGTTTACCTAAATTTAACAAATGTATTTATCTATTCGTGATGGTTAAAAATTTATATATTTATGATCTAGTGGCAATGTACAGGTATCCTTTCCGGTGATACCTAACAGCAACATATAATATCAATGAATTCGGTATAGGTACTCTTCCAAATTGACTCTTTCAGATATTTTACCTAATGAAAATTTACAGAATACCTGTAAATTTATATACCTGTGCGATATATCTAATAGATATATATAAACGCGCAGCTATTCCTTATCAACATCATAACGAAGTTGATTACCATGGTGATTACATTGAAACATTAACAATTGTGTTGTGTTCTGTGGAGTTTATCTAAAAATAATCTTAATCGTTTAGAAGCTATAGTGGAATTCATAAAAACTACATATCATGGAAAAGTCGACGCCATTGGTAATTTCAGATAGAGAGCTTTCTAAAGTAGTATGACGTAAAAGTGAAGTCCTTGAATTAGCGTACTAACAGATTATACATTCCGATTGGATGGATACTGATATAGAAATATCGGTGTGCAAAATATCAACTGGAGCACCCTGCAAGACATATAATAATTTAAGTACAAGATCTAAGAAGAAAAGACTGACCCATAAGGATTTAGTGGAATATGTTAAAGATGAAATAAATGATTTGCAACCTATTCATTAGTCTAACAATGATTGATGAAAAGGTTAGAAATGCCATTACGGAAACATCTTCTTTTTGGAAATGCTCACTATGTAAAGAGATGAAATCATAATCGGATATTGGTAAAGCACGGAGTATTAATGAAGAATTTCTGTCTTTCGGAATATCTCCACTTCACGCCAGAATACGGTTCATGGAGCATTTTCTGCACATAGCATATGATTTATAGTATAGAAGTGTGCTAGAAAATTTAACAAAACCTATCAGAAACAACGAGGATTTAAAAACACTTAGAATATCCTAGAAAAGTAGAATCCAGGATGAATTCAGAGAAGAGTCGAGATTAAACATCGACAAACCTCTGCCGACTAGTTGTAGTACAAATGATGGAAACACAGCAAGAAGGTTTTTCGGAAATTTCGAAATTACATCAAAAATAACTGGTATTAATAAAGAGTTACTTGAAAGGACTAACATACTATTAATGGCAATTAATAGAAAGCATAAAATTAACTCTGCTCGATTTGGAGAATATGCAACAGAGATATCTAAACTACTTGTTTCTCTATATCCATGGAAAGAAATGACACCAACGGTACATAAGGTATTGTGCCATGGCGAAATTATAATTGAGCGAGATATTCTTCCACTTCGAGCGCTTACAGAAGAGGCTCAAGAAGCAAGAAACAGAGATTTTAAGCACGTTCAATTAATCCGCTCCAGGAAACGTCACAAAACGAGGATATTTTTAATAGCCTATTGTTATCATCAGAACCTGTACTATCATCAATGAGAAAACGTTGGATTTATTATGAGCCTTTATCAACTCAAAATACTGAAGACTTGAAGGACCTTTATTATCTTTTAGATATGTATACAGATACAACAGATTATTTTATAGAAAATATATAGTATAAATTTAAAATATTAGAAAAATTGTCTACATAAATTTAATGTAAATAAGTAATAAAAAAATCGTATTTGAAATAGAATATTTATTAAGGAAGATGATAAATACCAAAAACAATAATATTGATTAAGTTAAAATAGACATTTTTTGTTTGTTTTGTTATTTTAAATTCATTAATAGAAATATATGAATGCTTAGAAAAGGATAAAGATTTACTTAAATTTGGGAAATGTGGCAACCCTATTAAAAATAAAAGATATTTGTTAATTATTTTTATAAAAATATTTTATGCATAGATATTAGTAAAAGTATACAGAAATATTCATAATTTTCTAAGTAATTATTCACGCAAAACTAAAGGCAAAAGTTGCAAGTTTGTAAAAATATAGTCATATATACAATAAATTGGAAATATAAAAGTTTAAACGCGCAAAAGATCGGAAATTATATATGCTAAAGGATAAGCTTAATTTGGAATACATATTTTTTAAATTTCTTTCGCTATTTAGAAATAAACCAAACAAAAGGCCCAATTTGGGGTTTTTGGAGAAAATACAAATTTTTTAATTGTAATAACATATTTGTTTATAAATATTTCTTAATGAAATTTGCAAGAAATGTGGATCTTATTAATGTAAATAAAAGCGCGTTAACCAAATTTCAATCAGGGGTAGGGTTTTCCTGAATTCATAAAAAAACTAATCAAAATTCCCAAAAATGGGATTTTTTACATTTATGGCTATAGAATCCACATTTTTCCGAAGGCCAGTAGATTTTGATTTAAAACTTTTAACAACATATTGGGGATTCTTAAAATATATTCCGCTTGTCCATTCGTGCTTTGGGATTTGAGAAAAAATGGTCTAAAGTCATAACTTTCATATAAAATGGGTCGAATTCGGGAGGGTGTGTACCATGACCAATTGAGTTATTGGGCTTGTTTTTTATCTTAAAGTCATCTCTGTGAAGTTGCCTTTCAGAAGAGTGTAAAATTATTATATGTTGCTAAAGAAAATTTTATTTTAGATAAAAAAGAGTGTAGACACTTTTTCGGCTAAAAAAACACAAAAAGTCGTCTTTTTTGTAATTTTCAAATTCAAAATCGTTTATTTTTGGACTCGGTAAAGATATCGACTTCAATTTTTTTTATTCAATAGAAAAAAACTAATAAAATCGGTCGGAAATACTAGGATATATATGAAAAAAACTGGACCAAGAATATACAAAATCATGGTGCTTAAAAATTCAAACGCAAATAACTTGAAAACTATAAGTTTTTTTATAGGTCTTATCAGGGCCTACAACAATACATAAAAATATTTGAAATCAGACGAGAAACAAAAATTTGGCAAGCGATTAAAAATTTTTTATGTCAGAGGTACCTAACTTTGAGCCCCTTTAGCTCCGCCCCTGAGGGGTTTGTTGTGGCCCCCTTCCAAACTTAACATTGTACACTCCTCCGCTACGCCTATACCAAATTTCATGAAAATCCATCCAGCCGATCAGAAGTTACAGATTTATTTCCAAAAAATTTCGTTTCTGCCCCACTGTGGAATGTTTTAACAAAGCTGATGATAAAATCATCATTGTGTGCAATTACAATATCGTCAACATATAATGCTATAATCATAAGTTTAGAATGTTCACATTTATAGTAAATACACTGTTTATATTTTAATTGTGTTAATCCATAATTTATTTAAAACTATAAATATATTTCTTTAGTTTGCAAACTTTATTACGGTTCATGTCATCAATAAATCCGTCAGGTTGGTCCATATAGATTTCTTCCTTAATATCCCCATTTAAAAATTCAGTTGATACAACTAGTTTCCTATGCTTTAAATCATTTTCAACAGCTAATGAATATGGAACTTTATCAAAAATGTTTAACCTGGATGAAACTCAGTTTAATCCTTAATAAGTTTAAACGGGTTACAGATGTAAACTCACAAGGCTTGAAAATTTTAGCAACATAGGTTACATTTTATAATCATGATTTTTGATCAAATTTCAAGACCTTAGAAAAAGGGCTTAAAATTACTGAACTTTTTCCCTTTCTAGATTACTATTTGCTTATGGTAATGCCAAAATCATTAAAAATATCAAACTTACTTTTTTGGGTAAACATTTTTTTGATGTCACACTAATGTGGCACCAAAATTAAATAAAAAACCAACAATTTTAAAAAATTTGAAATAACTTAAAAGATGCTTATTGGATGGAAAATTAAAAAGGTGTTCGTGCAAAATGCATAACCAGAAAGAAAATATATGTAAATTTAGAGCGTATTTTGAAATCTTTTTAAAATTTAAAATAATTTTACTAGATTTTGTATTTTTATTTGTTTTTGTTTATTTTGATTAAGTATTAAAAAATACTAAAAAATACGTCTTGAAAAAGACGTCAAACAATTTTAATATTTAGGAAAAACTTAAGGGATGGAAAAAGAATAATTAAGTTTTCAATCATAAAACAATTTTAAGAACTTAAAATACGATTTTTTCCACTAAATGAACAGTATAATACCGGGTCTTAATATGTATATTAAACTGAATGCTGGCTTGAAATATTTTTGTACTTTTTATGAAATTCAAAACCAATAAATTTATTTTGAATGATTTTTAGCAGACTTTCCTTATCTTTGTTTTAATATTGTTATGTATGAAAATGGAATTTTTTTTTTTGAAGTTTTGTTCTTTTTTTAATGAACTTGAGAATTGTTTTTGTTTTTTCATATGCACAAAATAATCTTGTATAAAGGTTCTGATTTATGAAAAAATATGTTTGATTTTGTTAGGTATGGTAATTTGTTCTTAATGTTATGTTAGAAGAAAATGATATAGACATTTGGGTTTGAAAGAATTAATTCTTTAATTAACTTTTAGAAAGAAAATATTCATTTACATTTTTATGAAGTTGAAAATCAACATATTTTCAAATATTTTTAAAAATAAATACGTTTTAAAAATATATACGGGTCGTATACATATTTATGCGACTGGCTGTATATTTGTATTTTATATTTTAATATTAAGAAGGAAAATGTGTAAGGTTTTTGACTTTAAGGATGAAATACATTGCCTGATTTTGTTAGGTATACTAATACATAGTTAATTAAAAATGATTGAAGTAAATTTGTTAATACTATAATAGCAAAGTATTTTCATTTATTGGTGTTTAATAATTTCATAAATTTGTGAACATTTTTTTATATGTCATTAATTCCATGAAAGACCGATTTTTCCATAATTTTTTATTGTATATAAATAATTGAATTTTGAAAAAATGAGTTTTATTATTTGTTATGAAGGAAAAAATTTACAAAAACCTATTAAAAGCAGTTAAGATAAAAACAGACTTAACTACGAGTAAAATTACGTTGAAATAAGTTCATTAACATGAGGGTATGGTGAAGATAAGCATCTTGTGCTAAAGTTTAAAGTCAATCTTTCTAGTCTATCATGTACAAGTTTTAAGCCAGATCACTTAAACGACGAGTAGAATAATGCCAAGGTAGGTTAAATTCCATCTTAAGTAGTTTATTTTGAGCAACTTGGAACGTATTTACATGACATTTCGCAGATGAGAACCAAACTGGAGCACAGTAGAATATTAGAGGTTGAAATTTTGATTTTATGATAAGTTTTTTTATTGGAAATGTTTAGCTATTAATAAGATGAATGGAATGTGACAACTGAAGACTTTTTCATCAGGATTAATCAAAATATTCCATTTATTGAAATAATTTTTTAATTCAGTAAGCGCGAACTGTAGATTTGTTGTTATATTTGTTGAAAAAATGTCAGAACAAAGAATCGATGCATCGTCTGCAAAAATTGACATTGTGCAGTTTGTACATTCAGGAACATCAGCAGTAAAAATTTTGTATGAAATAGGTGACAGACATGAGCCTTGATAGCAACCAGCATTAATCGTAGTTATTTGAGTACAGGTTCACCTAAGAAGACGTTGAAGAATCTATTATGTAAGAAGTTTTATATAATTTTTTCGATTTCTATATGGAAATTTAATTTTTTTAATTTGAATATCAATCCATTATGCCAAATTGAATCGAAAGCAACTTTTATGCCTAGCAGTACCATACCTGTAGATTTACCAACATTAAAATTATTCTTAACAAATTTTCTAATTTTGATTAAAGGTTGGGAAGTGTTGTGGCAAATTGGTAATTTTTTCGTTCAGAATTTTTACTTACTGATGACATCAGATTAATTGGCTTGTACGACAGCGTAGACTCAGAAGTTTTGTTAGGTATGGTTGTGATAAAACATAAACCCTTCTTTGGCAGGTGTTTTAAGCATTTATTATTTACTTCATCAGCACCGGGGAATTTTTTATTTTTAAGACCTTTTATTATACTAGCAACTTTATCACAAGAAATGAAATAAGAGCTTAGTGTAGTAACACTTACGTCATTCAATTGGGTTGCAACATTGTTTACCTCAGAAACCGTTTCGATGTCACTAAGGTTAGCTAAAGAACAATGATTCAAATTAAAAGTTTGAGCCAAATGTTCAGCCGTCTCTAGTAGGGTGTAACAAATTATACTATTATGTTTTAGAATTGGAGTGGAAAATTTCTTCCTAAAAATTTTAGAAACTTTCCAAAATAGAGGAGATGATTTGTCAAAATTAGACAATGTGTTATTCCAGGAGAGGTTTCTGTTATTTCAATTTGATTACAAGTAGTCATTTTTTCAAAATCTATTGGGGTGGGCAGATTATCTTTTAAGTGAGTGAAGATAAATATGCCTAGTTAAATATGTTTTGACGTAATGCTTTACGTCATGAAACATATTTGTAAATACGTTTTTTTTACATATTTAGTATATTTCAAATATGTTTTCGTATTTGTAACATATTTGAAATATGTACATATTTCTAAATATGTAAAAAATATTTTGTGGAAATAAAAACAAAATGTAAAAAGTAAAAAAAGACTTGAAAATCCTGGATGTATTATTCTTAAATTTTAAGAAAAATATTTCTAACAATCTTTTTTTCTAATTTTCACATGAACCAGTGCTGAACCTCTGAGGCATTTTTAGCAATTCTGGGCAAACCAAGAGAGATTGTAGAATTTGACATACCTCATTTTAAAGGATATTTAATAGACATTTGTAATCTACTTTCACTTCTTTCCAAAAAACATCTTACGTATTTTTGAAAAATTTTTGAAATTTCAATATGTACTAGTAATTATTCTAGGAAAGTCTTTTGGAAATTCTGGACAAACCAAAATAGATTACGGGATGGAACATACCTCGTTTTAAAGGACATTCGATATATATTTGTAATCTACTTTTACTTTTTTCTAGAAAACATTTTAAGTATTTTTAAAAAATTTTTTAAATTTCAATATGTACTAGTACTTATTCTAGGAAGGCCTTTTGGAAATTTTGGACAAACGAAGATAGATTACGGGATGAGACATACCTCGTTTTAAAGGACATTCGATACACCTTTGTAATCTACTTTCACTTTTTTCCAGAAAACATTTTAAGTATTTTTAAAAAATTTTTGAAATTTCAATATGTACTAGTACTGATTCTAGTAAGGACTTTTGGAAATTCTGGACAAACCAAGATAGACTACGGGATGGGACATACCTTGTTTTATAGGATATTTATTAGACATTTGTAATCTACTTTCACCTTTTTCCAAAAAACATTTTAAGTATTTAAAAAAATTTTTTTGAATTTTCAATATGTACTAGTACTTATTCTAGGAAGGACTTTTGGAAATTTTGGACAAACATTCCTCGGTTGAAAGGACATTCGATATACATTTGTAATCTATTTTCACTTTTTTCCAGAAAACATTTTAAGTATTTAAAAAAATTTTTTTGAATTTTCAATATGTACTAGTACTTATTCTAGGAAGGACTTTTGGAAATTTTGGACAAACATTCCTCGGTTGAAAGGACATTCGATATACATTTGTAATCTACTTTCACTTTTTTCCAGAAAACATTTTAAGTATTTTAAAAAATTTTTTGAAATTTCAGTATGTACTAGTACTTATTCTAGGAAGGACTTTTGGAAATTCTGAACAAACCAAGATAGATTACGGGATGGGACATACCTCGTTTTGAAGGATATTTAATAGACATTTGTAATCTACTTTCATATTTTTCCAAAAGACATTTTAAGTATTTTAAAAAAATTTTTGAAATTTCAATATGTACTAGTACTTATTCTAGGAAGGACTTTTGGAAATTCTGGACAAACCAAGATAGATTACGGGATGAGACATAGCTCATTTTAAAGGATATTTAATAGACATTTGTAATTTACTTTCCCCTTTTTCCAAAAAACATTTTAAGTATTTTTAAAAAATTTTTTAAATTTCAATATGTACTAGTACTGATTCTAGTAAGGACTTTTGGAAATTCTGGACAAACCAAGATAGATTACGGGATGGGACATAGTTCATTTTAAAGGATATTTAATAGACATTTGTAATTTACTTTCACCTTTTTCCAAGAAACATTTTAAGTATTTTTAAAAAATTTTTGAAATTTCAATATGTACTAGTAATTATTCTAGGAAAGTCTTTTGGAAATTCTGGACAAACCAAAATAGATTACGGGATGGAACATACCTCGTTTTAAAGGACATTCGATATATATTTGTAATCTACTTTTACTTTTTTCTAGAAAACATTTTACGTATTTTTAAAAAATTTTTTAAATTTCAATATGTACTAGTACTTATTCTAGGAAGGCCTTTTGGAAATTTTGGACAAACGAAGATAGATTACGGGATGAGACATACCTCGTTTTAAAGGACATTCGATACACCTTTGTAATCTACTTTCACTTTTTTCCAGAAAACATTTTAAGTATTTTTAAAAAATTTTTGAAATTTCAATATGTACTAGTACTGATTCTAGTAAGGACTTTTGGAAATTCTGGACAAACCAAGATAGACTACGGGATGGGACATACCTTGTTTTATAGGATATTTATTAGACATTTGTAATCTACTTTCACCTTTTTCCAAAAAACATTTTAAGTATTTAAAAAAATTTTTTTGAATTTTCAATATGTACTAGTACTTATTCTAGGAAGGACTTTTGGAAATTTTGGACAAACATTCCTCGGTTGAAAGGACATTCGATATACATTTGTAATCTATTTTCACTTTTTTCCAGAAAACATTTTAAGTATTTAAAAAAATTTTTTTGAATTTTCAATATGTACTAGTACTTATTCTAGGAAGGACTTTTGGAAATTTTGGACAAACATTCCTCGGTTGAAAGGACATTCGATATACATTTGTAATCTACTTTCACTTTTTTCCAGAAAACATTTTAAGTATTTTAAAAATTTTTTTGAAATTTCAGTATGTACTAGTACTTATTCTAGGAAGGACTTTTGGAAATTCTGAACAAACCAAGATAGATTACGGGATGGGACATACCTCGTTTTGAAGGATATTTAATAGACATTTGTAATCTACTTTCATATTTTTCCAAAAGACATTTTAAGTATTTTAAAAAAATTTTTGAAATTTCAATATGTACTAGTACTTATTCTAGGAAGGACTTTTGGAAATTCTGGACAAACCAAGATAGATTACGGGATGAGACATAGCTCATTTTAAAGGATATTTAA
Organism: Protocalliphora azurea; assembly: GCA_932274085.1. Classification (NCBI taxonomy): domain Eukaryota; kingdom Metazoa; phylum Arthropoda; class Insecta; order Diptera; family Calliphoridae; genus Protocalliphora; species Protocalliphora azurea. Next base: position 60,584,602 of record OW026520.1, read on the forward strand.
TAGACATTTGTAATTTACTTTCCCCTTTTTCCAAAAAACATTTTAAGTACTTTTAAAAAATTTTTTAAATTTCAATATGTACTAGTACTGATTCTAGTAAGGACTTTTGGAAATTCTGGACAAACCAAGATAGATTACGGGATGGGACATAGTTCATTTTAAAGGATATTTAATAGACATTTGTAATTTACTTTCACCTTTTTCCAAGAAACATTTTAAGTATTTTTTAAAAATTTTTGAAATTTCAGTATGTATTAGTACTTATTCTAGGAAGGACTTTTGGAAATTCTGGACAAACCAAGATAGATTACGGGATGAGACATAGCTCATTTTAAAGGATATTTAATAGACATTTGTAATTTACTTTCACCTTTTTGCAAAAGCATTTTAAGTATTTTTAAAAAATTGTTGAAACTTCAATGTGTACTAGTACTTATTCTAGGAAGGACTTTTGGAAATTCTGGACAAACCAAGACAGATTACGGGATGAGACATAGCTCATTTTAAAGGATATTTAATAGACATTTGTAATTTACTTTCACCTTTTTGCAAAAGCATTTTAAGTATTTTTAAAAAATTGTTGAAACTTCAATATGTACTAGTACTTATTCTAGGAAGGACTTTTGGAAATTCTGAACAAACCAAGATAGATTACGGGATGGGACATACCTCGTTTTGAAGGATATTTAATAGACATTTGTAATCTACTTTCATATTTTTCCAAAAGACATTTTAAGTATTTTAAAAAAATTTTTGAAATTTCAATATGTACTAGTACTTATTCTAGGAAGGACTTTTGGAAATTCTGGACAAACCAAGATAGATTACGGGATGAGACATAGCTCATTTTAAAGGATATTTAATAGACATTTGTAATTTACTTTCCCCTTTTTCCAAAAAACATTTTAAGTATTTTTAAAAAATTTTTTAAATTTCAATATGTACTAGTACTGATTCTAGTAAGGACTTTTGGAAATTCTGGACAAACCAAGATAGATTACGGGATGGGACATAGTTCATTTTAAAGGATATTTAATAGACATTTGTAATTTACTTTCACCTTTTTCCAAGAAACATTTTAAGTATTTTTTAAAAATTTTTGAAATTTCAGTATGTATTAGTACTTATTCTAGGAAGGACTTTTGGAAATTCTGGACAAACCAAGATAGATTACGGGATGAGACATAGCTCATTTTAAAGGATATTTAATAGACATTTGTAATTTACTTTCACCTTTTTGCAAAAGCATTTTAAGTATTTTTAAAAAATTGTTGAAACTTCAATATGTACTAGTACTTATTCTAGGAAGGACTTTTGGAAATTCTGGACAAACCAAGACAGATTACGGGATGAGACATACCTCGTTTTAAAGGACATACGATACACATTTGTAATCCATTTTCACTTTTTTCCAAAAAACATTTTAAGTATTTTAAAAAAATTTTTGAAATTTCAATATGTACTAGTACTTATTCTAGGAAGGACTTTTGGAAATTCTGGACAAACGAAGATAGATTACGGGATGAAACATACCTCTTTTTAAAGGACATTCGATACACATTTGTAATCTACTTTCACTTTTTTACAGAAAACATTTTAAGTATTTTAAAAATGTACTATGTACAGATTCTGAACAATTTAAACTTTTAAGTTTAGTATTAGATGAGTAGAATGTGTTATTAGTATAGGAATATTACAAAAAGGAAACGGAAGAACATTTTATTTTAAGAGGGAAAGAGTTTTTAGATATTTTTCTGCAAATTTTGTGTTACAATTTAAAAAGTTAAGTAATACCGGATCAGATAAACCTTATTGTATTTTTGGGTAGCACTCAACGACGGCAACGGAATAAATAATAGAATATTTGATGATGCCAGAATGCTGGATATTTTATTATAATGAACGTTAGCAACAATAGCATGTTTTCGTATATTATTTATTGACGTAGGGTTATTCAATCCATAATAACATGGTTAATTTAAAGTTTACTTCCTTAATTAGCTTAACTATACAAATGGAGAAGTTCCATTTATTTTAAAATTGACATAACGAGAGTAATTGATAAATTTATAGTGAACACTAAATACTCTAAATTTTGCATGAAAGATTTCTGATTAAATTTTTGGTTAGCGAACAGCTATTTTTTTATAAAAATATGTTTTGTACTTAACATAAAATTGTGGAGTTCTCTACCAAAGCCAGTGGTGCCATATTAGGATTTAGCTATTGTTATGTCGTAATGTGATTAGTACGATAACCCTTTTTGATAGCTGGTTATGATGAAATGTATGGCATCACAAGTGTATGTATTTTTTTGGCTACGCATAAATTATTTTGATTGGAAGTGATTTTATTGTTTAGAAAAAATAAAACAACAAAGTGTTAATTGGTTTGTGTTGTAAAAGCGTTCTTAAGTGCCGAAAAGTTTTTTGAAAAATTAAAAAAATGTTACGCCAAGAAAATTTTGTGTTTTTTGCAAAACTTTATTTTTTACAAAATACTTACAGTGAATCAAATTTGTTCAACTCTAATTATTTAAAAAATTTTTTTTCGTTTTGTAACGAAATTTTAAAAAAATGCTCAATGGTCGTTTTCGCCGATAGCAAACGAAATCGTAGACGCTTGTGTGCTTTATATAAAAAAATCGTAAGTTCAATAATTTTAATATTTAAAGTTTAAATTTATCCATTTAAAATTTTAATTAATTTATTAATTTTTATTTATAATGTATCATAAATTTTTTACACTAATATTTGTTTTAATAATAAAAAGGTTAAGAGCAGTTTTCTTTTTTGCTTTTCTTATAAGTACATACACATACATATGTATGTGCATATGTATGTATGTACTTTGTAAGACTTCAGCGTTATTATATGTGTGTATATGTAATAGAACACATAACAACTTTTAAGCCTAATTATTTCAAAATATTCATTGTTGTATGATTTATGTAATAATTTTTCATTGATGTGTTTATTTTTATTAATGTTCCTTGTTGTAAAGTTCATGTTTCAACTTCTAATTTAAACATTTATATGAAGTAATTATGTCTCTCTCCGACTTAATTGTTGCATTGTGTTGATTTTTTATTTTTGTTTTCTTTTCCTCTTTCTCATTCTTATATTTTGTGTTAGCGAAAATGAGAGAAACGTAATATATATGTATATGAAATGATAGTGTCTTTCCCTTACACACCTGTAGAGTTTATTACGTTAATTTTTTATTTTCTCTTTCCCCTTATATTTACTTTATATTAGCGAAAAAGAGAAAATGTGTTGAGATCGATGTTCACATTATTTGTGTGCTGCATACAGTGTACAATGTTGCCAGTCATATTATTTTTTGAAATGATGCCAGAAATGATTGTTTTATGTTAATTTAATAATAATTTATTAATATATTTAATAATGATTTATTAATTTATTTAATAATGATTTATTAATTTATTTATTAATTTATTAATTACTTTGACAATTTCTTTAATACACTAGGAGATCATTTCCTGGCATATGGCGACTATAATGCCAAACATACTTACTGGAATTCCAGATTGATGAATTCCAGATGTAGAAAGCTATATAAGATTTTACTGTACCTAAAAATATTAATCGAAATTCGATAACTACACAAATTTAATATGATTTATCCTCTGATCATTCTTTAATAACACTGTGCGACAAATGGTAGGGGTCAGTGATCGGGAAGGATTCAAACTACCGGGGAAAGTTATATCGGTAAAAAAGAAGTTATACGTGTCCCGGCGTTTCGCTGGGTCACCTCTAGGAATCGAGATATATCGATTTGAGTATTTTTAAAAAATTTTTGAAATTTTAATATGTACTAGTACTGATTCTAGTAAGGACTTTTGGAAATTCTGGACAAACCAAGATAGATTACGGGATGGGACATAGTTCATTTTAAAGGATATTTAATAGACATTTGTAATTTACTTTCACCTTTTTCCAAAAAACATTTTAAGTATTTTTAAAAAATTTTTGAAATTTCAGTATGTACTAGTACTTATTCTAGGAAGGACTTTTGGAAATTCTGGACAAACCAAGATAGATTACGGGATGAGACATAGCTCATTTTAAAGGATATTTAATAGACATTTGTAATTTACTTTCACCTTTTTGCAAAAGCATTTTAAGTATTTTTAAAAAATTGTTGAAACTTCAATATGTACTAGTACTTATTCTAGGAAGGACTTTTGGAAATTCTGGACAAACCAAGACAGATTACGGGATGAGACATACCTCGTTTTAAAGGACAAACGATACACATTTGTAATCTATTTTCACTTTTTTCCAAAAAACATTTTAAGTATTTTAAAAAAATTTTTTAAATTTCAATATGTACTAGTACTTATTCTAGGAAGGACTTTTGGAAATTCTGGACAAACGAAGATAGATTACGGGATGAAACATACCTCTTTTTAAAGGACATTCGATACACATTTGTAATCTACTTTCACTTTTTTACAGAAAACATTTTAAGTATTTTAAAAATGTACTATGTACAGATTCTGAACAATTTAAACTTTTAAGTTTAGTATTAGATGAGTAGAATGTGTTATTAGTATAGGAATATTACAAAAAGGAAACGGAAGAACATTTTATTTTAAGAGGGAAAGAGTTTTTAGATATTTTTCTGCAAATTTTGTGTTACAATTTAAAAAGTTAAGTAATACCGGATCAGATAAACCTTATTGTATTTTTGGGTAGCACTCAACGGCGGCAACGGAATAAATAATAGAATATTTGATGATGCCAGAATGCTGGATATTTTATTATAATGAACGTTAGCAACAATAGCATGTTTTCGTATATTATTTATTGACGTAGGGTTATTCAATCCATAATAACATGGTTAATTTAAAGTTTACTTCCTTAATTAGCTTAACTATACAAATGGAGAAGTTCCATTTATTTTAAAATTGACATAACGAGAGTAATTGATAAATTTATATTGAACACTAAATACTCTAAATTTTGCATGAAAGATTTCTGATTAAATTTTTGGTTAGCGAACAGCTATTTTTTTATAAAAATATGTTTTGTACTTAACATAAAATTGTGGAGTTCTCTACCAAAGCCAGTGGTGCCATATTAGGATTTAGCTATTGTTATGTCGTAATGTGATTAGTACGATAACCCTTTTTGATAGCTGGTTATGATGAAATGTATGGCATCACAGGTGTATGTATTTTTTTGGCTACGCATAAATTATTTTGATTGGAAGTGATTTTATTGTTTAGAAAAAATAAAACAACAAAGTGTTAATTGGTTTGTGTTGTAAAAGCGTTCTTAAGTGCCGAAAAGTTTTTTGAAAAATTAAAAAAATGTTACGCCAAGAAAATTTTGTGTTTTTTGCATAACTTTATTTTTTACAAAATACTTATAGTGAATCAAATTTGTTCAACTCTAATTATTTAAAAAAATTTTTTTCGTTTTGTAACGAAATTTTAAAAAAATGCTCAATGGTCGTTTTCGCCGATAGCAAACGAAATCGTAGACGCTTGTGTGCTTTATATAAAAAAATCGTAAGTTCAATAATTTTAATATTTAAAGTTTAAATTTATCCATTTAAAATTTTAATTAATTTATTAATTTTTATTTATAATGTATCATAAATTTTTTACACTAATATTTGTTTTAATAATAAAAAGGTTAAGAGCAGTTTTCTTTTTTGCTTTTCTTATAAGTACATACACATACATATGTATGTGCATATGTATGTATGTACTTTGTAAGACTTCAGCGTTATTATATGTGTGTATATGTAATAGAACACATAACAACTTTTAAGCCTAATTATTTCAAAATATTCATTGTTGTATGATTTATGTAATAATTTTTCATTGATGTGTTTATTTTTATTGATGTTCCTTGTTGTAAAGTTCATGTTTCAACTTCTAATTTAAACATTTATATGAAGTAATTATGTCTCTCTCCGACTTAATTGTTGCATTGTGTTGATTTTTTATTTTTGTTTTCTTTTCCTCTTTCTCATTCTTATATTTTGTGTTAGCGAAAATGAGAGAAACGTAATATATATGTATATGAAATGATAGTGTTTTTCCCTTACACACTTGTAGAGTTTATTACGTTAATTTTTTATTTTCTCTTTCCCCTTATATTTACTTTATATTAGCGAAAAAGAGAAAATGTGTTGAGATCGATGTTCACATTATTTGTGTGCTGCATACAGTGTACAATGTTGCCAGTCATATTATTTTTTGAAATGATGCCAGAAATGATTGTTTTATGTTAATTTAATAATAATTTATTAATATATTTAATAATGATTTATTAATTTATTTAATAATGATTTATTAATTTATTTATTAATTTATTAATTACTTTGACAATTTCTTTAATACACTAGGAGATCATTTCCTGGCATATGGCGACTATAATGCCAAACATACTTACTGGAATTCCAGATTGATGAATTCCAGATGTAGAAAGCTATATAAGATTTTACTGTACCTAAAAATATTAATCGAAATTCGATAACTACACAAATTTAATGTGATTTATCCTCTGATCATTCTGATCGGGAAGGATTCAAACTACCGGGGAAAGTTATATCGGTAAAAAAGAAGTTATACGTGTCCCGGCGTTTCGCTGGGTCAACTCTAGGAATCGAGATATATCGATTTGAAGTTAGTAACTATCATATAGGGGAAATTGTGACCTTTGGTGGTCTTTTTTTTGACATAACTCGAGAACCACCAATCCGATTTTGCTGAAACAAATTTAAAAAATTGGGAATTACAATTCCTTTAATCTGTTCATACAACGTTTCGCTACATAAGCAACAGTTTCGCAGTTATAAATAAATGTGTGAAGAAAAAAACTATTTTTTCCCTAAAAAATTGAATTTTTTTTATTTTTAATTCATAAAAAATCCAAAACGGTAAAAAAAGTGTCAAGTCCTATTACTTTCACGTAGTCAAACAAAATGAGACATAGATCATGAAAATCGATGGACGCGTTTCGCTTTTATTAACAATTAAGTGAAGGTATCTCATTTTGACAAGAATATTGATTTTATGTCTCAATGAATTTGGATAATATTTATTATATATTATTTATTATAATTATTAACACGTAAAATTTAAAATTATTACAGGTAATTATTAGGTTATTACATAGATACATAGGTTATAAAAATTGATGAACGCAAAAAAAGACCACCAAAGGTCACAATTTCCCCTACATGATAGTTACTAACTTCAAATCGATATATCTCGATTCCTAGACGTGACCCAGCGAAACACCGGGACACGTATAACATCTTTTTTACCGATATAACATTTCCCGTTGGTTTCATCCCATCCCGATTTTGACTGTCGCATAGTGTAATATTAACTTATTCTGGCATAACTAATATGCCAAAATTTCCTAACAACACTTACTATACAACAAATTGGTTGAAATATAAAAAATATACATCCACACAGATCCATATTTTAAGTGTGAGAGAAATATAAACAACTGCGTCAATGACTTTACGTCATTATTTGCTTCAGCTCTGGATCATTCGAAGAGTCAAATTTCTAAGAAATACTATTCATATATATCAAGTTCTGATATCGGAAAACTTCTTGGGAAAAGAAAACATCGTAGGCAATTACAACAAACCAATAAAATTTTGATTTAAACTATTTTTTTACTTTTTTATTTTTTTAATGAATTATTTAAAACGGATTTTATTCTAATTTTATTAGGGTGATCTAGATTTACAAGATGTTTTAAATTTTGTTTTTAAAATGGTGTGCCGACAATAGTTACAAAAAATTGGAAGGTGAAATCAAGAATATATTAAACAAAGGTGAATTAAATTTGTTTTTTCAGTATATATTCTAAGGAATTTTATTTTTAGTACAAGAAAATAGTAGGTTGTCTATAGGAAATCAAGATTATAGTAAAAATGATGACCAAAATATAAAGCAAAAATCCCATGAAAAAGTCGAAATAATTAGAATAGAAATTATAAAGCCGTGTGATATGACCAATGCCGAGCCAATAGCAACGAATTTCCGTCCTAGTAATGAAAATAATCTTAACATTTTTGAAGATATAGATTTTGATTGATGGAATCTTGACATAGAACATACATTTCTGGAATCTACTAGTCCTAGGCTACTTTCACTCTTCCGCTTACCCAATTCATGTCTGCTCCTTATGTCCACTGGAGCCACATGAAAATTCCACATTTTTCTATATGACCATAGTGAAAAAACACATTTTTAAAAATTATATATCTCTGATCACAGATGGAATCTGGATAGAGAACGTACATTTCTGGAATCTACTAGTCCTAGGCTACTTCCACTCTTCCGCTTACCCGATTCATGTATTTACGTCTGCTCCTTATGTCCACTGGAGTCACTTGAAAATTCCACATTTTTCCATATGACCATAGTGAAAAAACTCATTTTTCAAAATTATATATATCTCTGATCACAGATGGATTCTGGACATAGAACATACATTTCTGGAATCTACTAGTCCTAAGCTACTTCCACTCTTCCGCTTACCCGATTCATGTCTGCTCCTTATGGCCATTAGGACCACTTAAAGTTGTCGATTTTTGTTCAAAGAAATTTTATGTATGGAGTGATATATTTGAATTTTTTTACAATTTTATATTTTAATGTGTTTTATAAAAATATTTTAATTTTTTTAATTAAAATTTAATTCTGATATAGTATTTTTATTAAAAAATAATTTTGTTCATTTTAACAAATCAATTCACAGCGTGTGGAGCGTATTTAACAATTGTGTGGGACGTATTTAACTGACGTATTTATCTTCACACCCTTACTATTCAACCATTTATACAAAATTAAATGAAGAAATACCAATATCTGCAAATTCAGTAACACTAAAAGAATATCAGTGTTTAAACCCCAGGCAATTTATATATAACAATATTATTGAATTATATGTAAATATTATATTTTACAAAAACAATATCCAAAACGCCAAATGTTTTCCCTGTGAAATTGGGATGTCAATATTTAATTCTGATTCTGACAATCAACGTGATATTTTAAACTTTAAAAAATCAACTCAACACATATTTATGCCGCTGTTTAAATCATCGCACTACACTAATATATATAAACATTAAAAAAAAAGAATTCATGTACATAGATCCACAAATTGCAGATGAATATGCTGTTCGAGCACAATTTGACAAATTTAAAAAACGAATAAAACTAAAAGACGAGCAGAATTGAAGTTGGAAAATTGTTGAGCAGTACAAACAAACTGATGGATACAATTGCGGTATAATTTGTTACCAATTCGTGGAGGCAATTTTGAAAAATTCATCATTAGAAGAAATTACGAATCCAAGCAAATTTCGCACCAGAATTAAAAAAGATTTAATATTATTTGGAAATGAATACGTGAAGTGCTTACATTGCAATGGAGCAGATCAATTTAAAAAAATATGCATTTATTGCAACAGAGGAAACGTAAATACAAATTTATTTAAATGCTATTTATGTAAATTCGTAAATATATAATTGTTTGTATACATTACTAAAAACCTGCCAAATGAAATAAATAACACTGTGTTATAAAATGGTTTTGAAAAATTAAATAATATAGTTATCACAAAATTAGTATATATTTTTGCATTAAAAAAATTAATTTATACATCGCACTATAGGGCAGACTCGAAATTTTTTGGAAATAAATCTGTAACTTCTAATCTGCTGGTTGGATTTGCATAAAATTATACATAGAAGCGGAGGAGCGAAAAATGTTAAATTATTAAGAGGGTCTCACATACCCTCAAGAAGTTTAGCTATTGGGGTTTAAACAGGGTACCCCTACATAACAAAATTTTTAAGAGCTTTGAAATATTTCCTATTCTATTTCAAATAATTTTACATTTTTTAAAGCTCTCGATGAAGCATATTAAAAACATGCTAACATCCCTTATAGTTTTCAAATTATTTGCATTTGAAGTTTCAACTATTTGAATTTTTCCAAATCTTGGTCCAGATTTTTCAACATATAGTCCAATATTTTTATCCGATTTTCTAAAACTTATAAGTTTAAGAATAAAATTAACAAACGTATAAAAAAACTTCAGGTCAATATATCTTACAAGACTAAAAGTAACTAATTTTGAAATTAAAAATGTAAAAAAATGTGTTTTTTTTTAGTTTTTTTTTTTACCGAAAAGTTGTCTACTCTCTTCTTTCTCCAAAATTAAATCTTTATATAAAAACATATAATTATTTTAGTCTTTTCTGAAAGGCATCTTCAGAAAGATAATTCTAACCTTAGATACAAGCCAAACACCTAATTGTGGTATTTCTTTTACAAAAATCTAAAATTAGTTTACACTTCACCATTTTAATTCATAACGTCAATAGTCACCAAAAACTTCGTTTTTATCTCTAATAAAATATCTATAATTTCTCCAAAAACCAATTTTTTACAAAAATTAAACAAATTTTAGATTTTTGTAAAAGGAATCCCACAATAAGGTGTTTGGGTATGTGTATCTTTGTGAAGATGCCTTTCAGAAAAGTCTAAAATTATTATATATTCTTAAAGAAAAATTTTCTTTTAGTGAAAAAGAAAGTATACAATCTTTCAGTAAAAAAACACAATTTTTTTAATTTCAAAATTAGTTATTTTTAGACTTGTGTGAGATATTGACCTGAACTTTTTTTAATACGTTAGATAATTTTGTTCTTTAGAAAATCGGATGAAATATTGGGCTATATATTGAAAAAACAATATCAACATTGGAAAAAATTGAACTAGTTGAAATATTAAATGGAATTAACTCGAAAATTATAGACAAATAACATCTTTTTAATATGCCTCATCGAAAACTTTAAAAAGATGTAAAATTATTTTAAATAGGATAGGAAATATTTGAAAGCTGTTAAAGATTTTCTATGTAGGGGTAACCTGTTTGAACTCCAATAGCTCCGCTTCTGAGGGGTAGTTGAGGTTCTCTTCCGAAATTTAAATTTTACACTCCTCTGCTACGTCTATGTGAGTTTTTATGTAAATCCAAAGAGCTGATAGTAGAAGTTACCGATTTATATCCAAAAAAATCGATTCTGCCCCACTGTGGATTGGGAACTCTTTTATTTTATTTCGTTCGGCATCACAAACTTTTTAAATTTTATTTGAAAATATTTAAATATGAGTAAAAGAATTCCCTGTACTCAAAACTAAATGTAATTTCTAAATAAGATTTAAAACGATCATCGTTTTAGAGAAACAAAATAACATAATTTAATAAGTTTAGTAATATCTCCACAAACATTTGGTTAAATCGAAAACATGAAAGTATACTCTAAATAACTAGACAATTTGCCTTTAAAATCCGAAAAGAAACTTAATGTCGTTTAAAAAAATATTATTTTGTTTGTTTTTAATTTATATTCAACTTATATTATTCATAATATTTTAAAACTTAATCTTAGGTTAAAATTCGAAAAAATGTGCTCATATCAATGAAATAATTTACAAATAAATAAAATATAACTTTATTTATGTTGTTATTTAAATAAACAGTTTTAGAAAATGTAAGGTAATAAATATAACTATTGGTTAATAAAAAAAAAATAATATAATCTATTGGTTAATAGCAAAATTTCCACAAAGGTTTAAATCATTCAGAGAATCAGTTCATATGAAAATTTAAAAAAATGTTTAAAAATACCTAAGATGTTTTTTGGAAAAAAGTGAATGTAGATTACAAATGTATATCGAATGTCCTTTAAAACGAGGTATGTCTCATCCCGTAATCCATCTTGGTTTGTCCAGAATTTACAAAAGTCCTTCCTAGAATAAGTACTACTACATATAGAAATTTCAAAAATTTTTTAAAAATACTTAAAATGTTTTCTGGAAAAAAGCGAATGTAGATTACAAATGTCTGTTAAATATCCTTTAAAACGAGGTATGCCTCATCCCGTAATCTATCTTGGTTTGTCTAGAATTTCCAAAAGTCCTTCCTAGAATAAGTACTAGTACATATTGAAAATTCAAAAAAATTTTTTTAAATACTTAAAATATTTTTTGGAAAAATGTGAAAGTAGATTACAAATGTCTATTAAATATCCTTCAAAACGAGGTATGTCCCATCCCGTAATCTATCTTGGTTTGTCCAGAATTTCCAAAAGTCCTTACTAGAATCAGTACTAGTACATATTGAAATTTCAAAAATTTTTTAAAAATACTTAAAATGTTTTTTGGAAAAAGGTGAAAGTAAATTACAAATGTCTATTAAATATCCTTTAAAATGAGCTATGTCTCATCCCGTAATCTATCTTGGTTTGTCCAGAATTTCCAAAAGTCCTTCCTAGAATAAGTACATATTGAAATTTCAAAAATTTTTTAAAAATTCTTAAAATGTTTTTTGGAAAAAGGTGAAAGTAAATTACAAATGTCTATTAAATATCCTTTAAAATGAACTATGTCTCATCCCGTAATCTATCTTGGTTTGTCTAGAATTTCCAAAAGTCCTTCCTAGAATAAGTACTAGTACATATTGAAATTTCAAAAATTTTTTTAAAATACTTAAAATGTTTTTTGGAAAAAAGTGTAAGTAGATTACAAATGTTTATCGAATATCCTTTAAAATGAACTATGTCTCATCCCGTAATCTATCTTGGTTTGTCTAGAATTTCCAAAAGTCCTTCCTAGAATAAGTACTAGTACATATTGAAATTTCAAAAATTTTTTTAAAATACTTAAAATGTTTTCTAGAAAAAAGTGAAAGTAGATTACAAATGCATATCGAATGTCCTTTAAAACGAGGTATGTTCCATCCCGTAATCTATTTTGGTTTGTCCAGAATTTCCAAAAGACCTTCCTAGAATAATTACTAGTACATATTGAAATTTCAAAAAATTTTTAAAAATACGTAAGATGTTTTTTGGAAAGAAGTGAAAGTAGATTACAAATGTCTATTAAATATCCTTTAAAATGAGGTATGTCTAATTCTATAATCTCTCTTAGTTTGCTCAGAATTGCTAAAAATGCCTCAGAGGTTCAGCACTGGTTCATGTGAAAATTAGAAAAAAAGATTGTTAGAAATATTTTTCTTAAAATTTAAGAATAATGCATCCAGGATTTTCAAGTTTTTTTTTACTTTTTACATCTTCTTTTTATTTCCACAAAATATTTTTTACATATTTAGAAATATGTACATATTTCAAATATGTTACAAATACGAAAACATATTTGAAATATGCTAAATATGTGAAAAAACGTATTTACAAATATGTTTCATGACATAAAGCATTACGTCATAACATATTTAACTCGGCATATTTATCTTCACTCTCTTTTATCTTTTATATATTTTGAAAATTTTGACCATTTTACATTATTAAAGTTATATATTATGTTTTCAACCTCCTTATGCTTTAGATTAATATTACTCATAATTGGTAAATAATCAAATACTAAATCATTAATAACTTTGACAGCTGACAAGTGTGCTGAGATGTTGGTTACAAAGAATTCCAGAGTGGATGGATGTTTATTTGGATCGGCAGGTATATAAGTGGGTTAATGAGGAAACGCTAATTCTGTTTGATTTAGTTGTATTTTCTCATATAAGACATTTCCCCAAGAATTTCTTAAACATCCCCAGAATGTATGTCTACAGTTTAGGTCTCCTCCTAGAATATATTTGTTATTGTTGTCCGTTAATTTACGAAGATCAGATCTAAATTTAATTTTTTTGGAATCATCTGATCCATGTGCTCCTCCTGGGAAGTAAAACGAATAGGTGTCTATGACATCATTACCACAATTTACTCTAATTCCAACATTTTCAATGAGGTCCGTGTTCTTTGGTGGTAACAATTGATGATGTATATTTTTTTTATAAAAATGGCAACTCCACCTCCAACTCCTGTTGGACGGTCGCATCTATAGCAGTAGAGCTCTTATTTTTAATTGACAATTTATTGTTTAACCACGTTTCGGAAATTAAACAAATATCAACATTATGTTTTTCCAGGAAGCGAAATAGTTCGTATTTTTTTGATCGTAAACTACGAGCATTACATAATGTCAACTTTATAATATTATTCATTGAAACAGAAATTTACAAGCAAAGTTGGTAACAACCTGAAATTGTTCCGCACGGGACTTGCAACTTTTAAGGTTTGCAATTAGTTCAAACGTGAGATTTTTCAATTCTTCAAATGAAAATAAACTATTGTTAATATTACTATTAATCTGAGTGAAAGGTTGATTATAATTCCACGTTGTCATATTTGGTAGGGCACCACTTTGGTTTAACGTGTTTGGAAAGTTGTTGTAGTTATCTCTATTATTAAATTCTGGCTTCCGTCTGGGACTTTTAAGTTGAGTGCGTTGACGAATTTGTTTATACATTTCTCTGCTGGGGCATTCCGTAGACATTGCCTTATGAGGACCTTTACAATTTGCACACTTAACTGTATTAGCTAAGCATTCCACTATTTTGAAATTACCAGCGCAGTGAACACAAAACGGTTTAACATTGCATCAATACTTCAATATGTACTGGGTGGATGAAGTAGTTGACGAGGACACCCTCTTGGACTCTGATCAAAATCAATGTCACAATCATTCCAAAAGATACACATGGTGAAAACAAGTTAATCTTCACCATTCTAAAGCAGCCTCGGCAGCGCAGTATCTTCATTCTCTCTGATTTCAGTCATGAGGACACTATAGTAGTGGTATGGCAGATAAGCTCTGGCATCAATTACATTGTCTCCAGTTATTTGGCCCACGATCATAGCGACCCACGACCAAATAATAACGTTCGCGAAATGATCAAGGCGTCTAAAGAAAATAATATACCGCTCGAAATTGGAGCTGACGCTAATGCCCATCATGTCATTTGGGGAAGCTCTGACACAAATACAAGGGGTGAGTCTCTATATGATTTTACTCTTTGTAGTAGTAGTAAATATTCTAAACATTGTTAAGGAACCACCTTTTGTAGTAGCTAATAGAAGGAAGGTTCTCGATATTGCGCTACTGTGATTAGGGAATGGAGGTTCTCCAATGACTGCTCATTCTCTGATTACTTATGTATCGACTTTAACATAAAAGTCTGTTTACCCAGTGTTAAACCCTTTCAAAACAGAAGGAAGACTGGTCCACTTATAAGTCCCCAGTAAGCAAGTTTAAGAAATGTAAAACGCAAATCCTGGTGGGCTTTCTATAGTTTCCAAGTTTCATCCAGAAACCATGTGGCAGTTGGACAACAAGTCTTAATGGACGCGCACTTTCCTGGCACTTCGGTCCTATTGGCCCCATTGTGTTACCCTAATGGATCATATGAATCTGTTTTCACATGTCCGAAAATAGCTTCGAATCGAACCAACCTGATCTGATTAGTCTAACATCAACTGCATACAGATCAGATAATCCGTGCATATACGGACTGCCAAATTCAGCAGTCCTCATATTCGCAAGAGCAGGACAGTGACAAAGAAAATGTTACACTGTCTTTTCCTCCTCCTCTTTAAAGCAACTTCTATTCTCGACAAGTACTCCAGTATCATTGATCTGCAAGATGATAGCAGTATGCCCACTAACTGATCCGTTTCTTCACTTAGAAAAAGTTAACCAGTTCTGGCTAATTCATCTGCAATAATATTTCCCGGGGTGCTTGAGTGACCCCTTACCCAGACCAATTCTAGGTTTGAATGTCTTGCCATCTCATTTAAAGATGTCCGGCATTCAAGTACCGGCCTGGGTGTAGAGTAGATACCCGAAAGAGACTTAATCGCAGGTTGACTATCGGTACACATTCGAATATCCATTCCGAATACTCCACAGTGGGGCAGAATCGAATTTTTTTGGAAATAAATCTGTAACTTCTGATCTGATTTTCATAAAATTTGGTATAGGCGTAGCAGAGGAGTGTACAATGTTAAGTTTGGAAGGGGGGGGGCACAATAAACCCTCAAGGGAGGAGCTAAGGGGACTCAAAGTTAGGTACCTCTAACATAAAAAAATTTTAATCGTTTGCAAATTTTTGTTTCTCGTCCGATTTCAAATATTTTTATATATTGTTGTATGCCCTGATAAGATCTATAAAAGACATGCTTACATGTCCTATTTATCTCCTACAGTTTTCGAGTTATTTGCGTCTGAATTCTTAAGCATTATAACTTTGCATGTTCTTGGTCCAGTTTTTTTCATATATATCCTAATATTTCCGACCGATTTTATTATTTTTTTTAACTAGTTAAAGAACAAAATGATCTATTGAATAAAAAAATTTAAGTCGATATCTTTACCGAGTCCAAAAATAAACGATTTTGAATTTTAAAATTGCAAAAAAGACGACTTTTTGTGTTTTTTTAGCCGAAAAAGTATCTACCCTCTTTTTTATCTAAAATAAAATTTTCTTTAGCAACATATAATCTTGCACTTTTCTGAAATGGAAAACCCTACCCCTGATAGAAATTTGATTAACGCGCTTTTATTTATCTTAATAAGATCCACATTTTCTGCAAATTTCATTAAGATATCTTTATAAACAAATATGTTATTACAATTAAAAAATTTATATTTCTCCAAAAACCCCAAATTGCGCCTTTTGTTTAGTTTATTTCTAAATAGCGAAAGAAATGTTAAAAATACGTATTAAAAATTAAGCTTATCATTTAGCATATATTATTTCCGATCTTTTGCAAAAAGATTCAAGTCAATATCATGTCTCATTTCAGAAATATGTGCATTTAAACTTTTATATTTCCAATTTATTGTATATATGACCATATTTTTACAAACTTGCAACTTTTGCCTTTAGTTTTGCGTGAATAATTACTTAGAAAATTATGAATATTTCTGTATACTTTTACTAATATCTATGCATAAAATATTTTTATAAAAATAATTAATAAATATTTTTTATTTTTAATAGCTTTGCCACATTTCCCAAATTTAAGCAAATCTTTATCCTTTTCTAAGCATTCATATATTTCTATTAATGAATTTAAAATAACAAAACAAACAAAAAATGTCTATTTTAACTTAATCAATAAGTATTTTATTAGTTTACATTTATGGTGTTTACCTAAATTTAACAAATGTATTTATCTATTGTTGATGGTCAAAAATTTATATATGTATGAGATCTAGTGGCAATGTACAGGTATCCTTTCCGGTGATACCTAGCTGCAGCATTTATCTATTACTTATGGTTCAAAATCTATATTTTTATGACCTAGTGACAATGCACAGCTAATATCCTCTCTGGTGATACCTAACAGCAACATATAAAATCAATGAATTTGGTATAGTACTCTTCCAAATTGACTCTTTCAGATATTTTACCTAATGAAAATTCACAGAATACATGTAAATATATATACCTGTGCGATATATCTAATAGATATATATAAATGCGCAGCTAATCCTTATCAACATCATAACGACGTCGATTACCATGGTGATTACATTGAAACATAAACAATTGTGTTGTGTTCTGTGGAGTTTATCTAAAAAAGATCTTAATCGTTTAGAAGCTATAGTGGAATTCATAAAAACTACATATCTTGCAAAAGTCGACGTCATTGGTAAATCTCAGATAGAGAGCTTTTTAAAGTTTTAAAGGATAAGCTTAATTTGCAATACATGTTTTTAAAATTTCTTTCGCTATTTAGAAATAAACCAAACAAAAGGCCCAATTTTGAATTGTAATAACATATTTGTTTATAAACATATCTTAATGAAACCAATAAAATTTCCCAAAAATGAGATTTTTTACATTTATGGCTATAGAATCCGCATTTTTCCGAAGACCCGTAGATTTTGATTTAGAACTTTTAAAGACATATTGAAGATTCTTAAAATATATTCCGCCTGCTGATTCGTGCTTTGGGATTTGAGAAAATATGATATAAAATCAAAACTTTCATATAAAATGGGTCGAATTCGGGAGGGTGTGTACCATGACCAATTGAGTGATTGGACTTGTTTTCTATCTTATCTCATCTCTGTGAAGTTACCTTTCAGAAAAGTGAAAAATTATTATATGTTGCTAAAGAAAATTTTATTTTAGATAAAAAAGAGTGTATATATTTTTTCGGCTAAAAAGACACAAAAAGTCGTCTTTTTTGCAATTTTCAAATTCAAAATCGTTTATTTTTGGACTCGGTAAAGATTTCGACTTAAAATTTTTTTGTTCTATAGGTAATTTTGTTCTTTAAATAGTTAAGAAAAAAACTAGTAAAATCGGTCGGAAATCCTAGGATATATATGAAAAAACTGGACCAAGAACATGCAAAATTATGGTGCTTAAAAATTCAAACGCAAATAACTCGATAACTATAAAAGATAAATAGGACGTGTAAGCATGTTTTTTATAGGTCTTATCAGGGCCTACAACATATATTTGAAATCGGACGAGAAACAAAAATTTGGCAAGCGATTAAAAATTTTTTATGTCAGAGGTACCTAACTTTGAGTCCCCTTAGCTCCGCCCCTGAGGGGTTTGTTGTGGCCCCCTTCCAAACTTAACATTGTACACTGCTCTGCTACGCTTATACCAAATTTTATGAAAATCCAACCAGCCGATCAGAAGTTACAGATTTATTTCCAAAAAATTTCGATTCTGCCCCACTGTGTACACTATAGTACATTAGCCCATTTACCGCTCTTATAATGGCTGAGATCTCCGCTTGAAGAGCAGTGCAGTGATCCAGCATTTTAAAGATGTTCGTCCTATATGCGAGAATAAAGATACCTCCCCCAACCCCTTCAGAAGATTTGGATCCATCAGTGTAAACCTCAATCGATCCGTCTCTTATATTGGGATCGGCTAAGATTGAAACTGAGAAGCCTCTGTCCAGAAAGGGTTTGGGAATACAATAATCAATATTGTCAGGGATGTCATCCGAGATTCCAAAATGGTCGCATGGCCATAGCTTCTACCGTTCCATGCACCTATAGTACTGAGTCTAGTCGCCGAAATGATGGCGATTTGTTTGGCCATTAGATCCACTGACATCCAGTTCATCAGAACGAATAATACCTTGGATGGTGTTGTACGTAGTGCATCTATAATTAGTAGCGCTGAACTACGCAGTACCTTATCGAAAATTCCGCAAAAGTATCGCTCCATACGTATAGGCTTGATCACCATAGTAGAGATTATAACTATGTTGGTTAGAAGTCTACATATGAAGCCAATAATCGCCTGATGTATATTCAATCTTTCCATAGCCATTTTAATAGCACCTGGGGTCCTTCTATTGTCAAGAAAGGCCACTAATGCATAGTCCTTGTGCTTGAGAGTATTTTCTATATAAAAAGCGATTGCAACGCCGTCTCAACTGACTTTCCTTTCATGTAGGCGTGTTGGGACGCTGACAAAGGGTTAGGTTTGATTGTCCTTTATATCTAGTCCGTGAGTCAGGGATATAAGAGCATGATAAGCAAGCCGAGTATATCCGAATCAACCATGGAACTATAATATCAGCATTATACTGTAGGTCTGCAGGTATAATGCCATCTGGGCTCGGGGATTTAAACGGAGCAAAGCTGTTCAGAGCCCACCTCCTTTCATCTTCAGCTATTTGAAGCTGAACGTCACATAGGTCTGAAACTGTCGCAAGGATCTCCGTCATCTAAGGTCTCATGGCCACTTGTCGTCCAGCTGCCACAAGGTTTCTGAATGTAACTTGGGACAGTAGGTGAGGAAGCCAGGATTTGCGTAAGCGATTAGTCTCGGAATGGCCTTCCACGCCGCTACAGAAGACCTTCCAAGATGTGCGTTTCGCATTCCTGATCAGGGTTTTAAACCTGTTTACTGAGGATTTGTAAGCTGGCCAGTTTCCCAGTCTCTTAGCCTCATTAAATAAACGGCGGCACTCTTTGCGAGTTTCACCTATTTCGAAGTTCCACCAATGTGGTTTACTCCTTCGGTCTGCATGTTTCAGAGGTCGCTCTGTCAAATGCATTTGTTAGCAACTCTACAAACGACTCAATGTCCCTCCAATTACGATGAGTCGAGGGGTTCGGGAGGAATTGGGACATAATGTCATATTGTTCCGCCCAGTTCATTTTCCTCCTGTTTTGAATCGGGGTTACCCTTGTAAAGGGACTTCTATAGTGGTCAATGCATACGTGATCAGAGAATGAGCAATCATTTGAGGCCCTCCATTCGCTGATCATATTCGAACGCCTAGTATTTACTAGCGTCCTCACCTGGATAACAATCTTGACGCGATGTGACGGCTTAAATGTAGGCTGTGGTCTCTTTCTTGAAGCCTCAGTTGTCTTCCTGGATGATACTGAATAATCAAGGTCTTAATCCACATCCTCTTTCCCCCACTTGTAAGGTTAAGGAGGTTGGTAGCAGTGCCGAGAACTTGAATGGCTAGTCAGTGGTTAAAGAAGACTTGTCGCTAACAGCTGGCGCCAGGACACGGGCCAGTTGTAAATTTTCTTTGTCTAGTCCATGTACGCCGTTCCTGCATGGATGGTCCATCCCCTTACGTGTCTAATCGTGAGAACCAAATGGATAATTTAAACAAAAAAAAAAAAAAACAACAACAACAAAAAAGTAGAGATAGGTATCTCCTCGGAAGACGACCTTTTGGCCTCTAGTCAAGAGACCTTGGTCGAACAACCTGGCAGCAGGGGAGAAAGTCATAGCACTCCGATGTCACAAAACACAATGGCTCCTCAACAGGATGTCAAGTCTGACGACCAGTCGAAGGAGAAACGAAAGAAAAAGAAAAGCCAGAAAGAGATTCTGAGACAACGCTATATCAAAGCTCTCTTTATACTGGAAAAAATTGCCAAGAATAAGACAAATGGCACTCCTCATGAACGCGATAAGGAAGATCGTGTCAAATACCAATCGGTGGTTGACGAGTATCTTAAGTTTAAGGACTCTCAACCATCAACATCCCAGGCAGCGCAGGAAAGAGCGAAGCGAAACCGCTCTCAAGCTGAGGGTAGCAATTCGCCGAAGAGGAGAAAGGTCCAAGATAAATCGACCGCACCTGCTCCTTCCACAATAACGTCAGCAAGAAGGCCATTTAAAGAGGTGGTTAAAGATTACTTGCTGATAGCACTGGCCAACGACAAAAGCGGCTATCTAACTCCTGTGGTAGCAGAATAGGGTGCTATAGAGTCTAAATTGGCTGAACTCGTGATGGAACACGTACTCACCAATAAAGACTCTACAGTTCCTCGTTTTGACTCTGGTGAGATACACCGGGGCTACAGGATAATCAAATGCTTGGACGTGTTCTCTAAAGAATTTCTCAGCAAATGCATCGCAAAGATTAGCGATGCATGGGAACTGGACTAAGTTCAATGGGATTCTCATGCACAAACTGAAAAATATACCTCCAGTCGAAGCAACGACTGAAGGTCTTGACTAAATTGAGAGCACATTAAGCAAGGA
This sequence comes from Protocalliphora azurea, assembly GCA_932274085.1. Classification (NCBI taxonomy): domain Eukaryota; kingdom Metazoa; phylum Arthropoda; class Insecta; order Diptera; family Calliphoridae; genus Protocalliphora; species Protocalliphora azurea. The sequence goes on from OW026520.1 coordinate 60,606,040, forward strand.
AATTGTTAAAGCTTTTAATATATCCTGTCCAATGACGAAGGCTAAAAAGAGTTTCCCTCCCTTGTGGAACAAGGAACTCTCGAAGCTACGCAAGGAGGCACGCAATGCTTTCAATATTGGCTACAGAACAAAATCGTGGAAGTTGTATCACGATAAGCGTAGGGAATATAAGAAAGCAATAAAGATCACAAAAAGAGATTCATGGAAAGGCTTCTGCGAATCTATCAACAATACCAAGCAATCTGCTAGACTCAGTAAAGTTTTGGCAAATGGTCACAATAATCCATTCTATATTAAAAGGATGGATGGCTCATGGTCAGAATCGTCAGAGGAATCTTTGGACATTTTACTTAATACTCATTTTCCTGGCTGTACAGATGTTACAGACCAGGAGATGGGGCATATTAAATCCTCGCAAGGAATCGAGGATGGCAATGGTTAGCTTCTCTCCGTACAAATCTGCAGGGCCTGATGGTATTATACCACGGATGCTACAAAGTGCAAAGGTATACATCATACCCTGGTTACATAGAATATTTAAACTCTGCCTAACCTTCAACTATGTTCCCCGGAATTGAAGGAGAGTGAAGGTAGTGTTCATTCCAAAAACCGGAAAAAGAAGTCATGAGAATGCAAAGGACTTCCGTCCGATTAGTCTCTCATCTTTTCAGTTGAAAACTCTGGAGAGACACATTGATTTACATATAAGGCAGCGTCTAGATGGTACAACTCGACTCTCAGGAAGTCAACATGCCTACATTAAAGGTCGCTCCACGGAGACGGCTCTTCATTTAAGCAATACGATATGGCTGCCTTTCTGGACATAGAAGGCGTCTTTACAATGTCACGACTATGGCGATACAGAGAACTCTGCACGAACTAGGAGTTGAGGATTATATCACCAACTGGCTGGTGTCAATGCTAGAGACAACAATCGTCATTGCGAATTTAGGCAACAGTGTTAAGACCAAACAAGTTATGCGTGGAACTCCAAAAGGAGGTGTGATTTCTCCGCTGTTGTGCCTTATTGTCATTAATACCATCCTGTGCGAATTGGAAGACAAGGGAGTGAAAGTCGTGGCTTTCGCGGACGATGTGGTGATACTAGTATCAGGACTGTTTCTGAACGTGATAAGTGATATCATATCAACTGCTCTGACTACACTCAGTGACTGGGCCAAAGAATGTGGACTAGGAGTGAATCCGGGCAAGACAGAGCTGGTACTTTTCACCACAAAGACCAAGATTCTGAGCTTTAGACTACCACGGTTAGAAAACTGTGAACTCACCTTGTCGGACAATGCAAAGTACTTGGGCATTATTTTGGACTCTAAGCTTTCATGGAAATTGAACATTCAACATAGGGTTAGTAAGGCTACGGTAGCATACTACACCTGTAGAAAGATGTTCAGTGTGAAATGGGGTCTGAGTCCAAATTGACAAAATGGCTATACACTGCAATAGTACGGCCCATTCTTGTATATGGATCTCTTGTGTGGTGGATCGCTACTAGTAAGAGATATGTGGTGGATCAGCTTTACAGGATACAAAGATCCGCTTCCATTGGCATTGCAGGTGTATTACGTACTAGTCCATCAGAAGCTCTGAACACTATATTGCACCTAACACCTATAGACCTATACATAATTGAATCATCAGTTAATAGTGCGATAAGATTATCTGCAACGAAAAACTGGAGATCAAGAACGTATGGGCACGCGAGGATATTAAGTTTAATACCCCCGCAATACAATCAATTTACCGACTATATGATTCCCCAGATGGACTTCGGAAATACTATTAAAGTCCTATTCCCCACTAGGAGTGAATGGAAAAGGGGAAATCTTCTTCAACAATTTGGAACTAGGATATACACTGACGGCTCAAAGATGAACTGCGGTGTCGGTTCTGGTGTCTTCTCTAATGATCTTGGAATTAGGCACTAATTCGCGATAGAAACATTCAAGGGAATATTGGTTTATTTGTCGACAGTCAAGCGGCAATACTATCGCTCAAATCACCGAAAACTACCTCTATTCTAGTCAGACAGTGTAAAGAGGAAATGCTACGACTAAGTCGACTGTATGACATTACTATAGTCTGGGTTCCTGCGCATAGGGACTACTATGGTAATGAACAGGCAGACGAATTAGCCCGTGCAGGCTCTGCTATGAATGCCTCCTTATCGGTTTCTGTCGCAATCCCGTTAGGAACAGTCAAAAGCAGAATCCAAAAACACTTTCTAGAAAAGGCAAAAAATAGATGGCGAAATCTGGACAAATGTAGAGTCGCGAAAGAAACGTGGCCTACCTACAACGAAAAACGCTCAATGCAACTCATTGGCTACAAACGCAAAGACATCTCGAGACTAATAGCATTGTTTACAGGTCACTGGACGATCAGAAAACATGCAAGCAGACTTGGTCTCCCTTACAATGAATATTGTCGTAGTTGTGGCAATCGCGGGAAGGAGGAGACAGTATTTCATCTTCTTTGTGAATGCCCAGCCTTGAACGCAAGCAGACATAAATTTCTGGGAGGGTACCAATTAGACAACCTCTGTGAAATATCTGACACTAGACTCAGTGACATCATTAAATATCTCACTGTTACAAGCCGGATCTAATTAATTTATGTTCTCATTGTTCTTCCCTGCACTTCTATCTCATTACAGACTCAATACAACTCATTCACCTGGCGAGTAGTGTGGTTCCATCAAAACGGACTCTAACGAGTCTAATTGATTGCCCGTAAGGTTACGGGCTACCACGTAAACCAACCAACCAACCATTTACTAGCGTAATATCGAGAACCTCCCTTCTATTAGAAACTACAAAGGTTGGTTCCTTACCGTTGTTTAAAGCATCCAAGCTGCTACAAAGGATAAAATCAAAAAGAGACTCACCCTTACATTGGTATCCGAGGTTCCTCGAACGATATGGTGGGCGTTGGCGTCAGCTGCTATCACTTGCGATGCAGGATTCTTGGACAAGTGCAAGCTCCTCACATCTTTCAGCCATCCGGAGTATCAACGCAGCCGAAGTTGCTTTTTAGTGGTGAAGATTAACTTGCATTATCTTCACCATTATCATTTATGGGGGTGATTGTGACGTTGACGTCATCTTCGTCAACTTCTTCGTTCACCCGTTCAAAAAACTCACCCAGGAATTCACAGTTTGAGTGGGTGTCTTCTTGAGCGAGAGAACTAGTAGTCGCCTCACATGACATTTCTACCGGAGTCAGAACGTTATCGTCCTGAATTGGTCTGTTTCGGTCGTCTCCTCGATAGACCTGTAGACAGATAGACTCGAAACCGAGTATTTCTTTCCACTTTTCTCTCGAAGGGACGGCAGGGACTCCTTATTCATGAGGACAACTATCCTCCTGCATGCTCCGTCGAATACGGATACTCTGGTCACCTTCTACTCATTTGTGGGGTTCTCAGGGATACCGAACCGAATGAGTTGCAGAATCTCCTCTGGTTTGGACGGTGGCCGGTAGGCCGACGTGGAATCCCGTCAATAGAGACCACGTCTAGTCTAACGCCTTCCCATAGGCCTTCCAAAAGAGCGACCGCTTGCTTTAGGAGAAAGGCTGATCGCTCGTTTGAGCAGGCCATCAGCTTAACTGCTGCAGGTGTTAAATGCTCTGTAAGAAATACCTTCGATGTAACGTTACCACCAATGTCTTTAAGTACCAAAAATTTCTTTTTTTAAAATTTCATCATTATTTGGTCTCGCTGCTGGACGGAATTTTATTTTACCAAAACTGCTCTGCCATAATATAAGAACAGTGTTGCAAACCACTCTGGGAGATGGTTAAGCCACAAAGAGATGCAATTTTATAAATAGGGACTTTCAGAATTTTTATATTTCTTTGTGGTCCTTTTATTATTATATCTGCTCCATTAAGCCTTCTTTGCAAAATGCTGTTATGCATTTCTAGGTCAGTAATACGTTTGCAGATAGCTTCAAAATCATGATTTCTATCATTAGCATTTTCAATTGCTGATCAGCACAAAATTTATCAAACAGTCCAATCATCTTATATTCTAGGGCTGCAATGCTTGCATATACTTGTTTTCCAAAAATACGGTTGTGTTCTTCAAATTGCACACCAATATCCGCAGAAATGTTATGTAGCACTTTTTTGTATATCACCAGCAGATATTGTTAAATTCGTTTCACATTTACTATTAGGAATTGAACTGCAAGATTCGCAAATATAATGAAAACCTTTCCTATTTTGGTAAATAAACTTGTGTTGTTTAGTGGTAACATCAACACAATTTATATGACAAAAAAACATCCCACACTACTTTGTGACTTCGTAACATTCTTTTTGCATATACAAAGAAAAACCTCCCCATTTTTTTCTGGCATTGTAAAAATCTTTTGAGGTAATTAATATTAAATAGAGGTTATAAATTTTATTACAGCAGATTGTGTTCTTATTAAGCAGCAAGCAAAAAGATCAACAGTAGGTATTTTTCAATTTGATTTATGATTAAAATTTTATAAAATATAAATCATATCAACACATTAACTTTTAAAAACACTTATCATAACATATTTTTTTACATTAAACAGCAAAATTTCAATTATTATTTTTGTTTGTTTACTCAGTTAAAAAAAAACACGTTTAATCAATCATAGTGTTGCCAATTATTTTTTGGTTTTGTCGAAGAAATTAAATTTAATGCTAAATAATTAAGATAATATAAAATAAGTGGATTTTTCAAAGTAAAAAAACTTGTACAGTTGCACTAGTAATAAATTCATCTCATTACTCCAAGCAGCAAAGCTTAATTTCTGAACTTTAGGCTTTTGAATTTTGGTGGTTTATGATAACATAAGTTCTGAATTTGAAACAAAATCTTTAATAAAAATGGTGAATAAGCAAATATCAAAACATTTGAAAATTTTATTTTTTTTTTTCTACTACCAAAAACTGTAGAAGTACTTGCGAAAATGGCAAAATTGTTCTTATCCAATTTTATATTTCTTTTTCAATTTTATATTTTTTTAAATGCTCTGATAAACATTATTTTTATATGTATTACACAATTTCCTTTAAAAGCATTAATATTTGTTTCATTTTTAACATTATTTTTAACATTTTGCAAACATCTCTTCATTTTGTGAGTTGCTACTCTATATATTCGGAGATCATTTCCATTCCTCAAGTTATATGGCTTGCTTTCATTCACACATGCTAGTTCTTGAGTTCTTAACACACGTAAAGGGTGTGAAGATAAATTCGTCAGTTAGATACGTCCCACATGTCTCTTAAATATGTTCCAAACACTGTAAAGTAAGTTGAGTTTATTTAATACGGAAAAAAGCGTTTATAAAAGTACATTTTAATGTTTTATTAAATAAAACAAAACTGTTTAAAATTTTAAACAAAAAATATTAAAAAATATGTCTCCAAAATAAAATTGTGTTGTACCAAAAACACCCATATTTAGGCCACATTGCGGGCCAGTTCGGACAGACCTGAATGGGGTTGTGATATATCACGTGAAAGCTCTAGAGGAGTAGAACTCAAAACTGCACAGGGTATATCCCGTTGTTTCTCAGGAGACATGCTACGAGGTTCTGAAGTTTGGCAAAATTCAATAAGTCTAAGAAACAGGGGGCCATATTTTGATTTTGGCCATACCTGAATGGGGTTATGGTACATCAAATTAAAGGTCTGGTGGAGTAGAACCCAAAACTGTTTAGACAATATTCACTTATTTCCTAGGGAAGATACTACGAGGGTCGGAACTTTGCGCAAGTTCTTATAAATTCACACCTGAATCGGGGGCTTTTTGAACAGACCTGAATGGGGTTGTGATACATCGGATGAAAGCCCTAAGGAAGTAGATTTCAAAACTATATAGGGCATACCCAGTTGTTTCTCAGGAGACATGCTACGAGGGATGGAATATAATTACTCATATTTCATACACATATATTCCATGTTGTGTGGGGGGCATTTACGACAGACCTGATGTTGTGATACATCGGATGAAAGCTCTAAGGGAGTAGAACTCAGAACTATATAGGGTATACCCAGTTGTTTCTCAGGGAACATGCTACGAGGGGTGGAATACAATCATTCATATTTTAAACATATATATTCCATGTTGTGGGGGGGGGGCATTTACGACAGACCTGAATGGGGTTGTGATACATCGGATGAAAGCTCTAAGGGAGTAGATCTCAGAACTGTATAGGGTATACCCAGTTCATATTTCATATTTCAAACATATATATTCCATGTTGTGGGGGGGCATTTACGACAGACTTGAATAGGGTTGTGACACATCGGGTGAAAGCTCTAAAGGAGTAGAACTCAGAACTATATAGGGTATACCCAGTTGTTTCTCAGGGAACATGCTACGAGGGGTGGAATACAATCATTCATATTTCAAACATATATATTCCATGCTGTGGAGGGGGCATTTACGACAGACCTGAATGGGGTTGTGATAGATCCGATGAAAGCCCTAAGGGAGTAGATCTCAGAACTGTATAGGGTATACCCAGTTGTTTCTCAGGGAACATGCTACGAGGGGTGGAATATAATTACTCATATTTCATACATATATATTCCATGTTGTGTGGGGGGGGCATTTACGACAGACCTGAATGGGGTTGTGATACATCGGATGAAAGCTCTAAGGGAGTACATCTCAGAACTATATAGGGTATACCCAGTTGTTTCTCAGGGAACATGCTACGAGGGGTGGAATACAATCATTCATATTTCAAACATATATATTCCATGTTGTGTGGGGGGGGCATTTACGACAGACCTGAATGGGGTTGTGACACATCGGGTGAAAGCTCTAAAGGAGTAGAACTCAGAACTGTATAGGGTATACCCAGTTGTTTCTCAGGGAACATACTACGAGGGGTGAAATATAATATCAATATTTCAAACATATATATTCCATGTTGTGGGGGGGGGGGTGGCATTTACGACAGACCTGAATGGGGTTGTGATACATCGGATGAAAGCTCTAAGGGAGTAGATCTCAGAACTGTATAGGGTATACCCAGTTGTTTCTCAGGGAACATACTACGAGGGGTGGAATATAATATCAATATTTCAAACATATATATTCCTTGTTGTGGGGGGGCATTTACGGCAGACCTGAATAGAGTTGTGATACATCGGATGAAAGCTCTAAGGGAGTAGATCTCAGAACTGTATAGAGTATACCCAGTTGTTTCTCAAGGAACATACTACGAGGGGTGGAATACAATCATTCATATTTCAAACATATATATTCCTTGTTGTGGAGGGGGCATTTACGACAGACCTGAATGGGGTTGTTATACATCGGATGAAAGCTCTAAAGGAGTAGAACTCAGAACTATATAGGGTATACCCAGTTGTTTCTCAGGGAACATGCTACGAGGGGTGGAATACAATCATTCATATTTCAAACATATATATTCCATGTCGTGGGGGGGGCGTTTACGACAGACCTGAATGGGGTTGTGACACATCGGGTGAAAGCTATAAAGGAGTAGAACTCAGAACTATATAGGGTATAACCAGTTGTTTCTCAGGGAACATGCTACGAGGGGTGGAATACAATCATTCATATTTCAAACATATATATTCCATGTTGTAGAGGGGGCATTTACGACAGACCTGAATGGGGTTGTGATACATCCGATGAAAACTCTAAGGGAGTAGATATCAGAACTGTATAGGGTATACCCAGTTGTTTCTCAGGGAACATACTACGAGGGGTGGAATATAATATCAATATTTCAAACATATATATTCCATGTTGTGGGGGGGGGCATTTACGACAGACCTGAATGGGGTTGTGATACATCGGATGAAAGCTCTAAGGGAGTAGATCTGAGAACTGTATAGGGTATACCCAGTTGTTTCTCAGGGAACATACTACGAGGGGTGGAATATAATATCAATATTTCAAACATATATATTCCTTGTTGTGGGGGGGCATTTACGGCAGACCTGAATAGAGTTGTGATACATCGGATGAAAGCTCTGAGGGAGTAGATCTCAAAACTATATAGGGTATACCCAGTTGTTTCTCAGGGAACATGCTACGAGTGGTGAAATATAATGTCAACATTTTTCAATGGTTTATATTTCAAGTTGTGGGAGGGCCATTTCGAACAGACCTGAATGGGTTTGTGACACATCGGATGAAAGGTCTAAGGAAGCAAATCTCAAAACTATGTACGTTTCTACGAATACGTGTTACGAAAATTCGTTCATAATACCATATACATATATCATTCATTCCTCAAGACTTTTTAAAAAATTACAATTTCTGTCTAAAGGTCATCAGATTTTGTTCATTATTTTCTTTCTAATTATTATTTTTGCTAATTTACGGAAAATCGCAATTTTTTATGTTATAAATTTATATTAATGGTAGAAAAATCTGACAAATTACTGAAATTAAACTACAATGTAAAGGAATTCTAATGATTAACGGCTGTAATGAAGACCAAGTGAGACTTCAAACTACAAAAGTCAATAGTTTATTTAAAAACGCACTCGTAATGCAATCGCAGCTTTACTATGCATTTAGGTGATCTGCTATTTACAATATTTTTGTTTAGAACACAGAGAAAAAAAGTAAATTTAAAAATTTTATTCATAGATATTATGAATCGAATATGACTTTTTTTCCAAACTTTAAAAAAAAACAATATAAAATTTTGTTTATAGAAATTATTAAATTGTATATAATTGTGCAATAATTTTAGGAATTTTGCAAAATTTTTTGAAAAAATTTTATTTCATGATAAATGCTTAATAAATAAACAGTGTTGCCTTTCTAAGGCTAAATCTAGCCTTTTTATTTTGCTTTTAGCCTCAAATTTTTCTAGCCTTTTTTGATTCTTAAAATTGCCATAAAAAGGCTAAAATTTTAATATTGCAACAAAGAAGAAAATAATTTTTTACTTGCTTCTACTAATTTTATCTTTACGGAATCATCCATTTAGGTATTTTTGTGTATTAATTTGCACAAATAATCAAGATTTATATTTAACAAAAATTTTCGTCTGCGGCGCCACATCCTCCAAATCGAAAATAACACATTTTATGGACTTACTTAATCAATTATTATAATTATTTTTTAATAAACTTCATTAACCATAAAAACTCTTTATTTTGTGCGCGATTATTCATTGGATCATTTTGTTGACAGCCGTTGTATGTTTTATTTAAAAATTTATTATATCATTCATATTAGTTTCAAAAACTAATGTTATAGCAATTGTTGCAGACCTTCTATCTGGAAAAAGTTGTGGTTATGAGTATATTTACCTCATATCTGGTAAACATTTTTAATGTTATAGTTGACACGTGAGTTTAGCCCGATAATTTGAAAATACATATGGTTATTCCTATTCCCAAGGAAAATAAAGCGACAGATGTTAAATAATTTCGTCCTATATCGCTACTACCCATTATTGATCCAATTTGTGAAGGTATATTACATAATCAGATTTTTAAATATTTCATGGAAAATAACTTATTTAATGATTTTCAGTTTGAATTTCGAAAGGGCTGTGGTACTGAAGAGGCTCTTGTGAATATTCAGAACTATATATGTAAATTTTTGGATGAAGGACATAGTGCTGTAACAACAATTTCTTAAAATTAAGGAAAGTGAAAGTACTGTTAGATATGGTGTGCCCCAAGAAAGTGTTTTAGGTCCCTTGTTTACGGTATGTTTACAGTTATTACTTTTAAAAATTTTAATTTCTCAAAAAATCTTTATAAGAGGATCCCATTGATGATAAAAAAAATGGGTAAAAATTAAAAAGGTGATCTATGTAGACCTAGTAGGCTCGAAAGCTATTGTCTTATGAATTTCAGAGCAAAAAAGATAATATGCAGGTTGATCATAGGTTTTCTGTAATAGAATTTGCAAAATTTTGAAAAAGTGATTTTTCTCATATAAGATTGATGATAAAAAAAATGGGTCAAAATTAAAAAGGTGCTCCTAGTAGACTCTAAAGCTATTTTCTTAAGGATTTCAGAAGAGAAAAGATAATATTAAGATTGATCATAGGTTTTGAGTATCAAATCTATTTTTATATATTTCTTTTATTTTATTTTTATAAACTAATATAGAAAGATTTAAACAATTGCAAAACAATATTCTATTATTTTATTAGATGAATACTTTGTATAATAGAGAATTTCCGTTATGTTAAAATACTTGTTAGCAGCAGTGTTACTTATTACTATTAATTCTCTATAAATTTTCCAGCTTTTTTTTAAATTGATATAAAAGAATAGAAATAGAAAATAAAATTGTACCAACGGGTAACACTGATACTAACAAGTATTTTAACATAATGGCAACACTCTATTATACAAAGATAATTAAGAACAAGTGAGTAATATCCCAGCAAACACAATCTTTTTATGTCAAATTGAGGCTGATTTGAAATCAAGTCCTTTCTCAAAATGTCATACGTTTGAGAATTATTTCAAAATAACTTGAAAATGATAAATTTCTCAACAAAAAGACGAATTAATTATTAAATTGGAAAATGCTATTATTATCAAATCATTGTTAAATATAATTCTCAAACGTTTATCAAATGTGGATTGTGACCACATGCGAAACATAAATAAAAGTAATTTGCATTTTTTATTTTTTTTAAAGTTTTCTCTTTCTCTCTTGTATACACTTTTGATTATGCCCTATCATTATACGTATTTATTAGTTTGAAAATACTTGATTAAATAAATTTATTTATTAATTTTTGTATTTGTATATGTTTAAAATTTTTTCATATATTGTTTCAAATAACTTTAAGAATTATTTTATAATAACATTATATATCAAATTGAGAAAATACCATTTTTCAAATATTTGTTAACTTTTCTCTTTAGATTTATGAATGATTTGATAATAACAATAAATATCTACTATTTTTCCAATATTGTTAAAGTTATCTTTAGGTTTGAGAATAATTCAATAATAACATTTGATATCAATTTGAGAATGTACGGTTTTTAAACGTTTTTTCTCAAATGATTCTCAACTTTAAATCAAACTTAAAATTCAAACCTCTTCCTATATTTGTAACAAATTTGGGAAACACGTTTGATATCAACCGTTAAAGTCATCATATTTTAAACGTTTGACAACGTGTTGGATGGGATGCTGCACAAAAAAAATTACTTATACTTGCATACTCATCAACACTGAGGCCCGGCTTGCATTGTTAACGGGGCCGGAGAATTGCGATGCAAACTGAATCGCAATTTTATGTATATACACATTTTTCTTAAAAGCAATTCCAGGATAAACATATTTTTTCAGAAAAGACGTTAATCTTTAATAAAAAATGACTATTTTTTTCGCAATCAGGTGAAATTAACATACTTATATAAATTATATTTTGATTTTCTAGCAAAAACAAGATAGATAGATAGATAGATAGAGAAGGTAGATGTGATACCAGATAGTACCACATCTCCACCCAGAGACCGATCCCGGTCCATTGTGAGTCCCTTCAACAGAATAGCTGCGAAATAAAAGTATAGAATACAGAAAATAGAAAATACAGAGTACAGAAAAAGTAGAGTGAAAGATAAAAAGGAATAGAAATGCAACGAATCATAAAGGGGGACCAGCAATGCTACCAATCCCCCTAGGGTTATACCCCTGATTCTCCCTCAAGCAGCCGATTCCCATGACGAAGCCTATGACGTCAACAAGATCTGCGTCCCGAACGTCACTTAGCCCGTCGAGGAACTGGCTACCCAGCCACTTCATCCTACGATGCTGTAATCGTGGACAATGGCACACAATGTGCTCAATAGACTCGGTCTCGTCGACGTCTCCACACAGTCTACAAAAATCGGAACTGTTAGCGTCCAATCTAGACCTCATCTTCCCTATCAAACAGTGACCCGTTATGGCCCCTATCATGACCCTCAAGCTCTTCCTATTCATGCCCAGGAGAGTGCTAGTGTCTGCCTTGTCCAATACCGGCCATATCGACCTCGACACTCTGCAGTCCTCTCTACTCTCCCAAGCCAAATTGGTTCTGATCAAGATCCAATCATTGATCTTCCCATAGAAGAAACTTAGTGGTGGTTTCACATATGTCTCTCTCCCCGAGACGTTCCCTGCCGCACCTTGCCTTGCCCGTTCATCAGCCAATTCATTGCCTGAAATATTGCAGTGGCCAGGCACCCAGCAGAGTCTCACCATGTAGTCCTCCATCAGCTCTCTCAGTGTCTTCCTACAGGCAGCTACTAGCCTGGATCTCACCAAATGTGTCCCCAAGGCCTTCAGAGCCGCCTGACTGTCCACATAGAGAGTGACCTCGGTACCTCTCGCAATGTTTTGCCTGATCATTTCTGCGGCCTTCAGGATGCCGAGAATCTCAGCCTGAAAAACACTGCACTCATCAGGGAGTCTAAAAGAGCCCTTCAAATCCGTGCCCATAATATAGACCCCCGCCCCGGTACCTTCGTCCAACTTTGATCCGTCCGTGAACACTGCACAACCTCCATATAGTCTCTCAGTGCCGGACCAGATCTCCCTATCAGGTATCACCACGACAGGATTTACTCCAAAGTCCGATTCAGCGGCCATCTAATCTGATGCCCCTATGGAGTTCAGATTAACCTCACCATAACTGATCTCGTATATGACCCTGGAGTGACCTGCTCTTGATGAGCATAATAGTCCCAATTCCTTAAGTCTCAATAGACTCTTTGCTGCCATACCCCTCACAAACTCTTCAATGGGTAAGAGATGAAGTATGACATCCAGAGCCGCTTGTGGTGTGCTTCTCATTGCACCTGTAATGCCAATCGAAGCACACCTTTGTGCCTTTGACAAAGGCTCCTATTACTCTTACGTTCCAGTGCCTGCCACCAGACAGAACAACCATAAGAAAGGATTGGTCTCACCACCGAAGTGTAAATCCAATGTACAACTTTTGGTTTGAGCCCCCAACTCTTACCTATGGAGTTTTTACAGGTGTAGTAGGCATTGAGGCCACGCTTGAGTCTTTCCTGAACATTCCTCTTCCAGGTCAGTTTACTATCAAGGAACACCCCAGATATTTCGCTGAGTCTGAAAGCCTCAGTTCAGTTCCACATAGTACCGGTAGTCTGAAATTCTCTACCTTGTACCTCCTAGTAAACATAACCAACTCTGTCTTTTCCGTGTTCACTCCCAACCCCTTATCAGCAGCCCACGAGGACAGCTCACCCAGCGCTGACTGCATGATCTCACTGATTGTGGGAAGAAATTTTCCCTTTACCAGTATGACCACATCATCCGCATAAGCCACGATCTTCCGCCCTCTACTGTCGAATTGACGCAAAATCACATCGACAGCCATTAGCCACAGCAGGGGTGAGAGCACTCCCCCTTGCGGAGTTCCCCTAGTCACTAGTTTTCTTAAGCATACTCCACCCAAGCTCGAATTGATAATCCTGCTGCTCAGCATGAGGATTATCCATTCGATCAAGAAGTCATGTACCTTAAGATTCACCAGCGCCTGCTTGATAGCGTCAATCTCAATATTGTTGAACGCTCCCTCAATATCCAAGAACGCGGCCATGGTGTACTCCTTATACCGAAGTCCTTGTTCTATATAACCCACCACATCACTCAGCGCACTCTCCACAGATTTACCCTTCAGATAAGCATGCTGAGCACTACTCATGATGTTGGTGCCAATAGAAGATCTTAAATATAGGTCTATCAGTCTCTCTAATGTGTTCAAAAGGAAAGAAGATAAGCTGATAGGTCTATAATCCTTGGGTTTCGAGTGATAAGTGTTACCATCTTTAGGTATGAATATGACCTTTACCTCTCTCCATCCCCTCGGTATGTGTCTATGTACCAGACACGCTTTAAAAATCTCAACCAGGAGTAGACGAACCACCAATGGTACATTTTGCAACATGGCCGGAAGAATACCATCCGGGCCAGGTGACTTGTAAGGCTGGAATGAATTCATCGCCCATGTAACTTTCTCAACCGTTGTTAGGTCTCTTACCACTGTTCCAATCATCCCACTGGTGGACTCCGTGAAGAAGTGCTCTTCCTCACCTGATTCCTCCACCAATGGATCCCTGCAACCCGGAAAATGGGTTTCCAAAAGTACATTAAGTGACTCAGAACTAGACTCCGTCCATGAACCATCTGATCTCTGGATACTCCCAGGAACACTAGGGTCCTTTGACAGTATCTTCCTGAATCTAGAAAGTTCATTGACCGAGTCAATGGCCTCGCTAAACCTAATCCACGAGGCTCTTTTAGCTCTTCTAATGTCCTTTTTGTACTTATTGAAACACACTCTATAGGTGCCCCAGTCTTCGTCCCTACCAGACCTATGAGCCTTGTTGTACAGCCTGCCAACTGTGGTCCGTTGAGCCTTTAACTCCTCCGACCACCAGACCGGCTGTTTCCTTTTACCCGGATAGCTCACCGGGCAGTTAAGCTCATAGCTTCTGTTGATGGACCCTGTTACCTTCTCTACCATTTCGTCAAGATTTTCCCTCGACAAGACCTCCATCGGAGTTCCAGTCAATCTTGACCCCAGATCCCGCCCGAAGGCGTCCCAATCCGTCCTCCTAGGATTCCTAAAAGGTTTCCCCTCAGAACCTAGGAAGTTCAGACTAAAGGTTATCCTACCATGGTCAGAGAAAGTACACCCCATGGCCACCCTCCAGTCTTCAACTAGGTCTTTTGAGTTAGTCAGTGTGATGTCTATTACTGAATCGTTCTGAACGTAGGAGTATTACCCCTATTACAGATTAAAATATTCGCAATAATAAAATCAAATGTTGACTCACCTCTCTTATTGGTATCCCTGCTACCCCATTGACTGTGGTGTGCATTGGCATCGCAACCGAGCAATAGACGTACTCCATTCCGTCTTGCGTACTCGGCTAAGGCCCACACCCTGTCATCTGGTGGTTCCAGCTCCTCATAGGGCATGTACACCGAGGCCAAGGCCAGTTTACCGCCTCCCAATGCCTCTCCTTGAACGACCGTTAGATCACCATAACTGAAAGAGTTAAGAAGAATTACTTGAAGATCATTCTTCACCAGAATACAAGTCCTCACCTTATCCTCAGTGGATGGCTTGAACAATTTGTATCCTTTGGCCCTTAAACCACAGACCTGGTTATTATTTAGCCAAGGCTCCTGGATTAGGGCCACGTCCACATTGGTCTCACTGAGGTAGGTTATTAATTCGGTCGAGGCCGCTTCACAATGATGCAGATTTATCTGCACCATCCGCAACCTCTTTGACTTTATCATTTTTCGCGTAGCGAAATTTGATGTAGCCAAGCCCGAACGTAACAACCCCCCCCCCAATGAGTCCAATTTCCTAATAGATTCCCGATCCACTGCGAATCGGAAATCTTTTCCCTGGTTCTCTTTACAAGTCAATGAAGAGACAAGTTTCCATTGACTTGTATTGATCCCCCTATTTTGTCCTTCCAATATTCCCAGTATGACTTCCACCGGCTTAATGGGTGGTGGAATCCATACCGTGACTATTGGCCGCAGAGGCAATTCCGACGCTGGTATAACCTACAGTTGCCACATCTGTTAATCGCGGCTTTCAGGAATTCGAAAGTACCCTTGTTACCGCAACCAACAGTCTTGACGCCCCTTGTCCAGTCTGCACCCATGAAGGCTATTTCACCCGGCCTGTGCCTTGCCTGGAAGATTTCGTCCATAAGTTTGTCCTCAATCAGCCGCCACATTTCCGTACTGATTCTCCCATCTGGATCAGCACGGTCAATGACTGCTGCTTGAAGAATGTCCGACTTGGACGAATTTAAAATTTTTTTGCAATTAAATATACTTTAAGACATACACCTATTATAATAAAACTCTTTAAAACTCTAATAAATTTTTCACATGCAGTTACTTAAGTTTATTTCATTTCTAAGAAGAAAATATGCTGTATATAAATCGAAATCATAAAGAAAGGCTTAAATCGAGGCCAAAGTGTACTTCTAAATAAATGAGTAAACAAGCGTGTCTGCATGTTTAAATAAAATGTTTAACGCAGTGTTGCCAACTATTTATAACCAAAACGCGCTAAATTTGGTTCAATTTAGCGCTTTTTATGTAGTTTTTTAAATTCGAATCTGACTTTTAGAAAAAGTAACAACTTAAACAATATAAAGTCCATATTTTTTATTTTTTAAATGTTTTAACCTCAACAGAATAGTGAATTATATTTCAAATCAAAAATTTAGAATTGGTATTTTTATTACAGAAATAAGCAGTAAAATTTTTTGTACATTTCAAATTCCAGATTCATAAGATCTTATCCATGAATTTAAATTCATGAAACTATTATTTAATTTATTCACTCCATTTTTTCCCCCAAAAAAATCATTTCCTAAAAAGAATAGGAACGTGTTTGGAAGAATCTTGAAAACTGCTTATTCGATGATTCATTCAACGGGATTTAGAAAACGGATAGATACCTCAAATGACCACTTTAAACAAAAGAATTCTGAAGGTATATTTTGGAATTTCGAAATCAAAAAATCGTTTTAATTTTTGCTGAGTTTTAAAATTAACAAAATAATAATAATGCTCTATGATAGAAAATGTTTTTTTTTTTTGTGGTGAGAAAAATTCTTGTTTCTGTTGTGGGAAATTAAAACTTTACAAAAATGTGTAAACAGAAAAAAACAAGGGATATGAATGAACATATTTTAAATGTTTTGATTTTACTTTAAATCCATTCCGAAAGCCACACTCTCTTTTAGGAAAGGACATTGTGATGAAATTATAAGACATATAAAATTTAATATTGATAATATTTAGAATATATTGTACAATATTGAATTTTTTCTATCAATTTTAAAATGTCGAAGAAATTATACTTTTGTCAAAAATTCTACTAGCTTTACGAGCTAGTAAAGCTCACTTTTTACGAAAAATAATTTTCTACCGTTTCACACAGGCCTTAAGATGCTATTTTTATTAGTTAATGGGGAAGTAAAAGTATTTTTATTTCCTAACATAACGTCGGCAGAATAAATGGGAAAAAAAATTGTTTCAACTTTATGTTAGCGGGTGAAAAACACGAACATGAAAAATTTTAATTCTAAATTGGTTTTTACCCAAAATTTTAAACTATATTCCTTTGTTACTTTTTATTTGCCTTTTTAAAATAATATTTTCGCACCTTTTCTTTTTTGAAAAAAGAGCAAAATATTAAAAAAGAACATTAATTTTGACAGCTTATGTTAAACGGTATTGCTCAATTTTGTGCTTAAATATTCACTGAGATATAAATTGATAATAAGATTTCTTATTGGTCCACACGGAACATATTAAAGAGGGAGATAATATTTGACAATAGCCAACATAAAAATGTCTACGTGTAGATTTTGGGTACAGTAAAACGCGCCAATTTAATAGCTTTTTTTGAAAAAATCGCAAATAGAAAAAATAGTGACATTTAAAAACCGCTCAATCTAGCGCAAAAATCGCTGAATTGGCAACTCTGGTTTAACGAGCAACAAAGCTAGAGATTATTACACAAATGTACCAAAAAAAAAAATCACTCACTTTTTTTGCACGTACCATTTCTTAACATGTCATTGTTGCCGTTTTAATTATTTTTAACCAAAATTGGTTATTTTATTTTCTAATTGTATTTTAGTTATTTTTTGTTTAAACCAAAATTTTATTGTTATAAACTACTTTTAGATTACCTTGTCAATCTCCTATATATTTGCCAGCAATAAATGATCTCGAGATTAAAAAAATCATCATAAGTTTTATTATTTCTTGTTCCAAATTTATCTGATAACGATGAAGAAAATTACAATTAGAAAATAAATGGTATAAGACTGGATCTTTTAAACCACCATTTTGATGAAATTAGGAACATAGATAGAAGACAAGTCAAAATTAAGAGAATAACTTTCGAGCCAACTAGGTCCAAATACAGCATCATTTTAATTCTGATCCATTTTGCGATCATCAATAGGGCCCTTATATGAGAAAAGTCATTTATCAAAATTTTCAAAATTCTTTTACTTCCGGCCCTACTAGGTCCACATAAAGCACCTTTTTAATTTCTACCCATTTTTTAATCTTCAATAGGGCTCTTATATGAGAAAAGTAATTTTTTCAAAATTCTACTCGTATTACTCAAAGCTTATGATCAATCTTAATATTATTTTTTCTGCTCTGAAATTCATAATACAATAGCTCTTGAGCCTACTAAGTCCAAATAGAGTACTTTTTTAATTTTGACCCATTTTTTGAGGAATAAAATTTTTTAAAAGAATTTTAAAAACTGTAAAAATACCGTAAACAAGAGACCTAAAACATTTCCCTGTGGCACTCAATATCTAACAGTACTTTTACTTTCCTTAATTTTAAGAAATAGTTGTTTATTTTTTAGATAGCTTCTTAAAAGCGAAAGTCCATTTCCATGAACGCCATAGTACTAGAGCTTTTGCGCCAAGATATATAACAAAAACTTTTGTCAAATCAAAAAATGTCTGTTACAGCACTATGACCTCATCCAAACATTTACATATATAGTTCTGAACATTCACAAATCCTCTTCAGTACCACAGCCCTTTCGAAATCAGAACTGAAAAGCATTAAATAAGTTATTTTCCATGAAATGTGGGAAAATCTGATTTTATAATATACCTTGAAAAATTTGATCAATAATTGGTAGTAGCGATATAGGACGAAATTATTCAACATATGTCGCTTTGGAGGATGAGGCGCCGCAGACGAAAATTTTTGTTAAATATAAATCTTATTTGTGCGAATTAATACACAAAAATACCTAAATGGATGATTCCGTAAACATAAAATTAGTAGAAGCAAATAGCAATTATTTTCTTCTTTGTTGCAATATTAAAATTTTAGCCTTTTTATGGCAATTTTAAGAATCAAAAAAGGCTAGAAAAATTTGAGGCTAAAAGCAAAATAAAAAGGCTAGATTTAGCCTTAGAAAGGCAACACTGTTTATTTATTAAGCATTTACCATGAAATAAAATTCTTTAAAAAATTTGCAAAATTCCTAAAATTATCGCACAGTTGTATACAATTTAATAATTTCTATAAACAAAATTTTATATTGTTTTTTTTTAAAGTCATATTCGATTCATAATATCTATGAATACAATTTTTAGATTTATATACTTTTTTCTCTGTGTTCTAAACAAAAATATTGAAAATAGCAGATCACCTAAATCCATAGTAAAGCTGCAATTGCATTACGAGTGCGTTTTTAAATAAACTATTTACTTTTGTAGTTTGAAGTCTCACTTAGTCTTCATTACAGCCGTTAATCATTACAATTCCTTTACATTGTAGTTTAATTTCAGTAATTTGCCAGATTTTTCTACCATTAATATAAATTTATAACATACAAAATTGTGATTTTCAGTAAATTAGTAAAAATAATAATGAGAAAGAAAATAATAACCAAAATCTGATGACCTTTAGAAAGAAATTGTCATTTTTTCAAAAATCTTGAGGAATGAATGATATATGTATATGATACTATGAACGACCTTTCGTATCACGTATTCATAGAAACGTTTTGAGATTTGCTTCCTTAGAGTTTTCATCCGATGTGTCACAACCCCATTCAGGTCTGTCGTAAATGCTCCCCCCCACAACATGGAATATATATGTTTGAAATATGCATGATTATATTCCACCCCTTAGAGCTTTCATCCGATGTATCACAACCCCATTCAGGTCTGTCGTAAATGCCCCCCCCACAACATGGAATATATATGTTTGAAATATTGATATTATATTCCACCCCTCGTAGCATGTTCCCTGAGAAACAACTGGGTATACCCTATATAGTTCTGAGATCTACTCCCTTAGGGCTTTCATCGGATGTATCACAACCCTATTCAAGTCTGTCGTAAATGCCCCCCCACAACATGGAATATATATGTTTGAAATATGAAATATGAACTGGGTATACCCTATACAGTTCTGAGATCTACTCCCTTAGAGCTTTCATCCGATGTATCACAACCCCATTCAGGTCTGTCGTAAATGCCCCCCCCCACAACATGGAATATATATGTTTGAAATATGAATGATTGTATTCCACCCCTCGTAGCATGTTCCCTGAGAAACAACTGGGTATACCCTATATAGTTCTGAGTTCTACTCCTTTAGAGCTTTCACCCGATGTGTCACAACCCTATTCAAGTCTGTCGTAAATGCCCCCCCACAACATGGAATATATATGTTTGAAATATGAATGATTGTATTCCACCCCTCGTAGCATGTTCCCTGAGAAACAACTGGGTATACCCTATACAGTTCTGAGATCTACTCCCTTAGGGCTTTCATCGGATCTATCACAACCCCATTCAGGTCTGTCGTAAATGCCCCCTCCACAGCATGGAATATATATGTTTGAAATATGAATGATTGTATTCCACCCCTCGTAGCATGTTCCCTGAGAAACAACTGGGTATACCCTATATAGTTCTGAGATCTACTCCTTTAGAGCTTTCACCCGATGTGTCACAACCCTATTCAAGTCTGTCGTAAATGCCCCCCCACAACATGGAATATATATGTTTGAAATATGAAATATGAACTGGGTATACCCTATACAGTTCTGAGATCTACTCCCTTAGAGCTTTCATCCGATGTATCACAACCCCATTCAGGTCTGTCGTAAATGCCCCCCCCCCCACAACATGGAATATATATGTTTAAAATATGAATGATTGTATTCCACCCCTCGTAGCATGTTCCCTGAGAAACAACTGGGTATACCCTATATAGTTCTGAGTTCTACTCCCTTAGAGCTTTCATCCGATGTATCACAACATCAGGTCTGTCGTAAATGCCCCCCACACAACATGGAATATATGTGTATGAAATATGAGTAATTATATTCCATCCCTCGTAGCATGTCTCCTGAGAAACAACTGGGTATGCCCTATATAGTTTTGAAATCTACTTCCTTAGGGCTTTCATCCGATGTATCACAACCCCATTCAGGTCTGTTCAAAAAGCCCCCGATTCAGGTGTGAATTTATAAGAACTTGCGCAAAGTTCCGACCCTCGTAGTATCTTCCCTAGGAAATAAGTGAATATTGTCTAAACAGTTTTGGGTTCTACTCCACCAGCCCTTTAATTTGATGTACCATAACCCCATTCAGGTATGGCCAAAATCAAAATATGGCCCCCTGTTTCTTAGACTTATTGAATTTTGCCAAACTTCAGCACCTCGTAGCATGTCTCCTGAGAAACAACTGGATATACCCTGTGCAGTTTTGAGTTCTACTCCTCTAGTGCTTTCACGTGATATATCACAACCCCATTCAGGTCTGTCCGAACTGGTCCGCAATGTGACCTGAATATAGGTATTTTTGTTGCACCATATCCTAATGCTGTATATGTTTCTTTATTTTGTTTTTTTTTCAAAAATGTTTTATTGTGATGTTTTTTTTAATAAAATAATAAAAATTATTTTTAAAAAAGTGTTTTTTTGCTTTAAAAATAAATTTTTTGAAATGCAAAATGTGTAGAACGTATTTAACACTGTGTGGAACGTATTTAACAGAGGTGTGGGACGTATTTAACTTACGAATTTATCTTTACACACATACACACGTATCCTTATCCTCATTTTGAAGATAAGGATACGTGTGTTAAGCTGGAGTCTTTGTCTGATACTTATCCATTTCAATGTGTCAAGCATATAATGTATCGAAGTATATCTACAACACTTTAAAATCGATCGCATAGGTTTATTTTGTAGTGTTTGTAACCTTTCTAATTGTATATTTGTGCAGCAAATACGGTTGTCCCGAATTCAAAATGTGGTTTAATTACTATATTATATATACTTATTGCAGTGATTATTGATATTTTGTCTCTAATCCTTCTAAAAAAGCCTATCTTTTTTTCCGATTTTTTTACATATGTATTCTATATGATCATTAAAATTCATGTTTTTGTTGATTATAAACCCGAAATAATTTATTTTGTCTACTTTTTCTATTATTTTGTTATTAATTTTTAAATTCTGTATTGTTATTCATATTTATTTCCATAATTTTTGTCTTATTTTCGTTCAGTTTTAGTTTATTCATTTTTAACCAGTTATTTATATTTCGCATATCGTATACTAAGTTTTCCAGGCACTGTTCATCTGTATCCGCTATATTAAATATTAAGGTATCGTCCGCATAAAGTACTATTTCATTTCTATCTATTACAGTTGTCATATCATTTATATAGATTATAAATACTAAAGCTCCAAGAATTGATCCTTGTGGTACTCCATATTCATTATTAATTTTCTCTGATTTTTTATAATTCACTTTAGTTATTTGCTGTCTATTTGTTAGACATGATTCAAACCAATTTAATTCTATAATTTGTATTCCGTAGAAGTATAATTTCTGTAATAATATTTTTCTGTCTATTGTTTCAAACGTTCTTTTAAAATCGAGAAAAATTGCCATTATCAGCCCAAAATGTATATAGTGATACCAATTACTGTAAATATATCTTTCTTCACAAAACGCAATTTTAAGCCGTATTTCATAAAAAAACAACTGTTGTAAATTAGCAAATTTTTGGTAAAAAGTTGGTTTTTAGAAATTAAATATTGTATCTGTCACATATTCTGTGTTCGTTCAGATACTCTATAATTATTATTTATTATTTGGAATAATGAAGTGCAAAAAATTTTAGATTTTGATAAAAGCAATTCTCGCAATTCCCAAACCATAGAATTTTTTTGTTTTGCTTATATTTATCGTTCGTCAGATAAAATACGCTTACAAACAATTTTAAACTCACTACTGTTTCAGAAAACGTATTATGTTTGTTAATCAAAGCTTTGAAATTTAAGAACTTGGGCCAAACTCAAAATGTTTATATGAAATCGGTAAAAAGTAAAAGGTTTTAGACTGACTTCTATTAAAAAATTAGACTTGATTTCTTCTAAAGACTGATCTCCATATACGTATAAAATATTTATATTTTCTTTAAAAAAGTTTCTGTTCAGTAGATATTGAGCTTTAAGCTCAATACTGAAATCGGATGAGAAACAGAAAATTAGCAGACGTTTTAGAAGCGTTCATGTAAATGTATATATGGATTCTCCATATATGCGTTCCGAGGGGTCTCTGGGATATTATTATGAGAATTTTTATGTTAATAAGATTTACAGATTTATTTCCAATGAATATATCTTAAAATTTTACAGGAGAAATAAAAGACTTAATAAGTTAGTTTTCAACTTAGGTATTTTATGGTTCTAAAAATCAATTTTATTACATCTCAACACATAGAAACACATTTAAAATTGAGAGTTCTGGCAAGTTTACTTAGTCTTTGCTTGCGACTCTTACTAGTATAAATAAAACTAATCTGTGAGTTCCTTTAATAAAGTCGGTATTTTTAACAATAGAGGCCAAAAATGTTGTGATATGTATTTTAATGTACCATTATAATTTTTTATTTTTTGGTTATTTGGCCATTTGCATTTTAGGTGAAGATATATTTGTCAGCTGTGTCAACTTTTGTAGTCAATAGTAGACATGTAAAGCATGGACGCCTATAAGGTTAGGTCAGGTTATTAGCATGTATGTAAGAGCTGATCCATCTAACATCGATATCAGATAGATCTTACAACACATGCATAAACGGACTACCAAAATTCGAAGTCCTAATCCCGGAAAGAGTGCGACAGTGA
The DNA here is from genome assembly GCA_932274085.1 of Protocalliphora azurea. Classification (NCBI taxonomy): domain Eukaryota; kingdom Metazoa; phylum Arthropoda; class Insecta; order Diptera; family Calliphoridae; genus Protocalliphora; species Protocalliphora azurea. The sequence continues at coordinate 60,629,787 of OW026520.1, forward strand.
CATAAAAGATGCTCCATCGTCTCCTCCTCTTCCTCATTCTGCAAAAGTCGTTAAAAGGGAGCGGTACTCCTAGCAGTTGGTCCGTATCTTCAGCTCGAAGAAGGGATCCATCTTTGGCTAGTGTATCCGCAATAAAATTGCCCGGGGTTCCTGAATGATCCCTAATACAGACCAGCTCCAGGTTAGAATGTCTCGCCATCTTGTTCAGAGATGTCCGTCATTCATGTACCAACCTGGATGTCGAAGACAGCCGAGAGTGTTTTAATCGCGGTCAGTACATATGTCGATATCCACTCCGAATACCCTATAGTACATTAACCAGTTCGCCGACCACATTATGGCCGAGATCTCTGCTTGAAGAATATTGCAGTGATCTGGCAATTTAAAGGAAATGTTTTTCCTATAAGCGGGAATATAGACACCCCCCAAGCTCATCAGCAGATTTGGACCCATCAGTATAAACCTCAACTGAACCAGCCCTTAATTCTGGGGTAGTTGATATTGATACTGATAAAAAATAAAGGAAATGATAAAAACTTTACAAAAACTCATTAATTTTTACATTTAGTCAATATCTGCTATATAAAATTGATGTATCTATATCCAAAATTTCAGTAAACATTTTGCATACGGAAACAAAAATGTGCTCTTGAAATATGACGAAAATGGAATAGGGTCATCCGTATATTTTGATTCAATATGAAGTGAATGTTTTCTACGTGTCCTGAAGTTTTGCTGAAAATCTGTTAAGTTAATTCTTTATGTGCAAATGATAAATTTTTAAACGATTTTTTGCGAATGGACACGATGTGACAGTGAAAATATACTTTTTAAATGACCTGGCTAATTGAATAGTACATTTTGCCATTTTTAGAATTTTCTATACAAGATCTACATCTGAAGTTATCCACAAAAAAAAACTTTTTTTTTAATTCTTAAAAAGCGTGAAAAGAATTTTTGTTCCTTCTAAAATAATACATATAGATGAGCCAAAAGTCATGTGGATTAAAGCGGAGATTAAATGAAAAAATAAGTAGAATATTTCTTTACAAAAAGTTGGCTTAAACAAACAGGATTTGATAAAGCTTAAACTTCCTTTCGGAGAATATCTGCAATATATATGCATCAGTTCCGTAGTTTTCACGTGATGCCATCAGCAATATGTATTTTTTTTTTTCTTTTATTTAAAAATTTAGTAGCATTTAAAATACTTTACAATATTTTTCTTAATATAATTGAAGTATAGTATTCAATATATTCAAAACCTCTCGAAGTTACTATTTTTTATAGATGATATATTTTTTTTTTTCTAAATATGATTTTTTTTTAATTTTAAAAGTTTAAATGGCGTAGCTTTCCGCTAAACATATTGCCAGGGTGTACATCAAAAAGAAGCCTCCTTCGCAAAACATCCACTCGATCTACACCTTCGTGTAGAAAGCTAGAGTTCCCGAGTTCAGCTCCCTGAGTTTAATGGTCTCCACCAATATCAAATTCCAGTTTTGTGTGGTACTGCACCAAATCCAAAATATAAGTTGGGTTAATAAAATCGATTGCATGTGACAAATGTAAGCCAGGCAAAACCGTACAGGATACAGTTAGACGTCTACAAACACTTGTATCAATGCGAGAGTGAGACGCAAAATTCTCGAAGGTCAAACAACAAAAAACCCGCCTGACTGTACTTAAAAAATAATTACGGTGACGCGAGATTTGTTCTCCAACCCAGAGCTACTTTGCGAATGATCTCATTGCCTTATTTTGTAATTTTTGTAGTCTTTCTATTTGTGTATTTGAACAGCAGTTATATAGTATTGTTGAACCGAACTCAAAATGTTATTTTTATCATTGTTTTGTAAATGTTTATAGCCGTTTGTGTTGATACTTTATTTCTTATTCGTTTAAAAAATCCGATTTTTTTTACCGATATATCGATTTACCGATTTTTTTTTACCGAATAATCGGTAAAAATCGGTTCCTTAAATTTTAGTTTTTTTTGTCTATTATAAAGCCAAGATATTTTATTTGATTAACTTTTTCAATTACTTCGTTATTAATTTTAAAAGTTGATTCACTATTCATAATAATTTCCATTAATTTTGTTTTACCTTCATTCAGTTTAAGTTTATTTATTTTTAGACAGTTATTCACAGTTTTCATGTCTTGCATCGTTATACATACATATATATATATATATATATAATCTTACATTGTTAATTCTCACAATTTGCTTTCGATTTGTTATATACGATCTAAACCATTCCAATTCATTTCCGTATTCCGTATTTATATAATTTCTGTATTAATAAACCTCTATCTATAGTCGCAAAAGCTCTTTTAAAATCAAGGAAAATTGTTATTATTTTTTACTTTTTGAAATTCCTCACATTTTTTTGTTTTCATAACTTTTTCTATTGGTGTAATCAGTGATAGCTTCCAGTTTTCTGAGAATTTTCTCGTTTCCAATGATTTATTGATTATTTTTAACAAAAGTTTTCCTATACTGTTCAGTTATCACTAATTGTTTCTATAGATACTTTGTTAAAATCAAATTTATTTTTAATAATTTTGCATATATTTTTAAGTTCATGTAAATTTATTGCTCTAAATTTAAATAGAGTATTTATCACATGTATTCTGGTTGTATATTGCACTCGTTCTATTGAATCTCTAATTGTCTTAACACTCTCTACAAAATAATTATTAAATTTATTTGCTATTTGGTATGTATTATTAAATATCACAGATTGTATCACGTTATCTTTCTTAGGTTTTTTTTATCTCCTTCCACATTTCCTTTGGTCTTCGGCATTGATTATCTTTTTGTTAACGAATTCGTTCTTTTAATTTTCAATTTTCGTTTTATATAAGTTATTTTAATATTTAATTAAAACACAAGTTAATTCGAGTACTTGACTACGACTGACAAGTTGTCAGTCACAATTCTTTATTCACACTTTCGATTGACTTAATTTACTTTAGTTAAATACTGCAGACATAGCGTCAGCAGTTTATTACAAAACATAGATTTCCAATGAAAACGAGTCGCAACCAGGTTGCAGTATTTTAGAGAACTACAACATGAGAGCGACGCGTGGTTAGAAGAACTTACGTAAACAAAAAATACAAATAAAGAAAAAATAAAAGAATAATAACTTTTTGTGTTAACTTATATATATCTTATTATTTTATAATTTTCATTTATCGCCATGAAATATTTAGCAATTTTTTTTCATTTAAGTAATTTTAAGCATTCATTAAACCATTTATTAACATTGTTTGTTTCTTTAATTGTTTTCCTTTTGCCACTTTTTAAATAGTGTTTTCTACATCTTCATCTCGAAAGTCATTTGTTAATTTACACAGTTCCTTGCTGAACAACTTTTTATCGTATTTAAAAACTTCAATTTCCTTTTTTATTGGATATTTATTACTTTCACTATCAAACGATATATCTATTGCCTCATGATCGGCTATTTTATTTGCATTGTTATTTCTTACAACTATGTTATCATTATTTGTTATTAGAAGGTCGATTAATGTTTTTGTATTTTCTGTTATTCTTGTATATTCACTTACTATTTGTTTAAGTCCATTATCGTTTAAAGTTACTTGTATTCTATTTTGATATGTTTCATTCTTTTTCCAATCTATGTTGAAATCTCCTGCGATAATTATTTAATAATTTGTTTCACAAACTAAAGCAACAATTTCATCAAAGGCATTACAAAACTCGACTTCTCTATTGCTTGGTTATCTATACACTGGAATTATAACAAGTGAAATATTTTTATTTTTAGCTAAATATACACCCATCCAATATTTTTTATCCGCAACTTTTTCACATATTTATTGACTGCCCATGTCTTTTTAAAGTTTAAGAGTCCTTGAGCGTTTGTGTATATTCCGCATACAAAGGGTGTGAAGATAAATACGTCATTTAAATATGTCCCACACAAATGTTAAATACGCTCCACACGCTGTGAATTGATTTGTTAAAATGAACAAAATTATTTTTTAATAAAAAAAACTATATCAAAATTAAATTTTAAATAAAAAAGTCAAAATATATTTATAAAACACTAAAATATGAAATTGTAAAAAAAAATTCAAATATATCACTATATATATAAGAATGGAAGTAGCATAGGACTAGTAGATTCCAGAAATGTATGTTCTATGTCCAGATTCCATCAGTGATCAGAGATATATAATTTTGAAAAATATGTTTTTTCACTATGGTCATATGGAAAAATGTCGAATTTTGAAGCCGCTCCAATGGACATAAGGAGCAGAGGGGGAGGTAGGTGGGGTGAAAGGGAAATTTGCCCCCCAGAATGAATTTTCCAACTAAGAAAATTAAACATGAAGAAAAATTTACAACAGTAAAAGGAAAAAATAAAAGCTATTTTGAAAAAAATTAGTTTTCAATAATTAGAAAAAGTAATAATGCATTTATCTTTAACATTGTCCATTCTAAAATTTGCATTCTCTTTCGAAAATTTTTAAGTAAATCAATAACTTTTAGAAAGTGGCAATTGTTTAATAAAAAATATAGGAAATGCACTTTTTTATATATTTTTTCACCTTTTTTAAATAATTTTGAATTTTTGTGAAGTGTTATATTTTCGAATAGTAAATAATTTGTAATTTCATTTATTTTTCCTGGGTTTCCGAAACTCTAAATTTCCAAATTTCGTTAAACTTTAGCTTAAATTTTGCTGAATATACGAGTGAAAATGCATCTTTCGATAAAAAAAATAATTTGTCTAAGTACTAGTTTTATCAGTTAATGAAAAAAACTTTTTACAAAAAATGTTTAAGTAGCAACACAGAAAAAGTCTTCTGCAAATTTTTGCATACAAAATTCAATATTTATGCTAGATATGATTGAATTATACTTCGAGAAAATTTTGCGTATTTTGAGACAACTTTATTAAGAAGCTAAATAAAAACATTATTTACATATAAATTATCAACGATAAAGGTCTAAAAATTGTAATTTTTCAAGTAAAATCTTAAAAAAAAAGTTAATTGAAAATATCCATAATTTTGTATGTAAAAATCAATATAAATTTTGAATTATGCTCAAAAAAAGTGTTTTTTTTTCTGAGTTTATGGATATATTCTTTTATTGTTTTGTTAATTTCTTCTTGTTAAGATCTGTGGGAAAGTAGAAGAATCAAGCTTGTTATTCATATACATTTGTATATATTTTGGTCAAATTTTGAAAGAAAATTTTTAAACATTTTAAAAAAATGAAATTTTTCAACTTAATGCAATTTATTATAAATTTTTCTTCGAAAGGCTATGCAACGATGTAATGTTATAAGCATAACAAGATTTATTTTCTTTTAAATTGGAAAAAATTTTAGAACTTATTTGATTTTATATGGAATGATATACTTAAATTTTTATACGTTTTTATTTTTGCCCCAAGTATGTTTCAAATAAAGCATAAGGTGATTTGCCCAAAAATATATTAAAAATAAGTTGATAAGTTTTTGAAATTTTTAAATAATTGTTTGCGTATTTCAACGTAAAGATTGACATCCCATTTTATTGTAAATCAAATAGCATTTAAAACTTGATATCTTTAGTGTTGTTTCGAAATAGAAAAGCCAATTTAATAAAAAAAAAAATTAATAAATTATTTCTTATTTGTAGTTTTCTTTTGATTTCTTCATTCAATTAAATTCAAAATTGACTTACAATTTAAGCAGCTAGGAGATCTTTAGTGCACCAACTATCATCAAAACGTTTTATTTGCGAAATATCTCAAAATTTACAGGGTATTTCGAATTTTGTTTTTTTTTCTTGCAATTTCTTACTTTTTAGAAATAATGAAAAGTAAGGGAGCAAAAAGCTATTATTGCTGAAATCAAATTAAAAAAAAAATAAAGTATTTATTTTATTTTTGTAAAACAATACCGATTTTCGGTACTATTCCCTTTATCAGATTAGTACCAAATTTTTGCATCAGTAAGTTTTTGATATTAAAGAATATAATTAGTTCTATTTAAGTAAAATTGATATTTTAAGTATCAAAGCCTACATAGCTTAACCTTTTGCGGTATTCAGGTCATGCATTTTAATTAATTTCATTATTTGTTTGAAATGCTTTAGAGGATATCAATTAAATAAACACACATCTTAAATTATTAAAAAATATTCAATATTCAATTTCATTATTTGTTTGAAATGCTTTAGAGGATATCAATTAAATAAACACACATCTTAAATTATTAAAAAATATTCAATATTCCCTGAAATTTACGAACCATAGATTCATATATTTTTTTTGTATTTCAAAAACTAAAAAGGAATAACGAAGTAAAATATAAACATTTTTGGTGAAAAAAGAAATATATAGTTCAAAAGTTTTTTATAAAAATATTGTATACAATTTTTTCGCCACTTATCAAATATCTACAATCCGCTGCTTTATGATTGAAACCTTTACATTTATAACACATTAAAACATCTATTCCATCAAACTCTCTACATTTTTCCCAACCAATGTTTATTTTCTGTGCTTTCATTAATTCCGTATATGATTCATTATCAATCGTAATTTTAGTATTATGTATTAACTTATTATTTCTTTTATATTCATAAGATTTAATTGTTTTTTTTTACTGTTTTTTTTTTTTTAATTCATTCTGTTATGATTACCGTTGCACAGTGGGGTCAAACGCAAATTTTTTGGTAATAAATCTGAATCTCCTAAACTACTGGTCGGATCAAATTGAAATGTATGGAAGAGTTGTAGAGGAGGACCTAAGCTTTCAGAAAAATCATCTTGTAGTCACCCTGTGATAACACGAGATAAGCTACAGGGTGTCAAAGTTGACTACCTCGAGTATGTAAAAGTTAAAAAAAATCGTAACTTGTACAAATGAAGTCCGATTTTAAAGATTTTTATATTTCTGGAAAGTGCTTGGCAAGATAAAGAAAAAATAAGCTTACTCATCTAAGTTATCTCTTACAGTTAAAAAGATATTTACGCTTGAATTTTGAATTTTTGATTTTTTGGCTCGACTTTCTTTCGTTTTTCGGAAATAAGTCCGGAGATATATGAGATAAAAATTTTTTAAAAATATTCTGTAATTTGCTACATATTTCAAAATAATATGCTGAAAGAATTTTTGGATTATCTCAATTCGTCTAGACGTGAAAAATATTCAAAGTCAGCACTCTGAAATTGGCATGAAAAATGGCTATTTTTTTACAAAAATATAGTACAATTCATTCACCTTTTTCTCAAAGTTCCGTTAATAAAAAATTTTTTTCCTTATTAATTTCAAAAGATAAGGCTTCATAAATGGTTAATAAAGAAATTTTGTATTGATTTAAGTTTGCACCCTACATCCAGCATTGGCCGAAAATTGTCAATTTTAAAAAATAGTTTCATTTTTATCGATTAATAAAAAAAAATGTCACGCGAGCTTTTTTAAATTTGGTACCCATATTTTTTATAGAAATAGATTTAGAATGATTTAACACTAAACTGCTTCCCGCCCGGCCAAAAACGAATGCAGGAGTGGAGATTTTATGTTAAAAGTCACGACTACTTTTTAAAAGCATATTAAAAGCATATTAAAAGCATATTAGCATAATATTTTTAATATTATTTCTTATGTAATGTATAAAACACAAATCAAGATTTCATTACTAAAAAAATCAATAAAATAGCTCCAATAACCTATTTTTGGTAATTTTGCAAAAATAAATTTTTTTAAAAAATAGCTGAAAATCCAAAAAAATTTAATTTTTTTAATACAACTCCACTAATTTTGCAAATACTTTAAAAATGTTAAAAGAATATAAAAATAGACTTATTTACCAATTCAACGATATATAAAATGTTGATATAGGTCATTTAATAATAGTAATATAATGGCCTCAAAACTACCAAGTCACGTCAAAAGTTGCAAAATTCACTATTTTGTTCCGTATTTCCATATGTGTGTATACGTAACACTCAACTGCATTGCTTATTTTTGTTACGAGATAATAATATTTATTAATGAATTTATTTAAAGTGTTCATAATTTTTTTCTACTGAAAAGGTTTTTAAAATTACCTAAGTACATAAATAAGTATATTTTCCTTTGTTTTTTATTACATTTTTTTAAGTTTTTAAATAATTTACCTAGCTACTTAATTAATGTATTATAACAAAAATGATTTTTTTACAATCGCATTTTTTGACGTACCTGTTTAACACTACAGGTCATAAAAATAAACTGAATGAAATTGGGGGTTTGAGCAAAAATTTAAATTTTTTAATTCACTTTTGCCTGTCACCATTTACCTGATATAAATATTCTTTTTCTATATATAAGTATCCTTATAAATATGAAGATTTATTAGTGAATTTGCCATTATGGAGATTACATTAAAACACTTTTCTATTTGCAAAGTAATCTGGGATAATCTATCTGATATTATAAATCGTCCAGAAAAAATAAGAAAACTCATTGATATAGTAGTATCTTTTGGTTTAACTCTTACTGCAGAAGACAGTTTAAAGCTCGAAAATTTTTATAAATCATACGAAAAAAGGATGCAAGCTTCAGATTGGTCAATACCAAAGTTCAAGAAGAAAAATGAAGAGTGGTTGGAGTGAGAAATACCAATTTTCATCGGAAAGCAGAAAGAGGGTCGACCAAAAAAAAGTTACGATGAAGTTCAGCTAAGAACAAAGAGGACCAAACAGGAATCTATTCTAAATTCACATACGAATGCCGAAATAAAAGATACATTTAAAGCTTTAGTAACACGTACGCAACCAAAGGAAGTAGAAAAAGTTATAGATGTGTTACCAACAGCTTCTCCCAATCGATTACATCGGATAATCCAAAGCATAGTGACACCGAAATCAACATCGTCCTTTAGCTCTGAAGATGCTTTAGCTCTACTATTAAATTTAGGATTATCAAGAAACCAATACGAGATTTTGAGGAAATCTGTTAGCGAAAAAGGATATATCTTTCCCAGTAGCAAATCAGTGAGAGAAGCGAAAAGTAATATTTTACAGCCTATGGAGCACCCGGTTAATGCTTCTGTTAAAAGTGCTAAAGTTAATATATTGCAATTATTTGAAAATACTGCCTCTAGAATTATATCTACCTTCAGCAATGATAACATTGAAAAATGCAAAGACTCTGTCTGAACTTATTTTAATATTCAAATGGGGCTGCGATGGAACATCAGGATTTTCGGAATACAAACAACTGGATGGAATAATTATTCCTCCCTGTTTATAGCGTCTCTGGTACCACTTCGAATGCGCTTAAATAAGCCTTCCTCATCGACAAGAAATGACTTACTTTTTGATGATATATGGATAAATTTAACTCCAGGTTCCAAATTTTTGTGCCGTCCAATCCCTTTTGATTACACAAAGGAAACCACGGTTACAATAAACAGCATTGTCAACCAATTGGAAGAAGATATTAAAGCATTGCCCCCAATATATGTAAAAGTATCAAACAGAACTATTAAAGTTACATTTCAACAACAATTAACGATGATTGATGGAAAAGTTGCAAACGCTATAACAAATACAACATCTACATGGAAATGTAATATATGTGGAAAAATAAGTTCACAATTTCAGGATAATTCTGAAGTCCTTGTTAATAAAAATTCTTTAAAATTTGGAATATCACCACTCCACGCAAGGATAAGATTTTTGGAGTTCTGTTTACATCTTGCATATGATATGAAGTACAGAAATATTCCCAGGCAGGAAAATGCTACAGTAAAAAACAATTTGGAACTTCACGAATTACGAAAAGAGGAGAAGAAAAGAATTCAATTAGAATTCAAAGAACAACTCGGATTAATAATTGATAAACCTCTACATGGCTATGGAAGCTCAAATGATGGAAATACAGCAAGACGTTTCTTTGAAAATCCGGAACTCACATCTTCAATCACAGGCATTGACTTAAATATCTTGAAGCATTTTTAGGTTATATTGGCAGCCATTAATAGCAAAAAACAAATTAATGCGGACAAATTTAAAATTTTTGCTTAAGAAACTAAAGAACTACTTAACATTACACACCCCTGGAAATCAATGACTCCAACAATTCACAAAATATTGGCTCATGATAAAGAAATAATAGAAAATAGTATTTTGCCATTGGGAGAGCTAACAGAGGAAGCACAGGAAGCCCGAAATAAAGATGTTAAACATTTCCGACTCTTCAATACCCGAAAATGTTCGAAAATAGCGCAAAATATGGACTTAATGGAATATTTATTAATATCATCAGATCCAGTTATATATTCTATAAGAACACGATGGCTACCAAAAATCACTCTTGAAATAGAAAAAGAGGATTCCGAAGCTAACGAAGTTAAAAATTTGCTAACGTTTGATGTTTCTGATTATTATCTTCGATAATATATTCTTAATAAAATAAATATACGGGATATATGTATAATAAGTATGTAAATATGTAGAACACATTAAATAAACATTACTCAAATAAAGAACTTTAGAATAACAAATATATACCTACATAATACATTAGAAAACTAAAATGTTACGTATATACACATATGGAAATACGGAACAAAATAGTGAATTTTGCAACTTTTGACGTGACTTGGTAGTTTTGAGGCCATTATATTACTATTATTAAATGACCTATATCAACATTTTATATATCGTTGAATTGGTAATTAAGTCTATTTTTATATTCTTTTAACATTTTTAAAGTATTTGCAAAATTAGTGGAGTTGTATTAAAAAAATTAAATTTTTTTGGATTTTCAGCTATTTAAAAAAAAAAAAAAAATTATTTTTTAAAAATTACCAAAAATAGGTTATTGGAGCTATTTTATTGATTTTTTTAGGAATGAAAGCTTAATTTGTGTTTTATACATTACATAAGAAATAATAATAAAAATATTATGCTAATATGCTTTTAAAAATAGTCGTTAAAAAAACTGACTTTTAACATAAAATCTCCACTCCTGCATTCGGTTTTGACCGGGCGGGAAGCAGTTTAGTGTTAAATCATTCTAAATCTATTTCTATAAAAAATATGGGTACCAAATTTATGGGTACCAATTTTTTTATTAATCGATAAAAATGAAACTATTTTTTAAAATTGACAATTTTCGGCCAATGCTGGATGTAGGGTGCAAACTTAAATCAATTCAAAATTTCTTTATTAAACATTTATGAAGCCTTATCTTTTGAAATTAATAAAGAAAAAATGTTTTTATTAACGGAACTTTGAGAAAAAAGTGAATGAATTGTACTATATTTTTGTAAAAAAAATAGCCATTTTTCATGCCAATTTCAGAGTGCTGATTTTGAATATTTTTCACGTCTAGACGAATTGAAATAATCCAAAAATTCTTTCAGCATATTATTTTGAAATATGTAGCAAATTATAGAATATTTTTAAAAAATTTTTGCCTCATATATCTCCAGACTTATTACCGAAAAACGAAAAAAAGTAGAGCCAAAAAATCAAAAATTCAAAATTCAAGCGTAAATATCTTTTTAACTGTAAGAGATAACTTAGATGAGTAAGCTTATTTTTTCTTTATCTTGCCAAGTACTTTCCAGAAATATTAAAATCTTTAAAATCTGACTCCATTTGTACAAGTTACGATTTTTTTTAACTTTTACATACTCGAGGTAGTCCACTTTGACACCCTGTAGCTTATCTCGTGTTATCACAGGGTGACTACAAGATGATTTTTCTGAAAGCTTAGGTCCTCCTCTACAACTCTTTCATACATTTCAATTTGATCCGACCAGTAGTTTAGGAGATTCAGATTTATTACCATAAAATTTGCGTTTGACCCCACTGTGCGTTGTCTCTAAATTTTTTTTTTGGTTCTTTTATTTCGTATTCTTCACTCATTTCACTTTGTATAGCTACTTTTATTTTCTCTTTTTCCTCATTATTTTCAGTTTGAATAACTAGTGTACCATTACTTCAATTTCCACATTCGATATTTTTAGGTTAATTGGAATTCAAGTCTTCTTTTGTCTTTTCTATTTTTTGTTTCTTTTGGCTTTATAATCAGGAGCACTTGTTTTATTAGTACTGGCAATGTCGTATTTTTTTAACCATGGCTACGTTCAGACGATGATTTAAAACACGTCTTTTTTTTTAAACAAGCGGGGTAGATTTGAAAGAGGGATTGAGGAAAAATCACGTTTTCTGTTTTCATGATTTTTTTTTTTTTTTTTTGTTATTTCTCTTTACACTCATTGGTATTTTTCTCGTTACTTTTTATTCGTTTTTCTCCTTTGAACTGGTAGTATTGCAACTTCAAAAGAGAATTAAAATAAAACGACGTCTTAAAAATCATCGTGTGAACGTACTCCATTTCTGCAAATGACAATTTGATTTGTTTACCACTTGTTTTATTTCACTAAATATTTTAGCATTACTTTCTTCGATGTTATTACACATAGTTTTATTATTATTTTCGTATTTATTTACTAGATCACAAATCTTTTTTATTTCTTCCAAATAAATCACAAAACCTTACGCATGAAAGTGGGCGGAAAAAGGCACGTGACATTTAATGAAAGCGGTGTATTGGCGTTAATTACTTCCGTACTATATATGTATATGAACCCATTCAGTGGTTAAGTCAAAAAATTAGGAAAGTTAAGCACATATATTAATTAGTTGGAAAAAGTAGGCGTAATATGAGAACATATAAAACAGGTCATATGAAGCATAGTCCATTCCGAACTGTATTACTGCCAAATTTTAGGTGCACCGATATATATATATATGTATATATATATATATATATATACATATATATATATACATATATATATATAGATATATATATATATATATATATATATATAAAGAAATGTTATAAGTTAGAAATTCATAGTCCAGGTACACTGAATGGGTATATTCATATATATACAGTGACGGACAATACAATAGAATCACTACATATAAATTCAAGTAAATCAGTAGAACTACAGAATTTAGTTGAAAAATTTTAATTATTTCAGTATATATTATTGCCTATATATACCCAATCAGTGTACCTGGAATATGAATTTCTACCAACTAACTTCTTTACTTACCTTTAGATTGTCAATAGCTAGACCATCATCAAGCAATCTACGCATAACGTATACAAATAATTTCTCTGCTTTTTTAAATTGTTCTCTCTCCAATGCTAAATTTGCCATTATGTCATATATATAAGTAATGCCATCCTTATTTTGTAAATCTTGTGCCATTCTTAGAGCCAAATGTAACATTTGTTCAGCTCTATCATATTCTTGCCGATTAATACACAAAATAGATCGTTTAATAGTAGTGATTAACTTATCCTCCGGCGCTTCATCACTTTCAAATAAACCAAATAAACTGATAGAAAATGTTATAAAAAAGATATCGTCATACACAAAACGTCTACGCGTCAACACATCATTTTTATCACATATTCGTTTCTCATTTTTTTTAATACAATTTTTAAAAAATACATTTGAACATAATTTCGAAAAATGTGAAAAATGTTTATAGCTCTTAGAAAACCGAAAAATAATTAAATCCATTTTTGTTCGAGTAACAAACTAGTTAAGGTGATTCATTTCAGGTGACCTCTAAAGCCAATGCGGATGTCTATAACACCTATTTTTTATATGGTGTTTGTAATTCGCGGTCCTCACATAACATAAAACAATTCACATTAACGTGGTGTCTATATTAGATAATTTTTATTAATGCAATCGTCAAAATTAACGCGAATTTATGCAAGATGGCAAGAGGAGCACTAAAAGAACAATGAGGCGAATTCATTCAGGTTTTTATAAATGCAGTTTGACAGCTGGAACAACCAAAAATAATTATCAGCTGTTCAATTGAGGTTAACTTGTATAAATTCGCACTGATTTTAATATTTTAAGTGTCAAACTCCAAGTATAAAAAATGTATGAATTCGCCGTATTTTAGTTTTTGTAGAAATGCTGCCACCAGTTTCATTTTGGCAAGACTAGATCGTTTAAGTTGATGTTAATGTCAATTTGTTTGACGTTTACTTATTGTGTACATTAGGCAAATTTTTATCAAAACAAACGTCAAAATCAATGCGAATATATACAAGGTAACCTTAGTTAAACAGCTGATTATTATTTTGCTTGTTACAGTTGTCAAACTGCATAAATAAAAAACAATTATGAATACGCCATATTGTCCTTTTTTGCAACTGTTGCCACCTTACACAAATACGCATTAAGTTTAACGTTTGTCGTGATAAAAAAATCTCTAATGTAGACGTTATGTTAAATACCGTTGTTAAAGCAAAAAGTGTTTAAAAACTAAACCTCACACACAGTGTTTTTTACTAACACACGCAAAAAAATATAATACACAAAAAAAATAATACCAGCTGGAAGGAATTAGAAGAATTAATTAAATAAAATTTTGTAGGGACCCGAAGTGAGCTTACACTCTTGTTTAGATTATTTTTGATCTAATCTTATAGGATTTCTTTTTTCCTCCGGCAGATGCTATTCCGGAATAATTGGAAATAATAAAATATTTATTCTAAATTATTTAACAAAATATTTCAACAATCTTGTATTCTAAAAAAAATATAGGTAAAACGGCATCTGATTTTGATACTTCAGGATTGCTAGCGGCCATCTTATTTGCCATCGGTTTCACGGGTACGTGTACATTTATTTAAATTTAAAAAAAAAACACATATATATATTTTTTATTTTTTTCTTCTTATTATTTATATATATTTTTTCTATTTTATATATATATATATATATATCTATATATATAGAAATTATAGCAAGCGCTACATAATGGGTTTGCCTATCTACCCAACCAAAAGCTATGACTAAGGACCTAAAATGAGCTCGTTTTAGTTCCTACCTTAACCTTATTTTCGAAGGGACTTTTAATTAAATTACCGGTATTGCTATTCTATATTTTCTATTTTTTCTTTCTCTTATATTTATATATATTTTTCCTTTTTTTATTATTATTTCTTTTTTCTTAGTTTTAGTTTTTCTTTTATTTTAGTTTAGTGTTAAATCATTCTAAATCTATTTCTATAAAAAATATGGGTACCAAATTTATGGGTACCAATTTTTTTATTAATCGATAAAAATGAAACTATTTTTTAAAATTGACAATTTTCGGCCAATGCTGGATGTAGGGTGCAAACTGAAATCAATTCAAAATTTCTTTATTAAACATTTATGAAGCCTTATCTTTTGAAATTAATAAAGAAAAAATGTTTTTATTAACGGAACTTTGAGAAAAAAGTGAATGAATTGTACTATATTTTTGTAAAAAAAATAGCCATTTTTCATGCCAATTTCAGAGTGCTGATTTTGAATATTTTTCACGTCTAGACGAATTGAGATAATCCAAAAATTCTTTCAGCATATTATTTTGAAATATGTAGCAAATTATAGAATATTTTTAAAAAATTTTTGCCTCATATATCTCCAGACTTATTACCGAAAAACGAAAAAAAGTAGAGCCAAAAAATCAAAAATTCAAAATTCAAGCGTAAATATCTTTTTAACTGTAAGAGATAACTTAGATGAGTAAGCTTATTTTTTCTTTATCTTATATTTATATATATTTTTCCTTTTTTTATTATTATTTCTTTTTTCTTAGTTTTAGTTTTTCTTTTATTTTAGTTTAGTGTTAAATCATTCTAAATCTATTTCTATAAAAAATATGGGTACCAAATTTATGGGTACCAATTTTTTTATTAATCGATAAAAATGAAACTATTTTTTAAAATTGACAATTTTCGGCCAATGCTGGATGTAGGGTGCAAACTTAAATCAATTCAAAATTTCTTTATTAAACATTTATGAAGCCTTATCTTTTGAAATTAATAAAGAAAAAATGTTTTTATTAACGGAACTTTGAGAAAAAAGTGAATGAATTTTACTATATTTTTGTAAAAAAAATAGCCATTTTTCATGCCAATTTCAGAGTACTGATTTTGAATATTTTTCACGTCTAGACGAATTGAGATAATCCAAAAATTCTTTCAGCATATTATTTTGAAATATGTAGCAAATTATAGAATATTTTTAAAAAATTTTTGCCTCATATATCTCCAGACTTATTACCGAAAAACGAAAAAAAGTAGAGCCAAAAAATCAAAAATTCAAAATTCAAGCGTAAATATCTTTTTAACTGTAAGAGATAACTTAGATGAGTAAGCTTATTTTTTCTTTATCTTGCCAAGTACTTTCCAGAAATATTAAAATCTTTAAAATCTGACTCCATTTGTACAAGTTACGATTTTTTTTAACTTTTACATACTCGAGGTAGTCCACTTTGACACCCTGTAGCTTATCTCGTGTTATCACAGGGTGACTACAAGATGATTTTTCTGAAAGCTTAGGTCCTCCTCTACAACTCTTTCATACATTTCAATTTGATCCGACCAGTAGTTTAGGAGATTCAGATTTATTACCATAAAATTTGCGTTTGACCCCACTGTGCGTTGTCTCTAAATTTTTTTTTTTTTTTGGTTCTTTTATTTCGTATTCTTCACTCATTTCACTTTGTATAGCTACTTTTATTTTGTCTTTTTCCTCATTATTTTCAGTTTGAATAACTAGTGTACCATTACTTCAATTTCCACATTCGATATTTTTAGGTTAATTGGAATTCAAGTCTTCTTTTGTCTTTTCTATTTTTTGTTTCTTTTGGCTTTATGATCAGGAGCACTTGTTTTATTAGTACTGGCAATGTCGTATTTTTTTAACCATGGCTACGTTCAGACGATGATTTAAAACACGTCTTTTTTTTTAAACAAGCGGGGTAGATTTGAAAGAGGGATTGAGGAAAAATCACGTTTTCTGTTTTCATGATTTTTTTTTTTTTTTTTGTTATTTCTCTTTACACTCATTGGTATTTTTCTCGTTACTTTTTATTCGTTTTTCTCCTTTGAACTGGTAGTATTGCAACTTCAAAAGAGAATTAAAATAAAACGACGTCTTAAAAATCATCGTGTGAACGTACTCCATTTCTGCAAATGACAATTTGATTTGTTTACCACTTGTTTTATTTCACTAAATATTTTAGCATTACTTTCTTTCTTGTTATTACACATAGTTTTATTATTATTTTCGTATTTATTTACTAGATCACAAATCTTTTTTATTTCTTCCAAATAAATCACAAAACCTTACGCATGAAAGTGGGCGGAAAAAGGCACGTGACATTTAATGAAAGCGGTGTATTGGCGTTAATTACTTCCGTACTATATATGTATATGAACCCATTCAGTGGTTAAGTCAAAAAATTAGGAAAGTTAAGCACATATATTAATTAGTTGGAAAAAGTAGGCGTAATATGAGAACATATAAAACAGGTCATATGAAGCATAGTCCATTCCGAACTGTATTACTGCCAAATTTTAGGTGCACCGATATATATATATATGTATATATATATATATATATGTATACATATATATATATATATATATATATATATATATATATATATATATATATATATATATATATATATATAAAGAAATGTTATAAGTTAGAAATTCATAGTCCAGGTACACTGAATGGGTATATTCATATATATACAGTGACGGACAATACAATAGAATCACTACATATAAATTCAAGTAAATCAGGAGAACTACAGAATTTAGTTGAAAAATTTTAATTATTTCAGTATATATTATTGCCTATATATACCCAATCAGTGTACCTGGAATATGAATTTCTACCAACTAACTTCTTTACTTACCTTTAGATTGTCAATAGCTAGACCATCATCAAGCAATCTACGCATAACGTATACAAATAATTTCTCTGCTTTTTTAAATTGTTCTCTCTCCAATGCTAAATTTGCCATTATGTCATATATATAAGTAATGCCATCCTTATTTTGTAAATCTTGTGCCATTCTTAGAGCCAAATGTAACATTTGTTCAGCTCTATCATATTCTTGCCGATTAATACACAAAATAGATCGTTTAATAGTAGTGATTAACTTATCCTCCGGCGCTTCATCACTTTCAAATAAACCAAATAAACTGATAGAAAATGTTATAAAAAAGATATCGTCATACACAAAACGTCTACGCGTCAACACATCATTTTTATCACATATTCGTTTCTCATTTTTTTTAATACAATTTTTAAAAAATACATTTGAACATAATTTCGAAAAATGTGAAAAATGTTTATAGCTCTTAGAAAACCGAAAAATAATTAAATCCATTTTTGTTCGAGTAACAAACTAGTTAAGGTGATTCATTTCAGGTGACCTCTAAAGCCAATGCGGATGTCTATAACACCTATTTTTTATATAGTGTTTGTAATTCGCGGTCCTCACATAACATAAAACAATTCACATTAACGTGGTGTCTATATTAGATAATTTTTATTAATGCAATCGTCAAAATTAACGCGAATTTATGCAAGATGGCAAGAGGAGCACTAAAAGAACAATGAGGCGAATTCATTCAGGTTTTTATAAATGCAGTTTGACAGCTGGAACAACCAAAAATAATTATCAGCTGTTCAATTGAGGTTAACTTGTATAAATTCGCACTGATTTTAACATTTTAAGTGTCAAACTCCAAGTATAAAAAATGTATGAATTCGCCGTATTTTAGTTTTTGTAGAAATGCTGCCACCAGTTTCATTTTGGCAAGACTAGATCGTTTAAGTTGATGTTAATGTCAATTTGTTTGACGTTTACTTATTGTGTACATTAGGCAAATTTTTATCAAAACAAACGTCAAAATCAATGCGAATATATACAAGGTAACCTTAGTTAAACAGCTGATTATTATTTTGCTTGTTACAGTTGTCAAACTGCATAAATAAAAAACAATTATGAATACGCCATATTGTCCTTTTTTGCAACTGTTGCCACCTTACACAAATACGCATTAAGTTTAACGTTTGTCGTGATAAAAAAATCTCTAATGTAGACGTTATGTTAAATACCGTTGTTAAAGCAAAAAGTGTTTAAAAACTAAACCTCACACACAGTGTTTTTTACTAACACACGCAAAAAAATATAATACACAAAAAAAATAATACCAGCTGGAAGGAATTAGAAGAATTAATTAAATAAAATTTTGTAGGGACCCGAAGTGAGCTTACACTCTTGTTTAGATTATTTTTGATCTAATCTTGTAGGATTTCTTTTTTCCTCCGGCAGATGCTATTCCGGAATAATTGGAAATAATAAAATATTTATTCTAAATTATTTAACAAAATATTTCAACAATCTTGTATACTAAAAAAAAATATAGGTAAAACGGCATCTGATTTTGATACTTCAGGATTGCTAGCGGCCATCTTATTTGCCATCGGTTTCACGGGTACGTGTACATTTATTTAAATTTAAAAAAAAAAAACACATATATATATTTTTTATTTTTTTCTTCTTATTATTTATATATATTTTTTCTATTTTATATATATATATATATATATATATATATATATATATATATATATATATATATATAGAAATTATAGCAAGCGCTACATAATGGGTTTGCCTATCTACCCAACCAAAAGCTATGACTAAGGACCTAAAATGAGCTCGTTTTAGTTCCTACCTTAACCTTATTTTCGAAGGGACTTTTAATTAAATTACCGGTATTGCTATTCTATATTTTCTATTTTTTCTTTCTCTTATATTTATATATATTTTTCCTTTTTTTATTATTATTTCTTTTTTCTTAGTTTTAGTTTTTCTTTTATTTCTTTATTTTATTTTAGTTATTTTTTTCTATGTTTTAGGTTTTCCTTTGGTTTTTCTTTAATTTAAAATATTTCTTTAGTTTTCGTTTTTTTTCCAAATATCTAATAGTTTTTTTTTCAAGAACTAACTTTTTAAATTTTTCAGTAGTTTTTAGGTTTATTTCTTTCTACTTTTTATTTTCACTACATTTTAAGTAGGTGTTAAGTTCTTAACTTAGTTCAATAATCAACATTAGTTTTAATTTCTTTTTAACCACCCTTTTTATTCAGTTTTTTTTTCAATTTTGTTTATTTCAAATATTGTTACACTTTTAAAGTATAGTAAGTTTTTCTTTTTTTTGTTCTTAATAAAGCTGCTTCACCACAAGATCGTTTTATTTTTCTCCACCTGCCACACCGTTTCAAAGATGAAATAAAAAGAGGGAAGTTTCTCTTCTGGACCCTATCATTACACCTCCTAAACGCCACAATATGTCTTCCCTCCGCCATAATTAAAACATTTCAGCAATTTGCTAAATGTAAAAATTTACAAATTTCTTTTTTTTACGCTTATTTTCCGTGGCAGGTTCTTCTCATTGTCTGCGGTAAGCGGGCGACCTCCAAGTACGACATTAATACTAAGGACCGTAATGATTATTGAGTTTTAAAATAAAACTCAGCAGGTAACGACAATTTTTTATTTTCCTGCTCAAATAATAATGAATACTTTTCAGTTTTATTTTTTGCTCAAATATTAATGATTATTTTTGATTTTTATTTTTTTGCTGAACCTATAATGATTATTTTTGACTTTTATTTTTTTGCTGAAAAATAATGATTTTTGATTTTTACTTTTTTGCTCAATTTATATTTATATATATATATATATATATATATATATATATTGTTATATTGTTACGTTTTTACCTTTTAAAAACGGTCGTTTATTTCCTTTAAATAAACCTGTACTTTGATTGCAAATAACAGCAGTTTAGTAGTTTAAAGTTGTAACGACTCTTTATTTTATTTAAAAATGTACAACAAAAACAGTTTAAATAGTCACTTGCATTCTAATATAAACACACATTTAAATTATACACTTTATACAACACACTTTAATAATGTACAAGATTATACAGCCAAGGCAGTTAATTTGTCTTTACTTAACGACGCTTCCAATTAGACTGACTCAATGGTGTTCTCACGGCCAATTTATATTACCTACTAAATGCTTCTTGAAAGCTCTATTTCTTTCTACAATGTTCTTAAAGGACAAACTAGAGCTTTCGATGTTAATGTTAGCATTTAGAGTTGCCATACTTAAAAACAATGGTGAAAGCTTTTTATTCAATGTTGTATGTTTACAACTATGTTAATAATTTTTACACATATGTTAACTGCTGTTAACATAAACGGAAATGTCTAGAAGCATTGAGAAAGATTTAAACCAGCCTTTAAAACCGTTATATTTGAATTCAAGTACAATTTTGTAACACTGCCCCCGCTTAAGCCTGTTCGTCCTGAATAGGCACGAATTCACTTTTCCCATAGGCAGCTAGTCGTTCTAGATGTACGACCTTCATTTTAGATCTCGGGCTCTTTTCTTTCTGTATTCTGTACACCACGTCGTTTAATTTCTTAATCACTTTGTATGGTCCATCCCAATGGGTTTGTAGCTTGGAAGACAGTCCTTTCTTACGTTGTCGGTTATACAACAGTACAAGCTGGCCTTCGTTAAATCCTTCAGAATTCGCTGCTCGATCGTATCTGGCTTTCATTTTATCGCTGGTCATTTTTTATTATTTTTTATTCGTCTGCGTACGAACTCATGTAGTTCGTGCATGTCATCTTGCTCTTGGGAAGTGTTTTCCTTATTTGTTAATGAGGGCTTAATACCGAATTCTAAATCACCAGGCATCTTGAGTTCTGTCCCGAAGACAATTTTTGCAGGTGTTCGAGAGGTTGAGTCATGAACAGCTGATCTGTATGCCAATAGAAATTTTGGTATGTGTTCATCCCAGTCCTTCTGATTTGCACTGACCACTTTTCTTAAATATTCCTCCAGAGTGCAATTGAATCTTTCGACCATGCCATCAGATTGAGGATGCAGTGACGTTGTTCTGGTTTTTCTTATTCCGTATAAATCGCACATTTCCTTGAATACGGCAGATTCAAAATTTCTACCCTGATCAGAATGCAACTCCAATGGAACACCATAGCGGCACACCCAGTTGTTCACAAATACACTTATAACCGTTTTAGCTTCTTGATCAGGTATGTCATGTACCTCTGGCCATTTGCTGAAATAATCCATAACCACTAGAACGTAACGATTTCCGTCATCACTGATGGGGAAAGGGCCTGCTATATCCATTGCAATCCGCTCGAATGGCGCGCCTAAGTTATACTGCTAAAGTTGTCCACGACTTCTTCTTACTGGGCTCTTCGCTGCTATGAATTGTGAACAAGTGGCTACGCAATCGGCTACTGCTTGCTGACAACCCACCCAATAAAATCGTTGTTTTAACTTTTCTAAGGTTTTTGTCACACCAAGATGTCCACCGCTGGGACCGTCATGGAACTCCTTCATTACTTCGTTTATTTTAGAGGTTGGTACTACAATTAGATTTGTCAATGTTTTACCGTCAGCACTTTCCCATATGCGGTATAAGCAGTCATTTAACTGTAAACTATTCCATAGGGCCCAATATGATTTCATTAGTGGACTTTTGGCGGATATTTCATTGCGGGCTGGCCTTCTACCTTCTTCTTTTGCCGATATTATTTTTGCCAGTATGGGGTCATTTCTTTGCACTACAGACCAATCTTCACTGAACTCTATATGCATTAGTCGAACATCGATGATACATTCCTTTTCCTATGTTTTTGTACAATGCTTGCATTCCACGTTGCAGGGCCGTCTTGACAGCGCGTCCGCATTGCCGTGTTTCAAACCCTTCCGGTGCTCGATGCTAAAATCATAGCTCTGAAGCCGCTCTATCCAACGAGCCAGTTGTCCTTCAGGTTGTTTAAATTGCAGCAACCACCTGAGGGCAGAATGATCGGTTCTCAGTCGGAAGTGTTGGCCATACAGATATTTGTGGTAATGCTTCACACACTCTAATACTGCCAAAAGTTCTCGTCGCGTTACGCAGTAGTTTCTTTCAGGCTTCGAAAGCGTTCGGCTGAAGTATCCTATGACCCTTTCAGTGCCACCGACTACTTGTGAAAGTACACCGCCTATTCCGTATCCGCTCGCATCGCTATCTACCACAAATGTTTCTCCAGGTATAGGATATGACAAAATTGGTGCCATACATAATAGATCCTTGAGCTTTTGGAATGCTAGTTCTTGTGCTTCACACCATTGGAATGATTGTGACTTCTTGGTCAGCTCATGTAAGGTTGCGGCTACATTGGCGAAATTCGGGACAAATCATCTGTGGTATGTACAAAGGCCAAGAAAACTACGCAATTCGTGGAGATTTCTCGGACGTGGCCAGTTCCTTACAGCAATTATCTTATCCTCATCTGTTGATATTCCGTCTGCTGTTACGCGATGTCCCAAATATTTGACTTCTTTCTGGAACAACGCACACTTCTTTACACTCAGTTTGAGTCCAGCCGCTGATATTCGTTTAAGGACTTCTTCAAGGTTATTCAGATGTTCACCAAACGTCTTACCCATGATAATTATGTCATCGAGGTACACCAAGCATGTCTTCCCGTGAAGTCCTGTTCCATTAAACGCTCGAATGTGGCTGGAGCATTGCAGTGTCCAAATAGCATCACATTAAACTGTCATAACCCATTACTCGCGCTAAAGGCGATTTTTTACTTGTCTTTGTCTGAAAACTCTACCTGCAATAACCACTTTGCGAGTCCAATGTGGAGAACCACTATGTTCCAGCTAATGTGTCCAGGGTGTCGTCAATTCTTAGTAGCGGGTAGCTGTTTTTCTTGGTGTCGTCATGCAGTTTTCTATAATCGACGCAAAATCTAGTGCTGCCGTCTTTCTTCTTAACTAAAACAATAGACGAGCTCCAAGGACTTGAAGATGAATTATACCGTTCTGCTCCATTTCGTTGACTAACTCCTTCACTTCACTTCATTTTGATAGAGGAACACTTCTTGGCGACTGCTTTATTGGTCTCGCTTCGCCAGTATTTATTTGATGCTTTACAATTGCCGTTCTACCATGGCTTTGACTTTTTAAGGCGAAGACGGAGCTATATTTCTTCAGAATCTGTTTGGCCTTATTTCTGTCTGGCGGCGCTAATCCTTCTACCCATTTCCCCACATATTCCGCTAGTAGCTCGTGTTCTTTGGTGGATTTATTGGCAGGTTGCGGGTTTTTCTCGCAATTGATTACTGCCTCTGCTGAAGTGCATTGACCTATTTCGGAATTTGGCTTAACGACTTTTTCATAGCTGGACAGGTTAAGCATTCTTACAGGAACTATTTTGTTGTTGCAGGATTTAACGAGGGCTTTTGCTGTTACAAGATCACTTGTTATTTCTGCTTGTTCTACCACCCACAAACTGTTGTCTTCTGTTTTCCCCTGGATAAGTAAGCTGAAGCAAACGTTCGATTTCCAACGCAAAGTCTTGTAGCATCTCATTGGGATTCTGCACTCTACCACGCAATTCCATTCGGTATAGTTCCTTTTTATGTTCACCAGCGTACTTACGTTGTAGCGCCTCCATTACATCATCATAACTGTTTCTGTTACATGCTGGCACGCTTTGAAGAACTACTGCTGCATTTCCTTTTAAGGCCAATATCAACTCTATAGCTTTTTCTTCGTCGTTCCACATGTTTCTAATGGAATTGTAACAAACTGGAACTTCAACACATTAAATGGTGTGGTGCCATCAAAACTAGGGGCCTTTATTCTACTAGAGGATTCTGGAATAATTCGCACCTGTCCATCTTGGCATTGAAGATTATTCATCTTTATTTCTAGATCATGTAGTTTTTTATCAACTTTATCAACGACTTTGGCTAGTATATCTAGACAGCTCTCCAAGTCGGACACCTTTGTCTCAATGCCATCCACTCTACTGTTTATAACTTCCGAAATTTGTTGAAGTTTCTCGTCTGTCGCTAAGGAAGTTTCTTTAACTTCAGCAAGAAGTTTCTCGTTATTTACTTTAGAAGTTTCTTGAAATTTCATTTCCATTATTTTAGAAGTTTCTTGAAATTTCATTTCCATTATTTTATTTTCTTCTTTAACTGTAATTCTGCTTTGTTACCAGCTGTAGGTAATTTCAACTTATTCAACTCTTTCTTGAGTTGCTCCACTTTTAGCTCTTCAAACTTCATGACTGCTTATTATTTTGTAATCCCACTTCTGCCACCAATTGTTATGTTTTTACCTTTTAAAAACGGTCGTTTATTTCCTTTAAATAAACCTGTAATTTGATTGCAAATAACAGCAGTTTAGTAGTTTAAAAGTTGTAACGACTCTTTATTTTATTTAAAAATGTACAACAATAACAGTTTAAATAGTCACTTGCGTTCTAATATAAACACACACTTAAATTATACACTTTATACAACACACTTTAATAATGTACAAGATTATACAGCCAAGGTAGTTAATTTGTCTTTACTTAACGACGCTTCCAATTAGACTAACTCAATGGTGTTCTCACGGCCAATTTATATCCACTGTATTACCTACTAGATGCTTCTTGAAAGCTCTATTTCTTTCTACAATGTTCTTAACGGACAAACTAGGGCTTTCGATGTTAATGTTAGCAGCTTAAATATTTAGTGTTGCCATACTTAAAAGCAACGGTGAAAGCTTTTTATTCAATGTTGTATGTTTACAACTATGTTAATAATTTTTACAGCTATGTTAACTGCTTTTAACATAAACGGAAATGTCTAGAAGCATTGAGAAAGATTTAAACCAGCCTTTAAAACCGTTATATTTGAATTCAAGTACAATTTTGTAACACTGCCTCCGCTTAAGCCTGTTCGTCCTGAATAGGCACGAATTCACTTTTCCCATAGGCAGCTAGTCGTTCTAGATGTACGACCTTCATTTTAGATCTCGGGCTCTTTTCTTTCTG
Organism: Protocalliphora azurea; assembly: GCA_932274085.1. Taxonomy (NCBI): domain Eukaryota; kingdom Metazoa; phylum Arthropoda; class Insecta; order Diptera; family Calliphoridae; genus Protocalliphora; species Protocalliphora azurea. Next base: position 60,655,604 of record OW026520.1, read on the forward strand.
TATTCTGTACACCACGTCGTTTAATTTCTTAATCACTTTGTATGGTCCATCCCAATGGGTTTGTAGTTTGGAAGACAGTCCTTTCTTACGCTGTGGGTTATACAACAGTACAAGCTGGCCTTCGTTAAATCCTTTAGAATTCGCTGCTCGATCGTATCTGGCTTTCATTTTATCGCTTGTCATTTTTTATTATTTTTTATTCGTCTACGTACGAATTCATGTAGTTCGTGCATGTCATCTTGCTCTTGGGAAGTGTTTTCCTTATTTGTTGATGAGGGCTTAATACCGAATTCTAAATCACCAGGCAACTTGAGTTCTGTCCCGAAGACAATTTTTGCAGGTGTTCGAGAGGTTGAGTCATGAACAGCTGATCTGTATGCCAATAGAAATTTTGGTATGTGTTCATCCCAGTCCTTCTGATTTGCACTGACCACTTTTCTTAAATATTCCTCCAGAGTGCAATTGAATCTTTCGACCATGCCATCAGATTGAGGATGCAGTGACGTTGTTCTGGTTTTTCTTATTCCGTATAAATCACACATTTCCTTGAATACGGCAGATTCAAAATTTCTACCCTGATCAGAATGCAACTCCAATGGAACACCATAGCGGCACATCCAGTTGTTCACAAATACACTTATAACCGTTTTAGCTTCTTGATCAGGTATGGCATGTACCTCTGGCCATTTGCTGAAATAATCCATAACCACTAGAACGTAACGATTTCCGTCATCACTGACGGGGAAAGGGCCTGCTATATCCATTGCAATCCGCTCGAATGGCGGGCCTAAGTTATACTGCTAAAGTTGTCCACGACTTCTTCTTACTGGGCTCTTCGCTGCTATGAATTGTGAACAATTGGCTACGCAATCGGCTACTGCTTGCTGACAACCCACCCAATAAAATCGTTGTTTTAACTTTTCTAAGGCTTTTGTCACACCAAGATGTCCACCGCTGGGACCGTCATGGAACTCCTTCATTACTTCGTTTATTTTAGAGGTTGGTACTACAATTAGATTTGTCAATGTTTTACCGTCAGCACTTTCCCATATGCGGTATAAGCAGTCATTTAACTGTAGACTATTCCATAGGGCCCAATATGATTTCATTAGTGGACTTTCGGCGGATATTTCATTGCGGGCTGGCCTTCTACCTTCTTCTTTTGCCGATATTATTTTTGCCAGTATGGGGTCATTTCTTTGCACTACAGACCAATCTTCACTGAACTCTATATGCATTAGTCGAACATCGATGATACATTCCTTTTCCTATGTTTTTGTACAATGCTTACATTCCACGTTGCAGGGCCGTCTTGACAGCGCGTCCGCATTGCCGTGTTTCAAACCCTTCCGGTGCTCGATGCTAAAATCATAGCTCTGAAGCCGCTCTATCCAACGAGCCAGTTGTCCTTCAGGTTGTTTAAATTGCAGCAACCAGCTGAGGGCAGAATGATCGGTTCTCAGTCGGAAGTGTTGGCCATACAGATATTTGTGGTAATGCTTCACACACTCTAATACTGCCAAAAGTTCTCGTCGCGTTACGCAATAGTTTATTTCAGGCTTCGAAAGCGTTCGGCTGAAGTATCCAATGACCCTTTCAGTGCGACCGACTACTTGTGAAAGTACACCGCCTATTCCGTATCCGCTCGCATCGCTATCTACCACAAATGTTTCTCCAGGTATAGGATATGACAAAATTGGTGCCATACATAATAGATCCTTGAGCTTTTGGAATGCTAGTTCTTGTGCTTCACACCATTGGAATAATTGTGACTTCTTGGTCATCGGCGGCTCATTTTCAAACCGATTTTATCGGCTAAAGGCCGATGTATGTTCAAAAAGTATGACAGTGTGGATTTGAAATGAATATGTGTGACAGATTTTTTTTGACAAGTCTGTCCTACTTGCTTTTGTTTTTTTTTTTAATTCATAAATTAGCTTTTGTTATGCGATCAGAGTTGCATTTTTTGGAGCAGCTAATAAGAAAACAACAATGTATGCTATATTTGGGTGATAGTGTAGCACCGACAATACATTATCTTGCGATTTTTTTGAGTGGGATAGAATTATGTCAGATTTTTCACTGACAGAACAGGATGATTATGTAGGATAGATCACGGCTTTAAGCCGATTTTTCACACTAACTATATAATACATAATTTAACAGTGAGCAAATACTCAACTTTGCAGTAATAATATTTTAAGCAATAGTGAATATACACGATATTTCGTAGCAAAATACACATTGGTGACGATTAGCTAAAATAATGGCGAAATTATGTACTAAGTGTGTAATACAATAATAAAAATAAAGTAGTATTTAAACGCTAAAAAACCCACTTTATTTTATACAGAAGTAAACAAAGTTTTATATCAAAAAGTTCTTTTGATTTATTGGAACGTTTTTTTGATTTTCGTAAATAAAGTCTTTATTTTTAAATTCAAAATTTGTTTTATTAAACTGTTATAAATTTGAAATTTGGTTATGAATTAGTCATTATATCCCAATAAGCACTCAAAAAATTACATTCCAGTACTTGAAATTTAAATTGAATCAAACTTGTAATGCAGTTTTATTCTCCAACCGGGGAGCTTGTCCAAGGTCTTACTAAAGGCCTGTTTCTTTTGAATTAAAACTCAAAGATGTTACGTTGATATAGTAATAAGAAACACGGCTTTATTGAACGAAATTTAACTTCAATATAGATTATATTTTAGTAAACTTAAGGTAACCGCTTATAAAACCTTCGCTCTCGAGTAGTATAGGGTTGACTGCAGGCAGATGATACGGCACGGCTCTGCTCGGCTAAGGAAACCAATAAATGTGTGCTGGGAACAATACTAATGGTGCACAGTGGGGTCAAACGCAAATTTTTTGGTAATAAATCTGAATCTCCTAAACTACTGGTCGGATTAAATTGAAATGTATGGAAGAGTTGTAGAGGAGGACCTAAGCTTTCAGAAAAATCATCTTGTAGTCACCCTGTGATAACACGAGATAAGCTACAGGGTGTCAAAGTTGACTACCTCGAGTATGTAAAAGTTGAAAAAAATCGTAACTTGTACAAATGAAGTCCGATTTTAAAGATTTTTATATTTCTGGAAAGTGCTTGGCAAGATAAAGAAAAAACAAGCTTACTCATCTAAGTTATCTCTTACAGTTAAAAAGATATTTACGCTTGAATTTTGAATTTTTGATTTTTTGGCTCGACTTTCTTTCGTTTTTCGAGAATAAGTCCGGAGATGTATGAGGTAAAAATTTTTTAAAAATATTCTGTAATTTGCTGCATATTTCAAAATAATATGCTAAAAGAATTTTTGGATTATCTCAATTCGTCTAGACGTGAAAAATATTCAAAGTCAGCACTCTGAAATTGGCATGAAAAATGGCTATTTTTTTACAAAAATATAGTACAATTCATTCACTTTTTTCTCAAAGTTCCGTTAATAAAAAATGTTTTTTCTTATTAATTTCAAAAGATAAGGCTTCACAAATGATTAATAAAGAAATTTTGAATTGATTTAAGTTTGCACCCTACATCCAGCATTGGCCGAAAATTGTCAATTTTAAAAAATAGTTTCATTTTTATCGATTAATAAAAAAAATGTCACGCGAGCTTTTTTAAATTTGGTACCCACATTTTTTATAGAAATAGATTTAAAATGATTTAACACTAAACTGCTTCCCGCCCGGCCAAAAACGAATGCAGGAGTGGAGATTTTATGTTAGAAATGCTGCCACCAGTTTCATTTTGGCAAGACTAGATCGTTTAAGTTGATGTTAATGTCAATTTGTTTGACGTTTACTTATTGTGTACATTAGGCAAATTTTTATCAAAACAAACGTCAAAATCAATGCGAATATATACAAGGTAACCTTAGTTAAACAGCTGATTATTATTTTGCTTGTTACAGTTGTCAAACTGCATAAATAAAAAACAATTATGAATACGCCATATTGTCCTTTTTTGCAACTGTTGCCACCTTACACAAATACGCATTAAGTTTAACGTTTGTCGTGATAAAAAAATCTCTAATGTAGACGTTATGTTAAATACCGTTGTTAAAGCAAAAAGTGTTTAAAAACTAAACCTCACACACAGTGTTTTTTACTAACACACGCAAAAAAATATAATACACAAAAAAAATAATACCAGCTGGAAGGAATTAGAAGAATTAATTAAATAAAATTTTCTAGGGACCCGAAGTGAGCTTACACTCTTGTTTAGATTATTTTTGATCTAATCTTGTAGGATTTCTTTTTTCCTCCGGCAGATGCTATTCCGGAATAATTGGAAATAATAAAATATTTATTCTAAATTATTTAACAAAATATTTCAAAAATCTTGTATACTAAAAAAAATATAGGTAAAACGGCATCTGATTTTGATACTTCAGGATTGCTAGCGGCCATCTTATTTGCCATCGGTTTCACGGGTACGTGTACATTTATTTAAATTTAAAAAAAAAAACACATATATATATTTTTTATTTTTTTCTTCTTATTATTTATATATATTTTTTCTATTTTATATATATATATATATATATATATATATAGAAATTATAGCAAGCGCTACATAATGGGTTTGCCTATCTACCCAACCAAAAGCTATGACTAAGGACCTAAAATGAGCTCGTTTTAGTTCCTACCTTAACCTTATTTTCGAAGGGACTTTTAATTAAATTACCGGTATTGCTATTCTATATTTTCTATTTTTTCTTTCTCTTATATTTATATATATTTTTCCTTTTTTTATTATTATTTCTTTTTTCTTAGTTTTAGTTTTTCTTTTATTTCTTTATTTTATTTTAGTTATTTTTTTCTATGTTTTAGGTTTTCCTTTGGTTTTTCTTTAATTTAAAATATTTCTTTAGTTTTCGTTTTTTTTCCAAATATCTAATAGTTTTTTTTCAAGAACTAACTTTTTAAATTTTTCAGTAGTTTTTAGGTTTATTTCTTTCTACTTTTTATTTTCACTACATTTTAAGTAGGTGTTAAGTTCTTAATTTAGTTCAATAATCAACATTAGTTTTAATTTCTTTTTAACCACCCTTTTTATTCAGTTTTTTTTTCAATTTTGTTTATTTCAAATATTGTTACACTTTTAAAGTATAGTTTGTAAGTTTTTCTTTTTTTTGTTCTTAATAAAGCTGCTTCACCACAAGATCGTTTTATTTTTCTCCACCTGCCACACCGTTTCAAAGATGAAATAAAAAGAGGGAAGTTTCTCTTCTGGACCCTATCATTACACCTCCTAAACGCCACAATATGTCTTCCCTCCGCCATAATTAAAACATTTCAGCAATTTGCTAAATGTAAAAATTTACAAATTTCTTTTTTTTACGCTTATTTTCCGTGGCAGGTTCTTCTCATTGTCTGCGGTAGGCGGGCGACCTCCAAGTACGACATTAATACTAAGGACCGTAATGATTATTGAGTTTTAAAATAAAACTCAGCAGGTAACGACAATTTTTTATTTTCCTGCTCAAATAATAATGAATACTTTTCAGTTTTATTTTTTGCTCAAATATTAATGATTATTTTTGATTTTTATTTTTTTGCTGAACCTATAATGATTATTTTTGACTTTTATTTTTTTGCTGAAAAATAATGATTTTTGATTTTTACTTTTTTGCTCAATTTATATTTATATTTATATTTATATATATATATATATATATATATATATATATTGTTATATTGTTACGTTTTTACCTTTTAAAAACGGTCGTTTATTTCCTTTAAATAAACCTGTACTTTGATTGCAAATAACAGCAGTTTAGTAGTTTAAAGTTGTAACGACTCTTTATTTTATTTAAAAATGTACAACAAAAACAGTTTAAATAGTCACTTGCGTTCTAATATAAGCACACACTTAAATTATACACTTTATACAACACACTTTAATAATGTACAAGATTATACAGCCAAGGCAGTTAATTTGTCTTTACTTAACGACGCTTCCAATTAGACTGACTCAATGGTGTTCTCACGGCCAATTTATATTACCTACTAAATGCTTCTTGAAAGCTCTATTTCTTTCTACAATGTTCTTAAAGGACAAACTAGAGCTTTCGATGTTAATGTTAGCAGCTTAAACATTTAGAGTTGCCATACTTAAAAACAATGGTGAAAGCTTTTTATTCAATGTTGTATGTTTACAACTATGTTAATAATTTTTACACATATGTTAACTGCTGTTAACATAAACGGAAATGTCTAGAAGCATTGAGAAAGATTTAAACCAGCCTTTAAAACCGTTATATTTGAATTCAAGTACAATTTTGTAACACTGCCCCCGCTTAAGCCTGTTCGTCCTGAATAGGCACGAATTCACTTTTCCCATAGGCAGCTAGTCGTTCTAGATGTACGACCTTCATTTTAGATCTCGGGCTCTTTTCTTTCTGTATTCTGTACACCACGTCGTTTAATTTCTTAATCACTTTGTATGGTCCATCCCAATGGGTTTGTAGCTTGGAAGACAGTCCTTTCTTACGTTGTCGGTTATACAACAGTACAAGCTGGCCTTCGTTAAATCCTTCAGAATTCGCTGCTCGATCGTATCTGGCTTTCATTTTATCGCTGGTCATTTTTTATTATTTTTTATTCGTCTGCGTACGAACTCATGTAGTTCGTGCATGTCATCTTGCTCTTGGGAAGTGTTTTCCTTATTTGTTAATGAGGGCTTAATACCGAATTCTAAATCACCAGGCATCTTGAGTTCTGTCCCGAAGACAATTTTTGCAGGTGTTCGAGAGGTTGAGTCATGAACAGCTGATCTGTATGCCAATAGAAATTTTGGTATGTGTTCATCCCAGTCCTTCTGATTTGCACTGACCACTTTTCTTAAATATTCCTCCAGAGTGCAATTGAATCTTTCGACCATGCCATCAGATTGAGGATGCAGTGACGTTGTTCTGGTTTTTCTTATTCCGTATAAATCGCACATTTCCTTGAATACGGCAGATTCAAAATTTCTACCCTGATCAGAATGCAACTCCAATGGAACACCATAGCGGCACACCCAGTTGTTCACAAATACACTTATAACCGTTTTAGCTTCTTGATCAGGTATGTCATGTACCTCTGGCCATTTGCTGAAATAATCCATAACCACTAGAACGTAACGATTTCCGTCATCACTGATGGGGAAAGGGCCTGCTATATCCATTGCAATCCGCTCGAATGGCGCGCCTAAGTTATACTGCTAAAGTTGTCCACGACTTCTTCTTACTGGGCTCTTCGCTGCTATGAATTGTGAACAATTGGCTACGCAATCGGCTACTGCTTGCTGACAACCCACCCAATAAAATCGTTGTTTTAACTTTTCTAAGGTTTTTGTCACACCAAGATGTCCACCGCTGGGACCGTCATGGAACTCCTTCATTACTTCGTTTATTTTAGAGGTTGGTACTACAATTAGATTTGTCAATGTTTTACCGTCAGCACTTTCCCATATGCGGTATAAGCAGTCATTTAACTGTAAACTATTCCATAGGGCCCAATATGATTTCATTAGTGGACTTTTGGCGGATATTTCATTGCGGGCTGGCCTTCTACCTTCTTCTTTTGCCGATATTATTTTTGCCAGTATGGGGTCATTTCTTTGCACTACAGACCAATCTTCACTGAACTCTATATGCATTAGTCGAACATCGATGATACATTCCTTTTCCTATGTTTTTGTACAATGCTTGCATTCCACGTTGCAGGGCCGTCTTGACAGCGCGTCCGCATTGCCGTGTTTCAAACCCTTCCGGTGCTCGATGCTAAAATCATAGCTCTGAAGCCGCTCTATCCAACGAGCCAGTTGTCCTTCAGGTTGTTTAAATTGCAGCAACCACCTGAGGGCAGAATGATCGGTTCTCAGTCGGAAGTGTTGGCCATACAGATATTTGTGGTAATGCTTCACACACTCTAATACTGCCAAAAGTTCTCGTCGCGTTACGCAGTAGTTTCTTTCAGGCTTCGAAAGCGTTCGGCTGAAGTATCCTATGACCCTTTCAGTGCCACCGACTACTTGTGAAAGTACACCGCCTATTCCGTATCCGCTCGCATCGCTATCTACCACAAATGTTTCTCCAGGTATAGGATATGACAAAATTGGTGCCATACATAATAGATCCTTGAGCTTTTGGAATGCTAGTTCTTGTGCTTCACACCATTGGAATGATTGTGACTTCTTGGTCAGCTCATGTAAGGTTGCGGCTACATTGGCGAAATTCGGGACAAATCATCTGTGGTATGTACAAAGGCCAAGAAAACTACGCAATTCGTGGAGATTTCTCGGACGTGGCCAGTTCCTTACAGCAATTATCTTATCCTCATCTGTTGATATTCCGTCTGCTGTTACGCGATGTCCCAAATATTTGACTTCTTTCTGGAACAACGCACACTTCTTTACACTCAGTTTGAGTCCAGCCGCTGATATTCGTTTAAGGACTTCTTCAAGGTTATTCAGATGTTCACCAAACGTCTTACCCATGATAATTATGTCATCGAGGTACACCAAGCATGTCTTCCCGTGAAGTCCTGTTCCATTAAACGCTCGAATGTGGCTGGAGCATTGCAGTGTCCAAATAGCATCACATTAAACTGTCATAACCCATTACTCGCGCTAAAGGCGATTTTTTACTTGTCTTTGTCTGAAAACTCTACCTGCAATAACCACTTTGCGAGTCCAATGTGGAGAACCACTATGTTCCAGCTAATGTGTCCAGGGTGTCGTCAATTCTTAGTAGCGGGTAGCTGTTTTTCTTGGTGTCGTCATGCAGTTTTCTATAATCGACGCAAAATCTAGTGCTGCCGTCTTTCTTCTTAACTAAAACAATAGACGAGCTCCAAGGACTTGAAGATGAATTATACCGTTCTGCTCCATTTCGTTGACTAACTCCTTCACTTCACTTCATTTTGATAGAGGAACACTTCTTGGCGACTGCTTTATTGGTCTCGCTTCGCCAGTATTTATTTGATGCTTTACAATTGCCGTTCTACCATGGCTTTGACTTTTTAAGGCGAAGACGGAGCTACATTTCTTCAGAATCTGTTTGGCCTTATTTCTGTCTGGCGGCGCTAATCCTTCTACCCATTTCCCCACATATTCCGCTAGTAGCTCGTGTTCTTTGGTGGATTTATTGGCAGGTTGCGGGTTTTTCTCGCAATTGATTACTGCCTCTGCTGAAGTGCATTGACCTATTTCGGAATTTGGCTTAACGACTTTTTCATAGCTGGACAGGTTAAGCATTCTTACAGGAACTATTTTGTTGTTGCAGGATTTAACGAGGGCTTTTGCTGTTACAAGATCACTTGTTATTTCTGCTTGTTCTACCACCCACAAACTGTTGTCTTCTGTTTTCCCCTGGATAAGTAAGCTGAAGCAAACGTTCGATTTCCAACGCAAAGTCTTGTAGCATCTCATTGGGATTCTGCACTCTACCACGCAATTCCATTCGGTATAGTTCCTTTTTATGTTCACCAGCGTACTTACGTTGTAGCGCCTCCATTACATCATCCTAACTGTTTCTGTTACATGCTGGCACGCTTTGAAGAGCTACTGCTGCATTTCCTTTTAAGGCCAATATCAACTCTATAGCTTTTTCTTCGTCGTTCCACATGTTTCTAATGGAATTGTAACAAACTGGAACTTCAACACATTAAATGGTGTGGTGCCATCAAAACTAGGGGCCTTTATTCTACTAGAGGATTCTGGAATAATTCGCACCTGTCCATCTTGGCATTGAAGATTATTCATCTTTATTTCTAGATCATGTAGTTTTTTATCAACTTTATCAACGACTTTGGCTAGTATATCTAGACAGCTCTCCAAGTCGGACACCTTTGTCTCAATGCCATCCACTCTACTGTTTATAACTTCCGAAATTTGTTGAAGTTTCTCGTCTGTCGCTCTAGAAGTTTCTTTAACTTCAGCAAGAAGTTTCTCGTTATTTACTTTAGAAGTTTCTTGAAATTTCATTTCCATTATTTTAGAAGTTTCTTGAAATTTAATTTCCATTATTTTATTTTCTTCTTTAACTGTAATTCTGCTTTGTTACCAGCTGTAGGTAATTTCAACTTATTCAACTCTTTCTTGAGTTGCTCCACTTTTAGCTCTTCAAACTTCATGACTGCTTATTATTTTGTAATCCCACTTCTGCCACCAATTGTTACGTTTTTACCTTTTAAAAACGGTCGTTTATTTCCTTTAAATAAACCTGTAATTTGATTGCAAATAACAGCAGTTTAGTAGTTTAAAAGTTGTAACGACTCTTTATTTTATTTAAAAATGTACAACAATAACAGTTTAAATAGTCACTTGCGTTCTAATATAAACACACACTTAAATTATACACTTTATACAACACACTTTAATAATGTACAAGATTATACAGCCAAGGTAGTTAATTTGTCTTTACTTAACGACGCTTCCAGTTAGACTAACTCAATGGTGTTCTCACGGCCAATTTATATCCACTGTATTACCTACTAGATGCTTCTTGAAAGCTCTATTTCTTTCTACAATGTTCTTAACGGACAAACTAGGGCTTTCGATGTTAATGTTAGCAGCTTAAATATTTAGTGTTGCCATACTTAAAAGCAACGGTGAAAGCTTTTTATTCAATGTTGTATGTTTACAACTATGTTAATAATTTTTACAGCTATGTTAACTGCTTTTAACATAAACGGAAATGTCTAGAAGCATTGAGAAAGATTTAAACCAGCCTTTAAAACCGTTATATTTGAATTCAAGTACAATTTTGTAACACTGCCCCCGCTTAAGCCTGTTCGTCCTGAATAGGCACGAATTCACTTTTCCCATAGGCAGCTAGTCGTTCTAGATGTACGACCTTCATTTTAGATCTCGGGCTCTTTTCTTTCTGTATTCTGTACACCACGTCGTTTAATTTCTTAATCACTTTGTATGGTCCATCCCAATGGGTTTGTAGTTTGGAAGACAGTCCTTTCTTACGCTGTGGGTTATACAACAGTACAAGCTGGCCTTCGTTAAATCCTTTAGAATTCGCTGCTCGATCGTATCTGGCTTTCATTTTATCGCTTGTCATTTTTTATTATTTTTTATTCGTCTACGTACGAATTCATGTAGTTCGTGCATGTCATCTTGCTCTTGGGAAGTGTTTTCCTTATTTGTTGATGAGGGCTTAATACCGAATTCTAAATCACCAGGCAACTTGAGTTCTGTCCCGAAGACAATTTTTGCAGGTGTTCGAGAGGTTGAGTCATGAACAGCTGATCTGTATGCCAATAGAAATTTTGGTATGTGTTCATCCCAGTCCTTCTGATTTGCACTGACCACTTTTCTTAAATATTCCTCCAGAGTGCAATTGAATCTTTCGACCATGCCATCAGATTGAGGATGCAGTGACGTTGTTCTGGTTTTTCTTATTCCGTATAAATCACACATTTCCTTGAATACGGCAGATTCAAAATTTCTACCCTGATCAGAATGCAACTCCAATGGAACACCATAGCGGCACACCCAGTTGTTCACAAATACACTTATAACCGTTTTAGCTTCTTGATCAGGTATGGCATGTACCTCTGGCCATTTGCTGAAATAATCCATAACCACTAGAACGTAACGATTTCCGTCATCACTGACGGGGAAAGGGCCTGCTATATCCATTGCAATCCGCTCGAATGGCGGGCCTAAGTTATACTGCTAAAGTTGTCCACGACTTCTTCTTACTGGGCTCTTCGCTGCTATGAATTGTGAACAATTGGCTACGCAATCGGCTACTGCTTGCTGACAACCCACCCAATAAAATTGTTGTTTTAACTTTTCTAAGGCTTTTGTCACACCAAGATGTCCACCGCTGGGACCGTCATGGAACTCCTTCATTACTTCGTTTATTTTAGAGGTTGGTACTACAATTAGATTTGTCAATGTTTTACCGTCAGCACTTTCCCATATGCGGTATAAGCAGTCATTTAACTGTAGACTATTCCATAGGGCCCAATATGATTTCATTAGTGGACTTTCGGCGGATATTTCATTGCGGGCTGGCCTTCTACCTTCTTCTTTTGCCGATATTATTTTTGCCAGTATGGGGTCATTTCTTTGCACTACAGGCCAATCTTAACTGAACTCTATATGCATTAGTCGAACATCGATGATACATTCCTTTTCCTATGTTTTTGTACAATGCTTACATTCCACGTTGCAGGGCCGTCTTGACAGCGCGTCCGCATTGCCGTGTTTCAAACCCTTCCGGTGCTCGATGCTAAAATCATAGCTCTGAAGCCGCTCTATCCAACGAGCCAGTTGTCCTTCAGGTTGTTTAAATTGCAGCAACCAGCTGAGGGCAGAATGATCGGTTCTCAGTCGGAAGTGTTGGCCATACAGATATTTGTGGTAATGCTTCACACACTCTAATACTGCCAAAAGTTCTCGTCGCGTTACGCAATAGTTTATTTCAGGCTTCGAAAGCGTTCGGCTGAAGTATCCAATGACCCTTTCAGTGCCACCGACTACTTGTGAAAGTACACCGCCTATTCCGTATCCGCTCGCATCGCTATCTACCACAAATGTTTCTCCAGGTATAGGATATGACAAAATTGGTGCCATACATAATAGATCCTTGAGCTTTTGGAATGCTAGTTCTTGTGCTTCACACCATTGGAATAATTGTGACTTCTTGGTCATCGGCGGCTCATTTTCAAACCGATTTTATCGGCTAAAGGCCGATGTATGTTCAAAAAGTATGACAGTGTGGATTTGAAATGAATATGTGTGACAGATTTTTTTTGACAAGTCTGTCCTACTTGCTTTTGTTTTTTTTTTTTTAATTCATAAATTAGCTTTTGTTATGCGATCAGAGTTGCATTTTTTGGAGCAGCTAATAAGAAAACAACAATGTATGCTATATTTGGGTGATAGTGTAGCACCGACAATACATTATCTTGCGATTTTTTTGAGTGGGATAGAATTATGTCAGATTTTTCACTGACAGAACAGGATGATTATGTAGGATAGATCACAAAGTTTTATATCAAAAAGTTCTTTTGATTTATTGGAACGTTATTTTGATTTTCGTAAATAAAGTCTTTATTTTTAAATTCAAAATTTGTTTTATTAAACTGTTATAAATTTGAAATTTGGTTATGAATTAGTCATTATATCCCAATAAGCACTCAAAAAATTACATTCCAGTACTTGAAATTTAAATTGAATCAAACTTGTAATGCAGTTTTATTCTCCAACCGGGGAGCTTGTCCAAGGTCTTACTAAAGGCCTGCTTCTTTTGAATTAAAACTCAAAGATGTTACGTTGATATAGTAATAAGAAACACGGCTTTATTGAACGAAATTTAACTTCAATATAGATTATATTTTAGTAAACTTAAGGTAACCGCTTATAAAACCTTCGCTCTCGAGTAGTATAGGGTTGACTGCAGGCAGATGATACGGCACGGCTCTGCTCGGCTAAGGAAACCAATAAATGTGTGCTGGGAACAATACTAATGGTGCACAGTGGGGTCAAACGCAAATTTTTTGGTAATAAATCTGAATCTCCTAAACTACTGGTCGGATTAAATTGAAATGTATGGAAGAGTTGTAGAGGAGGACCTAAGCTTTCAGAAAAATCATCTTGTAGTCACCCTGTGATAACACGAGATAAGCTACAGGGTGTCAAAGTTGACTACCTCGAGTATGTAAAAGTTGAAAAAAATCGTAACTTGTACAAATGAAGTCCGATTTTAAAGATTTTTATATTTCTGGAAAGTGCTTGGCAAGATAAAGAAAAAACAAGCTTACTCATCTAAGTTATCTCTTACAGTTAAAAAGATATTTACGCTTGAATTTTGAATTTTTGATTTTTTGGCTCGACTTTCTTTCGTTTTTCGAGAATAAGTCCGGAGATGTATGAGGTAAAAATTTTTTAAAAATATTCTGTAATTTGCTGCATATTTCAAAATAATATGCTAAAAGAATTTTTGGATTATCTCAATTCGTCTAGACGTGAAAAATATTCAAAGTCAGCACTCTGAAATTGGCATGAAAAATGGCTATTTTTTTACAAAAATATAGTACAATTCATTCACTTTTTTCTCAAAGTTCCGTTAATAAAAAATTTTTTTCTTATTAATTTCAAAAGATAAGGCTTCACAAATGATTAATAAAGAAATTTTGAATTGATTTAAGTTTGCACCCTACATCCAGCATTGGCCGAAAATTGTCAATTTTAAAAAATAGTTTCATTTTTATCGATTAATAAAAAAAATGTCACGCGAGCTTTTTTAAATTTGGTACCCACATTTTTTATAGAAATAGATTTAAAATGATTTAACACTAAACTGCTTCCCGCCCGGCCAAAAACGAATGCAGGAGTGGAGATTTTATGTTAAAAGTCAGTTTTTTTAACGACTATTTTTAAAAGCATATTAGAAGCATATTAGCATAATATTTTTAATATTATTTCTTATGTAATGTATAAAAATAGCTCCAATAACTTTAAATAAATTCATTAATAAATATTATTATCTCGTAACAAAAATAAGCAATGCAGTTGAGTGTTACGTATACACACATATGGAAATACGGAACAAAATAGTGAATTTTGCAACTTTTGACATGACTTGGTAGTTTTGAGGCCATTATATTACTATTATTAAATGACCTATATCAACATTTTATATATCGTTGAATTGGTAAATAAGTCTATTTTTATATTCTTTTAACATTTTTAAAGTATTTGCAAAATTAGTGGAGTTGTATTAAAAAAATAAAATTTTTTTGGATTTTCAGCTATTTAAAAAAAAAAAAATTTATTTTTGAAAAATTACCAAAAATAGGTTATTGGAGCTATATTATTGATTTTTTTAGGAATGAAATCTTGATTTGTGTTTTATACATTACATAAGAAATAATATTAAAAATATTATGCTAATATGCTTTTAATATGCTTTTAAAAATAGTCGTGACTTTTAACATAAAATCTCCACTCCTGCATTCGTTTTTGGCCGGGCGGGAAGCAGTTTAGTGTTAAATCATTCTAAATCTATTTCTATAAAAAATATGGGTACCAAATTTAAAAAAGCTCGCGTGACATTTTTTTTATTAATCGATAAAAATGAAACTATTTTTTAAAATTGACAATTTTCGGCCAATGCTGGATGTGGGGTGCAAACTTAAATCAATTCAAAATTTCTTTATTAATCATTTGTGAAGCCTTATCTTTTGAAATTAATAAGGAAATAAATTTTTTATTAACGGAACTTTAAGAAAAAAGTGAATGAATTGTACTATATTTTTGTAAAAAAATAGCCATTTTTCATGCCAATTTCAGAGTGCTGACTTTGAATATTTTTCACGTCTAGACGAATTGAGATAATCCAAAAATTCTTTCAGCATATTATTTTGAAATATGTAGCAAATTGCAGAATATTTTTAAAAAATTTTTACCTCATACATCTCCGGACTTATTCTCGAAAAACGAAAGAAAGTCGAGCCAAAAAATCAAAAATTCAAAATTCAAGCGTAAATATCTTTTTAACTGTAAGAGATAACTTAAATGAGTAAGCTTATTTTTTCTTTATCTTGCCAAGCACTCTCCAGAAATATAAAAATCTTTAAAATCGGACTTCATTTGTACAAGTTACGATTTTTTTTAACTTTTACATACTCGAGGTAGTCAACTTTGACACCCTGTAGCTTATCTCGTGTTATAACAGGGTGACTACAAGATGATTTTTCTGAAAGCTTAGGTCCTCCTCTACAACTCTTCCATACATTTCAATTTAATCCGACCAGTAGTTTAGGAGATTCAGATTTATTACCATAAAAT
Organism: Protocalliphora azurea; assembly: GCA_932274085.1. Lineage (NCBI taxonomy): Eukaryota > Metazoa > Arthropoda > Insecta > Diptera > Calliphoridae > Protocalliphora > Protocalliphora azurea. The sequence goes on from OW026520.1 coordinate 60,671,409, forward strand.
TTGCGTTTGACCCCACTGTGTGGTGGAAGAAAGAGATAAAAAATAAACAGTTGCAATCAACTTGTCGTGTGCACCCTATGGGGGGTTAAAATAAATGATTGGCAAAGCTAGTTGAAAATTTGACATTTGGGCAAAAGTACAATAGAAAATTGTAAATTTTACATTCAGCAAATTGCTGAAATGTTTTAATGATGGCGAAATGGAAGACATATTGTGGCTTTTGGGAGGTGTAATCATAGGTCCATAAGAGAAACTCGTTCTTTTTTATTTCATCCTTAGAACGGTGTGACAGGTGGGAAAAAAACGATCTTGTGGTGGAGCATTTTTATTAAGAAAAAAACTTACAAACTATACATTAAATGTGAAACAAAATTATAAAAAAACTAAGTAAAAAGGTGGTTAAAAAGAAATCAGAAACTATTGGTAATAATCAAGAAAAACTTAACATCTAATTAAAATTTTGTAAAAATAAAAAGTAAAAACCTAAAAACTACCGAGAATGTAAGAAACTATTGATATTTGAAAAATAAAAAAAAGCAAAAATGAAAACTAAAGAAATATTTTAAATAAAAAAAGTAAAACCTAAAACATAAGAAAAACTAACTATAATAAAATAGGTTAAATAAAAACTAAATCTAAAAGAAAGAAAAAAAAACCTATACTAAACAAATTTTAACTAAATTAAACGAAAAAAAAAACTAAGAAAACTAAAACGTAAAAATAATATTCAAAGAAAACAAAATATTCTCCACATCGGCCACATCCAGCGTGGGAAGATTACTACCAGTACTCCCCGGCAGAAGAAGGTATCGCCAGACTCGAACTGTTGACAGACGAAACTGGAAGAAAAAAAGCACATAAACGTATGTAAAAAAATATACATTTTATAAAAAAATAATAATAATAATAACAATGAGAAAAAAAAAACATTTATAAAAAAAGAATATATATAAAAAAGAAAATAGGAAATATAGTATAGAAATACCTGTCATTTAATTAAAAAGTCCCTTAGCAAAAAAAGGTTAAGGTAGGAACTGAAACGAGCTACTTTTAAGTCCTTTGTCATAGTTTTTGGTTGGGTAGATAGACAAGCCCATTGTGAAGCTATAATTCCTATAAAAAAGAAATATATATAAATAATAAGATGAAAAATAAAAAAAAAATATATATGTTTTTTTTTTTATTAAAAAAAATTAAGTAAAACAATATACACGTACCCCTAAAACAGAATGCGAATAAGGTGGCTGCTAACAATCCTCTGGAATCCTAACCAGATGTAGTTTTTAGAATTCACCCATATATCTTGTAATAATGCAATATAGTTGAAATCTTTTTGTTAAATAATTTAGATTTAAAAATTCTATTATTTCAGATTATTGCAACTTATTTGTACTTACCTTTTTGAGAGCTTTTCATAATCTTTTGTTAATTCTAATTCTCTTTGTTACCGCAAATTTTTTTCTCTCAATTTTGACATTTTCGGTCGACATGTAAATAAATTTCAGTTGTTTAATTCATCTCTTGTAAAAAAAATATTTTTTTATAACGTTTAATGAAAATGAAGTGAGATTATTTATTTAATATGTGGTGATTTAAATTTTTAAGGTAAGTGATTGGAACGAGTAGTGTAGAATGAGATAGGGTAGTGTTAGGTGTAACCAAACAGACCTAAGTTACCATGGTTGGGGCAATTTAATACCCTTGTGGGAGGGCTAATTATTCCCGGAATAACATCTGCCAGAAGGGAAGTCCTACAAGACAAGATCATAAATAACCATATGCAAGAGTGTCCCTACAAAATGTTATTTATTTAATTCTTCTCCTTTCTTCCAGCTGGTATTATTTTTTTTGTGTACCGGTTATTGGCTATCAGCTGAGCAAGAACTCTCCCCCATCCGGCGAATTTTAGCCAGTCTGGTACTCCAAACTACATTTTAAAAAGCCGGTCGGTACATAAAATGGCGCCCAGCGTGGGGCCCGAAGTGAGCGTTCCCAAAGAAGTAGATTATGGAAGTCTTTGTTAGGAAGTGTAAGTCCCGTTACGTATATACAAGAGTCCGTATCGCATTGCGACATTTACCTGATAAAGATGAACCGAAACTTTCATTAAATCCCTATATGATTAGACTTAAATCCAATAGGAGGATACTTAGGGCTTAATTGCTATCATTAGATTGTTAATGAAGTTTTTTTTTTTTTTTGAAATAGCCTGGAATGCAATAAAGTTTATCTTTACCCTATTTTACGTCGAGTAAATCTTATATTAGCAAGTCTTATAGGCAGAATATAATTGCGACTCGGACGTAAAATAGTGTAACTTTTACGCAGTTTAGAAATTTCGATGCTCATGAGTCTTAAGAAAATTTTTACCCTGAAAACTTGTATTTTTCTTCTAAACGCTAAGGATTTTTATTTATTTTTTTTTGGAATCTTAATAGTCTATGGGACTAGTACTGTATATAGTATATGAAGGTTGTGTCACCTGCAGTCACATAGTCTATTTAAGTTTTCCAGTTTTTATTTTCTTTATATTCCACATTAATTTCTGCAGTAACACTTTTGTGAAACATAATAGAATTCCAGAATATATGGAAGAGTATTTCTTTTCTATGTTTTTCGGATTCGTTTTTTTGAAAGTCAGGATTTTTCGTTCCTATTATTTTTTTTATACTCTACCTATCTCAATCTCACTATAAATTCCAATCACTACCTACATACGTATATACTATCATTTTTCTAAAATTACAAGTTTTTTAAGAAAAAGTTTGCGTTAACACAAGTGCGTATTATATTTTAAATTTACGTGGTTTGAAATCTTTGTGTGTTTGGTTTACAACCTTTTGGTCAACTTGATAGTTCGTTAGCAATTAAACTCAAAACCTGCTACAACAAACGCAGTTACCACAGCCTCAGCAGCATAATCAATCAACGTATTCCTATGATCAACATGTACCACAAAATCCACAAGGGCAGTATCACTATCCGCCACAGCGAGTAAATCAACCATTTACGGGTTATGATCCACCACCACATCCAAGTTACGTGCCAACAACCAATTACGCCTGGCCGATGTTCAATAATATGGCATTTGAAAACCAACATAAATTCAACTTATCGAGATGGGAGATTAAATTTTATGGTACCAGCAAAACGATGAATGCCCAGGAATTTATTTTCCGTGTTAACGAGTTACAAAAAGATTACGGCTGTTCGGATGATATCCTCCATAGTTTCCATCATTTATTAGAAGGACCAGCACTCTACTGGTATTGGAACCACCGCAAGCTCAAACAAGTAAGTTCTTGGCAAGAATTTGAAAAAGCCATTCTTACTCAGTACCAACGTTTTGAGAATGAATATCAAATTCAAATGCAAATTTTGAATCGCCGACAATTACCCCAGAAATCGTTCGAGGGTTTTTATATTATAATTATAAAATTACCGAATCAGCAAAAGAGTCCTTACGACGAAAAATCTTTGGTGGACATTATGCGGGGAAATTTAAAACCGTCTAAGTTTTGCAGGGAAGTTAAAAGAACGGAAAATCTGTTGGCAGGTCAAAGAGGTGTATACCAGCAACGACCGAATTTCGCTCGAGTGAACGAGTTGGAATATTTGCAAGATTCCGAACTGCAACCCGACGCCGAGTTGGAATTGAACGCAATTCGGGACACGAGTAAGTACACCTGCTGGAATTGCAAAGTGGTTGGTCACAGCTTTGTAGATTGTCCTTCTACAACGCGTAGGAAATTTTGTCAGCGGAGGTGCAATTGAAGTCAAAGGTAGTGAATATTAGAATTTTAAAAAATGAAAGAGTAGAGGCAAGAGCACAAATGGAATCAAAAGTTAGGGAAATTCAACCGCTATACGTTCGGAATAAAGAATATAATGAAGCTAGGGTTAGGATTTTCGGCCAGGTATCTAACCACATATGAAAGGATCGGGAACGTTATAAAATTCGTAAACGTTTACGAAATGAAATTGCGTCCGCGTTGTTGTATGAAATGAACGATTCGCGCTTTTATACAAGAATATACGTTAACGGGTGTGAGATAGAAGGTCTTATAGATAGTGGAGCGACGGTAACGTGTTTAGGACGAGGTTGCTTAACGTTCATCGAGAAAGCTGGTCTACACGATTTCCAGACCGTAAATAGAACCGCAGATGATACAGGTCACCCTATTGTCGGTCGTGTGCGGGCAGAAGTTACTTTTCGCAACTTGTGCAAGGTCATTACGTTCTATTTAGTGCCTACTTTGAATCGTGAGCTTTTCTTGGGTGTCGACTTTATGAAGTCTTTCAATTTATTCGCCAATATAGAAAGTTTAACCACTAATGGTGTAGATCTCTGCGAAGAGATCAATAATAATCTAGAGGTAGTAACCCATAATTTGAGTGCTGAACAGCAGCAGAAATTAGATTTGATAATATCGATGTTCCCTTACAACAGTAAGAAAAGCTTGGGAAAATCAAATTTAGAAATGCACACGATAGATAACCTTGATTCAACTCCAGTGAAAGATCGTCACTATCCAGTCTCCCCGGCTGTGCAAAGGTTGATGTTTGCAGAGCTGGATAGGATGCTTGATCTCGGAGTCATTGAACTTAGCGAAAGTCCTTGGAGTCATCCAGTTACTCTGGTCCGTAGGGGCGAGGAAAACCGGCTGTGACTGGACGCGCGTAAGCTCAATGCTCTGACGGTCAAGGATGCCTATCCATTGCCCCACATGGGATATACGATACACATTTCAAGTGTCGATCTAAAAGACGCATTCTGGCAGATACCACTAGATTCATCAAGTAGAGAGAAAACTGCTTTCACGGTACCAGGCAGACCACTCTATCAATTCACTGTCATGCCATTTGGGTTGTGTAATGCAGCCCAAAGGTTATGTCGGTTAATGAATAAAGTGATCCCAGCGGCACTTCGGGATAGAGTTTTTGTCTGTTGGATGATCTTTTGATAGTATCTCCAGATTTCGAGATACACTTGGAATTGTTCAAACGGGTAGCTATTCGTTTAATAGAAGCTTGTCTAACCATCAACGTTGCTAAATCTAAATTCCGTTTCAAAGAGTTACGATATCTAGGTTATATAGAAGGAGGCGGTAAATTGAAACCTGACCCAGCCAAGGTAGAAACTATAACTTGTTTTACTTATCCTAAGTCAGCAAGTTAAGTGAGAAGTTTCATGGGAGCAACAGGCTGGCATAGAAAATTTATATCGGACTATGCCACCATCGCAGCTCCAATCTTTGGAACGCTGAAGAAAGGTAAGCAATTCCAGTTTACAGAGAAAGCCAAGGTGGCTTTTGATCGGCTCAAGAAAGCTTTGATTTCGAGTCCACTACTTAATCATCCTGACTTCTCTAAACATTTTTACGTTCAGTGTGATGCGGTGGACGTAGGCATTGGGACAGTTCTTTTTCAGAAAGACGATTCTGAAGGAGAGCATCCCATTGCGTACTTCTCTCATAAACCGACACCAGCGCAGAAGAATTATTCTGTGACTGAACGAGAATGTTTGGCAGTGGTCCTGGCGATTAAGAAGTTTAGGCCCTATATAGAACTGATGCCTTTTACGGTCATAACTGATCATAGCAGCTTGAAATGGCTTATGTCTCACAAGAACTTGACGGGACGTTTGGCGAGATGGAGTTTGTACTTACAATCGTATGACTTTTCAGTCGAACATAGGCAGGAGAAACAAAAGAAACAAAAACCCTATCGCGATACGACATGGACAAAATTTCGTCAAATGTGGGTAACCTGATAAACCTAGATTCTAACGCGTTCCAATCTGGAGATTATTTACAGCTAATCGCCACTATTAAGGACCACCGCGAAAACTTGCCCGATTTAAAAGTAATTGACGGTTTTGTATATAAGAGAACTCGGTATTACGATGGCAACGTGCAGAATGAGGATTTTTCTTGGTCGAATCAGAATATACAAATTACAAACGTGCAAGGAATCGAAACCTGCCAACGTAACGCTGAGACTGCCAATGGGATCTGAAGTACAAAGCGAAAGACCGTTTCAACGAATTTTTGTCGATTTTTTGGGTCCATATCCGCGTTCCAAAAACGAAAATAGTTTTATTTTCATCGTTTTGGACCATCTGACGAAATTTGTATTGTTAAAGGCGTTGAATAAGGCTAGCCCGAAGAATATTATAAAATTCTTGATCTCGGAAATTTTCTATAAGTTCGGTAGTCCAGAAACTATTGTATCCGACAAAAGTATATAAGTAAAGAATTTTTGGAGATGATTGAGAATTTCGGGATTAAGCATATTCGTCGGAGCGCGTAAATTAATCTATCTTGGTGACTGTACGATTTGCAAGACGATCATTCGGAGTGGGATAAATATTTGCCCGAGATAGAGTTTCCTTAAAATATTCCGAGCAATCTTCTATAGGCGTTCCACCATATTTTGCATTATTCGGCACAAACATGGTAGGACATGCTAGCGTATATATATTGGCAAGGAAACTCGCAATTCTGAATGAATCAGATCTAAACATTATTCTGAAATCTGTTAAAATGGAACTTTTGCATCAGAAAATACGAGAAAGTTTGCATAAAGCCTATATAAAGAACGAAAAATATTATAACACGCGATGCCGACAGGTTAAGTTTATACCTGGACAAGAAGTTTATCGGCAAAACTTTCAACATAGCGATTTCAAACGCGACTTTAATACAAAATTCGAGCGCAAGTTTCTAAAATGCCGAATAGTGAAACCGGTTGGAAACAGCCTATACGAGGTCGAAGATCTACAAGGGAAAGCGTTAGGGATTTTTCACGTCAAAGATTTAAAGCCATAGGCTAAAATCTTTGGTGGTTCTAGTCCTATCATTTCCTACAGTTCAACATGTATCGTTTTATTTTTTTAACTATAAGGGTTAGTAACTTAACATCCTTAATTGGGTTTTTTATAACTAATCTTTCTTGATTTCTATTCTAGCTGTGAATTATGATTGGTGGTCATGATGAACAACGAGCGACACTGGAACTTGTGCAAACTTCTATGTCATGTTGTCAGTCAAAGGAAAACAAGTACTGTTAGCAATAATCACTTATTGACCTCATCTTTACGCTAACGTTTCTAAACTGGTTACATGTGTAACCGGTCATTGGCCAAATAGTGCAACCTCGTAAGCCCTAGGGGAACTATGCCATTAAGAAGCTAGAGGTTGTTAATCACCAAAGCCAATAACTTTTTTCTCTGAGCGAGTTGAGATAAAAGTAAAGAAACAAGATGGTTTATTGCTGCAGTTTGTTTCTCTCTGACGACAATATGAGTAGATTAACAAACATAATTCAATTAAGCTCAATTTAAGCTCTGTTAAAGTGAATCAAAGGTAATCAAATATTTATAGAGTTAAGAAAAAAAAGATTGTACCTTGAGATAAATTAACCAAGCTCAGCTTGAGTAGAAGTTTTGAAGGATTTTTGTTATACAAATAGTATAAGTATAATTAGGTTAATAACTTATATGATAGTCCCTCACCGATTTTGTTCCATTTATTGTTCATCTTCCTTTGATTTTGATTGTTGTTCGGCTTGCTGGTTAGTAATGGGTGATTCTTGTAACAAAATAAACCATTATTACTTATTTGCCTTACTATTTTGATTACATAGATCGATTGTATGTTTTTTTCCCTTCATTTATACACTTTTGAAATAAATACCTGACAATCAGCTTGGATTTTTGTCTGGTGTAGTCTTCCAATTACCGCTTTTGAGATCCATCATAATAAAGTTAAATTTTGTTTTAAGTAGAATATCTTAATATCCCTGGTGGTCTTAGTCCTCGTAATTCTAATTAAACTAATCATGAATTAAATTAGTCTCATGAATTTTGATTATAATTTCATAGATTTTTTTTGCTTACTTTTTTTTATTGCTTTCTTTTTGCAGGCCTTTGTCAAAATTCAAAAAACATTAAAAAAAATTATTTCTTTTATTTTGAATTTATATTTTCTTTTAGGGAAACACAAAGGGTATCTCTCGCCATAGATTTTAGGTTTTCTCCTATTGATCTGTGGTGAATTTAGTCTTTGTCTTTCCCATGTTCAAAAATGAGCGTAAAAGCTATACGCGCTATTGGCGTGGAATATTATTATGCGCCAATATATTTTACGTTCATATTGGAGAAATAAATTAATATGAGTAAAGTTATTTCAAGAAAAATCAATGTGAAAGAAAAAGGAAATCTGTTTAGACTTTTTCTTAAATAATTTAACCATTTTTTATTTTTTTTTTAGAAATTAATAATAGAGAAAAAAATATATATAAAAAAATTATAAAATAAAAATTAAAAAAAAAATATAAATAAAAATAAAAAAAGTGATGAATAATTTTTTTCAAAATTTGATGTAAGATCTAATTTTCGAAAATATTGGATTTCTTTTAGAATAGCTGTCGAAAATGATGTAGAGGCATAGTTTGAGTTAATATATTCATTCATTTTTATTTTTTATTTAACATCATTTTACTTGAATAGTTTAAATTTGTTTGGAAAAAGTAATTGTGAATTTTATACTTAAATATTTGAAATATATATATATATATATATATATATATATATATATATATATATATATATATATATATATATATAAAAATCACCAACATTTTCGAGTTTTTGTTTATTTAATAAAATACATATGAATATTATTCAAGGTTATAATAACTAAATGGACAATTTTTGGATTATCTTCTTTTGGAGGAATATTTGGTTTAATTTTGGTTAATGAAATATTTTTTGTTTCTAATTTAGTTTTTCTTTGTGAAAGTTTTGAGTTTTTGAGTTAGGGCATTTTGAACTTACCTGTAAAAGAATTGGCCCGATGTCTTTTTCAATTAAGGATTTCATCCTTATCTTTTTTTTCCTCGATGTAGTTGGGAACCTGAAAAGAATAGCAAAAAAGAGAAAGGAAAATTAGTTATAAATTGAGATATTTTTATTTTTGGAAAATAGATATTAAATTATACAATTTTTATTTTTTACTGCTAAAATTCAAATATTTGTTTTTATTTAACGTTGTATCAAATCCTACAAAACTTCGTTCACAACTTTCACTTGTTTTTTTCACTGTAACTCCGTTTCGATATCACTATTATCACATTAAAATATTTAATTTTCAATAGAGGCATAGTATCACTTTTTAAAAATTTTAAATTATATCTCACGCTTTTGACATACACTGTAATAATTTAGAATACCTTTTTAACACTAAAAGGAAAGTAAGAATAAAATTTCACTTTTCACAATAAAAGAAAGTTTTTTTTTGCACCATACTTGATTTTCCATAAATTTAAAATTTGTTGCTTCACTAAATTTATCAAATTTATTTATCACTATATTTTATTTGTGACTCATGATTATTGTATAAATCATACAATGCTACGTTACGTTACGTACGCTATTCACTAAAATTTTAACACTGAAAATTATTAGCACTTTTTTGCACACACTGTAATTTTTTTTAAAGAAATATTTTAAATAAAAAAAGAAAAACCAAAAACATAAGAAAAACTAACTATAATAAAATAGGTTAAATAAAAACTAAATCTAAAAGAAAGAAAAAAACCTATACTAAACAAATTTTAACTAAATTAAACTAAAAGTTAGAAACGAAAAAAACACTAAGAAAACTAAAACGTAAAAATAATATTCAAAGAAAACAAAATATTCTCCACATCGGCCACATCCAGCGTGGGAAGATTACCACCAGTACTCCCCGGCAGAAGAAGGTATCGCCAGACTCGGACTGTTGACGGACGAAACTGGAAGAAAAAAAATATACATTTTATAAAAAAAAAAATATAATAATAACAATGAGAAAAAAAAACATTTATAAAAAAAGATTATATATAAAAAAGTAAATAGAAAATATAGTATAGAAATACCTGTCATTTAATTAAAAAGTCACTTAGCAAAAAAAGGTTAAGGTAGGAACTAAAACGAGCTCCTTTTAGGTCCTTAGTCACAGTTTTTGGTTGGGTAGGTAGACAAGCCCATTGTGAAGCGATTGCTATAATTCCTATAATATATATATATATATATATATATATATATATATATATATATATATATATATATGTGTTAAAGATTCTTCAAATTTTTCCTTTGTTATTGAAAATCGACCACCTCAGACCACCTGAGAAACATTCAAGATGAATAGATGTTGCCTGCAAGTAATCTTTTGAGAATTCATCTAGGGCATAATGTCGTATTCGATTACTAATTAGTATACCAGTACCACCTTTTCCATCCGGATGACTAATAGAATGGAATGAATAACCTCAAATATAAACATTTTATCTATTTGTGAGATGAGTATCGGAGACTAACATCACATCAATATTTTGCTTTTTCATGAAGTATGAAATTTCCTTTTTATGTTGGTTTTAACCATTTGCATTCCAGAAACATCGCGTATTACTACTTTATTTTAACTAAATCTCGACGAATAATTAAAAATCGCAGAGCGAATAAAAAATACGTAAGTGACAAAAACTTTTTTTGTGATACAAGAAGAATTCGGAGGTTCTTGTAATCGGTTAGTAGTATATTAAATATGATACTACATGTGTCGGGAACGGGTATCGGTATGGTTCGGATTCCAGTTTAAGCGGCCGACTTAAATATGCAGCACGAACAATATCGGTTATTGCCGAACAACTTTTTACCTTATAAGGAAATTTTTTTATTCTTATTGTTATAATTATTATTATTATTATTATTATTATTATTATTATTATGATTATTATTATTGCACAAACTTACGGATCTTGTTATGGGGTTTCTTATAGATGATGGCAGAGACGGAGGGGTGTAATTAATAAAAGGTCAATCTATAAGAAAATAGTTAATTATAATTACTCAGATAGGAGTAATTATAATTGTAGGGATGAGGAAAAAAAAGAAGAAAAAGATTAGCGTTATAATCCATAGGGTAGCTGGCTATTGCTGCATAAAAACAAACTCACCTGTCTTTGGGTTACTTTACGAAATTAGATTTTAGGTATTCAGTTGATTTAAATTCAAGTAGATATAGGTTTATTGTACTTAGTTGATTTCAGGAGGGAAGTACAGATAAATCATAGGAGATAAGTTAACAATTTTCAGGTTTCGGTAAATATAAATTGTAGGTTAAGGTAGGTATCAGCTTAGGTTAAGTTAAGTATAAGTACAAATTCAGCGGTAAGTAATTACGATGATGTGATCGTTGCAATGGATAGTTAACAAGTGATTTCTTTTTTCGTGACAGCAATAAACAGTAGCATTCAGATTTCCAATAAATTTCGGTTTTTTCCAATAACATTTTCCTAACAGTGTACAAAAAGTGCTGCCAATCGATACAATGTACACTTAAAATAATTGTCTTATATTAATTAATATAAACATTATAAGGATTATAATTTAAGTGTCCAACTAGTTTGGACATGGCGCCGGCCTTGGCATTAGGCACGAGATGCTGGGGTATCTTGGGCGCATAGTACGTGGGCTAAGGAGCGGATTGCCTCCACAATGATTTTCGTATCAGAGGTTGCCGTTAGTGTGGGTTGCTGTTTTGTTGGTTTCTAGTTTGTTAGTTTCTGGTTTGTTGGTTGTGGTTGAGTTTGGCGATGATTTTGCTGATGACGGTGACGTAGACCATTAGCGTGATGAGAGCATCGGCGGCGTGGATGCAGCAATGTGTGATGATATCTGTCACATACCCTGCAGTTATCCGTTGGCGAACATGCCCATAGGTCGTGGCTTCTTGCCAAACAATTGCTGCAATACCGATGCCTCTCAACTACTCCTCCCTCTTCTTCGTACTCATTTTTAAAAACTTTCGGCAAAACCTCAACGCATGAAACGTGTTCGCATAGAGCACACTTATAGTTGTCCTGGTTACGCCGTCTAACGCTATTGGTGGCTTGGTTGCCATGGCCTTGAGCCGCTCGGGTAGTTTCGAGCCTTCTATTGTTCCTGGAGGTGATAAAAAGAAAAGATTTGATACAGGTAAAATTGTGGTTGAGGAAAATATTTGTAAAGTTGAGTGTAGTGCTAGAAGAGATAATTGTGCAGTATAGAAATGATAAATGTGAATATGAGTAAATAGGTTATGTACTAAGTGTAAAATAAGATAAACCTGAGATACAGCATAAGTTAGGATTCACAAGGCATTTCCTTCTCATTTACTAAAGGAAGTAGGCATAATTTAACAATGGATCGAGTTATTATGCCGGTGGAGATATGTACATTAGCTGTTCGTATATTTTTATCTGATCATGGGAAAGTCTCTTCAATTCTACCTAAACGCCATTCGTGGGGTGGTAGTAAATCATCTATTACAACCACTAGATCATCAACCTGAATGTTTGGAGCAGAGTTCCTCCATTTATAGCGCTTGTGTAAAGATTTGAGATACTTTTCCTTCCATCGTATAGAGAATAGATGGTGTCTTTAACTTCTCCCATTTATTTATGAGGGACAAATCCTGGAAACTGATTTCTGGGAATGCCATTAAGGGAGCGCCTCTTAAAAAATGACCAGGAGTCAAAGCTGTCAGATCTGTGGATCTGACAGCCCGATAGCGCTGATATTGGGCGAGAATTAAGTACGCCTTCGATTCTAGCCAAGACAGTAGCGAATTCTTCGAAAGTGAATTTTTGTGGACCGGCAATTCGCTTAAAATGGAATTTAAAACTTTTGACTGCCGTTTCGTTGGGAGGCGAGGCCTAAATGCGGCATGAAATGCTGCAGAGGATAAATCTTAACATGGTTCTAAATGTACAGCCTTTGTACTGAAACAAACAAACACGCTGTCGTAACCTTTGGCATAGGGGGATTTTCGTAAGGAAGATGCTTTCAGTTCGAATGGGGCAGCAAAATCAATGCCCTTAATTAAAAGGGATTAGACAAGTTACATCTTTCTGGAGGCAAGGGAGCAATTATTTGGGAACATGGCTGCTGTTTTTATATTATGTAAGTTTTGCACACGGGGCTTGAGTCTGAATATGAAATATTCAGTTTGTACTACTCTGCACATTTGGCTACATTCAGCATGATAGAGAAATTTTTGCAAATGAGTAAGATACAATTGAGTAAAACTTGAATTTCCAGGTAATATAATGGGATATCTATCTCCATAGGGAAATGACGATTGAGATAATCTGCCATTTACTCTTAGAATCGAGTCTTTATCAAGAAATGGGTTTAAAGGTTTTAGAGGACTTACGTTTGTTTAGTTTTTGAGTTTGTGATATAGTGATAGTCTTCTGGGTAAAATCTTTTCTGTGATAAAATGATTAGTCGGGATTTCACAAAGTTCATTTCTTGTTGAGTTAAATTACATTGAGTATTAATGTGAATTTTTTGCCTCAGACTTCTTAAAGAATTATGGAAGAAACCGAAAATATAGCAAATAACGCGGAGAGCCTTGGTATATGAGGAAAAGTTGTTTAAAATCTCCTCTGATTCTACATTAATATGTAAGGATTGAGTTTTAGTTGGTTTCGAAACAGAGTGTAGGAGATTTTGTTTAGGCCATGATGATGGGGGATTAGTTAGCCACGTAGGTCCATGCCAGCAAAGTGAATTATGGGCAAGATCTTGAGGACCACAGCCACGTTTTCCGTTATCTGCCGGGTTGTCATGCGATGGAATAATTCACCACACTGTATTTGGTGCTAGAAGATGAATTTGGGCAATTCTGTTGGCAACATATGTTTTCCAAGTTGATGGTGGTTTCGAAATCCATCCAAGTACTATGGATGAGTCGGTCCATAGATATGTGTAATTAGAATAGAATTTCAAGGTTGAGTTAACGTAGTTTAAAAGTTTTGCTGAGAGAAGTACGCCATTGAGTTCCAATCTTGGAAGATAGACTGTTTGAATTTGAGCAAGTTTGCTATCAATAAATTTGAAAAAGTTGTATTCGTATGAGTTTGACACCTTATAAATATTGTTGCGCAGTATGCAGATTTCGAGTCATCTGAGAACACATGAATTTGAATCCTGTCTGAAGGGGTGCATTGTAGCCAACGGGGTATAGAGATGGTTTCTACTTTTGATAAGTCTTGAGCAAAATTGTTCCATTTATACAGAGAATTTTGAGAAACTTCATCATCCCATTGTAATCCTTCTAGCCATAATTGTTGCATCAAAATTTTTGCTCTGATGATTATAGGAGCCAGCCATCCAGCGGGATCAAACAATTTCGCAACTGCCGAGAGAATTTGGCGTTTTGTAATCTTTGTAACTTGATCTATTTCAGAGAAATTATATGTGAATGAATCATTGAGTACATTCCATTTGATACCAAGTGTTTTAGTAGAACTTGTTTCAGCGGAGAAACTCCAAATCATATAGATCTTCTTTTGGCAAATGAGCGAGAAGTTTGGGATTATTTGCAGTCATTTTCTTTAATGGAAACCCTGCCGAACTTAATGCTTTTTTAAGCTGAATTTGAGAATCAAGCGTTCCTTCGATGGTATGGCCACCAGACAGAATATCATCAACATACGTTTCCGTACGGAGGATTGATGACGCCTTCGGATATTCTGATTTAATATCTTCAGCAAGTTGTAAAAGGGTACGTATGGCGAGAAATGGGACACATTTTATACCAAAGGAGACTGTTTTTAATTGAAAATCTTTTACTGGGCTGTTTGCTTTCATTTGAGACAAAATCTTTTGATATGGTGATACAATTTATCGCCATTATATACAAAACGATATTTCCGCTAGTTTAGAAGGGTTGTTATTAAGTCACTTTGGAGAGTAGGACCAGTATGAAGAACATCGTTTAATGAGACTTGTGATTTTGTTTTTCTTGAAGCGTTAAATACTACCCTCACTTTGATAGTTTTGTGTTCTGGGCGCACAACTGCGTGATGGGGTAAATAATATGAGTAATATTTGCCCTGAGACACTATTTCTTGAGAGTTAGATTGTTCCATATGATCTAGGGACAAATATTCTTCTTGAACTGAATTATAATGAGAGTGTAATTGTGGATCTTTTGCTAATGTTTTTTCCATTCTGGAATATTGCGCAAGAGCAACAAATCGTGAAGATCCAAGAAATATTTTTTTGGGAAATTCAGTTTTAAATGGTAATTTAACTATATATCTGCCATTATCATTGCGTGTAGTTATTTGGGTATAGAATTTCTCACAGAATTTGTCTTCTGCTGAGCTTGGGGGAATTGATGGGATTTCTTCTTCTTCCCAAAACTTTTTTTAAGAGAATATTGAGTTCTGAGTTTTCGTTATTGTTTATTGCTATTGTAAAGGACTGAATTGTGTCAGTTTTCATGGAACCTTTAAGCACCCATCCAAAGATAGTACTATATGCCGATGCTTTGCCACAAATATTTCTTTTAATTCCGTCAAGGTTTATATAGTGCTCGTAATCGTTGTCTAAAATTAAATCAATTTGGGAAGATTTGTTAAAAGTTGGGTTCGCTAGATCTAGATCTTCTAGACTATTCGTGTTTGGGATTTTAAAAGTGTAAGCTGGGAGTCGCTTAGTTACTTTTGGCAAGATTATGGCTTTTATAGGTATTTTCATATTTGTTCGTTTAGCATATAATGTGAACTCACATTCCTTGCTTGCAGACTGTTTTTGACCACCAATGCCTAAAATTTCAAAGTGGGATTTTTTATAAGGGAGCTGAAGACGATTTCTAACTCTTTCAGCTAAGAAAGTCTGTTGAGAACCGGGATCAATCAAAGCCCTTATTGTGAATAGTTTGCCTCTACATTCTATCTGCATTAAGGCTGTTCGTAAAAGAATATTTTCATTGCTAGTAGAGCAATTGGCTTGAATATATTTAGATGTACTTGGCTGATCAGGCTGGAGGTTACTTTGCGTAATTTTTGGAGATGATTTTTGAGCATTAGTGGTTTTGTTTACGACACTATGATCGTTATTAGGCATACTACTTTGTAAAAGCGTGAGATGAGGTTTTTTGCAATATAATATATAAATATGTGCGTTTACTTTTGCAATTTGCCTTAATGTGGGAGTAACCTAGACAATTATTACAAAATTTGTTTTTAAATAAAAAATCCACTCTCTCTTGTACCGAAAAGCATCGAAACTTTGGGCAAGTTCTGATTGTATGATCTTCATTGCATAATTTGCAAAATGAAGCTAAATTTTCCTGTGAAATATATGTTTGTACGTTTTGAGATTTCGTAAGCGATAAGCAATCTTTCGAGTTTTTGATGCTTGCTAGACGTTCTACAGCTTCGTATCTATCTATAAGAAATTGTGACATTTGGGACCATTTTGGAAGTTCACGGGGAGATGCGAGAGACTGTTCCCATAGAGATAAGGTTAAATCTGGTAATTTGGTGGAGATTAATCGTATGAGAATAGGATCCCAACTTTCTATCTCAACACCAAGGGTTTTGAGAGTTGCAAGAGAATCATTTACAGAAAATTGAATTCTCCTAATAGATTCACTATCTTCACCAGTAGCAGCGAGAATATCAAAAAGAATTTTGATCTGATTATCTACTTGCACACGTTTATTTTCGTAGCGGGATTTCGGTGCATTCCATGCAATGTCAAAATTATTATGAAAGAGGGTATATCGTTTCACTATATCTCCCGCTTCACCTCTGGCTTTATTGCGAAGTGGTAAAACTTTGTGACGGGAGAGAGTTTTGAGTGATTGATGTACACAGCCGTGAACATGTCACGAAACGAGGGCTATTGTTCGTAACTACTTTTAAATATTTCTGTATCATAGGGGGGTAGTTTTATGCAATCGCCTGAATTATCTGGCATTATGTTTTGCACTAGAGCTTGAGATGACATAGAATACCGGGATGTTGACTAAAATCCTGCGATATTAGAGGTTTCTAAACGAGATACTTTTATCAAATCCATGATTTGAGACGAGCAGTGATAATATGTGCTTACACATGCTTCAACCTCACTTTTCTCTTGGACTTTAAATTCCGAGTCAACAAAGACATCTTGGGATAACATAACATTTTGGTAGGAAATGTCTAATTTCGACCATCTCATTTCTAAGTCCCTCAACTTGACTTCAAGAACTGATTCAGTTTGATCTTCTACATCCGTTTTATTAAACATATCGCAAAACTGGAGTAAATGTTCACAATCGAATATAAAACGATCTTTGAGAGGAGGGGTAGACAAGCTATTGGAAGTTGTAGACGTATTGGATTTGGAATTCATATTGGCTGATGAAATAATACGAGATTGAATGAACTGTTTAAGAATGAAGTTAATATGGGGAATTTTCTGATTTATAGTTATTCTGTTTGTTTCAATATGGGATATAACGTTAGATATCTGTAAAAACAGCTCCAAATAGAATATATAAATTGGCAATTAAGATAATTTGTCAATTGCCAAATCAAGAAAAATACGATTTATTACAAATTTGCGATTAAGATTTTAAATCTTTGTTATTATCCAAAATTTGCGGTATAGTTGTAATCAATTATTTTCCAATGAGTTTAAATTTTGATGAAAAATTTTTATATTTTGTAAAACCTTTTAAATTTTTGATGGCAATTTTCAATTACTATTGAAAAATTCTAATTTTACGTCAACTCTTAATTTCGAGACAAAAAAGGAATAGAAATTAAATTGTGTTAAACATTTTTTAAAAGTTTTGCATGATTTTGGGCAAAAAAAGTTAATTTTGATGAAAACAATTTTTAACTTTCGTTTGGAAACAATTAAATCCTGTAGGAAGTTTCCAATTTTAATGAAAATTTTCCATCTTGGGCACAAACAATTTAGTTTCGATTAGAGCTTCGATTAAATGTTAAATATTGGGAAAATTTTTGTTGAAAATTTAATTAATGGCAAGAGAAAAAAAAATAAATTTTGCATAATTTTGATGAAAAATATATTTGGGAAAAATTTAAATTTTTGTTGAGAGAAAAAATGTTATTTTGAAGAATTTTAAATTTTGTTAAAAAAATTTTTAATTAGTAAAATTTTAATTTTTGGTAAAATTTTTAATTTTTGGTAAAAATTTTAATTTTTGTTAAAAAAATTTTTTTTCTTTGTCAAATTGTATTATTTTTAGTGAGTATCAGAAATAAAACATAAAACTGCTTTTACCAAATTTTATTTTCAAAAAACATAAATTGACACAATGGTAACACTTAACACCTGAATACTATATATATAATATCATATATGGTAAATTTGTATTTTACAATGTGTATGTATTTTTTATTTGAAGATGTATTAAATGCAAATAATTTCCACTAATTCTTTAGTATTTGACCACAATATATTGTAATTTATTCAATACATTTGTGAAACATCGCAATTTGAAATTTTTCTATATGTTAATAAATTGAACGTATAGATTTTTACAGTTCTGTTGTGTGTTTCTTTTTTTCTTTGTTTCTTTCTTTGTTTATTTGTGAAACTTGTTTTTCAGTTACTATTATTTGTTTTTCTAAATTATTTTGTTAACCAATCACTTAAATTACTTTACAAAAAAATTCTTTTTTTTTTTTTGTATGTGCTTAATGTTCTCTTTACTTTTTTTATTTATTTATATTTACAGTGGACTATATGCTTTCTTTAAATTAGGAGTCAATTTTCTTTATTTTATTTATTTAATACTTTTATTTTTTTTTCAGTTTATTTTCTTTTTTAATTGTCTATTTTATTTGTAAAGAGCGCACTTGTAAAACAATTTAAGAGAACTGGTTTTATAAATAATCTAAGAAGTCTCACTTATTTGATTAGGTGGAGAGAGAGAGAGAGAGAGAGCAATTTATTTTTGGTGGTTAAAATTCCTGATGTTGTTGATTTGTTTGATTTGTTGATATGTAATTTTTTCCTTTTATTTATTTATTTTTTCTTGAGTGTGTAGAGGGAGGCTTGTCATGCAAATGCAGTTCTTCATAGATAATATCGATTAATATTTATTTGCATTAATGTTGTCTAATGAAAACTTCGTTTTTGGCTTCACTGTATTCATATATATATATTCATATGTATATATGTGGATATTCCTTGGGACTTTTTTGTTATCAATAAAAATCTCTACACATTTTTAATCTTCATTACACGAAGTTTATTTTTTTTTAATTTTAAATAAATAATAAACTGGATTTTATTATTGAATAAACCGTACAGCAATTCTTCAAACTTTTTCTATTAAATTTTTCACTAATATTTACTTCACTACTTTTGCGTGTTTTATGTTGTTTTTTTTCGATTTTAATTTTTACCACGTTTGTTGTTGTTTTTGTATATTTTATTTTAATTCATTTGTTCTCTGTACTCACTGTATGAAAGTTTTGTTTGTACTGATTAGCTTTAGTCAACTGTTTGATGATTTACCTCATTTCTTATTGGTGGTGGTTTTTTATGCTCACTTCTTGTTACTTATTGAGACGGTGAGAGGACCATGCACAAACTTAGGGATCTTCTTGTAGGGTTTCTTATAGATGATGGAAGAGACGGGGTATAATTAATAAAAGGACAATCTATAAGAAAATACTTAATTATAATTACTCAGATAGGAGTAATTATAATTGTAGGATGAGGAAAAAAAAAGAACAAGATTAGGGTTATAATCCATAGGGTAGCTGGCTATTGCTGCATAAAAACAAACTCACCTGTCTTTGGGTTAATTTACGAAATGAGATTTTAGGTATTCAGTTGATTTAAATTCAAGTAGATGTAGGTTTATTGTACTTAGTTGATTTCAGGAGAGAAGTACAGGTAAATCGTAGGAGATAAGTTAACAATTTTCAGGTTTCGGTAAATATAAATTGTAGGTTAAGGTAAGTATAAGCTTAGGTTAAGTTAAGTATAAGTACAAATTCGGCGGTAAGTGATTACGATGATGTGATCGTTGCGATGGATAGTTAACAAGTGATTTCATTTTTCATGACAGCAATAATAGTAGCATTCAGATTTCCCATAAATTATGGTTTTTTTCCAATAACATTTTCCTGACAGTGTACTAAAAGTGCTGCCAATCGATACAATGTACACTTAAAATAATTGTCTTATATTAATTAATATAAAAATGATGAGAATTTAAGTGTCCAACTAGTTTGGACAATTATTATTATTATTATTATTATTATTATTATTATTATTATTATTATTATTACTATTATTTTTATTATTATTATTTGTGAAACAAATTTCAAAATATTGTAAAAGAGCTTAAAATACATTTTAAATCTAAATAAATTAGAATAAACGAAAGTCGAATGTTAAAATTTAAAAAAAAAAAGATAAATAAAAAATGTATATGTAAATCATCAAACTTGTAGATTTAACATGTATTTATTTATCTTTTCTTAAATATCTGATATTTAAGAAAAGAAAACACAAACCAATAACAATTAAATAATTGCAAAAAATCCTGCCTCAATAGTTCAAAACATTTTTCCCAATACCCCATCTGGGAGAGAAAAGGATTACATTTGCTTGAAAAGAAATCAAGAATCGGAAGAAAAGTTGTTGTTTTTGTCTTCTTATTTTTTGAAATGTTTAGTGTTTTGCTGTTATATACGATTTTAATGTATATACTTAATTTAGTTTTTTTGAAAAATAAATAATATTAAAAACTATATTATTGATTTATTTAAATATTTTTATCATTAATTCCATTATTTTGAATGTTTAAATTGTACCATTATACAAGGTTTGAGTAATTCGAAGCTTGAATTCAGTTATTTTTATTGAAATGAATTGAACTAATATTAAAGGCTTAAAATGGACTGTCTAATTAATGTTATATTCGACTTGTATTCAAGTTTATTTTTTACTGGAGTATGCTATTGAAACAAAGTGTTCCATAAGTATTTTTCAACACTTGAATTTGAATTTATTACTGGGATTCATGATACAACTAAATCAGGTAGAATTATTAGGGAAACTTATCATTTTCAAGTCTCGTAAAGTCAAGTAGTTGAAAACAAAAAATAAAAAATATAAATGAAAAAATAAAAAAATGTTTTGTTTACATTTAAAATGTTGAATTCTTGAAAAATACGTATATTTTTTATTTTAAACATGTATATTTGTTTTAAAAGAATAATTTATACACAATTTATTACACACATTAGTCTTAACATAAATTCAATTTACTACTTTTTTTCACAATTTTTTATAATTTGAATTTGAAAATATTTTTTTTTAATTTTTTATTTTTGAAGTTTGCTTTATTTTATTTTTATTTATTTTTATTTGTAACTGATTTTTCAGGGAAAATAAATTTGAGAACTTTTGACGTTATTTTTGAGTTTTGTGGTCATGTGGGTTGTTTGTCATGATAAATTTGAAGGACGACAAGTATGTTTAGTCATGAACTTTCATTAATATAAAAACGGGAAAACGTTCGCAAAAGTGTCTATTTTATGTAGCAATGCAGATAGCGCCAAACTCTTACTATCGTCAATTTTCTTTTAATTAAATTTTGGTAAACCTATGCGGAAATTTCTTGTTTTTCACAAACAAGTAGGAGAGAATATTATGTTCCAACTTATTGGGTGGTTTCATTAGCCAATTAAAATTTAAAAACTTACAAAATAATTAAACTAAAACTAAAAGGAAATATGTAAATACCATGTTTGTAATGTATATTTATTGTAGTAAAAATATGTGTTATAGATGTTTAAGCAAAAATACTTAAAATCAGTTTTAATAAATTTTATTGTTAATTTCAGATAAAATGACTTCAATATAACTCGAAAAGGTGTTAACAATACTTTTTGAATTTATGCCAGAACGATTCGTCGTCAAACCGAACAAAAAATAATTTTTTTATTTTATTTTCTTTAAACAATCATACGGCTATTGTATTCAGCACTTTACAATATCAGCATTTTTAATCACCAAACAAAACGTCAAATAAATTTGATCGTCCAAAGGGGGCCTATAAAATAAAAAAGAAACATTTTGAAAAAAAAACTTCAAAATGAAAATATTAGAATTAAAAATTTTCAACAAACATACACAAACTAATTATATATAGAAAAAATCTTCGACTAGAGATCTCTATAAAAATACCCTTACATGTAGGTTATCTCTTTTAATTTAAGAGATATAGATAAATGTTTCATTCGTTTTTAGCCTAATTGGCCCTAATTTTTTTAATATTCATTGGATTTCTTACAAAATTCTAAATAATAATGTCATTCCGTTTGTAATTTCTACAATATTCATCTAAGACCCCAAAATATATATATATATATATATATATATATATATATATATTCTGGATCCTTATTAATAGGGAAGTCGATATAAAGATGTCCATATGTCTGTTAAAATCACTTTTTAGAAAGTCCCAGTTATCGAATATATATGTTTTATACATCAATTAATCAAAAAATAAAAAAAAACGAAAGCCCCCTAAAAACGTAATTGTTTTCAACTTTTCTAAGCCCCTATATAAGCTAGCGACTTCGTTTTTGCACAGAAAATTCGGAATCTTTTTTTTAAAATGAACAAAATCAGTTCATTATTAACTGAGATATCGGTCAAAACGTATTTTTGGACTTTAGGGACCTTCTATATAAGCTTCGGAATTTGTTTTTGTACAGATAACAAGTCTTATAACCTTGTAAAGTTTGGCTTTGAAAATTCTTGTGTTGCGATTTTATAAAACTTTAGTTACTCCTACGGTATTTAATTCGACAATCCTGTCCATGATTTCAAATCTCGCAACTAGTATGCCTCCAGAATTTATTTTCCTAACGCCCTCATCTTCAAATATTCTAACTAATTTAGATGTCGTCAACAACCCACTTATAATCCGTTTACAACATTCACACCAAAGCCCTTAAAAATTATAGCTCCAAGGAAAACCATATTTGCTAGCCGTTTTTCATTAGATTTAACAATAAATAATGTCGAATTCTATATTCTATTCATTTAAGATAATTGTCCAAGAAGGTATTTTGATCGTCTTGTTAATCCACAATTTTAGCCAAAAAAAAAAAAAAAAATACAATTGATTGACAACTTATCGTGATGATAATAATGTAAATCTTCCAAGGGCATCTGATCCAAATCAAAAAAAAAAATAATAATTGAATTAAATAATCCGTTAAATATTAATATTTGTCCAAGCAATTATTACATCTCCATCGCATACTAAAATGTTAGAAATATAAACACAAAGAAACCTGATTCCGAAATAAATCAGATAAAGAAATTCAAAATTCTGAAGTAATGTGCAATAAATTTCAAATTTATAGACGTTATAGAGTGGGTGAAGAAGGTGGGGGACTTTTTATTTCTATCTCAACTCCTTTTTTCTTCGAAAGAAATAATTCTTAACAATGATCCAAATATTGAAATTATCGCCGTATTTTAACACAAATTTAGAACAATTTATATAACTTGCTTTTATATCTATCCATCATTGTTCTTGGTGATTTTAATATACCGAACATAAAGTGGTGCGAACATCCTGATTCATGCTTCTTAAGCCCATCAATAAGATCGGAAACATCTATTGAACTACTGGATACTGTTCCCAATAAATAACATTGTAAACTATCTTGACAAATTACTTGATCGTGTATTTGTTGATCAACCTGAAGAATTTAATATTCTTCGCATTAATACATTATTAACACCTGAAGATGCTTATCACCCCACTCTTGAAATAAGCATATACGTCGAAACAAATCTATCATGAGTTGGTTTTTGATTTTAGCAAAGCTGATTATTCCAAATTAAATCACCTACTTTGTTCTGAAAATTGGTTTGAATATATTTCTTACAATAAAGTATGTCCTCGTAATATTGACATTATTCTGAATAAATGCTATGATAGCTTATTTAAATGTTTTAAAAAATCAATTCAAATAATGAGGAAAAGAATTAAACATGGACCGCCTTGAAATACAAAGCAGCTCAATGGTTTAAAAAATTTTAAAAATAAATATTATAGAAAATACAAGAAGTCCGATTTATCTATTGATTATATGAGATACTCCATATCAAGATCAGTTTATAATTCAGAAAATATCCAATGTTACAATAATTATCATTGAAAGTGAAAAGAAACTTTAAAAATAATCTAAAATATTTTTACCAGTTTGTAAATTCTAAGCGTTGAGTCTTTGGATGTCCGTCCATGTTAAAATTTTAAGATAAATAATCCTCAAACAATGCAGGTATTTGTTATATGTTTGCTGCTTTCTTCTCATCATTACTCTAATAAATTGCCCAACATAATGTTTATAAAATGCGTGTTTATAAAATTTTTTCATTCTCTTATATTTCCAATAATCTACTTATTCAACATATTAATACTTAGTGGTTATTTTCCTGAAGTTTGGAGAAAATCATATTTATAACTTTGTTTAAATCTGGAAGCACATCCAAAATTACTAAAGTATTATTCCAAAACTTTTCGAAAAGATAGTTACTGAAATCCTTTTGCATCAAGTTGTTTGTTATCTTCTCCCATTCTAACAAGGATTTAGAAAAGAATGTTCCACACAAGAGATCCATATACAAGAATCGGCCGTACTATTATAATGTATAGTCATTTTGTCAATTTTGGACTCAAACCCCATTTCGCAATGAACATCTTTCTACAGGTGTAGTATGCTACTGTAGCCTTACTAACCCTATGTTGAATGTTTAGCTTCCATGAAAGCTTGGAGTCTAAAATAATGCCCAAGTGCAACTCTGTATCGCCGTAGTCGTAACATTGTTAAAGGCGCCTTCTATGTCCAGAAAGGCAGCCATATCGTATTGCATAAATTCAATGGATCGCTCGATGAACCTTACGACCTCATGAAGAGCCGTCTCCTTAATGTAGGCATGTTGACTTCAAGAGTGTCGAGTTGTACCCTCTAGACGCTGCCTTATATGTAAATCAATGAGTCTCTCCAGGGTTTTCAGCTGAAAAGATGAGAGACTAATCGGACAGAAGTCCTTTGCATTCTCATGACTTCTTTTTCCGATTTTTGGAATGAACACTACCTTCACTCTCCTCTAATTCCGGGGAACGTAGTTGAGGGTTAGGCAGAGTTTAAAGATTCTATATAACCAGGGTATGATGCATACCTTTGCACTTTGTAGCATCCGTGGTATAATACCATCAGGCACTGCAGATTTGTACAGAGAGAAGCTATACATTGCCCATGAAATTTTCTCAACGGATATCATGTCATCCTCGATTCCTTGCGAGGATTTAGTATGCCCCATGTCCTGGTCTGTAACATCTGTACAGCCAGGAAAATGAGTATTAAGTAAAATGTCCAAAGATTCCGCCGACGGTTCAGTAACCATTCATCTTTTTAATATAGGGTGGATTATTATGACCATTTGGCAAAATCTTACTGAGTCTTGCAGATTCCTTGGTATTGTTGATAGATTCGCAGAAGCCTTTCCATGAATCTCTTTTTGCGATCTTTATTGCTTTCTTATATTCTCTACGCTTATCGTGATACAACTTCCACGATTTTGTCCTGTAGCTAATATTGAAAGCTTGCGTAGCTTCGAGAGTTCCTTGTTCCACCAGGGAGGGAAACTCTTTTTAGCTTTCGTCATTGGACAGAATATATTAAAAGCTTTAACAATTTCTTTGCTTAATGTACTCTCAATTTGATCAAGACCCTCAGTCGTTGCTTCGACTGGAGGTATTCTTTTCAGTTTGTGCATGAGAATCCCATTGAACTTAGTCTAGTTTGTTCGTCTTGGGTTTCTAAAAGTTGACGCTGTTTCATTGCAGACGAGTCCAATGTCGAAAAGTATCCAGCAATGATCCGAAAAGGATTTCTATTTGGATACTCTCCACCTATCAACTGATAAATTAGAGCTGTCTTTCGTAAGTGTAATGTCTAGCACCTCTTCCCATCCATTACGGTTCACCGAGCTCGGAAAAACGAATGTATGCTGATGATGTAAAGCTGTTGCATAGCTTTAACTATTCCTATCAATGTTCCTTACTCCAACCAGATTTTAACAATCTTTCTGATTGGTTATGATGAATCTAGTGCAGTGACGGGCGTACACACTACTTTACATTTGCGCTTGTGTGTGTGAAGCAGAAAAAAAAACGAAATTGAATGCCCAATTTTGCACTGCAAAAACTCTTTAATTGTACAATGTAAACGACCACATAACGAAACATATGTGTTAACCTTAATTTTTGATATTAATGGCTTTATTTTAAACTAGAACTTATTTATTTTCTTGTTTGTAAAAAATATTCATTCAGATGATTGAAAATACAAAAAATAAATATAATAAATTGAAATTTAAAAATAAAAAATTAATAAAATAACAAAATAATAAGAAGCAGAAGTTTTATTTTAAACGTAAAAAATATGATTCATGTTTCAAAGTTTTATCAACATAAATCAGATTTTGCGTTATTTTAGATGAGCTGATAGATTTTTTATTGTAATTTTAATTGACTAATTAATTAACTAATTATTTTCTAATAATAAAATATAAAAATTATAAAATAAAATAAATAAAAATATATAGTACATTAAAAAAATACCATCATTAAATTGTCGACATTGTTTTTCTAAGGCCGGAGAAACTACATAAGATGCCCTTTTTAGAGGCAATGAATCATTCGTATTTATACGAGTAGTTTGAAAAGAGTTATAATTTTCATAAAACATAAATTTTAAGAAAAATGCTGTTATTAACTTAGTTAGACTATCATAGCCTATGTGGCAAGATACGATAACATATAAGTCACTATACTTCACCATCAATATTCTCTAAAAAAGAGAAATCAGCTTTCCATTTTTCATCAAACATTTTGCTTAGAATATATTTTTTAAGTTGCGTAGCGAGATCTTACTTCAACAAGTGCTAAACTAAAACTCACTTGATTTGCTTGAGATAAAGTAGCAGTCGAGCGAAGTCACACGAAGTAGTTTATAGTGTACGTGTGATACAAAGTTGCGGAAGCAGCATTTTGTAGTCTAACCCCGCGAGGTAAAAAGTTTGCAAATAGCCCCTCACTGATCTAATGGATCTGAATTTAAGAAAGTGTAAACACATGATGTTCTACAAAAGAAGTCCAGTACTCTGTATAAGATCGGAAACATGCAAGTTTTTTTGAAAATATAGCTCTATATAAGTTGCATTTTGATCTTTAGATTTTAGATTTTTCTGTCTATTAAGTTACATCCGGTTGTGAAGTTGATATGCTATGAAAGGCTATTTAAAATAATCCCTAAAATAATAATAATAATTAATGGTATGTTCACATATAGAGGTTTTTTGAAAAAGAGTCGTTTTCTCAAAAAACACTAACAAATTGATTTGTTTTTATATGTATTTCAGAGACAAAAAAACATCTCGATTCGAGTTGTTTAATTATTTAACACACAAAAAACATACTAAATTTTCATACAGGGAAAAAAATTTTGGTATTATGAGTACACTGGAATTTGTAGAACATACCCTAAGCCAAAAGTGACAAACAGTTTAAAATGAAAAAATTCTAAATTATGAATTAAAATTATATTGATTTTTAATTATTCGTTAATTTAACAATTAATTTTGAGCAAAAGAAAGTGTATGTGTGCTTAACTTTCTTTTTAATTGAAAATCTGTGAAAAAAGACTGACATACGAAAAACAAATCAAAAGAAGTTAACGTTATATGTGAACAACGATGTTTAAACATGTTGAGAGTTAACGCCGGCAGAAGAGAGTAACCACTTTGTTTATATTATGTTAAATCTTAAATAAGGGGTACACGTATTCTAATAAATCCTATAAGATATCATTATTTTCAATCAGTCACAGAGTATACATGTCGTTTTTATTTAAGAAATGCCGACTTTTTTTTAGCATAGTTTTATAACAAATATTTTTTTAAATGTAAAATAACCACTAAAACAAAACAATTTTACAATAACATTGTTTTACATATTCTGTTACGTGTAGATGGGCTGTAACTAATACTAACTAATATTATTATTTTATTATTTTTTTTTTTGTAGAAAAAGCATTAAATAAAAGTAAAAATAAAATATTTTTTAAATTTCCGAATAAATTTTCAATATTTTGTTTATCACTAATAAAAAATTGATAGAAAATAAACAAAGCATTGCTAGTAGAAAACGAAAACTGTTTAATAGTTATTGAACTGTTTTTAACACATTATGAATAATGTTTTCTTATAAGTGGTTAATAATAATAAAACTGTTTAATATCTATTTTGTACATCAATCCTATAGTATGAATTTATTATTCATAATAAATAAAAAAGACCGTTAACGTATATTGCACTAATGTAAATTCTATTGAAACAAATAATAAACATCATAACTTAAGCATCTATATCACAGAATTAATCACAGTTCTACGTACCAGTATAGGTATAGTTCCCTATACTAAATATTGCACTATCAGGCTAACATAATGAATTTCTTCTGTTCTAAAAGTAATACTGTCACAGATATCAAGTTTTTATTCTTTTACATTTAGGACAAAATACAAAAATCTCTACATTTGACATTAAACTTATGTTCTACTATTGCACAATGTATTTTTTTTTTTTTTTTGTTACATATGAACATTGATATCACGTGTTACATCACTAATTATTTCCGATAATAAGATCACGTCACATAAACTGACTCCTATATCTTTTATAACATATTAGGCAATTTCAAAATAAATAAAAATATATTAAGACAACTCACGGACTTCTTGGCAATATACTAATTTTATAGGTGAAAGATCGTTAATCTAGACTAAAGATAAATTTAAGAGCACATTCTCTATTTTTTTTAGCAATCATAGTACAAGATATGCGAAAAGTTTTGCATAGTTTTTGAAAAGACATAAATTCTTAAATATTGGCAAATTTTTGGCAGTTGAGAAAAGTAACGGAGAAACATCTAGCAACATTTTTGGCAATTTAAATTAAATAAACTAAATAAATAAACTAAAATATTATAAACTTATTAAATAAACTAAATTCATGCAAATAAATATATAAATAAATGAATAAATAAATAAATAAAAACATGCAAATATACTAATGTAATAAATACACTTAAACTTTCATACATACTAAAAACTTAAGCTACATTAAAAATTAAACAACAGAACATGCAAATAAAAATAAAATAAATATTCAATATAATAAATAATCAAAATAAATATAATAAAATAATTACAAATAAATTAATACACAAAAGTAAATAGTCAAATGTAAATAAAATAGCAAATAAATTAAAAAGCAAATAAATATATTTAATTAAATAAATACATGCCAAAAAAATAAATACTAAAAATAAATAAATACTAATATAAGTAATTGAACATGCAAATAAATATAAATAATCACAAACTTAACTAGAAATTTAAAAATATTAAGTCAATAAAAATCAATAAATCAAATTCAAACTAAAATAATAAATATAAATTTAATAACTATATAAAAATTATCATTCAGTATATAAAAAGTTAATAAATAAATAAAATGCGTTAGGCAATAATAGGCATGTGATATGCAATCAAAAAAAGAAAAAAAAAATCATTTTTAGTACGAATATGAATAAGAGGGCATTCAGACCGACGCGAAATTACGTACTTTCGTGATTTCGGCCGAAATCAAGTTGAAATTACGTAATTTCCCATACATTTTGATACTTGCGAAATTACATAATTTTGTGTAATTTCGGCGAAATTACATTGAAATTACGATGCCCATTTCCGTGAAAAAATATTTTTTGCATGTTTCAATCGTGAGAAGAAAAAAAAAACAATTGACAGCTGATCTTAAATTTAAACACCAATTTTAAAATTAATTATTAAAGTGATTTTGCAAAAATGATATAATTTCAAATTTAGTAAGTAATTGTTTCTTATTTGTTTCCATTTCATAATACTTTATTTACCCCTACAACAATTTAAAATGTAAACAATAAGTATCAGCTATTCACGAAATTACATCAAACGTCATCTAGTCAGTATGAACACTCTAGATTTCATTCGTAATTTCGGCATGAAATTTCGTAATTTCGCGCCGGTCTGAACAAGGCTTAACGCTGATAAATCACACTTCTCGATACGCATGATCGGACAGGTTATCAGACATTAGACAACATTCAACACTAAACAATGATCTTAAATACAATTGAACTTTAAAATTAATTAAAACAAAAATTGGATACGAATACAATACATTTGGGGACACACTCGCAAAGGAACTACTGTATCACGAAAAACACTGTACTTATACCACATCATCCAGTTACAATCCCATACAACAACATGAACTATTACAAAAGCATACATGCATTCCTGCCAACATTTTCTATCCAAATTTGCACTAAAGAGTAACCTCAAGTTGTTTTTAACAATCGAATATGATATCATTTTCTTACCCGAGAAGAGTCACCGTGCGGGAAGAAGTGTGCAGCAGTTCTAATACTTTTTTAATGACACTATTAAGTGCTTTATTTATGTGTCAAATTGGAGTCATTTTGAGGAATAGAAAAAGTCACTATTTCTGTCGAAATTCTAACTTAATAAAACAGAAAATTCAAATTTAATGGGGAATGTTTATTATCATTTGAAAGAACATTCGTTGGCATTTATTTTTTGAAGATTATGTCTTTCAAATGTTGAGTCCAATTTTCGATGACTCGTTCGAGCATTTCGACTGGTAACTGGCGAATGACACGCGTGATGTTATCCTCCAAGGTCTGAATCGAAGCGGATTTGACCGCATACATTTTACATATCCCTACAGGAAAAAGTCTAACGGTGTGATATCACACGATCTTGGTGGCCAATCGACCGGCCCAAAACGTGAAATTATGTGCTCACCGAAGTGTTCTCTTAATAAATCCATTGATTGATGCGATGTGTGGGAAGTGGCGTCGTCTTACTGAAACTAAATGTCGCCGAGATCACGAGCTTCAATTTCAGGCATCAAATAGTCGGTTATCATGGTACGATAACGGTCGCCATTGACGGTTACGTTCGCACCGGCATCATTTTTAAAGAAATATGGACCGATGATTCCACCAGCCCACAAACTACACCAAACCGTTGTTTTTTCTGGATGAAGTGGCAGTTCTTGAATCTCTTCAGGTTGCTCTTCGTCCCAAATGCGGCAATTATGTTTGTTTGTATACCCATTGAGCCAGAAATGGGCCTGATCGCTGAACAAAATTTGCCTCGAAAACGTCGGATCTTCTTGGAACTTTTCAAGAGCCCATAGAGCGAAGCGATGTCGTTGGGAAAGGTCGAGCGGCTTCAGTTGTTGCACAAGCTATATTTTATACGCTTTCAATTTAAGATCTCGACGTAAAATGCGCCAAGTCATTCCATACGTCAGTCCGAGTTGCTGCGAACGGCGTCGAATCGACTCTCCCCGATCTTCGTGTACACTCTCAGCTACGGCCGCTATATTTTCTTCACAGCGTGCTGGACGTGGTCTATTCGGTCGAATATTATCCAATAATGAATGCTGGGTCTCAAACTGGGTGATGGTGTTGCGAATAGTACGCTCAGTAGGCCGATTATGTTGACCATAATTTGAGCGAAGTGCATGAAACACATTCCTTACAGGACGTGAATTTTCTTAATAAAGTTGAACGATTTGTAAACGTTGTTCAGACGTAAGTCTTTCCATTATGAAATGCCAAACAATACTAAACAAAAATAACATGACAACATGACACGACTCACATATGATCTGTCAAAAAAAGGCTATTGAAAAAAGTATCTCTACTTGAATCACCCATTACTATCAACATTACTATCCAAACTTTGACTAAATAGTATCTATATTTATTTTAAAATAGTAAAAGAAAAAGAAGTTATTTTCCTATCGAAGAAGAGTAATCGTTCGGGCAAAACTGTATCGCAGTTTTGATATTATTTTAATGACTGTATTAAATGCTTTGTTTGTGTGACGAATTAGAGTCATTTTGGGTTATTCAAAATCGGTTTTGGTTCTGCTTAGGAAAATCCGACTATAAATATTCAATTTATCACCAAATTGCTGATAAAAAAAATAAGTATTGAAATCATGCGCGAATCTACGGGTATAGGGGTGGTATAGGAAATTTACCACAACAAACCATATCACAACAAACCTATACCTAAAATTTTCATAATTAGGAAATAATACATTCTGCATAACATATAGCATACGTTATAGGCCTTCTTGCAAAATAGGAATCCATAATATGTTTTCAAGGGTTTTGAATCATAATCTCCAGAAAAATGTGAATTTATAGGCGAAAATGTCAAAAATCCCATTTTTGTGATTTCAGTTGTTTTGTTTGTTTTGTGAAATGTGGGATTCTTTCTACAAAAATCTTAAAGTTTTTTACAATTTCTCATTTTGAACAATCAACTAAAATTTCGTTAAGATATCCTAACTAACACAAAGATTTTATTACAGATATAATATTTTTTGTTTCTTCAAAAATCATGTTGTTTTCTCAAATAAATTACGTTACTTAGCTAACATAATTCTTCATTATGTAGATAAAAATTTAAGCCAATATCTTTTACAGATCAGAAATTACGCTACTTTAAAGTTTAATAAGACGTAAAATATTTGAAATCGGATAGGAAACAAAAAATTGTCAAGCGATAAAATATTTTCTATATCAGAGGTAACCTATTTTAAGCCCTATATGCTCCTCTGCTACTTCTATGTGAAATCTTGTGTAAATCCAGCCAGGCGATTAGAAGTTAAAAATGTTTTCCAAAAAAAAAAAATGAAAAAAGAATTGTGTCAAATCGTGGTGGAGTAGCAGAATTTTTTACGGCAGATATGAAATAATAATTTATTAGAAACAAGAAAGTTAAAACAACTTACCTTAGTAAAAAAAATTATACATATATTTTGATAAATTGGAACAGGATATTTTTGATTTCGAAGATGCTTACAACTTTATTATATATGCATGTATTATATTATATATATATATATGTTTATTTTAATTTCTTTCTTAAAATTTTTAAAAAATCGATTGCTTGCCTTTGAAAGTAACACTCCAACTAAGTAATTTAAAACTAATGTAATGGTTTTTTACTTTCAGAACGTCGAAAATCGAAATTACTGTAATTAGTTTTTGTAAAATTTCTTTACTGTCAGGAAAATAACATCTGGAGAACACTAATGGGAGAAAGTTTTTGGTAACTTTATATTTATTCAAAAACTAACTTTTAAGTGACTTTTTCGACATTTTAGTTAGTAAGAAATGTAGAACACGTAGATCAAAAATCGAAATTAATATTTTTGTTTTTGTAAAATTGTTTACTAACAGGAAAATAACAATTTGAGAATACTAGAAAGAGTCATTTTTCTGATAGTGGATAAAACTATCACCTAATTTCTGGCAGGGATAGATTATATTACATGTTCACTTAAACATTCGATTGAGAGCCATTTACGTTACGGACCATTTGGCTGACGAGGTTTCTCACCAGCTCGGGCATTTTTATCTTCTGGAAGGTTCCAAACCAGCTTCGTGGCCGTACACAAAAAACTGAAAAACGTGAAAACGCATAGGACACACAAACAAACAACTACACTTAACACTCGTTATACGGATTCAACCGGTCAAAAACGCTTAAGGTTAACTTAATATAAACTTATTCTAATAATTTTTTTTTCTTTTTTTTTTATTCTTATTATTTTTATTTTTGTCAAGTATTTAGTATAATTTATGAT
Source organism: Protocalliphora azurea (assembly GCA_932274085.1). Classification (NCBI taxonomy): domain Eukaryota; kingdom Metazoa; phylum Arthropoda; class Insecta; order Diptera; family Calliphoridae; genus Protocalliphora; species Protocalliphora azurea. Next base: position 60,705,103 of record OW026520.1, read on the forward strand.
TTCAGAATTTACGTTTATTTTAATGTTATTCTTTGTGTATTATCTTTTTAACTTAAACCTTAATTTATTTTATATTTAGACATGTTTTAGTTTTAATAACATAGTTTTTAATTTAATATATACATACATATGCTATTTAATTTCCATTTTTTATTTATCTTTATGTTAGTATATATCATTTTAAGTTTTATTTTATATTAATCTTATTTTATTTTTTAGGTCATTTCGACCCCAAATTTTTTACGTATTTTCTTTCTAGCTATTAATTTGGTTGTTATGTTGCTTACACTTATTGTTGCAAATTTATTAATTTTAAATGATAACGGAACCAATTCTTTATCCTGGCTATTTCCTTTCTGTGTGTTCCTCTTCGGACAGCCAATTTCATAATTTTCCGGGAGAATAGCTAGATTTAATACATAAACACAAGACCTTAATTAAACAGCATTCTCCAGTAAAAAGGAATTTAAATTCAAGTCAAATATATTTTATTAAATTTTTCAATCGTATTTTAAGTTTGACATATTTTTATATTTGAATTCAGGCGGGATTCCAGCAAAATTTTTCAAGGCTTGAAGTTTTGAAATCTGCGTGCTTATTGAGTTACCACTGTTATGTATGCCATCTTGAATGTTTGTCTGAATGTGTGTATAAATGTATGAAACAGTGTTGTATTTTCATTCATAAATACAAAATAATATTAAAGCTGTGAAAAAGTAAATGTAAAATGTAAAAGTAATTAATAATGAATGAAAATAAAATACTTGTTAAAAACTATGGCTGCCTGGTATTGGCAGGCACTTGATAAATGTAAATTTTATGATTTAAGGGGAAAAGCGAATCAGGAAAAACTATTTATGCAAATAATGCGCCAAAAACTATATATTTATAATTTAAATATTTATACATATATAAATTACGTATTTTTATAATGTACACATAAAAGAAAATAGACAACAACCGATTTTATAATATATAGAAAAAGAACCGCTATAATGGTAAATAAAGGTAGAATTTATAAACTAGGCTAAAGGTAAATCAGAAGCAAGCGTTAACTCTCCGATTAAGGACGCATCAAATAATAAAAATCCAAACTGTGTGCAATAATAATTGTTAAAAAAAAAATATAACAATTATTATTAAAACGTTGGTTGGTTGGTTTACGTAGTAGCCCGTAACCTTACGGGCAATCAATTAGATTCGTTAGAATCCGTTTTGATGGAACCACACTACTCGCCAGGTGAATGAGTTGTATTGAGTCTGTAATGAGATAGAAATGTAGGGAAGAACAATGAGAACATAAATTAATTAGATCCAGCCTGTAGCATTGAGATATTTAATGATGTCACTGAGTCTAGTGACAGGTATCTCACAGAGGTTGTCTAATTGGTGCCCTCCAAGAAATTTATGTCTGTTTGCGTTCAAGGCTGGGCATTCACATAGAAGATGAAAAACTGTCTCCTCCTTCCCGCGATTGCCACAACTACGACAATATTCATTGTAAGGGAGACCAAGTCTGCTTGCATGTTTTCCGATCGTCCAGTGACCTGTAAACAATGCTATTAGTCTCGAGATGTCTTTGCGTTTGTAGCCAATGAGTTGCATTGAGCGTTTCTCGTTGTAGGTAGGCCACGTTTCCTTCGCGACTCTACATTTGTCCAGATTTCGCCATCTATTTTCCGCCTTTTCTAGAAAGTGTTTTTGGATTCTGCTTTTGACTGTTCCTAACGGGATTGCGACAGAAACCGATAAGGAGGCATTCATAGCAGAGCCTACCCGGGATAATTAGTCTGCCTGTTCATTACCATAGTAGTCCCTGTGCGCAGGAACCCAGATTATAGTAATGTCATACAGTCGACTTAGTCCAAGCAGTTCCTCTTTACACTGTCTGACTAGAATAGAGGTAGTTTTCGGTGATTTGAGCGATAGTATTGCCGCTTGACTGTCGACAAATAAACCAATATTCCCTTGAATATTTCTACACGCTTCCCTGACCGCTAGTATTTCCGCTTGGAATACGCTTGCCTCGTCAGGGAGTCTACATGAGTGTCTAATTCCAAGATCATTAGAGAAGACACCAGAGCCGACACCGCAGTTCATCTTTGAGCCGTCAGTGTATATCCTAGTTCCATATTGTTCAAGAAGATTACCCATTCTCCATTCACTCCTGGTGGGGAATAGGACTTTAATAGTATTTCCGAAGTCCATCTGGGGAATCATATAGTCGGTAAATTGATTGAATTGCGGGGGTATTAAATTTAATATCCTCGCGTGCCCATACGTTCTTGATCTCCAGCTTTTCGTTGCAGATAATCTTATCGCACTATTAACTGATGATTCAATTATGTATAGGTCTATAGGTGTTAGGTGCAATATAGTGTTCAGAGCTTCTGATGGACTAGTACGTAATGCACCTGCAATGCCAATCTTTGTATCCTGTAAAGTTGATCCACCACATATCTCTTACTAGTAGCGGTCCACCACACAAGAGATCCATATACAAGAATGGGCCGTACTATTGCAGTGTATAGCCATTTTGTCAGTTTCGGACTCAAACCCCATTTCACACTGAACATCTTTCTACAGGTGTAGTATGCTACCGTAGCCTTACTAACCCTTTGTTGAATGTTCAGTTTCCATGAAAGCTTAGAGTCCAAAATAATGCCCAAGTATTTTGCATTGTTCGACAAGGTGAGTTCACAGTTTTCTTGATCTTTGTGGTGAAAAGTACCAGCTCTGTCTTGCCCGGATTCATTCCTAGTCCACATTCTTTGGCCCAGTCACTGAGTGTAGTCAGAGCAGTTGACATGAGATCACTTATCACGTTCAGAAACAGTCCTGATACTAGTATCACCACATCGTCCGCGTAAGCCACGACTTTCACTCCCTTGTCTTCCAATTTGCACAGGATGGTATTAATGACAATAAGCCACAACAGCGCAGAGAATACACCACCTTGTGGAGTTGTTGCATAAATTCGCAATGACGATTCTTCTCTCTAGCATTGACACCAGCCAGTTGGTGATATAATCCTCAACTCCTAGTTCGTGCAGAGTTCTCTGTATCGCCATAGTCGTGACATTGTTAAAGGCGCCTTCTATGTCCAGAAAGGTAGCCATAGCGTATTGTTTAAATTGAATGGATCGCTCGATGACCCTTACGACCTCATGAAGAGCCGTCTCCGTAGAGCGACCTTTAATGTAGGCATGTTAACTTCCTAAGAGTCGAGTTGTACCCTCTAGGCGCTGCCTTATATGTAAATCAATGAGTCTCTCCAGAGTTTTCAACTGAAAAGATGAGAGACTAATCGGACGGAAGTCCTTTGCATTCTCATGACTTCTTTTTCCGATTTTTGGAATGAACACTACCTTCACTCTCCTTCAATTCCGGGGAACATACTTGAAGGTTAGGCAGAGTTTAAATATTCTATGTAACCAGGGTATGATATATACCTTTGCACTTTGTAGCATCCGTGGTATAATACCATCAGGCCCTGCAGATTTGTACGGAAAGAAGCTATCCATTGCCCATGAAATTTTCTCAACGGATATTATGTCATCCTCGATTCCTTGCGAGGATTTAATATGCCCCATCTCCTGGTCTGTAATATCTGTTCAGCCAGGAAAATGAGTATTAAGTAAAATGTCCAAAGATTACTCCAACGATTCTGGCCATGAGCCGTCCATCCTTTTAATATGGGGTGGATTATTATGACCATTTGCCAAAACCCTACTGAGTCTAGCAGATTCCTTGGTATTGTCGATAGATTCGCAGAAGCCTTTCCATGAGTTTCTTTTTGCGATCTTTATTGCTTTCTTATATTCTCTACGCTTATCGTGATACAACTGCCACGATTTTGTTCTGCAGCCAATATTGAAAGCATTGTGTGCCTCCCTGCGTAGCTTCGAGAGTTCCTTATTCCACCAGGGAGGGAAGCTCTTTTTAGCCTTCGTCATTGGACAGGATATATTAAAAGCTTTAACAATTTCCTTGCTTAATGTACTCTCAATTTGGTCAAGACAACGACTGAGGGTTGCTTCGACTGGAGGTATTTTTTTCAGTTTGTGCATGAGAATCCCATTGAACTTAGTCCAGTTCGTTCATCTAGGGTTTCTGAAAGTTGACGCTGTTTCCTTGCAGACGAGTCCAATGTCGAAAAGTATCTAGCAATGATCCGAAAGGGATTTCTCTTTGGATACTCTCCACCTATCAACTGATAAATTGGATCTGTCTTTCGTAAGTGTAATGTCTAGCACCTCTTCCCATCCATTATGGTTCACCGAGCTCGGAAAAACGAATGTGGGGTCGTTGTCAGAGTTGCATATGGTCAAGTGGTTTGTATTAATGAAATCAAATAGACACTCACCTCTGTCGTTGATTGCAGTGCTGCCCCATATTGTATGCCTTGAGTTTGCATCACAGCCAAGGATAATGTCATCTTGAGCCTTTATAGAGGCCAGAAACGCCTTCACTTCGTCTGGCGGGGCTGGCTTGTTGTGTGCCATATAGCTGGAGGCGATCAGGAAACTCCTGTTTCGCATTAATTCGACCCTTTCGACTGTCAGATCTGCTGAGCTATACTGTGAGCAAAGAAATATATTTATGTGTTTTTTAGCAATAAGACAAGATCTTGGCTTACCTTTATCTTTTACATGTAGTGTTTTATATATTGAAGTCGGGAACCCTTTGACTTGGGAGTTAGAAACCCAGGGTTCATGGACTATAGCGATGTCGAGGTCCTTTTCCGCTAAAAGAAGCCTCAGATTGTCTGTAGCACATTTTGAATGCTGCAGATTAATTTGCACGATTTTCATCGTCGGTTGTGGAGTTTTTTGCAGGTTCGCTTAGCTGCATGCCTGTCAGCAGATTGTTGGCTACTTCCAACTCGTCTGCTTCGCCAGCTCCTGGACCTGTGGGTCTGAACACCTTAACCTTGGCGTCCCTAACCCCAAAGTACAGTTTTAGCCCCGCCTTCTCTAGCTCAACTGCGCTATTTTCTGAGACGGCGAAGATAATGCACTTGTTGTTGTCCCCATGATCTTCTGAACGAATGACTGTCCAGTCACTCATGGGGATACTGGGGTTCTGCAGCTTCAGACACTCCAGTATTTTCTGGTTATCGCAGCTCAACTTTGGTAACCAAACCTTTGCCCGCGGTCTCATAGGGATTTCTCCCGCTGGGATAAGCTTAAGGCTTAAGCCTTCCCATGCATCCCTAATCTTTGCGATGCATTTGCTGAGGAATTCTTTAGAGAACACGTCCAAGCATTTTATTATCCTGTAGCCCCGGTGTATCTCACCAGAGTCAAAACGAGGAACTGTAGAGTCTTTATTGGTGAGTACGTGTTCCATCACGAGTTCAGCCAATTTAGACTCTATAGCACCCCATTCTGCTACCGCAGGAGTAAAATGGATGGAGTAAAATGGAGTAAAAATGTATGGACCATCCATGCAGGGACGGCGTACATGGACTAGACAAAGAAAACTTACAACTGGCCCGTGTCCTGGCGCCAGAGGGGAGCTGTTAGAGACTAGTCTTCTTTAACCACTGACTAGCCATCCAGGTTCTCGGCACTGCTACCAACCACCTTAACCTTGCAAGTAGGGGAAAGAGGATATGGAATAAGAGGGGAGAAAAGAGGGTAGTTGGGGAAAGAGGATAGGGGATGGATAACCTTTGGCCATGAAGGCCTTTAGAGTCTAGACCTTGATTTCTCAGTATCCTCCAGGAGGACAACTGAGACTTCAAGAAAGAGACCACAGCCTACATTTAAGCCGCCACATCGCGTCAAGATTGTTATTGTTAAAACGTAAGTTTTAAATAAAAAATATGAAAATTGGTGATAGTGCAATAGTCTTATGTTTATGTATGTATTATTGGCTATTCTCCCGGAAAATTATGAAATTGGCTGTCATGTGATCAACACACAGAAAGAAACTAGCAAGGTAAAAAAATTTAAGTGTTAGCTACATAAAAATAAAATTAATAGCTAGAAAGAAAATACGTAAAAAAATTGAGATCGAAATACCTAAAAAAATAAAAGAAGAAGATTAATATAAAATAAAACTTAAAGCAATATATGTACAAACATAATGATGAATAAAAATGATAAAAATATAAAAAATAAACTAAGTCATTAAAAGTAACGCACATATATATATATATACTGTGTTCAATATAATAGGAGCCATATATTTTTATATGTAAAACATGTTGGTCTGTAACTTAAAATCAAAAAAATTTTAATGGTACTTTATGTTCAATAAGATGAATTAATTTTTATTAACTTAAGCTAACTGAATTGTTATAAAAAAAAAAATAGGAGTGTTAGAGATTTCTGTAAAATAAGTTTTTTTTAGATTTTATTTTTAAATAAAGGCGAATAGTAAGTATGATAAAGTTACGTTAAATCGTTTTTTGTAAATTGTAAAGATAATTATGCATTCAGTGGGACGAGGAAAACACGGAAGAAAAACGCGCTCTTATAAAGGATGTTCGAAAAAATGGAAAAACTTGCAGAGAAATTAGAGAAATCCTGGGGTGCTCCGACCAAATGATAGCAAATGCTTTATTTTATAAAGAGAAAATAGAAACTCGCGGCCGTAAACGCAAAACGTCTAGCGCTAACGACCGACACATTGTAAGATACAGCAAGAACAATTCTTTAACGTCATCAAATAAAATAAAAAAGGAGCTCGACTTTAATGTTAGTACAGTATCTATACGCAGACGCCTTTTGGAGAACAAATTATTCGCCAGAAGTTCAAGAAAAGTTCCACTCTTGACAAAGAAGCAAGCAGTCGCACGCTTAAGGTTCGCCAAAGAACATGCCAACAGCAATGGCGAAATATATTATGGACCGATGAAAGCAAAGTTGTGTTATTTGGTGGGACATTCTCTAGACAGTATATCCGACGTCCTCCTAATACAGAATACAAAGCACAGTATACCAAAAAAAACTGTTAAACATGGTGGTGCAAAAGCGATGATATGGGTATGTTTTTTCTACAGTGGAGTTGACCCGATACACCAAATAAAAGGCATAATGGATAAGAATGTTTATGTCAAGATATTGAATGAAGTGATGCTACCATATTCAGAATGGAATATGCCACTTAAATGGGTATTCCAACAAGATAATGACCCGAAACACACGAGTAAATTTGCAAAGGATTGGTTTCGGGTCAATAGGGTTGAGGTTATGTCTTGGCCGGCTCAGTCTCCTGACCTTAACCCTGATCATCTGTGGGAAGACGTCAAAAAATATGTTGCAGAAAAATCGCCGTCCAATGCAAACGATTTATAGGTCGTAGTTAAAGAAGCGTGGGAGCAAATACCCTTAAAGCGATGTCAGGTCCTTGTTGATTCTATGAATTGAAAATCTGCCGCAGTTATTAAAAGCAGAGGTTATTCAACAAAATATTGAAAAAACGAAATTTATGTTTCTTTAAGAAATAAGAACTTTTTATCCGTAAATATTTCACCGTACAATAATACTCTTATTATTTTGAACAATGCATTTTTTTTAATTTTGTTACAATAATTTTTTTTTCTATTTCTTCAACATATAAATAACTTTGTACTATTTCTAAGCATTAGCAAACAAACAAGTAACTCTGATATGAAAAAACTGAATAAAACTATGCTGTTTTCTCGCAAACTGAAGGTTTTTGTTTTATTGCATAGCACTCCTATTTTTTTGAACACAACTTATATACATATATAAATAATAGCTGAAGGAAAAAAAATACTTCAGGATAAAAAAGAAAAAATATAGGAAAAAAAGGGAAAAGTATAAACAATCAAAATACGATATATGTATATAAAAAAACAATGGAATACGAGAAATAAAATAAAAAATGGACAAAATGGCGAAAAGAAATTAAGAAAATAAAGAAGAGATGGAAAATTCAATGTTGTAAATACTAGTGTTTATTATTGTTTAAATTTTTGTAAATATTATTAGCGTTTTAATTATTATCTTCTTTATATTTTTGTTATTATTCTTAATTTTAATAATATTATTCATTTTCTTTAAATAATTTTTTGTTATAATAATCTTTATTAATTTTGTCCATTTTCATGTTTAATTTATAACATAAATAAAAATTTTTGGTAATAAAATTAAAAAATAACGGTTTTTATCTTAATTTAGTTAGGCATTCAAAAATGAGAGAAGATGCTGCTACGACAAGATTGGGACGGCTAGTGAGATGAAAAATTCTTCATATGGTTTAGTTATATTTGTAGTCCGTTTAGTTTCTGGCTTTATATTCAATTTTTATGTGTACGGGCACGAAGCTTGTGAGGAGGGATTGGAACCTTCCAGAAGATAAACATGCCCGAGGTAGTGAGAAATTTCGCCAGCCAAACGGTACGTAATGTAAATAGCGCTCAATCGAACGTTTAAATGAACATGTAATATCATCTATTCATATAGTAAGAGTCCAATAGAATGTGTACTGTGCCGCTTGATATCGATGCCCATGCAGTTTGCCTACAATTAGATATAACCCTGATAGTAGGAAGAATACTAAATTTATGAAGTTGGCTGCGATTCTTGATAAATGATCGCTATGTTTTGCGAAGATGGCAAAAGATCTGGAGTGTTTGAAGGTGTGAGTGTCTAAGTGTCCAATTAAAGAAATAAAACAAATCTTTTAAACATTGTGAAATCCGCAGAATCCAAAACCCGACTACATCCACAACAGCATCGTTGGTTGTGTAATCCAACACCTGGTGTCATCCGCGTGATCTGAAAGTCTAATACTCTTAAACACCATATTTTATTGGGCAGCCGAACACCTCGTGCCATCGTTATACATTATAAACAACAATCACCTAAAACAGCCATCCTTATAAACAACAATCAGTACTTTCACAACAGCTTTCACCTTAGCGCTTACTAAGGAAACTTTAATTCTATCTTCGGTTTATACTCTAAAATATGTAATTGAACTGTAGACTTGTAAACTTGGGTCAAATATGGGCATTAGTATGTTTTTGTAGGTCGTTTTAATCCAAATAAAATATCTTTATTAACTCTATTCAATTTCGAAGTGTATGTAAAATTGTCATCTGCTATTGACCACCACATACCCATCTTAATTGTATTGGATCCAATTGATACTTTGTCTGACTCTTCTAATTCTCCAAGACTCTCCATTATCACCTTTGAATTGGACTTCCAATTTCGAATAAAGAAACCTCCTTAGCTGTGAATTAATGCCACTTCTTTTGCTAATGCAATAGCTTCAATTTCGGTACTACCACAGTCTAATAAATCGTCAACATAATGATGATTGATAATAGAATCCACAGCCCTTGGAATTGATCCTTGAACTACAACGCATTAGTATTTTTAACATATTGCACAGAGCTTGGAGACCAATACCAAATGTCATCACTTGCATTACGTAGACATCGGGAACTCCGTTATTTTCACCATTTCGCCATATGAACCGCTGAGCATTTTGGGTCTGCTTCACGAATTCGCACTTGGTGAGTAATCTCTTTGATATCTCCACAAATTGCGAATTTATTTAAACGAAAGCCATAGAGAACAGAGAGTAGAGGCTCCATCAAATCAAGTCCTTTTAACAACATAGAGTTCAACGAAATTCCATTTACTTTTGCTGCCGCATCCCAGACTAGTCGAATTTTATTTGATTTGCTTGGATTAACGACTGTAAATATTGGAAAGTACCACGTAACACCTTTTGATTCCTTTATTTCCTTTCTCCACAAGTGCATCGATTTGTTTTGCTATGATAGGAATATGTTTAGGATTTGCTCTTTCCTCAAGGTATTGAAGTCTTTTCATTTCCATTGGAAAACTATTTGGTACTTCTATAGACTATTCTTTCCATAGCAACCCGGTTTCAAATCTGTCGGAGGACGTGTCATTGTTGTTTGAAATAAGAATTTTCCTCGCTTTTCATCTGGCGAGGCTAATTCATATTTACGTCCAACATTTTCCAAAGGCATGTATTCAGATACTATCTTCTCTAATTTTTCCATTTCGAAATCGCATGAGCATTGTTCAATCTTGTGATACCCAACAGTTTTTTCCAAACTTGAATCACGTCCACCATGTAAAACCCATTATAACCTAGTTTTTGATACACAAGGTTCAGTTATACTACCTTCAACAATCTTTAACGAATTACAAACGTAGCCATTGTTTAATCCAATAAGAATTTTCGGGAAACATTGTTATAGGGAGATAATGGTATATTTTTTAGATGCCGATAGGCTTCGAAATCTTATTTAGTGACACTTTGTTCTGGCAAAGAGAGATTTTTAACACTTCGTACATTAAAAAGTTCATATCCTTTCGAGTTATTATGACCAGAAATACAAACGTTAACTTGCATCGAATCTTCTTCTACGCGCCGAGATTCTGCTTTGTTTTGAGGATGTACCAGAACATTGAAGCTAGAGTAATTTTTAGGAGTAGATTTCATGAAAGCGTTTAATTTAATCAGGTTAGAGGTAAATGGTCTCGGAGGGGTTAGAGAAGATGGGGTTAGGAAAAATGTCTCTTGAGGTCCACACTATTGAGGTAGGCCAATCAGCGACGATATAGGAAAAACACTATCCGGTTTCACCTGCCATACAAAAATTCATATATGAGGAGTTTGACAAGATGCTTTCACTGGGAGTCATGAGCCAAGTGAAAGCCCTTGGAATAATCGGATGACGGTTGTCAGAAAAGGTGAAAAAGGTGATAAACTGCTTCCCATTATCAGACACGATAGTTTCTGGCGTACCAAACTTGTGAAAAACTTCTGAAATTAGAAATCTTATAACATTCTTTGAGTTGGCTTTGGTCATGGCCAATTGTCAAATGGTCCAACACAATGAATATAAAACAATTGCCCTTTTTCGATCTGGGGTAAGGACCTAGAAAGTTCAGTAAACGTCTCAGCACCCATAGGAGGTCTTAAAATAATATTTGCCGGTTTTGTCTCTTTACACGTTTGACAGTTTGTCACAAAGGCATGAATTTGTGAATTCATATTTGGCCAATAGAAATACTCTTTCACTCTTCTGAGCGTTTTACCTCATCCTCCATGCGAAGACTGCGGTGGATTATGACATTTTTCAACAATTTCGTGGGTAAGCTCTAAAGGCACCCAAAGTTTCCACGCAAAATCTTCATTTAAGGGCTGACCATCATACGGTAACACGCGCTTATAGACATAATTGTCTATGACTTTAATATCAGGAATCTGGCTAGCATTTTCGTTGGCTTTGGTTATCGAATCTAAATAATCTGTAGTTTTAAAGGCATCTGCATCAAGATCAATTAGGTTGTTTATATTCGCTGATATTTCGTCCATGTCATATCTTAAGAGCGTATCGGGAACTATATTTTTAGAGCCGGGTCGATGTTCTATATTAAAGGAAAAAGATTGTAAGTGTAGGATCCATCGGGCAAGACGACCACTGAGCTCTTTGTGGTAAATCAGTCAAAACTCTATCACGTAGCGCAGCTGGTATCACTTTATCCATTAAACGGCAGAGTCTTTGGGTTGCATTGCACAACCCAAAAGACATTACCGTCAAATGATAAAGTGGTCTACCTGGCACCGTGAATGCAGCTTTTTCTCTGCTGGATGCATCTAACGGTATCTGCCAGAATGCATCTTTTAAATCAACGCTCGAAATGAAATACGTGTCTTCTAACCGACTGAGCAGACCTTCATTGTGCGGCAGAGGATAGGCGTCCTTGATCGTGAGGGCGTTCAGCTTACGAGCGTCCAAGTACAACCGATTCTTCTCGCCCCTTCGGACGAGAGTAACCGGATAGCTCCAAGGACTCTCGCTTTGCTCAATGACCCCAAGATCAAGCATCCTATCTAGCTCTAAATAACTGATGTCTTGATTCTTTCCATTATAACTTGAGCAATTAACTGTAAAAGTACGATTAATATTTTCAACCTCATTTAAGCCTCAAGTTGTAAGGAAAGAATTGAGACAAACGAATCGATAATTCTTCATGACCCTATCGAACACGTCAATTATCGCAACGCGAATTAGACTTCAAGGTCTCGAAATTCGGGACTTACACCTGAGTGAACGCTAAAAATCATGATGAATTATTAGATTCCTAATTATTATTGTAAACTACATTTACTACTTTAAAATAAAGTTGACATTTATTACTGGACCAAATATGCTATTAAAGGTGTTTACTAACACGATTAAGACCTATTATCCAGCAAACAAAAAATCTACTACTAAAATATTTTCTGTCCGAATACGTCGCACTAATTAGGGACACTTTTCCATTACCTAATCGGACCTACGATCAGACAGGAAATATATTTATACTTCCAGGCTTCGGCCCCACGTTGGGCGCCATTTTTGTAGCGAGTGGACGGGACTATAAAAAATTAAAACAGCTGGTTGTTTCTACACAACCACTGGTGGTGTGGCCAGATTGTTGGCGGCGCTGATATGCTGGCGTGTGCTGGGCTAGAACTCGCCGGATGGGGGTAGTTCTTGCCAACAAGCCTGGGAAACTTGTCTACCTACAAAAAAAAAAAATCATATCAGCTTTTAAGAGAAAAATAAAAAAGGAAAATGCTGAGGCCCGAAGCAGATTAGTAGAAAACAAAATCCCTGTTAAACACAAATGGAATATTTTTGGCAGATGATGGGCCAAATGTTTCCCACCCTTTTCAGAAATTTCCTTTCTCACCTTAACAGCAGTAGGGAAATGGGAAGGCAAAAGTTGTTTTTGTTTTTAATGAGGAGTAAGAGCAAATTGTTTGTACGAAATTGGAAACCAATGTATGTATATATGTATGTAAGTATTTATGACAATTTTTATTTATTTATTTATTATTTTTTTTGCACTTTTAATTGTGATGAAATTAAAAACTGATGACTTGTATAAATAGCGTTTGAGTATTTTTGGTTTATTCATCTACATATTTTTATATGGTTAGTTTTGTTTTTGTAAAGTGGAAACTTGAAAATTGTTTTGTTTATATGAAAAAAAAACTTTGTGTAAGGTTCTTTGACATTAATGAAGATATATTTTATGTTGTTGAGTATGGTCATGATTAATATTAAATATTCTAATAACAAATTAAGGGGAGTATTTTTTATTCACATTAAACATTTTTCATGTCTAAAATATGTTTAAAATTAGTTTATGGCTCAATATTTATGTATTTGTAACATTTTCTCAATTTGAAATATTAAGAGATATACCCAAATTACTCTTCTTTGAAGATAAATTAGATTAGATATAAATATAATTGTCTGAAGTAAAATTATTTCAATCAGTTAATAAATTTTTAAAAGGCGGAACAAAAATGGAATCAAATAAGATTACAAATGCTGATATTGTTGCGGCTTTCAATAAATTAAAAACAAGACCATATCTAGCAGCAAAGGATTTACTACCATCAAAGCCATATAAGGTATTAAGTATGTTCCGCCATAAGAATAAATATGGAAATGTGGTGATGGCAGAGCTTGAAGAGGGAATGTTATATCTTCCCAAACGATATAATAATTTGGAAGATAAAGTAATAGATGGAGTTAATAATGAACAGTTTACTTTAAGGAGGAAGTTAGATAATGTTTTATATGTTTTGGAATTGGAAGAGGTAGTCAGCGAAAACTCCGCTGGAGAAGACGAAGTGGGAGAGTTTTTCATCCCAAATTCTCAACCTTATTTCAGTTGGGAAAATAGTAAAATAAAGAAAATTTGTTAATTAGTATATAAGTAACATGGTTTTTAAAAACTAACTAATTGTAAAAAGAAAGCTTTATAATAAAGATGTTACATATAAAAATTCAAAAATTTCTTCAAAATTTTGATGGTTTAATTTTTGTTGAACATCAAAAAACACTGGAAGAGTATTTGGCACTTATTAATAAAACTGGGAATTATAATGAAGAACTTATATTATTTAAATATGGATTACACTTCAAGAACTGTTCATGGTCGGATGATAAAGCAAACGTTGGTCCTGATACTTGTAATTGTAGAAAGCATAGACAACTTATAAACAAAATAGAGGATTTTATAAAAAGATATTATTTATTATCTAAACGTATAAAATCAGTAAATAGGGAAAATATTTTTAATTTCAAATATGTTAATTTAAAAAAATAATAATAAATAAAAAATAATACAGCTTTAAAAAAATTGTTTGGTTTTTTTTACAATAACTTCTTGCAATTTTGAACTTGGTAAGGGTCTTATGAATTTTGAATTTTAGAAATAATTTTAATAAATAATTGACTATCTATCAAGAACAACATATTCAGAATAATAAATACATCCAACAACACTAAAATTGAATCAAATTATACTTCAAACAAGGGTCAAATTGAAATTCAAGAAATCTTAATACTTCCGCCTATAGGCATTCCACTATTCCTTGCATTGCATGATAGTCGTGATAAAATTCTCCTGGACGCTTTACTAAATGTGGAAAAAGAACTTGGAATAAAAACAAAATAATATATATTTTTCTTATTTATTTATTTATTTATTTTTATTTTATATAAAAACAAATAAAAGTATTTAAATAAACTTAAAACTAACATATCATTTTCATGTAAATTAAAATAATTAAAAATATTTAAAATTTTATTAAAAGTTAAATTTTTACATCTTAAATAAATAAAAATGCAACAATAAACACCACAAAACATTGATGATTCACTTTGAATTCGCATTTTATTGTAGACAAATGTTTTAGAATTTCGGTTTAGAAATTAAATAAATTGTTTTATTGGAGGTTGACCTGCAGAGCAAAAAAATTCTACTGGTTTATTTTCAGGGAAATAAAAAGCGACCCAATGCTGTCTAGGCTTATAAGATGGATCAGTGTTGGCTATGTAAAATGATGGTTTTGTGACAGGTGTCTTGGGTAATTTATTGCTCGCAAAAACTCCTTTAAATTTATATTTTGTATAAGTATTTGAATTTAAAGTATTTATAATATTTATTGAGTTCATAGCGTTTGAATTATAGTACGAGACTTATCAATTTCTATTATACTGTCAAATTCACAATATGATAAGCAGGTAATTGCCTCCGTTATGGGTTTCCCGAAACGTCCTTCTATTCGAATAGTTCATTGATTTATTAAATTTCCACAATTAGAATTATTATTGTGATCTGGTGTTAAATCAAAAGCTAGTAAAAAAAAATCCGCTATCAAAAAGTTCCGTTGTAATTTGATGACCTTTATCAAAATGATGGATTCCGGTACCTTTAAATAGGGTTTGATAACCACGAGTGCTTAATATTCCTCCATTGTTGTAGTTAAATTCTATTGGCTGTGCTGGAAATTGTACTCCATTAACAACCAAATTAAATCTTTGTAAATTAAAATGTTTAAAGTTGTATGGATTTTCTTTTCTATCTCCAGTATAAGCTTTGTTCGGCACCATTCCAAAAATTAAGAAATTCGGTAATTGTCCAAGTATAACATTATCTAGAGGTAATGAATGGTTTCCTGGATGTATAGTGAAGTTCTTAATTTCTACTCTCTTATATGGATAAATTGCATTTTTGCTTTGTAATACATTATGATGTGCCATTAATATACTACTATTGATAGTACGATGATTTATATATAAATTAGCTTCATGTATTCAATTAGATAAGATTCATTTTTATCCCCACTTTCTAAAATATAAAATTCTGGTTTCTCCAAATTTAATGTGACCTTAAGATCAACATTATTAAGCAAGTACTTTTGTTGATTAAATACATCTACATGAAGTTTTCCGAAAAGCTCCACCTTTTTCCCATCCTTAAATAATCTTTTTCTTTTATCTAAACCGGGATTTTCTTTATCGATTAATGAATTAATTTTATTCACATCAGTAGCCCAACCACACGATTCAAGATGGGTAGATCTAGCATCATTTCCATAATTGAGCAATGTTTCCATATATGCTCTATAGTGAGAGTTGTTGTCAGGTTGAGATACACTTTTATTATTAAAATGAAATGTACAATTCCTAAATATGGAATGCAACAAGTTATTAACAACGCCTCCAGTTCCTTTGAATTCAAACACTAGTCTGAGATAAATACTATTAAGATCTCTATATGTTTCACCATTCCCCAATGATACAAATTCAATTGTACTAGAGTTGTCCAATGAAGCAATTGGATTATAACATATTTCTTCTGTTTTAATTACACTAGTTTGAATTGGGGGAGATTCAAATAAATCCTATTCACTTTTCATACATTCTATAAATCCCGACATTTTAAATTTCCAAAAATATCGTTAAAGTTCTTTCCTCTACAACGTTTGGATTTATTATGCAGTTTTTGTTTTAAGCGTTTAAGTTTTATATGCTTCCCTTTACCTTTCTGCATTGTTTTTTATTTTTTCAAAAGTAGCTTCATTGATATTATTCATAATTTTTCTCCCTTGATTAAATAGAATATCTTTCACAGGTTTTGTTCCGATTTCCTCCTTCTTTTCCAATGTCTAATGACTTATTTTTTAAATAATTTAATCCTGTTCTCAAGAATGGTTTCAGGTGTGAAAACAAAGATGAAAACAGTGATCCAATACCACGTCCATATTGCACAAACCTTGGTGTATGATATATTTCACCAATATTTTGAACATTATTTCGAGACTGATTATTACAAAATGGTTATTACAAAAATGATTTAAAATTTTACTAAACATTTATTATATATTTTTTAAAGTGTAGAGTACAATAAACGGGTATGAATTCATTCAAACTTATTATTCCTCCTTTATCATTTGTAATGATTTTTTTTAAAGTGATTTGAAAATCTTATTATTATCTTAGGAAATTAAAAATATTGAAACGAAAACCCTACTTTCATTACTATTAATTTTTTTTTTTTATACCATGATAGATAATTTTTTTTACATACTCTTGATCATATTATACTAATTACGCATTTATTTGCCTATTGAGTTTGAATGTAAGAAAGAGATGATTAAAAAAAAATCCCGTTTATTTCTTTATATACTTGAAATCATACCATCATACCACTGCCTTTTTTTAGCTTAATGCGTTTTTCAAGTTATTTCAAGAAGTCATTCAAAGTCAAGTTTTAAAGTGTTAAAGTTCGTAAAAAAAATAGTGCTAATACTGTGAAAGAAAAATATAATAAAATTTTGTATAGAATTTAAACTGAAACTTGTAGAATTTAAACTTAATAAAACGCCAATAGTTTTGAGGAGTTTTAAAAACCTGGTGCTAAAATATTTAAAGATTCAAATTTATATGAAGGGACAACAAGGTCACGTGGTACTTGGGACATATTGCTCAATCGGGAAACTTGGGACAAAGGCTCAATTAAACTTTCAAAGACTCTACACCTTTGCAAGAAATATTACGGGAGTTACACCACTTTTATGAAAGTTCCCATGGTCAAGTTTTTCGGTAGATTTTGACTTCTGTCATATTTGCGAAAGATCTGGAAGGACACGTGCTAACTGCCACATCATTAGCTCCTTACATAAAATTCCAAAATAATGTCATAAGTATTTACTAAATAGAATTAAATTATCAAAAAAATATTAACACTTTAAAATTAAATTAAACTAGTTTTCTATATAAAATTATAAAATATAATTATAATAAAAAAAATTATAAAATATAATTTTTTTTATAGAAATTATAACAAAATTTAACATACCCCTAAAAGATACTTAACTTGATCTAAATGCTTTAAGAAAGAAAAAAAATAAAAAAAAAATCCATCTTCATTAATATAAAATGATTGCATTTACCTAACAAAATAACTAAAGAAAATTAAAACAAAGAAATTAATTTAATATATTAATTAAACATTTGATACATTATTTAGAACTACCTAAAATTACTTAATATTACCTAAATTAAGAACTACATACTATATTAAATGATCAACATGATCATGTATATTTAATTTTATTATAAACATAGGTAATATATAACCTCAAAAACATTTAACTATATTTTTACCTTATAAAACACTAAACTCTAATATAATTGTTAAATTAACCTAAACATGCAGTAACAAAAATAACTAAATTTAATAACAAACTAATTTTTTTATGCATATATACTTAAATATTTATAAATGAATAATTTTATAAATTAAAATTACATAAATTTGATTTATATTAAATTACCTATGCTTCCTAAATTATAAATATAGTTTAAATTAGATTTATGCCTAATGAATTCCTAATCCTATTAATTATTTTTCGTATGGATAACCCTACATTTTTCTACTATCACGCACATTTTATATAACTCTATTTATAGTCAAGTATCTTTTGTTAGAGAGTAATAATTTTAATAATATTGTTACGAAATTGTACTTAAATTCAAATATAATGGTTTTAACGGCCGGTTTAAATCTTTCTCAATGCTTCCAGACATTTCCGTTTATGTTAACAGCAGTTAACATAGCTGTAAAAATTATTAACATAGTTCTAAACGTACAACATTGAATGAAAAGCTTTCACCATTGTTTTTAAGTATGGCAACACTAAATGTTTAAGTTGCTAACATTAACATCAAAAGCTCTAGTTTGTCCGTTAAGAACATTGTAGAAAGAAATAGAGCTTTCAAGAAACATATAGTAGGTAATACAGTGTATATAAATTGGCCGTGAGAACACCATTCAGGGCCATTATTACAACTTGCCTTTAATGTTCGTAATAGTAAAAGGTAACTTTAATTAAAGTGAGGAATAAAGTGAACTTTAAAACTTTTCATTATTACAACTTCCTTGTAAATTAAAATTAACATTTTCAAAATTATGGCAATATCAAAGAAAATACCGATTACTTTTGACAAATTACTTGTACATAGTGGCAATGTGGGTGCAATCAATGGCACCTATAACTTTCAGGAATTTTGCAATTTTAAAGAAATCTGCCACTGCTTGTTGCATTCCTCTTGCGTCAGAAAGGAATTTAATATATTCATTCGACAAACCTGCCAAAGCACAAGATGTTTCTTTAACTATACGACCTGCTGTTGACACACTAACACCACAAAAGTCACCCACTGTAATTAAGAAATTTCCACTTGCGTAAAACCTTAGCGTTATTAACAATTTAGTCTGAGGTGATACGAAATAATGCCTGGAAGGAAATTTTTGAATTACTACACAAATTATATGCGTATATGAACATACCTCTGGCTCCTTGACTGTAAATAGTGGACAATTTTGTCTAAAATATATTGGAATGTATGCTTTGATACGCGAAATCTTTGCACAAATCCTGCTTCGTTGTAATATTTGATATAGTCGACTTGTTCGCGAATTTTTTTTTTTTTTTTGAGCTCTACTTTCTGGCAGAGTATTTTCAAAAATATTCTCCAGGTTGTTAATGTAAAACAAACGTCTGCTATCCATTTTTATATTTCAAATTTTTATTTTTAAAACGAAATAAATATTTATTTTTAATGAAGTTGCCATATTTTGCAGAAAATATGGCAACTTCAAATACATAAACCTCACTATAAAATTTAAAGGTAAGATGATCTTCCCTTTAGCTTATCGGCCACTTTTAGCTTAAAGTTAACTGATAATAACCAAATGCTTCTTATCTGTCCGATAACATCATACCTCTAGCTATTGGCAAGTTGTAATAATGGGCCTCAGTCAGTCTAGTTGGAAGCGTCGTTAAGTAAAGACATATTAACTACCTTGGCTGTATAATCTTGTACATTATTAAAGTGTGCTGTATAAAGTGTGTAATTTAAGTGTGTGTGTATTAAAACACAAAGTGACTATTTAAACTGTATTGTTGTACATTTTTAAATAAAATAAAGAGTCGTTACAATTTTTAATCTACTAAACTGCTGTTATTTGCAATCAAAGTACAAGTTTATTTAAAGGAAATAAACAACCGTTTTTAAAAGGTAAAAACGTAACAATTGGTGTCAGAAGTGGGATTGCAAAATAATAAGCAGTCATGAAGTTTGAAGAGCTGAAAGTGGAGCAACTCAAGAGAGAATTGAATAAGATGGAGTTACCTACAGCTGGTAATAAAGCAGAATTACAAAATAGGCTGATAGATGAATTCAAGCGGCGTAATATTGACATCGGAACTTACGAATTCGAGTATAAAGAAGAAATGGAAGTTTCTACCCGTGCAACAACAAGCATGGATTTATCCACAATGTTTGCTGCTTTGATGGAGCAATTTAAAGAAGTTCAAGAAACTTCTAAAACAGATAACGAGAAACTTCTTGCTGAAGTTAAAGAAGAAAATAAAATAATGGAAATGAAATTTCAAGAAACTTCTAAAACAAATAACGAGAAACTTCTTGCTGAAGTTAAAGAAGAAAATAAAATAATGGAACTAAAATTTCAAGAAACTTCTAAAGCTAATAACGAGAAACTTCTTGCTGAAGTTCAAGAAACTCCTAAAGCAAATAACGAGACTCTTCTTGCTGAAGTTAAAGAAGAAAATAAAATAATGGAAATGAAATTTCAAGAAACTTCTAGAGCGACAGACGAAAAACTTCAGCAAATTTCGGAAGTTATAAACAGCAGAGTGGATATCATTGAGACAAAGGTGTCCGACTTAGAGAGCTGTCTAGATTTACAAGCCAAAGTCGTTGATAAAAAGCTGTCTGATTTAGAGAATGAAATAACCAAAGATGTTGATAAAAAACTACAAGATCTAGAAATAAAGATTAATAATCTTCAATGCCAAGATGGACAGGTACGAATTATTCCAGAATCCTCTAGTAGAATAAAGGCCCCTAGTTTTGATGGCACCACACCATTTAATGTGTTTAAGTTCCAGTTTGATACAATTGCCATTAGAAACATGTGGAACGACGAAGAAAAAGCTATAGAGTTGATATTGGCCTTAAAAGGAAATGCAGCTGTAGTTCTTGAAAGCGTGCCAGCATGTAACAGAAACAGTTATGATGACATAATGGAGGCGCTACAACGTAAGTACGGTGATGAACATAAAAAGGAATTATACCGAATGGAATTGCGTGGTAGAGTGCAGAAGCCCAATGAGACACTTCAAGACTTTGCGTTTGAAATCGGACGTCTGCTGCAGCTTACTTATCCAGGGGAAAACAGCCCGTTTTTGGACCATTTCAAGAAAGAGGCATTTGTAAATGGCATTCGCGATCCTGAAATAAAACACGCGGTTTGTGCCACACCTAAACCATCATTTACTGAAACCGTCTCATTCGCACTGGCACAAGAAACAGCGAAAATAATTTCAAAGCCCCAAATTGTAATGTGCGAAATGTCGAAGTTGTACCTGACAATCAGAGAAATATAATCGACGAATTAAAAAAGGTTTTGAAGACGTTTATTGAGAAACAAAGTAAAGTCAGAGTAAAATGTTATAACTGCGGTAAATCTGGTCATATTCAGCGAAACTGCAAAGTACCAAGAAAACGAACCAGATCTGCCTCGCTTCAAAGAAGTAACCAGCAGTCGAATCATCAATCATCACAGGAATCACTTTTAAAACTAAAACGAGCTAGCACTATGGGGCAAGAGCTAGATCCCACATCTGAGGGTCCCACAATCTTCATATCCGTAATGCAACAGAAAAATAGCAATCTTACTGCTTCGGGGTACATCAACGGTAGAAGCACGTTTTTACTGTAGACACCGGGGCATCACAATCTATCGTCAGGCCAGATTTAGTCAAGAACACAATTGAACCATTATGTGGGGTAAGTCTGCGCACAGCTACTGGGGAGCCGGTCACTGTCTATGGTAAAGTAAATGTGAAATTAACCATTGCCAACGTTACCGTCAATCATCTATTCATTGTTGCCAATATTGTGGACGAAGTTATCATTGGTGCTGATTTCATGATTAGCCATGGCATTACTTTGGATATGGGACGAAAAGTTATGATTTGGCGAAATGTGGAGGTACCCCTTGACGTCAGATATGAAAATAGAACTCAAGTAAGAAAGCTAGTTACCGTCGAGCATCAGAAGCTACCACCTCAATCAGAAAATTTAGTATGGGCTCGTATGGAGGGAGATTGTGAGGACAATAGTTTGTGGGTGATAGAACCATCAGAAATAACAAGTGATCTTGTAACAGCAAAAACCTTCGTTAGGCCCTCATCAACAAATAAGGAAAACACTTCCCAAGAGCAAGATGACCTAAACGAACTTCATGAATTCGTATGCAGACGAATTAAAATGACCAGCAACAAAATAAAAGCCAGATCCGATCGAGCAGCGAATTTTGAAATATTTAACGAAGGCCAGCTTGTGGGTGTGTGTGGGTGCAATCAATGACACCTATAACTTTCAGGAATTTTGCAATTTTAAAGAAATCTGCCACTGTTTGTTGCATTCCTCTTGCATCAGAAAGGAATTTAATATATTCATTCGACAAACCTGCCAAAGATGCACAAGATGTTTCTTTAACTATACGACCTGCTGTTGACACACTAACACCACAAAAGTCACCCACTGTAATTAAGAAATTTCCACTTGCGTAAAACCTTAGCGTTATTAACAATTTAGTCTGAGGTGATACGAAATAATGCCTGGAAGGAAATTTTTGAATTACTACACAAATTATATGCGTATATGAACATACCTCTGGCTCCTTGACTGTAAATAGTGGACAATTTTGTCTAAAATATATTGGAATGTATGCATTGATACGCGAAATCTTTGCACAAATCCTGCTTCGTTGTAATATTTGATATAGTCGACTTGTTCGCGAATTTTTTTTTTTTTTTTTTGAGCTCTACTTTCTGGCAGAGTATTTTCAAAAATATTCTCCAGGTTGTTAATGTAAAACAAACGTCTGCTATCCATTTTTATATTTCAAATTTTTATTTTTAAAACGAAATAAATATTTATTTTTAATGAAGTTGCCATATTTTGCAGAAAATATGGCAACTTCAAATACATAAACCTCACTATAAAATTTAAAGGTAAGATGATCTTCCCTTTAGCTTATCGGCCACTTTTAGCTTAAAGTTAACTGATAATAACCAAATGCTTCTTATCTGTCCGATAACATCATACCTCTAGCTATTGGCAAGTTGTAATAATGGGCCTCAGTCAGTCTAGTTGGAAGCGTCGTTAAGTAAAGACATATTAACTACCTTGGCTGTATAATCTTGTACATTATTAAAGTGTGCTGTATAAAGTGTGTAATTTAAGTGTGTGTGTATTAAAACACAAAGTAACTATTTAAACTGTATTGTTGTACATTTTTTAATAAAATAAAGAGTCGTTACAATTTTTAAACTACTAAACTGCTGTTATTTGGAATCAAAGTACAAGTTTATTTAAAGGAAATAAACAACCGTTTTTAAAAGGTAAAAACGTAACAATATTAATCTAAAATATTTAGCTCATTCCTGTTCATCCCTTGCTGACCTCATCAATGGAACGTGGATGCATCAAAACATAAACAAACAGGTATTCTTTTTAACAACAACAAAAAAAAATATGATTTCTAAAATCAGTAATTACTCTCAATATTTTTTTTGCGTTTATTAAAATATTAGTTAATTTCATTTCATTCCATACCAATGAGAACGTAATGTAATTTTTTTCTTATTATTGCTTTTGCATATTTTCTTTTCTTTTGGTTATTATAAAGGTGTCATTAATTTAAAAGAGTGCATTAATTTTGAATTATTAAGTTTACTAATATGATAATTATAATTATTTTACCCATAATAATATATTTATTAAGTTTCTAAAATAGAAATAGAAATATTTTCTGTAATTAATTGTCAATTTTAAATAAAAATTAATTGCTAAATTTTTGAAATATGGGAATGACAAATACTTTCAATGATTATTAGAAACATGTAATAGGCTCTTTTATAGAGGCATTCTTGGAATATTGTAGGGTGTACAGAATGTCATAGGTATCTGATTTTATATCAACAGGGAGGGAAAAATGCACCCCTTTTGGCTAACATCTTGACCAGAGAACATATTTTATAATTATGAATTTTGTTATACTTTACGGTTGATTTTTTTTGGCATATAAAGTATAATTATGTGTATACGCGTTTAAAATTGGGTTAAGAACTACACAACCATTTGATCTATAGCTAGCTGGGATTTTAATATCTTTTATGCCTCCTAACTTCAATTTTAACAGGAATTTTCTAAAACGTAAAGGCTTCAAAAAAAAGCCATCACTGACTCTCTTAAAGTAGTTGTTTTTTTTTACTCAACTCTTGGTTAAATTAAAATCTAATTTTAAATACACAATTATTTTTTTTAACACCAATTACGTTTTTTATTGTATAAGTCCTAGCTATTTTAATGGCGTTAATTAGGTCAAAATCTAGAAGCGATACAAATGACAGTCGTAATTTGTTTAACCAAAACTATTTGTAAATGTTTATAATTCAACTTTAAAGTCCAAATTTTGTGATAAATAAAATCGAAATTATGCTGCGGAAAGTTTCTCTTTAAATATTGTTATTTTTAATGCTTTTCAAGTCCATTTTTTTGATTTTATAATAATTATGAATGAAGCAGAAAAGCATTTCAGTTTAGCGAATAGTAAATGAGAAAAAAAAACAAACATTTTATATTATAAGGAGTCAACTTTTGTCTAAAACTGTAGTTTTCTAATACAGTGTATAAGATTTTTGTCATTCCCTTAATTAAAAAAATTGAATTTTAGGACTTAAAAAGAAAAGATAATTAAACCTATCCTTAAAACTAATAAAATAAAACAAATTTAAGTATTAAAACAAATCAAAACAAAGTACTTGTAGAAGGTTAAAAAAAAGTAGTAATAATAATAGTAAATTTTTTTTGAGTATTTTTTTTTGCATTTTTTTTATCGTTATGAATACTAGAAATCGAGGAGCTCAGAATAGTAATTCTTTTTCACGCACTCGAAACAGAAGTTCAGACGCTTCACGTAATAATACATCCATTGAATTGCAAGACCCTCCCACAACTTCAAATTCTCGAGTGGTACATGTGCTCAAAGCTTTACCAATTTACCTTTAGATTTAGATATTTCTAACACCAATAACATGCCACAAAACTTTGTTCCACTGGGACAACACATTCCCGTTAGTTTGCCAGATATTGATTTAACAAATAATCCTACCATTGCAACTGGAAATGAAAGTGCGTCTAATCCGGCAACTCCTTTTGACACTCTTATAGCACTTATGGAGCAGTCTATGAGAAATACAAGAGAAGAATTTAAAAAGGAGCTCTCTTCCATACGAGATAGTATATCTCTAATAGGAAATGCAGGTGATTCAAATGCTTATAGAAGGCCAAATACACAATCTAATACGATTTATTAAAATACACCTAATTCAAACCGCAATCCTACTTCCGATGGAAATGTGTCTTATTCAAGTAGTGATTTAAATATAAAGCTCGAAAAATGGAAAGTTGTATATGACGGCACTGGTTCTGTTTCAGACTTCTTATTTAAAGTGGAAACACTTACGTCCCGTACAAGATGTCCATACGAATATCTTTTATCCAATTTTCATGTTCTTCTTGCGGGAAAAGCAGAACAGTGGTACTGGCTGTTCACAAAACAGAATCAAGAGGTAACCTACCCCATTTTGAAGAACGCTTTAACTAAAGAATTCGGTTATCTGGAATCCGAACATGATACTCTTCTAAAAATTTCTTTGCATAAGCAACAACATAAGGAGTGCTATGATGATTTCCATAGTGCTATAGTGTCGATGAATCTAAGGTTACAAAGTCCTTTACCTGATCTTACCTTGCTTGATATTATTAAGAGAAATATTCAACCAAACTTACGATTTTTATTATTTAGTTCAGATTCTAAATCCCTAAATGACTTTAGAGACCTTGCTCGTAAGGCGGAAAAGGTTCTTCGCGACAATAGATTAGTCTTACCAAGAGGAAGTCAAATTCGAAATTCTAGTGAGATTAATTTACCTGATTATGAAATTGTTAGTTCTAGTATAACTGATCCTCAACTGGATGCTTTAAAATTTCAGAAAGGTAATAAATTAGATTATTCTGGTATTAAATGTTGGAATTGTCTTCTAAATGGACATTCTTACATCTACTGCGATAAAGAAATTGCCAAACCTTTTTGCTTCAAATGTGGCCAGAAAGGGTATTTAACACCTGCTTGCCCTAACAGGCATGTATTTCAGGGAAACCAACCGACGGGCGATGTGGCTACCGGGGACAATCGTCCATCCCAAAGAACCCCGAGTTCAACTTAAATAATGCTTTAAGCAATCAAATATTACATAATCAAACGAAAAGTTCAATATTAATTTCATCTAACATTATTTCAACTCAGGATCAGGCCTCTCAAACAGATTTATTGCACAGCTCTGATAAAATAGTTCCGTTTAAATATAAAATTTATGACAAATCGAATTCACTTTATAGAATTCCATGCAAACAAATTGTTAAATGTAGGGAACGCTTTAATAAACGTAGATTTTTCCGGAAACTATTAGCTTCAACCATATTACATGGCTCTGACGATCGTCCCTTTGCAAAGGTCAAAGTTTTTAACGATTTCCTGGTAGGCTTATTAGATTCAGGTGCAAATGTATCAGTCCTTGGGGAGGACTGCTTAGAATTTTTGGAAAGAAACGGCATTTCTTATAAGCCCTTGAGATCTGTTTTATCAACTGCTAATGGTTCAAAACAGGAGGTAATTGGTTATTGTGAGTTACCTATAAACTTCAAAAATATTACAAAAAATATTCTTTTTTATTTAGTTCCATCTCTTAGCCAAAAAGCCTATTTTGGAATTAATTTTTGGCGCGAATTTGCCCTTGCTCCAGAAATTGTGCCTATAGTTTCTTCAATTGAAACAACATTTTCCGAAGATAGTGACAAATCCATAAAATTTCATGACCTCAGTCCTGAACAAAAAATTATTTTGGAAAAGACTATCCTAGAGTTTCCTTCATTTGAAAAGCTCGGACTAGGTTGTACAGACCTCCTTCAGCACGACATAGATACTGGTGATGCGGTTCCTATAAAATCCAAGCATTACCCTTTATCGCCACCACGTCAAGAGGAGGCATATAAAGAAATCGACAGACTTTTAAATATGGGAGTAATTGAAGAATCTAATTCCCCTTGGTGTTCGCCGGTTGTTTTAGTACGGAAGCCTGGGAAGGTTCGCCTTTGTATAGATTCGCGGAAACTCAACGCAGTAACAAAGAAGGACTCTTATCCCCTTCCCCATATAAACGGGCTACTTAGCAGACTAAAAGACACCTTTTTTTATTACTGGCATCGATCTTAAAGATGCATTTCTGCAGATAAGATTGACTGAAACATCAAAAGAGAAAACTGCATTTGCTGTTCCAGGTAAACCTTTGATACATGCCATTCGGCCTCTGTAATGGTCCTCAAACCATGAGCAGACTTATGGACAAAGTAATTCCATTTCGTTTACGTGAAAACGTTTTTATTTACTTGGACGACCTTTTGGTATGTAGCAATGATTTCAGTTCTCATATGAGACTTTTGAGTGAAGTTGCGAACTGTCTTAGAATAGCAAAACTGACAATAAACGTCAGCAAAAGTAAATTTTGTCAGAGAGAGATCCGCTATTTAGGTTATATAGTCGGTAATGGAACACTGAAAGTAGATCCAGAGAAAGTGGCTTCAATTAGGAACTTCTTTTTACCAAAGACACCGAAACAGGTCCGAAGATTTATTGGCATGGCCAATTGGTATAGATCATTTATTAGCAATTTTGCTGATTTGGCTGGTCCCTTGACGGACTGTTTAAAAAAGAGTTCGAAACCATTTTCCTTAACAGAAGAAGCTAAATTATCATTTCAGAAGTTGAAAGATTTCTTGTCCTCTGCCCCTATCTTAGCCCAACCTAACTTTGACAAGGAATTCATCATTCAGTGTGAACCGTCAAAGATTGGTGTTGGTGGTGTTCTATTTCAATTTGATGAATTTGGAAAAAAACACCCCATAGCTTTTGTCTCCCAAAAAATTGAATAAATCCCAACGGAACTATACGGTGACAGAGCTCGAGTGTATGGCAGCAGTGGTATGTGTTAATTGTTTTAGGCCGTATATTGAGGGTCTCCCATTCCGAATAATAACAGATCATTCTTCATTAAAATGGCTAATGTCTCAAAAAGATCTGAATGGTAGACTAGCTAGATGAAGTCTCAAACTGCAACGCTACGATTTTCGAATTGAACATCGCAAAGGTTCATTGAACGTAATTCCAGATTGTCTTTCGAGAATGGATGCTGAAGAGATCGTTTCATTTAATATACCCCCTGAAATTGATGTTAACTCCCCTGATTTTGATGATATGGAATATAAAAAACTTAGAGAAACCGTAAAAGATAAGGGTAATAAATTACCAGATGTTATTACTTCGGATAAATTTGTTTACAAACGTGTTAGGTTTCGGCAAAATAGTGAAGAGGAAGAACATTTATGGCGTTTTTTTATAGCGTCCGCTCATGATTCAATTACATGTTGTCATGGTGGATTTGCAAAAACGCTTGCTAGAATACGTCAAAAATATTTCTGGCCAACAATGGTTAATGACGTCAAACTATACATAAGTAAATATGAGATATGTAAAGTAATAAAATCCTCAAACCAAATCACCAAACCTACAATGGGTAAACAATTTATAACTAGCCGACCTTTTGAGCGATTTTATTGCGATTTTTTAGGCCCCTATCCTTACACAAAGAGTAAAAATTCGACAATATTTATATGTTTGGACCACCTAACGAAATTTATTTTCCTGAAACCACTGAAAGCAGCTACGTCTGCTAATGTTATATCATATTTTGAAACTAATATTTTTCCAACTTTTGGAGTACCAAGGTTCTTGCATAGCGACAACGGGAAACAATTTGTCTCTAAGGAAATGAGCGATTTTTTTAAGTTATATGAAATTGAACATGTAAAGATAGGTTTCTATGCACCTCAATCAAACGCATCGGAGAGGGCAAACAGAGAAATCATAACGAAGATTAGATATTTCTTAGAAGACCATAAGGATCACGGTGAGTGGGATAAATTTATTCCACAAATATTGTCAATCCTTCGAAGTGACTATCACTCGTCCATAAAATGTTCTCCGTATTACGCCACTTTTGGATTGAATATGGTACAACATGGCTCCACCTACAAAATTTTAGAGAAACTAGGTTGTCTTACAGGAGAGGATTGTAATGTTTTAGAAAATGCGGACAGAATGCAAAAGATTAGAAACAACGTCCGAGAAAATTTAAACGTAGCACATGAAAAAGCGTGTAAGACGTATAACCTCAGAAGTAAACCAATCATTTTCAAAAAGGGCCAAATCGTCTTCAGGAAAAATCATGTTTTAAGTAACACGCCAAAGTCTATTAACAAAACGTTTTTTTCAAAATTCTCAAAATGTAGAATAAAGGATCGTATAGGTAGCAATCTTTACGATATCGAAGATCTTAAGGGAGCTTACATTGGTCGTTATCAAGCATCCGATCTCAAAACATGAATTTTACTCGGCTTATCGTGGGTCGTGCCACACATTTATTCAATTAGTATTTTTTTTATAAATCACTTGCTCATATTAAAGAAAAAAAATCTTTTCCTTTTCGTCATTATATTTAATATCTCTGGACGAAGCAGGTTTGTAATGACTTTTTTTAAAGTGATTTGAAAATCTTATTATTATCTTAGGAAATTAAAAATATTGAAACGAAAACCCTACTTTCATTACTATTAATTTTTTTTTTATACCATGATAGATAATTTTTTTTACATACTCTTGATCATATTATACTAATTACGCATTTATTTGCCTATTGAGTTTGAATGTAAGAAAGAGATGATTAAAAAAAATCCCGTTTATTTCTTTATATACTTGAAATCATACCATCATACCATTGCCTTTTTTAGCTTAATGCGTTTTTCAAGTTATTTCAAGAAGTCATTCAAAGTCATGTTTTAAAGTGTTAAAGTTCGTAAAAAAATAGTGCTAATACTGTGAAAGAAAAATATAATAAAATTTTGTATAGAATTTAAGCTGAAACTTGTAGAATTTAAACTTAATAAAACGCCAATAGTTTTGAGGAGTTTTAAAAACCTGGTGCTAAAATATTTAAAGATTCAAATTTATATGAAGGTACAACAAGGTCACGTGGTACTTGGGACATATTGCTCAATCGGGAAACTTGGGACAAAGGCTCAATTAAACTTTCAAAGACTCTACACCTTTGCAAGGAATATTACGGGAGTTACACCACTTTTATGAAAGTTCCCATGGTCACGTTTTTCGGTAGATTTTGACTTCTGTCATATTTGCGAAAGATCTGGAAGGACACGTGCTAACTGCCACATCATTAGCTCCTTACATAAAATTCCAAAATAATGTCATAAGTATTTACTAAATAGAATTAAATTATCAAAAAAATATTAACACTTTAAAATTAAATTAAACTAGTTTTCTATATAAAATTATAAAATATAATTATAATAAAAAAAATTATAAAATATAATTTTTTTTATAGAAATTATAACAAAATTTAACATACCCCTAAAAGATACTTAACTTGATCTAAATGCTTTAAGAAAAAAAAAATAAAAAAAATCCATCTTCATTAATATAAAATGATTGCATTTACCTAACAAAATAACTAAAGAAAATTAAAACAATGAAATTAATTTAATATATTAATTAAACATTTGATACATTATTTAGAACTACCTAAAATTACTTAATATTACCTAAATTAAGAGCTACATACTATATTAAATGATCAACATGATCATGTATATTTAATTTCTTTATAAACATAGGTAATATATAACCTCAAAAACATTTAACTATATTTTTACCTTATAAAACACTAATCTCTAATATAATTGTTAAATTAACCTAAACATGCAGTAACAAAAATAACTAAATTTAATAACAAACTAATTTTTTTATACATATATACTTAAATATTTATAAATGAATAATTTTATAAATTAAAATTACATAAATTTGATTTATATTAAATTACCTATGCTTCCTAAATTATAAATATAGTTTAAATTAGATTTAAGCTTAATGAATTCCTATTCCTATTAATGAATGTATTATACTCCTAAATTATATTTATTTTTCGTATGGATAACCCTACATTTTTCTACTATCACGCACTTTTTATATAACTCTATTTATAGTAAAGTATCTTTTGTTAGAGAGTAATATTAATCTAAAATATTTAGCTCATTCCTATTCATCCCTTGCTGAGCTCATCAATGGAACGTGGATGCATCAAAACATAAACAAACAGGTATTCTTTTTAACAACAACAAAAAAAAATATGATTTCTAAGATCAGTAATTACTCTCAATATTTTTTTTCGTTTATTAAAATATTAGTTAATTTCATTTCATTCCATACCAATGTGAACGTAATGTAATTTTTTTTCTTATTATTGCTTTTGCATATTTTCTTTTCTTTTGGTTATTATAAAGGTGTCATTAATTTAAAAGAGTGCATTAATTTTAAATTATTAAGTTTACTAATATGATAATTATAATTATTTTACCCATAATAATATATTTATTAAGTTTCTAAAATAGAAATAGAAATATTTTCTGTAATTAATTGTCAATTTTAAATAAAAATGAATTGCTAAATTTTTGAAATATGGGAATGACAAATACTTTCAATGATTATTAGAAACATGTAATAGGCTCTTTTATAGAGGCATTCTTGGAATATTGTAGGGTGTACAGAATGTCATAGGTGTCTGAACAGGGAGGGAAAAATGCACCCCTTTTGGCTAACATCTTGACCAAAGAACATATTTTATAATTATGAATTTTGTTATACTTTACGGTCGATTTTTTTTGGCATATAAAGTATAATTATGTGTATACGCGTTTAAAATTGGGTTAAGAACTACACAACCATTTGATCTATAGCTAGCTGGGATTTTAATATCTTTTATGCCTCCTAACTTCAATTTTAACAGGAATTTTCTAAAATATTTTAACAAATTATTAAGATCTATGTAGCGCGTAACACATTTCGAATCATTATAGATATATTATTAATGTTATAAGATTCAATAGGAAAATATTCAATTCTATTAAAATGAATATAATTTTTCAATTTGGATATTGAAAATATTTTCAAACATTTAGTTTTTTTATTACCTACATGTCGTGGTTTAATTATATCAGTGTAAATAAATACAATTTCATTTATATCTGGTGAAAAGACTTTAGTAAAATAATTTGTCATATTATCTGAAAATTTGGTTAAAAATTTGTGCAGAATGTGGTTTGTTGATGTTAAAATGGAATCCTTTTCAACGTTTTCTAATTCATCTCTACTAGTATAAGAATCAAATTCGTTGTCTGTCTTTTCTGTTCTGTTACTAAATTTGTTTGTGAGGTATCATTCTTTAACTTATTTAAAGGATCTGATTTTTTATCACTTAAATCTTTTGTTCTGTGGATACATTATTTTTTGGAGTATCATTTAATTTATTCAAAAGTTTTGTTTTATTATTCAGGCTGGGGTTTGTTATCATAAAATCATTAGAGCTTTCTAAGAGTTCGTGTAATTTTAACTTAATATCTTCATATTCATTATTTGCACTACGCTTTGATATTTTTGTTTTTCCATGTACTATAGCTTGTGTGCCGACATTTCAAATTGTATTTCGTTTTCTACGTTTAGCAATATTTTGATTATTTCTTTCCAGTAATAAAAATGAAATATCTGATAATCCAACTACCTAGTGATCATCCAAATTTAGAGATTGTGTTAGCAAATTTGTAAAAGTGTTTGGAGTATTTTTATAAATATCCATTGAATTATTACTTAATAAAGTAACATAAATATTTTCTTCTTGTATACTTGAAGCCATCTTTAAAAAGAATGATCAATATAGTATGTTGTTTGTTATACATATATTATATACTAATATTGTTCTGATCAATCCATGAATTATATTCTTTTCCGAAACCAAGCCATTTTACTAATAGTTTTTCTCCTTTTCGCTATAAAATTTTTTCTACCAAAAAAAATTTTTGGGACTTTTGTTTTTAACAATTCTTCTTCATAAAATCCACCTTTAATTATATTTCCATTAAAATCTACAAGTTGATATGTTATAGGATTGGTTACGTAAATTTTGTTTATCTTAAAAACCTCTGTAGACCAATTTGGTGTATATCCTTTCTCAAATTGATTTTTATATTTACTAATGCGAACTAAATCATTTAATTTATATTTTTCTCCTTTGAAAACCTTCAAATTACTGTATACAGTATTAAGAAGTTTCTGTTCATTTTTCTTATTAACTGAATTGGGTGTTGTTTTTATAGAACGATGATATGAAGAATTATATTCTTTCAACAATTTATTTAATATATCTATCCATTTATAATTTCCCTGCATACTAAATTGTTTCCACATTTTATTTTTTAAAGTTCTATTAAAACGTTCAACTATTGATGCCTTCATACTTGAAAAAGTGTGGTAATGGTTAATTTCATATTCTTTCATAAGAGTTTTAAAATAGATATTATAAAATTATTTCCTTTGATCAGAATGGATATTTTTGGGAGATTTTCCTTTGTTTAATTTTATAATATGTTTTAATGCTTTCGAAATTTCTATTCCTGTTTTAGTTTTTAGTGGTAACGCGTATGCATACTTTGAAAATACATCAATTACAGTAAGCATATATTTAAAACCTCTATTAAATTTTGCATACGGTATCATTTCCACTAAATTTGATAAAAAATCAACATTTAATATCTAAAAACATAGATCGTATTGTTTGGTGTTTTGCAGAAAAAAATTCTCTTCCGAGAATTAACTATGTAAAGTTTATACATGGCATTCCAGAGGATTTTGCTACTGCAGAAAATGAATCGGTTTTAATAATATTGGATGATTTAATGCTTGAATCATCTAATAAAAAAGTGTGTGAACTTTTTACTAAGGGATCTCATCATAGAAATTTAGCTGTGATTTTAGTAACACAAAACATTTTTCATAAAGATGCTTATTCCAGAGATATTTCTTTAAACTCTAAATATATAGTTATGTTTAAAAATCCTAGGGATACGTTACAATTTCAATATTTAGCTCGCCAAGTATACCCAGAAAACTCAAAAGCTCTGGTTGATGTATATAATAACTGTACGCAACAGGCTCATGGTTATTTGTTAATTGATCTCACTCAACAAATACACAACGCATTAAGATTTAGAACGGATATTTTCAATAAAAATCACTATTTAATATTTGCAAATAAAAACAATGACCTCAAACCTAAAACTGTTGAAGGAGAACAAACATATTCTTTACGTTCTTAAGAAAGCAGATCCTAAATTACGAAATGCAATACTGAAACATGTTGATGATGTTGTTATTAAAACAATAAATGAAATACTTTTTAATATAATTAATGAGAACCATAAAATCAATAAATCAGTTTTTGACAAAACAAAACCATATCAAAATAAAATTAGAAAAGTTTATTCACCAGAAAGCTCAATGAAACAGAAGAGGAAACATCTAATTCAAAAAGGAGGATTTCTACCAATTATTATTTCATCCGTTTTAAGTGGTTATTGGAAAAATTTTAGAAAATGTCAAATAATTTATCCAAATTAATAGTTCTTAGTCCATCAACTTACGATAAATTTAAAAATAAATATACTGATTCCAATTTTCTACATCAAAAACTAATACCAATATATAGTTCACACACACTAAAAGATATTAATAAATGGTATTATATTAAACAAGAATTAGCCAAATATTTAATTGGAAGCCAAATACCATCTCATCAAACTGAAAGTTGTAAATTGAGTAACCTACTTGATAATGAAACACAAACTAGGAAAATATATAAGAAACATATTGAAACTCAAACAATGCAACCAGAGTCAAGTAGTGTAGGAACACAATCTAATATAAATTTACCTGAGGAAATTTATACTAATGAAAATTATGATGAAATTGATATGGATACAACATTACAAAAACTTAATCCTACTTCTGCCTCTTCAGCAGCTAAACGACTTAAACATTTTTCAAATAATGGAACACCAAAAATAAGAATATTGTCAAAGGATGAAAATCACAAAAATTTGAAGCAATCAACTTTACCATATCAATATTCTCCTCGACTAACTAGAAATCGTAAAAACTTAGATTACGGAATAGAAAATGTACAATGGAAAAATATTTAAAAATAAAACACATTTATTATATAATAAAAGACATATATTTATTATTGTTTCATTGTGATAACATAAATATCAGTGTCATTTTCATTAAAAAATATATTTTTATAATATATTAAGGAGTTAACTCTATTCAATAGAAATAAATAAAAGAAATAAATAAAATTAGAAAATATGAAAGTATATAAATTATTAAATGTACAACTTAAACATCTACACTCATTAAATATTCATCATCTGATGAATCTTTTAATAATTCTATATACTCACTATCAATATTCAAGAAAATATCGTCATCTATCTCTGTAAAAAAGTTATCAAAGTCACTTTGAAGTCTAAAATGCCCTCGCGCATAAGCATTTATTTCGTCAGAAGCAATAATTCTTTTATCATCCACATAACTCAAAACGACTTTATGTAATTTCTGTGTATACAACTGGTGAAACTTCGATCTAAATGTATGCATTGTATCAGAAATTATTTTTCTTTCAAATAATGACCTTTTGTAGTCTATTATTGATAAATTTTGTATACGTGATTTTTTAACTCCTTTAGATTTCTTTACTTCCTCCATGTCAACCGTTTTGAATGAATACATTTCTGATCGAAGTCCCACAAATTCCTTCATAATTTTCCCGCTATTCTCATCTTTTATCATGCCTAGAACTTTCTTATTTAATATTGGGAGTTTAAATATGTTATTGGGATGATACTCTGATGTATCACACCTCAAGGCAACATCTTCACGAATATCACTATAAAAATCATCTGTTTTTGTAGTGTATATGAATGAGTCTGTATCCATATAATTCAATGTTAAATTAGACTGAAATTTTGGTTTCATGTATTGATAATGAAAATCATACATTTTCCATTTTGAGAATTCCAGCACAGCAAAGCCTAAATAAATTGGTTTGTTATAAGTTATTTACATAACCTTTAACTGAACTGCAAACATGTATTCTGAAAATTGAGTTATACTCGAAAAATTAGGCTTTGAAATTAATGCTCTAGCTCCTAAATGATTACGCCTTGTTGTTTCCCAATCTATAACAATTTTTATATCTTTGCGTTTATGAACATTTTGCATAGTTTTTCCATATACAGAATTATTTAATAATTTAAAAAAATCTTTTTCAAAAGCATTTTTTGCTCTTGTTCTGTGGTATGTATTCAAATCTATATATGTTTTTAGCCATGGAGATTGTCGAAATTTTAATGCTCAGTGTATTTTTTTTAATATCAGTCCATTCTTTAAATATTGTTTAAGAACTCTATAGTGGATCTGATATTTTGTTTTTGGTGTTAGGTCTGCAATCAACTTCCTACATTTAGATTTACCAACAAATTTATATTATGAAATTCATGTAAATAGTGTGGATATTCTAAATCTACCTCAAAAAAATATCCAATATCAGATGTATCCGATATTGTAGTTACATGAATATCTTCTAAAGCCGCATCATCATAAATCCACTCGAATTCTCCATATGGGAGATATTCTGACATGGCCCAACCATACAAATTGTTAGCATCTAGATACATTAAATATTCTGAAGGCTTACTACTATCAAAGTCTTCTAAATATTTATCTCTGTAAAAAAGTTATCAAAGTCACTTTGAAGTCTAAAATGTCCTCGCGCATAAGTATTTATTTGGTCAGAAGCAATAATTCTTTTATCATCCGCATAACTCAAAACAACTTTATGTAATTTTTGTGTATACAACTGGTGAAACTTCGATCTAAATGTATGCATTGTATCAGAAATTATTTTTCTTTCAAATAATGACCTTTTGTTGTCTATTATTGATAAATTTTGTATACATGATTTTTTAACTCCTTTAGATTTCTTTACTTCCTCCATGTCAACCGTTTTGAATGAATACATTTTTGATCGAAGTCCCACAAATTCTTTCATAATTTTCCCGCTATTCTCATCTTTCATCATGCCTAGAACTTTCTTATTTAATATTGGGAGTTTAAATATGTTATTGGGATGATACTCTGATGTATCAAACCTTGAGGCAATATCTTCACGAATATCACTATAAAAATCATCTGTTTTTATAGTGTATATGAATGAGTCTGTATCCATATAATTCAATGTTAAATTAGACTGAAATTTTGGTTTCATGTATTGATAATGAAAATCATACATTTTCCATTTTGAGAGTTCCAGCACAGCAAAGCCTAAATAAATTGGTTTGTTATAAGTTACTTGCATAACCTTTAACTGAACTGCAAACATGTTTTCTGAAAATTGAGTTATACTCGAAAAATTAGGCTTTGAAATTAATGCTCTAGCTCCTAAATGATTACGCCTTGTTGTTTCCCAATCTGTAACAATTTTTATATCTTTGCGTTTATGAACATTTTCCATAGTTTTTCCATGTACAGAATTATTTAATAATTAAAAAAAATCTTTTTTGCTCTTGTTCTGTGGTATGTATTCAAATCTATATATGTTTTTAACCATGGAGATTGTCGAAATTTTAATGTTCTGTGTATTTTTTTTAATATCAGTCCATTCTTTAAACATTGTTTAAGAACTCTATAATGGATCTGATATTTTGTTTTTGGTGTTAGGTCTGCAATCAGCTTCCTACATTTAGATTTACCAACAAATATATTTTCTGGGCAAAAGGGTAAATCATTATGAAATTCATGTAAATAGTGTGGATATTCTAAATCTATCTCCAAAAAATATCCAATATCAGATGTATCCGATATTGCAGTTACATGAATATCTTCTAAAGCCGCATCATCATAAATCCACTCGAATTCTCCATATGGGAGATATTCTGACATGGCCCAACCATACAAATTGTTAGCATCTAGACACATTAAATATTCTGAAGGCTTACTACTATCAAAGTCTTCTAAATATTTATTATTTGCTCTAGAATATCTTTTTGAACATTGTACTAGTCCTCCTCTAATACCGTCTTGTATAAAATTATATATATTGACGTCACTTAAAAGTTCTAACCTTATGTTAGTTGTTCTTAACATCGCATCCCACGATAAACCTGGAGCAGTATAATATTGGTATGGGTCAAGTTTGTATATACTTTTACAGATACTTCTAAAATTTTTAAAAATATCTGTTAATAGCAGAACATCTGTTTTTAAATATAATTTAGTGTAATCTAACAAGTTATTACATTTAAAAGTTGCCCAAACCGATTTAGCATGATCATTAGCTTCATCAGAACAATGCGAATTATTTAAAATATTATAAAATTTTTCTTTATCAGGAAGATTAATTTCATTAAAGCGCTCCATCGAATCAATATTAGAATAAGGAAATACTCCTTTTCTTCTGAGTAAATCAAATTGTTGTTTTTGATTATAAATTTTATTTAGAATTTGAAAATCACTGTCATTTAAATTTTTGGCTAAAGATTCTAAGCTGGAGGCCATAAAACGAAAAGAGTCGAAAAACCGAATCCCTGATTTTCTTCAACTGTTATAAACTTTGATAACGATATATATAGTTCTTTATTGAGAGGAATTACCTTTATATCTCCCTCAAATTGTGAAAGTTCTTTCATAAATAAGTGACAATCATAGGAGGAAAAATTATGAAAGAATACTGGTATGAATTTGGCTATTTTATAATTAATATTACATGAGCTATGGACTGCTCCTATAAATTTGCCAGTTAAATGACAATGATCCCGTATTTTGTCCGCTCCTAAAATTTGCTTACATATGTGACAAATTGTTGAGAGGTTATACAAAATTGTTTCATCATTGGAGAGTGATGTCATTTAAATAGTTTCCGTAAATTTCTTTTGCGTCATTAATTAAATTTTCTATGAATATTGTAGGAGCATCATTACCAAAATAAATATTAAACTTATCTAAATTATCATTAAAACTACAGTTAATATAATAACTAAAAGCACAAGCTATATGTTTTTGTATATTTACTTGCTCGTTGTCAATTTTTTCCAAATACGTCTCAAAATCAGCATATATAACGAATGGTACATCTAACTGCTTCTGATAATTTTTAAAATATAAAATGTTATTATTACCCTCTGGCATTTTCGGTACTACTTTTTTGCAGTTAAGACCATGATCTTGCATTATCTTCTCATTTGGAGAGTACTGAAGATATGCATTGCAAATGAAAACTCGTCCATGGTGGGAAGTTAAACTTGATCTTACTAATCTGAAATATTTGAATAATAATTTAATTTATAAAATATGTAGTTAATTTTTATTTAAATTACCTTCCGATATCTTCAATAAAAACGCAGTGACACCATTCTTCATCCATAAGAAGAAGAAGATTTATGTGATGATTCTTTACCGCAGATGTGAGGTAATATGGTCCAACTATAGTATTACCTTCGCAGCCAAATACATTAATGCTAACATGTTCATTCTTACTTTCTTTATATCTTTTAATTTCATTGCAAATTGAAGTTTTTCAAAATTTAGCACTTCATTTTCCACACATATTTTCTCCTCATTTATTTGAATATTTCTAAATCCATTACAATTCACAAATCCATTTGCTTCATTATATAAGAATGAAGTGATGATACACCACTTGAAACAATATTCATCATCATTTGGATAGTTGAAACACGCATCTTTTTTCTTTATCCAATGTGGTAATGGTATATATTTGGAGCCTCTAATGAATAAAGCCTTATTTATATTTATTTCCAAATGCTTCATTCGTATTAGGGACCATCCACTATCCCTCTCCTGGAATTCTGAAACTTTTTTACACATATACGTGTATTGTGCTTTCAAAGATTCTTCAATACTATCACTTATGGTTAAAAGTCACATTTTTGTTCTATGCGTTATGGTGGTTAGCATTATTTCATCTTCTACAATTTTAATATATTCGCACTCCACTTCTAAATTGTATTTCAATGTTATGTTTTTATTTATAGCGTTCTCCAAATTTTCAAAAATATCATGGTTTAAATCTTCTAAAAACTCTTGAGGATGCAGAATTTTCTCTTTTTGGTTTCTGTAGAGGTATGTCAGAATTCTTTCTTTGAAAGCGCTTTTAACACAACTAAATTTATTAGAAGTAGAAGGCTCACTTCTACCACTGACATGGGATGTGGTGGCATAAGTCCTTTCATGCTCCTTTAGATGTTTTTCCTTTGAAAAACATTTCCAACATTCCGAACAATGAAGGATCTCATGTCCTTCAAGCATTTCTTTTTCCACAAAAATTTATTTGCAGTATTTACATTTATAAGAAGGCATATTGTTTAAAATTTACGTGTAATCACTTTTAATTAAGTCAACAGACTAATGAAAAAAAAAAATATATGTTTAAATATTGATTAAAGGTTTGATATTTTTATACACTTACGCATACAGATACACACTTATGTATGCATATTCCTACCAAAATGTTATTATTAAATTGAAAGAATAATTCTTAATGCATAGGTGTATTAATAAAATAATTTTTAATTAAAAATTACTTCAAACATGGACAGACAGAAGCTTACATGTGAATTTTGTATTAATGAGACCTTTTCCACAAAGTGGAATAAAAAAACATTTCATGAAATTTCACAATTTTCATAAAAATAAAGCGAAAGACTTTTCACACTATTTGGAGCCTGCAGATACTTCAGGGGGCGCAACAGTGAATTTAATTCCGGAGTATAAGGAACTAATGGAGGAAGATGAGAATCTTCAATTGGAAGTCAGATCATACTCAGTTCCAGAAGAGTATAAAAAAATAATGGATGAAGACGAGGATCTTCTTCTAAATTTAGATATATAATAATTTTTAAGTATTATGTAAATAAAATAATAATAAGCACTATATAAGTTTAATATATTTTTATTAAATAAATAAAAATAAAAATAAAAACATAAAAAAAACTGTTTTATTTATAAAATTTTAGCTATAACTAAGTTCAAATATTGCAAGCCCATTTGAATATTGACGACCTTTGTAAATAATAGTCCAGTTTTTATCATTCAATTGCGTTAAATAGGGATCTTCCTTGTTTAAAAATTTCACGAATCGTTGCGGAAGATAAAACCATTTATTGTTATTTAAATATGTGATAACTTTTGATCCATATTGTGTTTCTTTCCACTCAAATTTTAAAATGTAAGGGAATATCAGCCAATTTAATAATTTATTCATACATCTAAAAAAAAAATATATATATATATATATATATATATATAAATACATGAAAAGTTAAATGCATTTTACAATAGTGATAGCTTACCATTCTGCTAACTATACTTTGAAGTATTCCTCAGATCAAATGGTAATAAATATGATTTGATTCCTCTTTTTATACAAATTTAAAAAATACTCCTTTATATTTAAATAAATAAATTGAATACTTTGAGTATTTCTCTTTAATATTTCAAATAGAGAGAATATTAATTTAGCTTTCATATAGAAATATTGAGTTATAAACTAATTATGTAAATAAAATATACTCCCATAGTTTGTTATTAGAATATTCAAATTAATCATTTCAAATTGAGAAAACATTATAAATACATAAATCTTGAGCCTTAAACTAATTTTAAACATATTCTAGATATGAAAAATGTTTAATGTGAATAAAAAATACTCCCCTTAATATGTTATTAGAATATTTAATATTAATCATGACCATACTCAACAACATAAAATATATCTTCATTAATGTCAAAGAACCTTACACAAAGTTATTTTTTCCATATAAACAAAACAATTCTCAAGTTTCCACTTTACAAAAACAAAAATAACCATATAAAAATATGTAGATGAATAAACCAAAAATACTCAAACGCTATTTATTCAAGTCATCAGTTTTTAATTTCATCACAATTAAAAGTGCAAAAAAAATAAATAAATAAAAATTGTCATAAATACATACATACATATATACATACATACATACATTGGTTTTCAATTTCATAAAATGCAAAACAATTTTTCCTCCTATTAATGCACTCACAAGAAAAAATTACAAAAACAAATTCATTGGTTTTCAATTTCATACAAATAATTTGCTCTTCAAAATTGCTCTTCCTCCTCATTAAAAACAAAAACAACTATTGCCTTCCCATTTCCCTACTACTCTAACTAGAGCTTTTTTAATGTTCCCGGATTCGATCACTTTTACCACTCTACCTCTCCCCGATTACTCACCGCATTATTTACACTTAGCCTCTCATATTAAATGATAAACCCTTTTAAAATTTCATTTACACATTATAATATTTAAGTTTTTATTATTGCTATCGATTTCAAAAATTTAAAATTACTTTAAAATTAAAAAAAATTCATTAATTCCTACAAAAATGAAAATAACCAAAACTATTGCGAATAATTTCAAACAAAATTTACTTTAAATAACTAATTGCAACATTCTATTTTATCTAAATTCAAAAATAGCAATAAAATGGACAAAAAATTATATTTATTAATAATTTTCTCTTCCTCTTCTTTGCTACAGGTTGCTGCTGATGTTGGCTGGCCTCAAGGATTGTTACGTTTCCTTGCACTTTCCAAGGTTTTCTGTCCGTCCGTATGTTGTCCTGGGTCTCTCTGGAAAGTATTTTAAAATATTTTTTGTTTTGGTTCTATTTATATGTATTTTTTGTTTTTTTTATTTTATTTTATTTTTACTCCGAGCACGTTTTGCCTACAAAAATTTCGCAAACGGACTGAAAACTCTTCCCGGTATGTAAAATGTAAAATATATATATATATATATATATATATATATATATATTTTATCTTCAATATTATTATTATTATTATTATTATTCTTTTTTACTAATCTCTATTTTCCTTTTTTATATTTTAGATGAACCGGTCTTGTCCGTATAGTCGTACATGTATAATTTTCACAGGTCGAAAACCTTTTTACTTAGCACCCCGGGTGTAATGGTGCTGTACAGCTTCTTCAACGTTGTATGAGACATTGTGCAGTGGCATTTTGGATGATTGGTGATTTTACTTGTACGTAAATTGGTTAGTTTTTACGATTTTGAAGTTTTGTTTGTATTATTTTGTTTAGTTTATATATTTTTTTTTACTTCTTATTTAACTTTTTGTTATAATGAATTTAAATGTAGATTTTTTTATGGTAGTATTCATTGTGAATGGAAGACCCTTGTACCAATTCATCGTCATGCCCTTTGGGTTATGTAATGTGGCTCAAAGGTTATGCCGGCTTATGGACACGATGATTCCGGGACGATTAAGGGAAAAGTTTTCGTTTATTTAGATTACTTTCTAGTGGCATTCTCAACATTTCCCGAACAATCAATGTCAGCTTACAATCAATATCAGCAAGTCAAGAACTTAAATATTTAAGATATATGGTAGGCGGTGGTACTCTGAAGCCCTATCCGAAAAAGATACTGGCAATACTAAACCTCAAGTATGCTACCAATCCGAGGCAAGTTCGCTGCTTTCTGTGCACCATAGGAGGTACCGTCAGTTCATCCTTGATTATGCAACCATAACAGATCCTATTAGCGACACCCTGAAAAAAGGAAAAATATATTGTTTTAGTCAGAACGCCAAAACATTTTTGATTTACTTAAGGAACGCCTTTGCAAAACCGTGAAATTACTTAAAATATATATAAATATTGTTTTTAAAGAAAGATAGTGTCTTTTAAAAAAACTGGCAATTTTTTACAAAGTAGGAAAAACAATAACGACACAGCAATGGCTGAATGTCACAAATGCAAAAGCACAATACGCGGTGAAACGGGCATAAGTTGTGCTGGAGTGTGTAAAAAGACATATAACGCTATGCGGTGGTTTTTTCGAGAGTGAGTTATATATATATTTTTTTTTTTGTTTGATGGTAGATTGTGGCCGAAGTTGTTTGTGGTTTGGGGGCATTAATAATTGGCTTCAGGGATGGAAATTTTGTTGTTCATTGAAATGAACATCCTCCCGGGCCTGGAAACCTGTGAAGTAAAAAGACAATTATTTTTATGTGTTCAAAGAAATGGGGTTAGTGTAAATAGGGTAATAAAATATATGTAAAGTACTTTATCACATATTTAA
This sequence comes from Protocalliphora azurea, assembly GCA_932274085.1. Classification (NCBI taxonomy): domain Eukaryota; kingdom Metazoa; phylum Arthropoda; class Insecta; order Diptera; family Calliphoridae; genus Protocalliphora; species Protocalliphora azurea. Next base: position 60,749,337 of record OW026520.1, read on the forward strand.
TTGGTTAATGATCCCATGATCAACCATCCAAGGGAGGAGTCTTGTGCTATAAGGGATCCTCCATCAATATGGATTACATTTGGCTGGATTACACTAGTGTACAGATCACCTCCAATCTCCATTGCTACTGGTGTATTCGAATAGAACTCTGGGTCGATAAGGGAGATCCTACTCACTTTGTTTTTGATGGACTCATCCATTGCATTCTGGTAAGGGGTTTTTGGCAAATCGTTCACCACCTGCATGCAGATTTCATACCTTACATTTAAAGTGACGCTTGAAGCTATCAAAGCTTTGACGTAAACTTCGTCATCAATTTTAAAAGGGTTTAACCAGCTATCTTTCACAAATGCCAGAGAAATACGAGATTTTGTTAGGGTAGAATTTAATATGGCTCTCTCAACCATTACCGTGGGAACAAATGTTTTCGTCATGGAGGTGGTTATGGTAGTTGTCGTAATTGGTTTGGTTAATGATCATCGGGGAGCAGGTATAGGTGTAGTGCTCGTGGCAGGGGGTGTTTCGGAGCGTTTTTTCGTCAAATCTTTTAAAATGCGTTCTGGCCCATGCAGTATAGTGTGATGTTTTCCACCGCATTTGTGACAACGAGCCTTGCTGGAACACTTCCCAATTAAATGGTTCCTGGCCAAACAATTCACACAATAGTGAAGACTTACTGCGGTTTTGTACTTCTGTGCCAAGTTCATTTTAATGAATTTATTGCAGTCCGTCAAAGGTTATCGGCCTGACAAATACCACAACCAAAGTAACGTTTTGGTTGAGATTGTTTTGGTTTGCGGTTTGAGTAGCGAAAAGTGTTGTGGTTCTGTGAACGAACTGACTTGCGGCTAGAACGTTGATTACGTTTATTGCTATTGTTAGGCGCCATTCTCTGTGAAAAATAATATGCATATGAATGATTAAAATTATGAAATGAGTTAGTGAGTTAGAGTGAGGGGTTAAATCAAAGTAGTTACATATAAATAGGTTAGTGTATTGAGTTGGTTAATTAGTTGAAGATAGTGTTATACTAGAAGTACTACACTAACTAGTGGGTAAGATGACAATTTTGGTTATTGGTCGAGTCATAATTCCAGTTGAAGTTCGTAGGTCAACAACTCGGTTTCTTTGATCAGAACCTGGGTAAGTCTTTACAACCCGTCCAAGTAACCATTCGTTCGGGGGTAGGTTGTCTTGTTTTACAACAACAATGTCATCAACTTCAACTTGACTTTTAGGGTTCTTCCACTTGTATCTTTTATGGAGCTCTTTAAGATATTCGTCTTTCCATCTTCTGCAGAAGTAATGATGTTGAATATTCAACTTTTGCCATCTGTTTGCAAGGGTAATATTCTCATTACTTAAATCAGGTTCTGCAGGGGTTAATATGGGTGAGCCAATTAAAAAATGACCTGGGGTTAACGGGTTTAAATCTTGTGGGTTTTCACTTGACGGGCTTAAGGGTCTTGAATTCAAGCATCCTTCAATTCTTGCTAGAAGTGTAGTAAGCTCTTCAAATGTATATTTTAGGGTGTTCAATTTCTTTAACTGTGATTTAAAACTTTTAACGCCTGCTTCCATGTCAAATTTTGTAGACTGTTCATGGATGTGACAGTTCCTTTTAGTTGTTTGATGAATTCCTGTCGCTCTTTTTTTAACAACTTATTAGCTCCAATAAAATTTGTTCCATTATCTGAGTATATGGCGACAGGGCATCCCCGCCTCGAAAAAAATCGGGCAAATGCTGCCATAAAGGCTTGGGTAGATAGGTCAGATGTTGGCTCTAAATGGATAACTTTTGTTGCAAAGCAAACTAAAACACATACGTAACCTTTAGTTATTCTACACACTCTACCATTATAAACTTTGATATTAAATGGTCCGGCAAAATCAACTCCAACATTATAAAATGGTCTAGTTAATTGTGTGTCTATTCCGATATTTCGTACATGCTAAACATTTGTTAACTACAGAATAATTCTATAATTTCTAATTGTATTTCTACGGGTATATGATGCGCGATTACAAAATCGATAGACATATGACATAACTCTTAAAGCTTTAGATAATTTTGAAAATCCTGACAAAATATCTGGGTATTTTCCAAGGAAGGGTTATAAGGGTGAGTATTAACCGTTGTAGAAAACGATTGATTAATTTTAGCTTCAGCTTGAGTTATAAAGGGTTTATCTGTTGTTGGCCATTTCGATGCAGATTCTTTTAACCATGAGGGACCATTCCACCATAGATTGTCATCCTTCAATTCATCTGCATTGCATCATCTGTTAGCAACATCAGCTGGGTTGTCGTATGAGGCAACATGATTCCAGTTATCAATGCCTACTGTTGTCAAAATTGTAGAAACGCGGTTAGCTACAAATGTGTTCCATGAGTTGGGTTGTTTATTGAGCCAAGCTAACACAATTGAGGAATCTGTCCAAAAATAGGTTTGGTACAGGGGTAATTTTAACTGTTTAAGTAAATAATGTGTCATATTAGCCAACAACACAGCACCACAAAGTTTTAGTTTGGGTATGGAGATAACTTTGATTGGTGCAACTCTCGTCTTAGCGAAGAGTAGGTTTACGGTATTTGGATCGTCTATGGGTGTGACTCGTGCGTATAAAACTTCAGAGTAGGCTTTTTCAGAAGCATCTGAAAAACCATGAAACTCAATTTTTGCTGAAGGTGAAAAATTAATCCATCTTGGAATTCGAATTTTATTTGTATTATCATAGAACTGCAAAAACTTTTGCTATTTTATTAGGGTTAGTGGGTTAAGACATTCATCCCAATCTGTGTTATCTTGCCAAATTTGCTGCATGATAATTTTAGCAGTAATTACAATCGGTGCTAACCAACCAGCTGGGTCAATAAGACGAGCTATATCTGATAAAACAGTTCGTTTAGTGTAAGCTGATTTTCTCTCTATTAAGGGTACATTAAAGAAAAATCCGTCCTCTTTCGCATTCCATCGAAAGTCTAATGTCTTTGCGTTATTGGATTCTGGTAGGGTAAGAAAATCCGCATCAAGTAAATGATCTTCTGGTAAATTGTTTAAAAGTTTTTTAGTGTTGGAAATCCATTTCCTTAGAGGAAAACCAGCAGAGTCAAGAGCTTGGATCAACTGTGATTGAGCCTCTTTAGCTTCTTCAACAGTATGACCACCAGCTAAAACACCGTCTACATACATATTATTTCGCAACACTTGTGAAGCGATTAGGTGGGTATTTTGAATGTCTTTAGCTAATTCGTGTATTGTTCTAATAGCTAAATAAGGGGCACAATTGACACCAAATGTCACTGTTTGCAGTTCATATTCTTGAATGGGTTCATTGACGCTTTTACGGAATAGTATACGTTGAAAGGGTGTGTGGGTAGGGTTTAACATAATTTGCATGTACATTTTTGTAATATCGGCGTTAAATACTATCTTAAAAAAGCGCCATTTCAAAATGAGTACAACTAAATCTTGTTGCAGGGTAGGACCAGTATATAGAGCATCATTTAAGCTGTTACTATTTGATGTCTTGCTTGAAGCATTAAAAACAACTCGAACTTTCGATGATGGGGTAAGTAATAATGGGTGTTTGAAGATGCATTTGGGTTATTTTTAATAGCTTTCATATGACCTAAATCAATATATTTTTGAAGGACGTTATCATATTCTATCTTAAGTTCGGGTTTCTTCATTAAATTCTTCTCATTTCTCAAAAATTGTGCAATTGCTATATGGCGTGAGTTTCCTAACTCAACTGGTGGGTGTCGAAATGGAAGATTTACTTGATAACGGCCATTGGGTAAACGACGGGTAGTTGCCGTGTAATTATCCTCGCAAGAACATTCTTCCTCGGATTTATTGGGTTCTGTGGGTATTTCTTCAATTTCCCAAAATTTGGTCAAACATTTATCAAGTGAACTGAAATACAAAACTATGTGTTGGGTATTGTGTGATTTTTGAACAGGTCCTGTTAAAATCCATCCAAACTCAGTTTCCTGAGCTATTAAAGTGTTGAGAAAATCTTTCTTAACACCGGGTTTTAATATTTGTGGGTAAAAATCGCTACCAATAATGAAATCCATAGGTCGCTGGTTCATATCCGGCTCGAAGGACCATGAAGAGACGGGTTTAGCGGCAAGAGAGTAGTTCTTGTAACGGATTTTGTTTATGTAGATAAAAAACACAAATTTCCAAAACGTTATAATATTATGTGTTTATTGAACTCCGTTTTTTAAGCACAATTTATTTTAAGTTAGTAAGTTAAGTTCACAATTTTAAGGTTTTGAAATTTTATGTATATTTTAAATTGTTTTATGTTATTTATTTCAGTATTCTTTATTTATGTTTTAGGGTAAATTAGTTTAGAATTTTTAGGGTAAGTAATTCACCAATTTTAGTGTTAGTATTTTAATAAATTTAAAATAAATATTTTAATTGGTTTAGGATAAGTTTTAATTACACAATAAACACTTTAAAATTGTATTTTTACTAAGTTAGTAAAAATAGTTAAGTTCTTCGACACGAACGCTATGCGGTGGTTTTTTCGAGAGTGAGTTATATATTTTTTTTTTTTTTTGATGGTAGATTGTGGCTGAAGTTGGTTGTGGTTTGGGGACATTAATAATTGGCTTCAGGGCTGGAAATTTTGTTGTTCATTGAAATGAACAATTATTATTATTATTATTATTATTATTATTATTATTATCATTATTACTATTATTATTATTATCATTATTATTATTATTATTAATATTATTATTATTATTATTATTATTATTATTATTATTATTATTATCATTATTATTATTATTATTATTATTATTATTATTATTATTAATACTATTACTATTATTATTACTATTATTATTAATATTATTATTAATATTATTATTAATATTAATATTAATATTAATATTAATATTAATATTAATAATAATATTAATATTAATATTAATATTAATATTAATATTAATATTAATATTAATATTAATATTAATATTAATATTATTATTATTATAATTATTATTACTATTATTATTATTATTATTATTATTATTATTATTATTATTATTATCCCAAAAAAAAGAACGAGTTTTCCTAAATTTGCTTCCAGGACACCTATCATTGGACAATATGTCCTCCTACTCCATTTTCCTACCTCAACTTTTCAGCATTTCATTTGTTTATATTTTTATTCTTCTTATTTCTTTTTTTTTCTTGCTATCGTTTATTTTTATTTATATCTTCTTATATTTTTCTCTTTTCTACAAGTTCGCGTTGCCAATTCTTCTAGCACAGGGTGAACACTACAATATGTTTAGATGCACGCCGGGTTAATAACCTCACAGTAAAAGACGCCTACCCTCTTCCCCAGGTAAAGGGTTTACTAAGTTACATCTCTAGTGTGGATATCAAAGATGCGTTTTGGCAGGTACCACTAGCAGAGTCAAGCCGTAAAATGGTAGTATTCATTGTGAACGGAAGACCCTTGTACCAATTCATCGTCATGCCCTTTGGGTTATGTAATGTGGGTCAATTGATATGCAGGCTTATGGACAAGATGATTCCGGGACGATTAAGGGAAAAATTTTAGTTTATTTAGATTACTTTCTAGTGGCATTCTCAACATTTCCCGAACACTTAAGCTTGCTGTGTTTGTCGAAGGCTGGGCTAACAATCAATATCAGCAAGTCAAGAACTTAAATATTTAAGATATATGGTAGGTGGTGGAACTCTGAAGCCTGATCCGAAAAAGATACTGGCAATACTAAGCCTCAAGTATGCTACCAATCCGAGGCAAGTTCGCTGCTTTCTGTGCACCACAGGAGGTACCGTCAGTTCATCCTTGATTATGCAACCATAACAGCTCCTATTAGCGACACCCTGAAAAAAGGAAAAATATTTTGTTTTAGTCAGAACGCCAAAACATTTTTGATCTACTTAAGGAACGCCTTTGCAAATCCCTGAAATTATTTAAAATATATATAAATATTGTTTTTAAAGAAAGATAGTGACTTTTAAAATAAATACCTAAACAAAATAATATAAGAGAAAATAAAGATAAGGAAAAAAATTGGCAATTTTTTACTGAATGTCACAAATGCAAAAGCACAATACGCCGTGAAACGGGCATAAGTTGTGTTGGAGTGTGTAAAAAGACATATCATATGTCGTTAAAATGCGCTGGAATTGATCAATACTCGGCAAAAATAATTGACAATGATAATTTTGTGAGATATATATGTGATGATTGTATTCAATATATATACAATGTTGACTTAGTGCTTAGGGAAAGTATTTTTGGTTTATTCATCTACATATTTTTATATGGTTGTTTTTGTTTTTGTAAAGTGGAAACTTGAGAATTGTTTTGTTTATATGGAAAAAATAACTTTGTGTAAGGTTCTTTGACATTAATGAAGATATATTTTATGTTGTTGATTATGGTCATGATTAATTTTGAATATTCTAATAACAAACTAAGGGACTATATTTTATTTACATAATTAATTTATAACTCAATATTTCTATATGAAAGCTAAATTAATATTTTTCTCTATTTGAAATATTAAAGAGAAATACTCAAAGTATTCAATTTACTTATTTAAATATAAAGAAGTATTTTTTAAATTTGTATAAAAAGAGTAATCAAATCATATTTATTACCATTTGATCTGAGGATTACTTCAAAATAAAGTTAACTGAATGGTAAGTTTTCACTATTGGAAAATGCATTTAACTTTATTTATATTTTTTTTTTTTTTTTTTTTTTTTTTTAGATGTATGAACAAATTATTAATTTGGCTCTTGGTGTTAAGGCGGAGTATACAAAAATTGATGATATTCCCTTACATCAGCCATTAAAAATTTTAAAATATTGATCATCAAAAGTTATCATATATTTAAATAACAATAAATGGTTTTATCTTCCGCAACGATTCGTGAAATTTTTAAATAAGGAAGATCCCTGTTTAACGCAATTGAATGATAAAAACTGGACTATTATTTACAAAGGTCGTCAATCTCCAAATGGGCTTGCAATATTTGAACTTAGTTATAGCTAAAATTTTATAAATAAAACAGTTTTTTTTTTATTTTTTTATTTTTATTTATTTAATAAAAACACATTAAACTTATATAGTGTTTATTATTGTTTTATTTACATAATATTTAAAAATTATTATATATCTAAATTGAGAAGAAGATCCTCGTCTTCGTCCATTATTTTTTTATATTCCTCTGGAACTGAGTATGCTCTGACATCCAGATTTAGTACAAGATTCTCATCTTCCTCCATTAGTTCCTTATACTCCGGAACTAAATTCAATGTTGCGCCCCCTGAAGTATCTGCAGGCTCCAAATAGTTTGAAAAGTCTTTCTCTTTATTTTTATGAAAATTATGATATTTCATAAAATGTCTTTTTTTATTCCACTTTGTGGAAAAGGTCTCATTAATACAAAATTCAGATGTAAGCTTCTGTCTGTCCATGTTTGAAGTAATTTTTAATTAAAAATTATTTTATTAATACACCTCTGCATTAAGAATTATATTTTCAATTTAATAATTGCCGGTGAATTAAAAGTGTTTAACTAAGCAAAATACTTTTCCGGTATAAAAATAAAAACATTTTGGTAGGAATATTAAATAAAAGTGATTACACGTAAATTTTAAACAATATGCCTTCTTATAAATGTAAATATTGCAAATCAATTTTTGTGGAAAAAGAAATGCTTGAAGGACATGAGATCCTTCATTGTTCGGAATGTTGGAAATGGTTTTCAAAGGAAAAACATCTAAAGGAGCATGAAAGGACTCATGCCGGCATATCCCATGTCAGTGGTAGAAGTGAGCCTTCTACTTCTAATAAATTTAGTTGTGTTAAAAGCGCTTTCAAAGAAAGAATTCTTACATACCTCTACAGAAACCAAAAAGAGAAAATTCTGCATCCTCAAGAGTTTTTAGAAGATGTAAGCCATGATATTTTTGAAATTTTGGTGAACGCTATAAATAAAAACATAGCATTGAAATACAATTTAGAAGTGGAGTGCGAATATATTAAAATTATAGAAGATGAAATAATGCTAACCACCATAACGCATAGAATAAAAATGTCACTTTTAACCATAAGTGATAGTATTGAAGAATCTTTGAAAGCACAATACACGTATATATGTAAAAAAATTTCAGAATTCCAGGAGAGGGATAGTGGATGGTCCCTAATACGAATGAAGCATTTGGAAATAAATATAAATAAGGCTTCATTCATTAGAGGCTCCAAATATATACCATTACCAAATTGGATAAAGAAAAAAGATGCCTATTTCAACTATCCAAATGATGTTGAATATTGTTTCAAGTGGTGTATCATCACTTCATTCTTATATAATGAAGCAAATGGATTTGTGAATTGTATTGGATTTGCAAATCTTCAAATAAATGAGGAGAAAATATGTGTGGAAAATGGACTGCTAAATTTTGAAAAACTAGAATTTCCAATGAAATTAAAAGATATAAAGATATTTGAAAGCAAGAATGAAAATGTTAGCATTAATGCATTTGGCTGCGAAGGTAATACTATAGTTGGACCATATTACCTCACATCTGCGGTAAAGAATCATCACATAAATCTTCTTCTTATGGATGAAGAATGGTGTCACTACGTTTTTATTAAAGATATCGGAAAGTAATTTAAATAAAAATTAACTACATATTTTATAAATTAAATTATTATTCAAATATTTCAAATTAGTAAGATCAAGTTTAACTTCCCACCGTTGACGAGTTTACATTTGTAATGCATGTCTTCAGTACTCTCCAAATGAGAAGATAATGCTAGATCATGATCTTAAATGTAAAGAAGTAGTATCGAAAATGCCAGAGGGTGATAATAACATTTTGTATTTTAAAAATTATCAGAAGCAGTTAGATGTACCGTTCGTTATATATGCTGATTTTGAGACGTATTTGGAAAAAATTGATAACGAGCAAGTAAATATACAAAAACATATAGCTTGTGCTTTTAGTTATTATATTAAGTGTAGTTTTAATGATAACTTAGATAAGTTTAATATTTATTTTGGTAATGATGCTCCTACAATATTCATAGAAAATTTAATTAATGATGCAAAAGAAATTTACGCAAACTATTTAAATAAGGTCGTACCAATGACAGCGCTCTCCAATGATAAAACAATTTTGTATAATCTCTCAACAATTTGTCACATATGTAAGCAAATTTTAGGAGCGGACAAAATACGGGATTATTGTCATTTAACTGGCAAATTTAGAGGAGCAGTCCATAGCTCATGTAATATTAATTATAAAATAGCCAAATTCATACCAGTATTCTTTCATAATTTTTCTCTTATGATTGTCAATTATTTATGAAAGAACTTTCACACTTTGAGGGACACATAAAGGTAATTTCTCTTAAGAAAGAACTATATATATCGTTATCAAAGTTTATAACAGTTGAAGAAAATCAGGGATTTGAAATTCGGTTTTTAGACTCTTTTCGCTTTATGGCCTCCAGCTTAGAATCTTTAGCCAAAAATTTAAATGACAGTGATTTTCAAATTATAAATAAAATTTATAATGAAAAACAACAATTTGATTTACTTAGAAGAAAAGGAGTATTTCCTTATTCTTATATTGATTCGATGGAGCGCTTTAATGAAACTAATCTTCCTAAAGAAAAATTTTATAATATTGTTACGTTTTTACCTTTTAAAAACGGTCGTTTATTTCCTTTAAATAAACTTGTACTTTGATTGCAAAAATAACAGCAGTTTAGTAGTTTAAAAATTGTAACGACTCTTTATTTTATTTAAAAATGTACAACAATACAGTTTATAAGTCATTTTGTGTTTTAATACACACACACACTTAAATTACACGCTTTATACAGCACACTTTAATAATGTACAAGATTATACAGCCAAGGCAGTTAATATGTCTTTACTTAACGACGCTTCCAACCAGACTGACTCAATGGTGTTCTCACGGCCAATTTATGTACACTGTATTGCCTACTAGATGTTTCTTGAAAGCTCTATTTCTTTCTACAATGTTAACGGACAATCTAGAGCTTTTGTAGGTAATGCCATCAGCATAAACACTTAGTGCTGCCAAACTAGCTTTTGATGATAATACCAGCAGCATAAAAACTTAGTGCTGCCAAACTTGCTTTTGATGATAATGTCAGCAGCATAAACACTTAGTGCTGCCACACTTAAAAACAATGGTGAAAGCTTTTTATTCAATGTTGTATGTTTAGGACTATGTTAATAATTTTTACTGCTGTTAACATAAACGGAAATGTCTGGAAGCATTGAGAAAGATTTAAACCGGCCGTTAAAACCGTTATATTTGAATTTAAGTACAATTTCGTAACAATATTTTAAATAATTCGCATTGTACTGGTGAAGCTTATGATCATGCTAAATCAGTTTGGACAACTTTTAATGTAATAAATTGTTACATTACACTAAATTATATTTAAAAACAGATGTTCTCCTCTTAACAGATATTTTTCAAAATTTTAGAAGTATCTGTAAAAGTATATACAAACTTGACCCATGCCAATATTAAACTGCTGCAGGTTTATCGTGGGATGCAATGTTAAGAACAATTAATATAAGGTTAGAACTTTTAAGTGTCATCAATATGTATAATTTTATACAAGAAGGTATTAGAGGAGGGCTAGTACAACGTTCAAAGAGATGTTATAGAGCAAATAATAAATATTTAGAAGACTTTGGTAGTAGTAAACCTTCAGAATATTTAATGTATCTAGATGCTAACAATTTGAATATCTCCCATATGGAGAATTCGAGTGGATTTATGATGATGCGGCTTTAGAAGTTATTGATGCAACTACTATATCGGATACATCTGATATTGGATATTTTTTGGAGGTAGATTTAGAATATCCACACTATTTACATGAATTTGATAATGATTTATCCTTTTGCCCAGAAAATAAATTTGTTGGCAAATCTAAATGTAGAAAGTTGATTGCAGGCCTAACACCAAAAACAAAATATCAGATCCATTCTTAAAAAAATACACAGAGCATAAAAATTTCGACAATCTCCATGGTTAAAAACATATATAGATTTGAATACATACCACAGAACAAGAGCAAAAAAGATTTTTTTTAATTATTAAATAATTCTGTACATGGAAAAACTATGGAAAATGTTCATAAACGCAAAGATATAAAAATTGTTACAGATTGGGAAACAACAAGGCGTAATCATTTAGGAGCTAGAGCATTAATTTCAAAGCCTAATTTTTCGAGTATAACTCAATTTTCAGAAAACATGTTTGCAGTTCAGTTAAAGGTTATGCAAGTAACTTATAACAAACCAATTTATTTAGGCTTTGCTGTGCTGGAACTCTCAAAATGGAAAATGTATGATTTTCATTATCAATACATGAAACCAAAATTTCAGTCTAATTTAACATTGAATTATATGGATACAGACTCATTCATATACACTATAAAAACAGATGATTTTTATAGTGATATTCGTGAAGATATTGCCTCAAGGTTTGATACATCAGAGTATCATCCCAATAACATATTTAAACTCCCAATATTAAATAAGAAAGTTCTAGGCATGATGAAAGATGAGAATAGCGGGAAAATTATGAAAGAATTTGTGGGACTTCGATCAAAAATGTATTCATTCAAAACGGTTGACATGGAGGAAGTAAAGAAATCTAAAGGAGTTAAAAAATCATGTATACAAAATTTATCAATAATAGACAACAAAAGGTCATTATTTGAAAGAAAAATAATTTCTGATACAATGCATACATTTAGATCGAAGTTTCACCAGTTGTATACACAAAAATTACATAAAGTTGTTTTGAGTTATGCGGATGATAAAAGAATTATTGCTTCTGACCAAATAAATACTTATGCGCGAGGACATTTTAGACTTCAAAGTGACTTTGATAACTTTTTTACAGAGATAAATATTTAGAAGACTTTGATAGTAGTAAGCCTTCAGAATATTTAATGTATCTAGATGCTAACAATTTGTATGGTTGGGCCATGTCAGAATATCTCCCATATGGAGAATTCGAGTGGATTTATGATGATGCGGCTTTAGAAGATATTCATGTAACTACAATATCGGATACATCTGATATTGGATATTTTTTTGAGGTAGATTTAGAATATCCACACTATTTACATGAATTTCATAATATAAATTTGTTGGCAAATCTAAATGTAGAAAGTTGATTGCAGGCCTAACACCAAAAACAAAATATCAGATCCACTATAGAGTTCTTAAACAATATTTAAAGAATGGACTGATATTAAAAAAAATACACTGAGCATTAAAATTTCGACAATCTCCATGGCTAAAAACATATATAGATTTGAATACATACCACAGAACAAGAGCAAAAAATGCTTTTGAAAAAGATTTTTTTAAATTATTAAATAATTCTGTATATGGAAAAACTATGCAAAATGTTCATAAACGCAAAGATATAAAAATTGTTATAGATTGGGAAACAACAAGGCGTAATCATTTAGGAGCTAGAGCATTAATTTCAAAGCCTAATTTTTCGAGTATAACTCAATTTTCAGAATACATGTTTGCAGTTCAGTTAAAGGTTATGTAAATAACTTATAACAAACCAATTTATTTAGGCTTTGCTGTGCTGGAATTCTCAAAATGGAAAATGTATGATTTTCATTATCAATACATGAAACCAAAATTTCAGTCTAATTTAACATTGAATTATATGGATACAGACTCATTCATATACACTACAAAAACAGATGATTTTTATAGTGATATTCGTGAAGATGTTGCCTTGAGGTGTGATACATCAGAGTATCATCCCAATAACATATTTAAACTCCCAATATTAAATAAGAAAGTTCTAGGCATGATAAAAGATGAGAATAGCGGGAAAATTATGAAAGAATTTGTGGGACTTCGATCAGAAATGTATTCATTCAAAACGGTTGACATGGAGGAAGTAAAGAAATCTAAAGGAGTTAAAAAATCACGTATACAAAATTTATCAATAATAGACTACAAAAGGTCATTATTTGAAAGAAAAATAATTTCTGATACAATGCATACATTTAGATCGAAGTTTCACCAGTTGTATACACAGAAATTACATAAAGTCGTTTTGAGTTATGCGGATGATAAAAGAATTATTGCTTCTGACTAAATAATTACTTATGCGCGAGGACATTTTAGACTTCAAAGTGACTTTGATAACTTTTTTACAGAGATAGATGACGATATTTTCTTGAGTATTGATAGTGAGTATATAGAATTTTTAAAAGATTCATCAGATGAATGTAGATGTTTAGGTTGTACATTTAATAATTTAAATACTTTCATATTAAAAGTATTAAAAGGATTAAATTTTTGTAATGTTGTATTCATATCAATTTCATCATAATTTTCATTAGTATAAATTTCCTCAGGTAAATTTATATTAGAATGTGTTCCTACACTACTTGACTCTGGTTGCAGTGTTTGAGTTTCAATATGTTTCTTATATATTTTCCTAGTTTGTATTTCATTATCACGTAGGTTATTCAATTTAGAACTTTTAGTTTGATGAGAAGATGATATTTGGCTTCCAATTAAGTATTTGGCTAATTCTTGTTTAATATAATACCATTTATTAATATCTTTTAGTGTGTGTGAACTATATATTGGTATTAGTTTTCGATGGAGAAAATTGGAATCAGAATATTTAATTTTAAATTTATCGTAAGTTGATGGATTAATAATTTGGATAAATTATTTGACATATCCTAAAATTTTTACAATAACTCCACTTAAAACGGATGAAATAATAATTGGTAGAAATCCTTTTTGAATTAGATGTTTCCTCTTTTGTTTCATTGAGGTTTCTGGTGAACAAACTTTTCTAATTGTATTTTTATATGGTTTTATTTTGTCAAAAACTGCTTTATTGATTTTATGGTTTTCATTAATTATATTAAAAAGTATTTCATTTATTGTTTTAATAACAACATCATCAACATGTTTCAGTATTGCATTTCGTAATTTAGGATCTGCTTTCTTAAGAACGTAAAGAATATGTTTGTTCTCCTTCAACAGTTTTAGGTTCGAGGTCATTGTTTTTATTTGCAAATATTAAATAGTGATTTTTATTGAAAATATCCGTTCTAAATCTTAATGCGTTGTGTATTTGTTGAGTGAGATCAATTAATAAATAACCATGAGCCTGTTGCGTACAGTTATTATATACATCAACCAGAGCTTTTGATTTTTCAGGATATACTTGGCGAGCTAAATATTGAAATTGTAACGTATCCCTAGGATTTTTAAACATAACTATATATTTAGAGTTTAAAGAAATATCTCTGGAATAAGCACCTTTATGAAAAATGTTTTGTGTTACTAAAATCACTTAGTAAAAAGTTCACACACTTTTTTATTAGATGATTCAAGCATTAAATCATCCAATATTATTAAAACCTATTCATTTTCTGCAGTAGCAAAATCCTCTGGAATGCCATGTATAAACTCTACATAGTTAATTCTCGGAAGAGAATTTTTTCTGCAAAACACCAAATAATACGATCTATGTTTTTAGATATTAAATGTTGATTTTTTATCAAATTCATAATAAATGTGGATTTCCCACAACCAGAGGGACCACAAATCATCATAGTGAATGGATATATAAACTGTTGAAACATGTTTACACTTTAGTACACGACATTTAAATGAAGTGAAGCATTAACATTCTATAAATATAAATATGAGTAAAAGAATTCTTGTTGATGAACTACATCGTCAAGCGAGAAAGAGCTTTCAGCGCCGACGATTTATTCAAAAGGGTATTTTAGATACATGGCAGATTGACTTAGTGGAAATGATACCGTATGCAAAATTTAATGGAGGTTTTAAATATATGCTTACTGTAATTGATGTATTTTCAAAGTATGCATACGCATTATCAGTAAAAACTAAAACAGGAATAGAAATTTCGAAAGCATTAAAACATATTATAAAATTAAACAAAGGAAAATCTTCCAAAAATATCCATTCTGATCAAGGGAATTTTATAATATCTATTTTAAAACTCTTATGAAAGAATATGAAATTAACCATTACCACACTTTTTCAAGTATGAAGGCATCAATAGTTGAACGTTTTAATAGAACTTTAAAAAATAAAATGTGGAAACAATTTAGTATGCAGGGAAATTATAAATGGATAGATATATTAAATAAATTGTTGAAAGAATATAATTCTTCATATCATCGTTCTATAAAAACAACACCCAATTCAGTTAATAAGAAAAATGAACAGAAACTTCTTAATACTGTATACAGTAATTTGAAGGTTTTCAAAGGAGAAAAATATAAATTAAATAATTTAGTTCGCATTAGTAAATATAAAAATCAATTTGAGAAAGGATATACACCAAATTGGTCTACAGAGGTTTTTAAGATAAACAAAATTTACGTAACCAATCCTACAACATATCAACTTGTAGATTTTAATGGAAATATAATTAAAGGTGGATTTTATGAAGAAGAATTGTTAAAAACAAAAGTCCCAAAAATTTTTTTTGGTAGAAAAAATTTTATAGCGAAAAGGAGAAAAACTATTAGTAAAATGGCTTGGTTTCGGAAAAGAATATAATTCATGGATTCATCAGAACGATATTAGTATATAATATATGTATAACAAACAACATACTATATTGATCATTATTTTTAAAGATGGCTTCAAGTATACAAGAAGAAAATATTTATGTTACTTTATTAAGTAATAATTCAATGGATATTTATAAAAATACTCCAAACACTTTTACAAATTTGCTAACACAATCTCTAAATTTGGATGATCACTGGGTAGTTGGATTATCAGATATTTCATTTTCATTACTGGAAAGAAATAATCAAAATATTGTTAAACGTAGAAAACGAAATACAATTTCAAATGTCGACACACAAGCTATAGTACATGGAAAAACAAAAATATCAAAGCATAGTGCAAATAATGAATATGAAGATATTAAGTTAAAATTTCACGAACTCTTAGAAAGCTCTAATGATTTTATGATAACAAACCCCAGTCTGAATAATAAAACAAAACTTTTGAATAAATTAAATGATACTCCAAAAAATAATGTATCCACAGAAAAAAAGATTTAAGTGATAAAAAATCAGATCCTTTAAATAAGTTAAAGAATAATACCTCACAAACAAATTTAGCAACAGAACAGAAAAGAAAGGCAACGAATTTGATTCTTATACTAGTAGAGATGAATTAGAAAACGTTGAAAAGGATTCCATTTTAACATCAACAAACCACATTCTGCACAAATCTTTAACCAAATTTTCAGATAATATGACAAATTATTTTACTAGTCTTTTCAAAAGATATAAATGAAATTGTATTTATTTACACTGATATAATTAAACCTCGACATGTACGTAATAAAAAAACTAAATATATTTTCAATATCCACATTGAAAAATTATATTCATTTTAATAGAATTGAATTTAATAGAATTGAATATTTTCCTATTGAATCTTATAACATTAATAATATATCTATAATGATTCGAAATGATAAAGGAAGAATAATAAGTTTGAATGAATTCATACCCGTTTATTGTACTCTACACTTTAAAAAATATATAATAAATGTTTAGTAAAATTTTAAATCATTTTTGTAATAACCATGGATGTGATGTATACAAATTATTATAATAATCAGTCTGGAAATAATGTTCAAAATATTGGTGAAATATATCATACACCAAGGTTTGTGCAATATGGACGTGGTATTGGATCACTGTTTTCATCTTTGTTTTCACACCTGAAACCATTCTTGAGAACAGGATTAAATTATTTAAAAAATAAGTCATTAGACATTGGAAAAGAAATTTTGGAGGAAATCGGAACAAAACCTGTGAAAGATATTCTATTTAATCAAGGGAGAAAAATTATGAATAATATCAAAGAAGCTACTATTGAAAAAATAAAAACAATGCAGGAAGGTAAAGGGAAGCATATAAAACTTAAACGCTTAAAACAAACGCCGCATAATAAATCCAAACGTTGTAGAGGAAAGAACTTCAACGATATTTTTGGAAATTTTAAATGTCGGGATTTATAGAATGTATGAGAAGTGAATTGAATTTATTTGAATCTCCCCCAATTCAAACTAGTATAATTAAAACAGAAGAATTATGTTATAATCCAATTGCTTCATTGGACAACTCTAGTACAATTGAATTTGTATTATTGGGAAATGGTGAAACATATAGAGATCTTAATAGTATTTATCTCAGACTAGTGTTTGAATTCAAAGGAACTGGAGGCGTTGTTAATAACTTGTTGCATTCCATATTTAGGAATTGTACATTTCATTTTAATAATAAAAGTGTATCTCAACCTGACAACAACTCTCACTATAGAGCATATATGGAAACATTGCTCAATTATGGAAATGATGCTAGATCTACCCATCTTGAATCGTGTGGTTGGGCTACTGATGTGAATAAAATTAATTCATTAATCGATAAAGAAAATCCCGGTTTAGATAAAAGAAAAAGATTATTTAAGAATGGGAAAAAGGTGGAGCTTTTCGGAAAACTTCATGTAGATGTATTTAATCAACAAAAGTACTTGCTTAATAATGTTGATCTTAAGGTCACATTAAATTTGGAGAAACCAGAATTTTATATTTTAGAAAGTGGGGACAAAAATGAGTCTTATCTAAGAATACATGAAGCTAATTTATATATAAATCATCTTACTATCAATAGTAGTATATTAATGGCACATCATAATGTATTACAAAGCAAAAATGCAATTTATCCATATAAGAGAGTAGAAATTAAGACCTTCACTATACATCCAGGAAACCATTCATTATCTCTAGATAATGTTATACTTGGACAATTACCAAATTTCTTAATTTTTGGAATGGTGTCAAACAAAGCTTATACTGGAGATAGAAAAGAAAATCCATACAACTTTAAACATTTTAATTTACAAAGATTTAATTTGGTTGTTAATGGAGTACAATTTCTAGCACAGCCAATAGAATTTAACTACAACAATGGAGGAATATTAAGCACTCGTGGTTATCAAACCCTATTTAAAGGTACCGGAATCCATCATTTTGACAACTTAACTCCTGTGGTAGCAGAATGGGGTGCTATAGAGTCTAAATTGGCTGAACCACGGGCAAAGGTTTGGTTAGTGTCTGAAGCTGCGGAACCCCAGTATCCCCATGAGTGACTGGACAGTCATCCGTTCAGAAGATCATGGGGACAACAACAAGTGCATTATCTTCGCCGTCTCAGAAAATAGCGCAGTTGAGCTAGAGAAGGCGGGGCTAAAACTGTACTTTGGGGTTAGGTACGCCAAGGTTAAGGTGTTCAGTCCCACAGGTCCAGGAGCTGGCGAAGCAGACGAGTTGGAAGTAGCCAACAATCTGCTGACAGGCATGCAGCTAAGAGAACCTGCAAAAAACCCCACAACCGACGATGAAAATCGTACAAATTAATCTGCAGCATTCAAAATGTGCTACAGACAATCTGAGGCTTCTTTTAGCGGAAAAGGACCTCGACATCGCTATAGTCCATGAACCCTGGGTTTCTAACTCCCAAGTCAAAGGGTTCCCGACTTCAATATATAAAACACTACATGTAAAAGATAAAGGTAAGCCAAGATCTTGTCTTATTGCTAAAAAACACATAAATATATTTCTTTGCTCACAGTATAGCTCAGCAGATCTGACAGTCGAAAGGGTCGCATTAATGCGAAACAGGAGTTTCCTGATCGCCTCCAGCTATATGGCACACGACAAGCCAGCCCCGCCAGACGAAGTGAAGGCGTTTCTGGCCTCTATAAAGGCTCAAGATGACATTATCCTTGGCTGTGATGCAAACTCAAGGCATACAATATGGGGCAGCACTGCAATCAACGACAGAGGTGAGTGTCTATTTGATTTCATTAATACAAACCACTTGACCATATGCAACTCTGACAACGACCCCACATTCGTTTTTCCGAGCTCGGTGAACCATAATGGATGGGAAGAGGTGCTAGACATTACACTTACGAAAGACAGATCCAATTTATCAGTTGATAGGTGGAGAGTATCCAAAGGGAAATCCTTTTAGGATCATTGCTGGATACTTTTCGACATTGGACTCGTCTGCAAGGAAACAGCGTCAACTTTCAGAAACCCAAGACGAACGAACTGGACTAAGTTCAATGGGATTCTCATGCACAAACTGAAAAAAATACCTCCAGTCGAAGCAACGACTGAGGGTCTTGACCAAATTGAGAGTACATTAAGCAAAGAAATTGTTAAAGCTTTTAATATATCCTGTCCAATGACGAAGGCTAAAAAGAGTTTCCCTCCCTTGTGGAACAAGGAACTCTCGAAGCTACGCAAGGAGGCACGCAATGCTTTCAATATTGGCTACAGATTTTGTTCTGTGGCAGTTGTATCACGATAAGTGTAAAGAATATAAGAAAGCAATAAAGATCGTAAAAAGAAACTCATGGAAAGGCTTCTGCGAATCTATCGACAATACCAAGGAATCTGCTAGACTCAGTAGGGTTTTGGCAAATGGTCATAATAATCCATACTATATTAAAAGGATGGATGGCTCATGGTCAGAATCGTCGACGGAATCTTTGGACATTTTACTTAATACTCTTTTTCCTGGCTGCACTGATATTACAGACCAGGAGATGGGGCATATTAAATCCTCGCAAGGAATCGAGGACGACATAATATCCGTTGAGAAAATTTCATGGGCAATGGATAGCTTCTCTCCGTACAAATCTGCAGGGCCTGATGGTATTATTCCACGGATGCTGCAAAGTGCAAAGGTATACATCATACCCTGGTTACATAGAATCTTTAAACTCTGCCTAACCCTCAACTATGTTCCCCGGAACTGGAGGAGAGTAAAGGTAGTGTTCATTCCAAAAATCGGAAAAAGAAGTCATAAGAATGCAAAGGACTTCCGTCCAATTAGTCTCTCATCTTTTCAGCTGAAAACTCTGGAGAGACTCATTGATTTACATATAAGGCAGCGTCTAAAGGGTACAACTCGACTCTCAGAAAGTTAACATGCCTACATTAAAGGTCGCTCCACGGAGACGGCTCTTCATGAGGTCGTAAGGGTCATCGAGCTATCCATTGAATTTAAACAATACGCTATGGCTACCTTTCTGGATATAGAAGGCGCCTTTAACAATGTCACAACTTTGGCAATACAGAGAGCTCTGTACGAACTAGGAGTTGAGGATTATATCACCAACTGGCTGGTGTCAATGCTAGAGACAAGAATCGTCATTGCGAATTTAGGCAACAGTGTTAAGAGCAAACAAGTTATGCGTGGAACTCCACAAGGTGGTGTGATTTCTCCGCTGTTGTGGCTTATTGTCATTAATACCATCCTGTGCAAATTGGAAGACAAGGGAGTGAAAGTCGTGGCTTACGCGGACGATGTAGTGATACTAGTATCAGGACTGTTTCTGAACGTGATAACATGTCAACTGCTCTGACTACACTCAGTGACTGGGCCAAAGAATGTGGACTAGGAGTGAATCCGGGCAAGACAGAGCTGGTACTTTTCACCACAAATACCAAGATTCCGAGCTTCAGACTACCACGGTTAGAAAACTGTGAACTCACCTTGTCGAACAATGCAAAATACTTGGGCATTATTTTGGACTCTAAGCTTTCATGGAAACTGAACATTCAACATAGGGTTAGTAAGGCTACGGTAGCATACTACACCTGTAGAAAGATGTTCAGTGTGAAATGGGGTCTGAGTCCAAAATTGACAAAATGGCTATACACTGCAATAGTACGGCCCATTCTTGTATATGGATCTCTTGTGTGGTGGACCGCTACTAGTAAGAGATATGTGGTCTATCAGCTTTACAGGATACAAAGATCCGCTTCCATTAGCATTGCAGGTGCATTACGTACTAGTCCATTAGAAGCTCTGAACACTATATTGCACCTAACACCTATAGACCTATACATAATTGAATCATCAGTTAATAGTGCGATAAGATTATCTGCAACGAAAAGCTGGAGATCAAGAACGTATGGGCACGCGAGGATATTAAATTTAATACCCCCGCAATTCAATCAATTTACCGACTATATGATTTCCCACATAAACTTCGGAAATACTATTAAAGTCCTATTCCCCACCAGGAGTGAATGGAGAAGGAGTAATCTTCTTGAACAATATGGAACTAGGATATACACTGACGGCTCAAAGATGAACTGCGATGTCGGCTCTAGTGTCTTCTCTGATGATCTTGGAATTAGACACTCATGTAGACTCCCTGACGAGGCAAGCGTATTCCAAGCGTGTAAACTAATTCGCGATAGAAATATCCAAGGGAATATTGGTTTATTTGTCGACAGTCAAGCGGCAATACTATCGCTCAAATCACCGAAAACTACCTCTATTCTAGTCAGACAGTGTAAAGAGGAACTGCTTGGACTAAGTCGACTGTATGACATTACTATAATCTGGGTTCCTGCGCATAGGGACTACTATGGTAATGAACAGGCAGACGAATTAGCCCGGGTTGGCTCTGCTATGAATGCCTCCTTATCGGTTTCTGTCGCAATCAAATAATTATACAAAATATAAATTTAAAGTAGTTTTTGCGAGTAATAAATTACCCAAGACACCTGTCACAAAACCATCATTTTACATAGCCGACACTGGTCCATCTTATAAGCCTGGACAGCATTGGGTAGCTTTTTATTTCCCTGAAAATAAACCAGCAGAATTTTTTTGCTCTGCAGGTCAACCTCCAATAAAACCATTTATTTCATTTCTAAACCGAAATTCTAAAACATTTGTCTACAATAAAATGCGAATTCAAAGTGAATCATCAATGTTTTGTGGTGTTTATTGTTGCATTTTTATTTATTTAAGATGTAAAAATTTAACTTTTAATAAAATTTTAAATATTTTTAATTATTTTAATTTACATGAAAATGATATGTTAGTTTTAAGTTTATTTAAATACTTTTATTTGTTTTTATAGAAAATAAAAATTAATAAATAAATAAGAAAAATATATATTATTTTATTTTTATTCCAAGTTCTTTTTCCACATTTAGTAAAACTTGCAGGAGAATTTTATCACCACCATCATGCAATGCGAGGAATAGTGGAATGTCTATAGGCGGCAGTATTAAGATTTCTTGAATTTCAATTTGACCCTTTTTTGAAGTATAATTTGATTCAATTTTAGTGTTGTTGGATGTATTTATTATTCTGAATATTTTGTTCTTGATAGATAGTCAATTATTTACTAAAATTATTTCTAAAATTCGAAATTCATAAGACCCTTACCAAGTTCAAAATTGCAAGAAGTTATTGTAAAAAAAATAAACAAAAATTTATTTAAAGTTGTATTATTTTTTATTTATTATTATTTTTTTTTTTTAATTAACATATTTGAAATTAAAAATATTTTCCCTATTTACTTATTTTAGACGTTTAGATAATAAATAATATCTTTTTATAAAATCCTCTATTTTGCTTATAAGTTGTCTATGCTTTTTACAATTACAAGTATCAGGACCAACGTTTGCTTTATCATCCGACCATGAACAGTTTTTGAAGTGTAATCCATATTTAGATGATATAGGTTCTTCATTATAATTTCCAGTTTTATTAATAAGTGCCAAATACTCTTCCAGTGTTTTTTGTTGTTCAACAAAAATTAAACCATCAAAATTTTGAAGAAATTTTTGAATTTTTATATGTAACATCTTTATTATAAAGCTTTCTTTTTACAATTAGTTAGTTTTTAAAAACCATGATACTTATATACTAATTAACAAATTTTCTTTATTAAGAATTTCTTGGAATTTTACTATTTTCCCAACTGAAATATGGTTGAGAATTTGGGATGAAAAACTCTCCCACTTCGTCTACTCCAGAGGAGTTTTCACTGACTACCTCTTCCAATTCCAAAGCATATAAACCATTATCTAACTTCCTCCTTAAAGTAAATTGTTCATTATTAACTCCCTCTATTACTTTATCTTCCAAATTATTATATCGTTTGGGAAGATATAACATTCCCTCTTCAAGCTCTGCCATCACCACATTTCCATATTTATTCTTATGGCGGAACATACTTAATACCTTATATGGCTTTGATGGTAGTAAATCCTATGCTGCTAGACATGGTCTTGTTTTTAATTTATTGAAAGCCGCAACAATATCAGCATTTGTAATTTTATTTGATTCCATTTGTGTTCCGCCTTTTCAAAAGTTTATTAACTGATTGAAATAATTTTACTTCAGACAATTATATTTATATCTAATCTAATTTATCTCCAAAGAAGAGTAATTTGGGTATATCTCTTAATATTTCAAATTGAGAAAATATTTTAAATATATATAAATATTATATATAAATATTGAGCCTTAAACTAATTTTAAACATATTCTAGATATGAAAAATGTTGAATGTGAATAAAAAATACTCTCCTTAATTTGTTATTAGAATATTTAATATTAATCATGACCATACTCAACAACATAAAATATATCTTCATTAACGTCAAAGAACCTTACACAAAGTTATTTTTTCCATATAAACAAAACAATTCTCAAGTTTCTACTTTAAAAAAACAAAAATAACCATATAAAAATATGTAGATGAATAAACCAAAAATACTCAAACACTATTTCTACAAGTTTTTAATTTCATCACAAATAAAAGTGCAAAAAAGAAAAAATTGTCTCCCCTGTTAAATTGCTTTTAACATAATTACGTACATACATATATTATTATACAAAATAAATACATTGGTTTTCAATTTCATAAAATGTAAAACAATTTTTCCTCCTATTAATGCACTCACAAGAAAAAATTACGAAAACAAATTCATTGGTTTTCAATTTCATACAAACAATTTGCTCTTCAAAATTGCTCTTACTCCTCATTAAAAACAAAAACAACTTCTTCCCATTTCCCTACTACTATTATTAATAATAATAATAATAATAATAATAATAATAATAATAATAATAATAATAATAATAATAATATTATTATTATTATTATTATTATTATTATTATTATTATTATTATTAATATTATTATTAATATTATTATTATTATTATTATTATTATTATTATTAATATTATTATTATTATTATTATTATTATTATTATTATTATTATTATTATTATTATTATTACTATTATTATTATTATTATTATTATTATTATTATTATTATTATCATTATTATTGTTATTATTATTATTATTACTATTATTATTATTATCCCTAAAGAAAAAGAACGAGTTTTCCTAAATTTGCTTCCACGACAGCTCTCATTGGACAATATGTCCTCCTACTCCATTTTCCTACCTCAACTTTTCAGCATTTCATTTGTTTATATTTTTATTCTTCTTTTCTTTTTTTTTTCTTTTTTTTTTGCTATCGTTTATTTTTATTTATATGTTCTTAAATTTTTCTCTTTTCTGCAAGTTCGCGCTGCCAATTCGTCTTGCACAGGGTGCACACGGCAATATGTTTAGATGCTCGCCGGGTTCATAACCTCACAGTAAAAGACGCCTACCCTCTTCCCCATATAAAAGGTTTACTAAGTCGTCTAGGTAATACTCATTGCATCTCTAGTGTGGATCTCAAAGATACGTTTTGGGAGGTACCACTAGCAGAGTCAAGCCGTTAAATGGTAGTATTCATTGTGAACGGAAGACCCTTGTACCAATTCATCGTCATGCCCTTTGGACAAGATGATTCCGGGACGATTAAGGGAAAAGTTTTCGTTTATTTAGATTATTTTCTAGTAGCATTCTCAACATTTCCCGAACACTTAAGCTTGTTATGTTAGGTCACTGAGTGTTTGTCGAAAGCTGGGCTTACAATCAATATCAGCAAGTCAAGATCTTAAATATTTAAGATATATGGTAAGCGGTGGTACTCTGAAGCCCGATCCGAAAAAGATACTGGCAGTAGTAAACCTCAAGTATGCTACTAATCCGAGGCTAGTTCGCTGCTTTCTGTGCACCACAGGAGGTACCGTCAGTTCATCCTTGATTATGCAACCATAACAGCTCCTATTAGCAACACCCTGAAAAAAGAAAAATATTTTGTTTTAGTCAGAACGCCAAAACATTTTTGATCTACTTAAGAAACGCCTTTGCAAAACCGTGAAATTATTTAAAATATATATAAATATTGTTTTTAAAGAAAGATAGTGACTTTTAAAATGAATACCTAAACAAAATATAAGAGAAAATAAAGATAAGGAAAAAATTGGCAATTTTTTACAAAGTAGGAAAAACAATAACGACACAGCAATGGCTGAATGTCACAAATGCAAAAGCACAATACGCGGTGAAACGGCATAAGTTGTGCTGGAGTGTGTAAAAAGACATATCATATGTCGTTAAAATGCGCTGGAATTGATCAATACTCGGCAAAAATAATTGACAATTATAATTTTGTGAGATATATATGTGATGATTGAATACAATATATACACAATGTTGACTTAGTGCTTAGGGAAATTCAAGATGGTGTAATTGAGAATAAACAGAACCTAATTGAATATAAATACGAATTTGAGGCATTACTATCTGAAATTAAACAATTGCTAGAAGCAATTGAAAAGCGATACGAAGACAGGCTAAAAAAAATAGACAAGGCGCAAAAAATTTGCTAGAAGCAATTGAAAAGCGATACGAGGACAGGCTAAAAAAATGGACACGGCGCAAAAAATATTATTATTTTATTATTATTATTATTATTATTATTATTATTATTATTATTACTATTATTATTATTATTAATACTATTATTATTACTATTATTATTATTAATATTATTATTATTATTATTATTATTATTATTAATATTATTATTATTATTATTATTATTATTATTATTATTATTATTATTATTATTATTATTATTATTACTATTATTATTATTATTAATACTATTATTATTACTATTATTATTATTAATATTATTATTATTATTATTATTATTATTATTATTAATATTATTATTATTATTATTATTATTATTAATATTAATATTATTATTATTATTATTATTATTATTATTACTATTATTATTATTATTATTATTATTATTATTATTATTATTATTATTATCCCAAAAGAAAAAGAACGAGTTTTCCTAAATTTACTTACACGACACCTCTCATTGGACAATATGTCCTCCTACTCCATTTTCCTACCTCAACTTTTCAGCATTTCATTTGTTTATATTTTTATTCTTCTTTCTTTTTTTGCTTTCCTTTATTTTTATTTATATGTTCTTGTATTTTTCTCTTTTCTGCAAGTTCGCGTTGCCAATTGTTCTTGCACAGGGTGCACACGACAATATGTTTAGTTACACGCCGGGTTAATAAGTAAAAGACGCCTACCCTCTTCCCCATATAAAGGGTTTACAAAGTCGTCTAGGTTATACTCATTACATCTCTAGTGTGGTTCTCAAAGATGCGTTTTGGCAGGTACCACTAGCAGAGTCAAGCCGTAAAATGGTAGTATTCATTGTGAACGTAAGACCCTTGTACCAATTCATCGTCATGCCCTTTGGATTATGTAATGTGGCTCAAAGGTTATGCCGGCTTATGGACACGATGATTCCGGGACGATTAAGGGAAAAGTTTTCGTTTATTTAGATTACTTTCTAGTGGCATTTTCAACATTTCCCGAACACTTAAGCTTGTTATGTTAGGTCGCTGAGTGTTTGTCGAAATCTGGGCTTACAATCAATATCAGCAAGTCAAGAACTTAAATATTTAAGATATATGGTAGGTGGTGGAACTCTGAAGCCTGATCCGAAAAAGATACTGGCAATACTAAGCCTCAAGTATGCTACCAATCCGAGGCAAGTTCGCTGCTTTCTGTGCACCACAGGAGGTACCGTCAGTTCATCCTTGATTATGCAACCATAACAGCTCCTATTAGCGACACCCTGAAAAAAGGAAAAATATTTTGTTTTAGTCAGAACGCCAAAACATTTTTGATCTACTTAAGGAACGCCTTTGCAAACCCCTGAAATTATTTAAAATATATATAAATATTGTTTTTAAAGAAAGATAGTGACTTTTAAAATGAATACCTAAACAAAATATAAGAGAAAATAAAGATAAGGAAAAAATTGGCAATTTTTTACAAAGTAGGAAAAACAATAACGACACAGCAATGGCTGAATGTCACAAATGCAAAAGCACAATACGCGGTGAAACGGCATAAGTTGTGCTGGAGTGTGTAAAAAGACATATCATATGTCGTTAAAATGCGCTGGAATTGATCAATACTCGGCAAAAATAATTGACAATTATAATTTTGTGAGATATATATGTGATGATTGAATACAATATATACACAATGTTGACTTAGTGCTTAGGGAAATTCAAGATGGTGTAATTGAGAATAAACAGAACCTAATTGAATATAAATACGAATTTGAGGCATCACTATCTCGTAATGAAAATGAAATTAAACAATTGCTAGAAGCAATTGAAAAGCGATACGAGGACAGGCTAAAAAAATAGACAAGGCTCAAAAAATATTATTATTATTATATTATTATTATTATTATTATTATTATTATTATTATTATTATTATTATATTATTATTATTATTATTATTATTATTATTATTATTATTATTACTGTTATTATTATTATTATTACTTTATTGACTTTATTGAAACCTTTATAAAATAATTACATTGTTATGTGAATTTACTTAAAAGTATTACAACAAATAACATCTAAATAATTAAATAAGGAAACTACTAATATCACAGTGTTAAGGAAAAGTTGTCAAAAAAAACCTTGTACATACTTAAAAGTTATAAGAAATTTTTAAAACAACCATCAATTATAACTCTAAGTAAAAAAGAGTCTTAGTGATTGTTTAGCAAATTTCTTATTATTTCATTTATTACACCATCTGCATTTTTCATTAAATGACAGAGTTAGTTCCCTTGCAAATTAATTAAACATTTTATGCTTAAAGTTTCTATGCAGTAGATCAGTAGAATATCTGGGGTGTAGGTTATGAATTATTTTCAGATTTTTATTTTGTATTATCTGTAATTTTCTTGTGTAAGTTTTAGCAGCTTTATTAAACCATACTTGGCATCCGTAGGTCATAATTGGTCGAATACACATTTTGTAAATAAGGATCTTGTTTTTTAAATTAAGTTTAAATCTTCTGTTAAGTAAGGGGTAAAGTGCACGGCCACATTTGATTGATTTATCACAAATATACTGTATGTGTTGTTTAAATGATAGTTTTTTATATAAGATAATACCTAGATATTTGATACTATCCTTGCAGAGGAATAAAAACTCCCCTAGAATATACATGTTTTATAGGAATACGTTTCTGTGATCTATTATATGGAAATATAATAGCTTGTGTTTTACTAACATTAACTTTTATCTTCCATTTATCAAAATATTTATTGGTAGATTTTAAACTATCTTCCATTTTTTTTTTTTTATTATTATTACCTTTGACACCTTACCGCAGCAAATAAAAGCACTGTCGTCGGCGTAAAAAGCAACTTCTTGATTCTTGTAAAATTGGAAATATATTGAATAGAATAGGTGATAATACCGAAAATGAGCGCTGATCTAAGAAACTCTTTATTATCTTTTGCAAGTACGTTGGATAATTGAAGGAATTTAATTTAAAAACCAGGACTTCATGCAAATAACTCCAGTGCTCTTACGATTTCTTTTGTTTGATTCAATAAAATTAACCACTCTTTTTAGTTGATGTACTGTGGAATGCTCCTTGCGGAATCCAAACTGTTGAGGGTTAATAACATTATTTTGGTTGGAAAAATCTAAAATTCTCTTATTAATTATTTTTTCAAATACTTTATCCAATAGGCTTAGGATGCTGATTGGTCTATAGCAAGACGGTAATTTAGGATCCTTTCCTGGCTTAGGAATTGGGATAACTTTTGCCTTCTTAAAAATAGTTGGAAAATAGCCTTCTATTAAACAAGTGTTGAAAAGTTTACATAGAGTTTCAAAAAAGTAATCGGGCATCTTTTTAACGATAATGCTATTAATGCCATCTAAACCGGGGGCTTTATTATTTTTCAATAAAAGTACAAACGATTTAACTTCATCTAAATTGGTAAGCTCTACGTTAGATCTGTCAAAAATTGTGTTGTTAAGATCATGAATGAATCTTGAGACGGCTGTGTCCATAGGTGAATAATTATTTAAAGTAATGGTACGTGAATTACCAAATAGGTCTGCTATTGAATTAGACTTTTCATTGCTAGTTTTTAAAACTTCACCGTTTATATGAAGATCAGTAAAAGACATTTTGTTTCCTTTAAGTGCTTTTTTACTTTATAAAACTTTTCAGAGCCCGAAATTCGAAATAAATTTTGACCAGGATTCATTGCGGTCTTTATTAAGGTGAAAATCAATACGTTTATTTAATAGCTTCAAAATGCTTTTCAATTGATTTTTATAATTAAAATCGCTACATCTTTGAAATTTACGTTTGTATTTATTTCTCTGACTAATTAACGTTTTACTAATTTCAGAGATTTCTCGTTGCCAAGAATTTTCATGACCGACAGGTATTTTATTGAACGCTTCTGTAACTATAAATATTAATTTGTTAAAATAAAAATCTAGATTACCTGAATTAGTAACGGGTTGGTCAATGTTCTGACACCTAATTTCTTTTTCCACCCAGTTTCTGATTGCTGACCAGTCTGCGCGATAATACAAGGGTTAAAGGATGAAGGAGAAAATTGCATTCTTACATCATAACTTAAAGTACGTATAACTCGAAAACAAACAGAGAGTGGAGAAAAATTTTTATGTAACTTTTTTAAATAAAAATAGTGTTTTTGCCGAAAAGAAAATTTGTTAAAAAATCAACAGTACCGGTAATCTTAATTTGTTCCGTATTTACTTATTTTTAGTATTTATTATTTTAATTATGTATACTTAATTGATTTTTTTTTTATTTATTTGTTATTTTATTTATATCTGACTATTTACTTCTATGCGTATTAATTTATTTATAACAATGGGGAACACTCATTTTGCGGTCTGGAACTTTATTGAAAATTTTTACTAATTTGAGGTCTCCATTTTTCTCTATCAGCTCGACTTTTCGAGATATACCGTTATGTCCAAAATTAAGGCACTTTCACTACATATATTGGAATAACTTTAAACGGCCAACAATATTATTTTTAAGCCGTGCTTACATTGTTTTTAAATTTGCCCAGTAGTTTCAGAAATATCGTTGAAGTTTTGAAAAAATTACAAATTAAAAAAAAATTTTTTGCTCTTAAAAATGCATAAAAAATAAAAATGCTACAAAAATCACAGTTTTGGTCCAAAAATATGTAGTTAAATATATTTCGAATGAAATGAGCTTTATTTCATTGCAATCGGTGCACAACTTTTGATTTTATTCACAATTTACTGAGAAAATGGATTGATAAAAATCGCGTAATTTTTTTACTATTAGGTCATAAATTGTGAGTGTGTGCCTATATATACAGTCAACACAAATAAAATTCAATTTTGTTCTAACATACACATTAAAATATGTTTTTTATGGAAATCGCAATCTGTGACATAGGTGCTTAAGTTATGATGTTTATTATTTGTTTCAATAGAATTTACATTAGTGCAATATACGTTAACTGTCTTATTCATAATAAATTCATACTATAGGATGTACAGAATAGGTATTAAATAGTTTTATCCTTATTAACCTCTTATAAGAAAATTTTTCATAATATTGTCACGTTTTGTACAACAACAAAAGTTTAAATAGTCACTTGTGTTCTAATATACACACACTTAAATTATACACTTTATACAGCCCACTTTAATAATGTACAGCCCACTTTAATAACGTACAAGGTAGTTAATTTGTCTTTACTTAACGATGCTTCCAATTAGACCGACTCAATTATGTTCTCACGGCCAATTTACATATATTGCATTACCTTCTAGATGTTTCTCGAAAGCTCTATTTCTTTCTACAATGTTCTTAATGTTCTTTCTTTCTACAATGTTCTTAACGGACAAACTAGAATATTAGAATTCTAGAGTTTTTAATGTTATCAGCTTATGCATATAGTGTTGCCATATTTACAAACAATGGCGAAAGCTTTTCATTCAATGTTGTATGTTTACAGTTTTGTCAATAATTTCTACAGATATGTTAACTGCTGTTAACATAAACAGAAAGATCGAGAAGTATTGAGAAAGGTTGAGGAGCGTTTTTTAAATTTGAACCAGCCGTTAACACCGTTATATTTGAATTCAAGTACAATTCGTAACACTGCTCCCGCTTAAGCCTGTTCGTCCCGAATGATTCACTTCTCCCATAGGCAGCTAGTCGTTCTATAT
The DNA here is from genome assembly GCA_932274085.1 of Protocalliphora azurea. Lineage (NCBI taxonomy): Eukaryota > Metazoa > Arthropoda > Insecta > Diptera > Calliphoridae > Protocalliphora > Protocalliphora azurea. The sequence goes on from OW026520.1 coordinate 60,780,839, forward strand.
ATACGACCTTCATTTTAAATCTCGGGATCTTTTCTTTCTGTACTCTGTACACCACGTCGTTTAACTTCTTAACCACCTTGTATGGTCCATCCCAATGGGTTTGTAGTTTGGGAGACAGTCCTTTCTTACGTTGTTTGTTATACAACAGTACAAGCTGGCCTTCGTTAAATCCTTCAGAATTTGCTACTCGATCGTATCTGGCTTTCATTTTGTGTCTGGTCATTTTTATCCGTCTGCGTACGAATTCATGAAGTTAATTTAGGTCATCTTGCTCTTCGGAAGTGTTTCCATTATTTGATGAGGGCTTAACGAGGGCTTTTGCTGTTGAAAGATCACCTGTTATTTCTACTGGTTCTATTACCCACAAACTGTTGTCCTCACAATCTCCCTCCATACGGGCCCATACAAAAGTTTTTGACTGTGGTGAAAGTTTCTGTTGCTCGACGGTAAATAACTTTCTTAATTGTGGGGCCCTCAGATGTGGGAGCCAGCCCTTGCCCCATAGTGCCAGTTCGTTTTAGTTTAAAGGCGATCCTTGTGATGATTTGACTACTGGTAGTTTCTTTAGGGCGAGGCGGATCTGGTTCGTTTTCTTGGTGCTTTGCAGTTTCGCTGAATATGGCCCGATTTATCGCAGTTATAATATTTTACTCTAACTTTACTTTGCTTCTCACTAAACGCCTCCAAAACCTTTTTTAATTCGTCGACTATATTTCTCTCATTATCAGAAACAACTTCGACATTTCGCTCATTTCATATTTGCGGCTTTGAAATTATTTTCGCCGTTTCTTGTGCCAGTGCGAATGATACGGTTTCAGCAAATGATGGTTTAGGTGTGGCACAAACCGCGTGTTTTATTTCAGGATCGCGAATGCCATTTACAAATGCCTCTATCTTGAAATGGTCCAAAAACGGGCTGTTTTCCCTGGATAAATAAGCAGCAGCAAACGCTTGACTTCCAACGCAAAATCTTGTAGTGTCTCATTGGGCTTCTGCACTCTGCCACGCAATTCCATTCGATACAATTCCTTTTTATGTTCACCACCGTACTTACGTTGTAGCGCTTCCATTATGTCATCATAACTATTTCTGTTACACGCTAACACGCTTTCAAGAACTACTGCTGCATTTCCTTTTAAGGCCAATATCAACTCTCTAGCTTTTTCTTCGTCGTTCCACATGTTTCTAATGGCAACTATATCAAACTGGAACTTGAACACATTAAATGGTGTGGTACCATCAAAACTAGGGGCCTTTATTCTACTAGAGGATTCTGGAATAATTCGCACCTGTTCATCTTGGCATTGAAGATTATTTATCTTTATTTCTAAATAATGTAGTTTTTTATCCAGCTCTCTCAAGTCGGACAGCTTTTTATCAACTTTATCAACGACTTTGGCCCGTATATCTAGGCAGCTCTCTATGTCGGACACCTTTGTCTCAATGCCATCCACTCTGCTGTTTATAACTTCGTCTGTCGCTCTAGAAGTTTCTTGAAATTTCTTCCATTAACTTGTTTTTTTCTATAACTTCATCAAGAAGTTTCTCGTTATTTGCTTTAGAAGTTTCTTGAAATGTCATTTCCATTATTTTATTTTCTTCTTTAACTTCAGTAAGAAGTTTCTCGTTATTTGCTTTAGAAGTTTCTTGAAATGTCATTTCCATTATTTTATTTTCTTCTTTAACTTCAGCAAGAAGTTTCTCATTGGCTTCTTTAAATTGCTCCATCATAGCAGCAAACATTGTGGATAAATCTATGCTGCTTGTTGTTGCACGGGTAGAAACTTCCATTTCTTCTTTATACTCGAATTCGTAAGCTCCGATGTCAATATCACGCCTCTTGAATTCATCTATCAGCCTCTTTTGTAATTCTGCTTTATTACCAGATGTTGGTAACTGCAACTTAAATAATGCTCTCTTGATTTGCTCCACTTTTAGCTCTTTAAACTTCATGACTGCTTATTATTTTGCAATCCCACTTCTGACAACAATGTTACGTTTTTACCTTTTAAAAACGGTCGTTTATTTCCGTTAAATAAACCTGTACTTTGATTGCAAATAACAGCAGTTTAGTAGTTTAAAAGTTGTAAGGACTCTTTATTTTATTTAAAAATGTACAACAATAATAGTTTAAATAGTCACTTGTGTTCTAATATATACACACACTTAAATTACACACTTTATACAACACACTTTAATAATGTACACGATTATAGAGCCAAGGCAGTTAATTTGTCCTTTACTTAACGATGCTTCCAATTAGACTGACTCAATAGTGTTCCCACGGCCAATTTATATACACTGGAATATGGAATATGTAAAATAAAGGTTTTGTAAAATTGTTTTGTTTTAATGGTTATTTTACATTTAAGAAGCATTTTTTATAAAAATTATGCTAAAAAAAAGTCGGCATTTATTAAATAGAAACGACATGTCTGTGACTGAAAATAATGATATAGGATTTATTAGGATACGTATACACCTTATTTAAGATTTAGTATAATGTAAACAAAATGGTTACTCTGCTCTGGTTCTGCCGGCGTTTTTTCGCATATTATATTAAATTTAATCTCAATTGTAGACCTGGAGTTAATGTTACTAATTCTTTGAGAATTTAACAGCTTGTGAAGGCGAAGGGAAACTTGAAAATTTTTGGTAGATTAATGTTTAGAATATTTGAAATACTCGATTAATGAAATTGTTTTCATTTTATGTATATCACTAATTTGTTATTTTGATTTAAATTACTTTTTTTATTTTATGAAAATATGAAAACATGCAAATATGAAAACATTTCTAAAGCAATTTATCAAAGAAAATACTCACACACTCCACTTTGCAAGTAAAAATGCTTTAAAAATCGGATGAAGCTTATGAAGTACTTTATTAATGAATATATGAGTCATTAATGATTATTTGCATTTAAGTAGGCTAATCTACATAAATGTTTTTGAATTTTTTTTCGCCTTAACGGAAATTGTAGGTAAGTTTGGTCTTACCCGAAGGTAACTAAAAAAACTCAAGTATTTTCTCAAAAATACTTATGTATAATGTTTTTCGGAAAAGTATGTATTTTTTATTGTATTTCAAAATTACTGCACACTATTTCTGCAAAATTTTTTTAAAATTTTAGATATGTACGCAGATACTGTACATGTACTGTATGTATTTATTTATAATTTTCCATCCACCATTCTTAATACCATATGAATTGTATGCATAAATCCATTTTACTAAAAATGTTCAAAAAAAAAAGCAGTTATAAATAGTTTATCCAAAACTTTGCCAAATTACGATAAAAATGCATTAAAACTGGAAAAAAGGCCAATATTTTCCTCAGAATTTGTTTTATCAATGTGTTAAACAATAAAAGTTTTTAATTATAGTTTTATTAAATGCTTATAAAACAAAAAAGTTATTAAGAATAACAATTTTTCAAATTTTCTTATTAGCTTTTAATAAAACCTTTTATAAATTGCTCAAAACTATTATGAAAAAGACTGTAAGTGGTTACGTACAAGCACAACATAAATAAATAAAAAATTAAGAAACCCAGAGAGAAAATTTACAAAAAAGTCACAATATAAACATTTGGTCACCAACTGATTAGATGCAGCATAAGGCCTGTAATATATATAAATTCTCTGAATCTTTTATATATAAAAGAATCTCAGAGAATAAGGTTGACATCTGAAATGAAGGTATCTTGTCCAGGAAAATAGATATAGAGGTGTGACCCAAGATTTTAGTTATAGGTATAGTTTTAGGATTTATTTAGCCTTAAAAAGCGTTCGTTTTATTTTTAAGCACGTGTAATGCACTACTACTCAACTGCAGTAAAATGAAATTATGTTTAATTGATGTAAAATGGGTTACCTCTACGACTTCTTTTACCTTAAGGGAAAGATTTCGGGAAAATGCTAAGTCCAATCAGCCATAGGAAGTATATTATAGTGTCTAGTCAACGTAAAACGAAAATAGCGAGGTTTCCTGGAAGTGAACATGAATTAATTTTATAATCATTGTTTGCCCGGCTAACTCATTAGATAAAGTATGAGATTCTTTTATCAGGGTACCGCACACCCGCACACCATTCGCTCGTACTGTCGCCATCGAAACCGGAGTTTTGTTTCGGGTGGGCAAAATTCAGGATAAACAAATTCCATTTATTCTCCCATTTTTTGTTTGTGTTTTGTGATGATGTTTTGTTGTCCGTCTGTTAAAAAGTAGAAATAACATTAAATAAAATATCTATACAATTATATACAACTAGAATTACCTTTATATATATATATATATATATATATATATATATACATATATATATTTATGTTTTCTCCAATTTGCCTGAAAATAGAAATAAAAGAAGAAATTATTAAGTTTTACTTACCTCTGTTGTGTATGCCATCTTGAATGTTTGCTGTATGTGTGTATAAACGTAGGAAACATTGTTTTATTTTCATTCATAAATGCAAAATAATATTAAAACTGTGAAAAAATAAATGTAAAAATAATTAATAATGAATGAAAATAAAACAATTGTTAAAAATTATGGTTGCCTGGTATTGGCAGGAGTTTGATAAATGTAAATTTTATGATTTAAGGGGAAATGCTGATCAGGAAAAATATTAAAGCAAAAATAAATTACAAATAACAATAAACAATTCAAGAATGCGCGAACAACTTTATAAATTTATAATTTAAATATTTATACATATATAAATTACATATTTTTATAATGCATACATAAAAGAAGATTGGCAACAACCGATTTTATAATATATAGAAAAAGAACCGCTATAATGGTAAATAAAGGTAGAATTTATAACCTAGGCGAAAGATAAATCAGAAGCAAACTTTAACTCTCCGATTAAGGACGTATCAAATAATAAAAATTCAAAGTGTATGCAATAATAATTGTTTAAAAAAAATGTATAACATTTGTTATTAAAACGTTTTTAATAAAAAAATATGAAAATTGGTGATAGTGCAACAGTCTTGTGTTTATGTATTACGGCTGGAAAATTATGAAATTGGCCGTCCGGAGAGGAATACGCAGAAAGGAATTAGCCACTTAAAAAAAATTTATTTCGTTATCATTTAAAAGTGTTTAATTATAATAAAAAAAACCTTATTTGGCTCCCCAGTCAAAAATTCAAATTGTATGTATTATTAGTAACCAAAAAAAAAAGAAAAATATATGTCCAGCAGCAGTAATAAAATATATATGTATTTTATATACTGCACTTGAATAAGGAATAACTTTTTTTAACTTTAATTAAGTATATCTCCTAAACTAAAGTTCAGAAAAATATAATTTTTTGCGTAACCAAATTTCAAAGTGTGGGCTTTAGTTTCCTGAAGAAATAAAAAATATACATATTTTGTTATACTTAAATTATGCATTTATTTAAAGACATGTATTTCTGTGGTACTATTTCGTGTGTCACTTGATAAGGAATTCTTTTAATATTAATCAGGAAGGCTATGAATTGAATTTCTTTCAATATAAACGGCAAGAGAATTTTTAATTTGATAGTTTTTATTGAAAATGGGACGTAGTAGGTAGGTAGAGAAGGGTTGCACAGTACTCAGAAGAGTACCCGTGCATCCACTCGGAAACCTAGAGGTCCATTGTGAGTCCCTTCGTAGAGAATATAGAGAGAATTTGTAGAAATCATAGAGAAGACCAGAAAAGGAAAATAATAGTGAAAAGCTGAGACCAAGAAAAGTATAGAAGAGAATAGAAAAAACCCAGAAAGGAAAAGTACTACCGTCCTATATCGTTCGCTCTAAGCCAACGACTTAGCCAGCCTATTCCCATGACGAATCCTATTAATCTATCGAGATCTATCCTCGATATACTGTCCAATTCGTCAACGAATCGACTATCTAACCATTTGTGCCTACTTAGTTGTAGACATGGACAGTGATATATAATATGTTCCACCGTCTCTAGCTCCTCACTATCTTCGCACAACCTGCAAAGACCGGAGGAACCTCTATCCCAATTTCCTGTCATTCCCCCTATGGGACAATGACCTGTCAGAATACCTATCATAGTCTTCAGGTTTTCCCTCTTCATGCCCAAAAGTAGATTTGCATCTGCCTTATCAAGTTTAGGCCATAGGACCCTTGATAGTCTGCAGTCCGTTCTACGATTCCATGCATGATTGCTTTTATCCCGAATCCACTCTCTAATTAACCAGAAGTAAAAGCCCAGAGGTGGTCTCACACCACTTTCACTACCTCATTGCCAGTTATCTAGCAATGACCCGGTACCCAGCAGAGTCTGATACGATAATTTCGCATCAATCTCCTAAGAGCCTTCTTATAGTCGCTAACTAGCCTAGACTTGACAAAATGTCCTTTCAAGGCCTTCAGCGCCGCTTGGCTATCTACATACAGAGTTACCTCTGTATTCTCTTCAATGTTCCCTGCTATCAATTCCGTGGCCCTAAGAATACTTAGAATTTCCGCCTGGAACACACTGCAACCATCCGAGAGTCTATACGTTTTTCTGATGTTCTCCTCAACCAGATACACACCTGCACCAGTGCCTGTATCCATTTTGGATCCATTAGTAAAAACCGATACTCCACTGAATAGTTTCTCCCTGCCTGCCCATTGGTTCCTACTCGGAATAATCAGTATAGGATTTTCCCCGAAATCAACCTCCGTGCACATATAGTCCGTGGATCCAGAGGGAACCAGGGCATGTCCACCGAAATTAACCTCGTTTAAAAGTTTGGAATGTCCTATTCTGATTGATCCTATAAGTACTAGTTTACTAAGTCTAAGAAGGCTCCTTGCAGCCATTTCCATCACGAACTCCTCAATGGGTAGGAGATGCAGAATGACGTCAAGTGCCGCCTGAGGTGTGCTTCCTACGGCACCTGTTATGCCAATCGAAGCACATCTCTGGACTTTAGACAAAAGATTCCTACGACTTCCCATTCTCATTGCCTCCCACCAGACCAGACATCCATACGTCAGAATTGGCCTCACCACCGAGGTGTAAATCTAATTTACTACCATCGGTTTGAGTCCCCAACTCTTACCTATGGAGTTCCTGCATGTGTAGTAGGCGTTGAGACCTCTTTTAAGCCTCTCCTGAGTGTTCCTCTTCCAAGGTAATTTACTATCAAGAAACACACCAATTTATTTTGCTTCTTTTGTCAGTCTTAGTTCAGTTCCCCCTAGTACCGGTAGCCTAAACTGCTCAATCTTGTACCTTCTGGGGAAAAGAACTAGCTCTGTTTTCCCCGGGTTGACCCCTAAACCCTTACTAGTGGCCCATGAGGACAGTTCGTTAAGTTCATACTGCATGACGTCGCTGATCGTGGAAAGAAATTTACCTGTGATCAGTATAACAACGTCATCAGCATAGGCAACGATTTTCCGCCCTCTTGCGTCAAATTGTCTTAGAATAACATTGACGGCTAAGAGTCATAGCAAGGGTGAGAGAACTCCTCCTTGCGGAGTCGCTCTAGTCACTATCTTCCTTATGCATGCATCTCCCAAGTTCGAATTAATTATTCGGCTATTCAGTATCAAAATAATCCATTCGATTTGGAAGTTTTGAATGCGTAATGATTCTAGTGATTCTCTAATAGCCTCAATATTAATGTTATTGAAAGCTCCTTCTATATCAAGGAACGCTGCCAATGTATACTCCCTATAATGCAGGCCGCGTTCAATGTAACTCACCACATCATGTAGCGCACTCTCAACAGATTTACCCTTTAGATAAGCGTGCTGAGCCCCACTGATGATATGGTTGTCAATTGTCGTCCTCAGATAAAGATCGATCAATCTCTCTAATGTCTTCAAAAGAAAAGACGATCGATCTAAAATCCTTAGGTTTCGAGTGACTAGCCTTGCCTGCCTTAGATATGAAAATTACCTTAACCTCTCTCCACCACCTTGGAATATATCTCCTAATAAAACATACACTAAAAAGCTCAGTAAGAAGTGTTAGTGCCGTGTCACTGATGTTCTGTAGCATGGCTGGAAAAACACCGTCTGGACCAGGTGACTTGTAAGGTTCAAAGGTGTTCACCGCCTATGCTACCTTATCCATCAAGACTATGTCACCGACTACTTCACTAAGTTCCCTATCAGATACACATTCTGAGAATCCCAAGATTCGTCCTGCCTGTGCATCTGCCTCCAAGTTCCTACAGCCTGGAAAATGAGTTTCCATGACAGAGTCGATGGACTCACAGTAGTTCCTCCATGAGTCCCTGTTTGCGCTCTTAATGTCTGCCTTATACCAATTAAAACTTTCCCTATAGCTGTTCCAATCCTCACACTTATGTGTCAGTTTCTCCCCATTGAACAGCTTCCTGACGGTTGACCTGTGGTTTCTAAGTTCCTTGGTCCACCATTTAGGCTGTTCCCTCTTTCCCGGAAATATTACCGGACAAGTTAATTCATAACTGCTCCTAACTTTCCCCGTGAAGTCCTCCCCTAAACTCTCAACTCCCTCTGATGACAATTGCCATCCTGGAGCGGCGTTTAGTTCCCTATCCATAATGGCCCTAAAGGAGTTCCAATCGGTTCTCCTGGAGTTCCTATATGATTCTCCCTTTGGCCTAGAGAAATTTAAACTAAAGGATATCCTGCTTTGATCCGAAAAGAAACATTTACTATCTACCCTCCAGTTCCTAACGTAATCGCTTCTAAAGTTTGTCAGTGTTATATCTATAACTGCCTCTCTATCCTTAATTCTGAATGTGGGAATATTTCCCAAGTTACAGATAAAATGATTGTTAGTAGTTATAAAATTAAAAACTGACTCACCTCTCTCATTGATATTAGCGCTGCCCCACTGGCAGTGATGTGCGTTAGCATCGCAACAGAGTTCCAAATATACGCCTCTACGGAAATAAATCTGTAACTTCTGATCGGCCAGTTGTATTTTCATGAAATTTGGTATAGGTGTAACAGGGGGCCCAACAATTACCCCAAGGGCGGAGCTAAGGCGGCTCCAAGTTAGGGATCTCTGACATAAAAAATTGTTAATCACTTGCGAAATTTTTGTCTCTCGTCCGATTTTTTTGTTGTTTTTTATATTGTTGTAGGCCCTGATAAGACCTATAAAAAATATGCTTACATGTCCTATTTATCTCTTATAGTTTTCTAGTTATTTGCGTTTGAATTTTTAAGCACCAGTTTTTTTCCAGTCCAGTTACAGTTTTTTTCATATATATCCTTTAACTAATTAAAGAACAAAATTATCTACTGAATAAAAAAAATTGAAGTCGATATCTTTACCGAGTCAAAAAATGAAACGATTTTGAATTTGAAAATTGCAAAAAAGACCCCTTTTTGTGTTTTTTAGCCGAAAAAGTTTCTACACTCTTTTTTATCTAAAATAAAATTTTCTTTAGCAACATATAATAATTTTTCACTTTTCTGAAAGGTAACTTCACAGAGATGACTTTAATATAAAAACAATCCCAACAACTCAATTGGCCATGGTACATACCCTCCCGAATTCGACCCATTTTATATGAAAGTTTTGAATTTAGACCATATTTTCTCAAATCCCAAAGCAGGAATCGACAAGCGGAATATATTTTAAGAATTTTCAATATGTTGTTAAAAGTTTTAAATCAAAATCTACGGGACTTCGGAAAAATGTGGATTCCATAGCCAAAAATGTTAAAAATCCCATTTTTGGGAATTTTGATTAGTTTATTTGGGAATTCAGGAAAACCCTACCACTGATTGAAATTTGGTTAACGCGCTTTTATTTATATTAATAAGATCCACATTTCCTGAAAATTTCATTAAGATATCTTTATAAACAAATATGTTATTACAATTAAAAAATGTGTATTTTCTCCAAAAACCCCAAATTGGGCCTTTTGTTTGGTTTATTTCTAAATAGCGAAAGAAATTTTAAAAATATGCATTCCAAATTAAGCTTATCATTTAGCATATATAATTTCCGATCTTTTGCAAAAAGATTCAAGTCAATATCATGCCTCAGAAATATGCGCCTTTAAAATTTTATATTTCCAATTTATTGTATATATGACTATATTTTTACAAACTTGCAACTTTTGTCTATAGTTTTGCGTGAATAATTACTTAGAAAATTATGAATATTTCTATATACTTTTACTAATATCTATACACGAAATATTTTTATAAAAATAATTAATAAATATTTTTTATTTTTAATAGGGTTGCCACATTTCCCAAATTTAAGTAAATGTTTATTTTTCTAATATTTTAAACTTACACTACTTATTTTGTATAAAATAATCTGTTGTATCTGTATACATATCTAAAAGATAATAAAGGTCCTTCAAGTCTTCAGTATTTTGAGTTGATAAAGGCTCATAATAAATCCAACGTTTTCTCATTGATGATATTACGGGGTCTGATGATAACAATTGGCTATTAAAAATATCCTCGTTTTGTGACGTTCTGCTTCTTTGCTTTACCAATATTCGAAAATTGTGATTTCATCTCATCAGATAGTGAGCATTTCCAAAAAGAAGATGTTTCCGTAATGGCATTACTAAACTTTCCATCAATCATTGTTAGACTAAGTTGAAAGGATATGTCGAATGTGTATTGGTTTATGGTTATTGAAAGAGGTTGTAAATCATTTATTTCTTCTTTAATATATTCCACTAAATCCTTTGTTGTTGTCTTCGACTCCCTTTTGTATTCGAACCAAATAGGTCTGCAAAAATGTTTTGATCCTGGAGTGGTGTTAAGCCATATATCAAATGAGTTTTTACACTTTCATGAAGATTGCTTTAAGGAATAAGATCGCATTCTTAATGGCACCAAAGATGCTATAAATACGCTTTCATAATCTGCCATTTTCTTACTTCCACTAGCATGCTTGTATTCAGGAAGGGCTGATAGTCCGTCACATCCCCACTTACAGATTAATACAACGTCGCTGTTATTTACTTTTTCCAACTGATCTGCAGAAAAATCTGCAACTATCCTTGTAGCGGTATTCTCAAGCAAAGAAGATAGCTCTTCACATGCTTCCTTTTCGGTAACCGAAATAGATGGTAAAATAGTTTGCTTTTTTTCTTGAATATCCTTGTATGATGGTAGAATTGAGTGTCCCTTTTCAAGCGGAGCTTTTCTTAAAATTTGATATTTGTTTCATTTTTCATATTTTGTCCAGTTCAAGCATTAAAGAAATTGCTTCTTCCTCTGTAAAATTGGATTGTGATGTTGGAGTAGGTACACTTTCGGCAATCCGTTTAAGACGTTTTGGTGATGCAGTTGGCAGTATTTCAGCAATATTAATTGCACTCTTAGGTTGCTTCTCCTTTTTTAACATTTCTTTGAATGTATCAGAAACTTCTTCATTCGAAATTATAGAAAACTTATGGGCCAGTTTTTCTTCTTAGATCTTGTACTTAAATCGTCATATGTCTTGCAGGGTTCTCCAGTTGATATTTTGCACGCCGATATTTCTATATCAGTATCCATCCAATAGGAATGTTTAATTTTTAATCTGTTAGTACGCTGATTCAGGGACTTAATTTTTACGTCATACAACTTTAACAATCTCTCTATCTGAGATTTACCAATGACGTCGACTTTTGCATGATATGTAGTTTTTATAACTTCCAATATAGCTTCTAAACGATTAAGATCATTCTTAGATAAACTCCACAGAACACAACACAATTGTTCATGTTTCAATGTCATCACCATGGTAATCAACTTCGTCATGATGTTGATAAGGATTAGCTGTGCATTTATATATATCTATTAGATATATCGCACAGGTATATATATTTACAGGTATTCTGTGAATTTTCATTAGGTAAAATATCTGAAAGAGTCAATTTGGAAGAGTACCTATACCGAATTCATTGATATTATATGTTGCTGTTAGGTATCACCGGAAAGGATATTGCCTGTGCATTGTCACTAGCTCATAAAAATATAGATTTTGAACCATAAGTAATAGATAAATGCTGCAGCTAGGTATCACCGGAAAGGATACCTGTACATTGCCACTAGATTATAAATATATAAATTTTTAACCACCATCAATAGATAAATACATTTGTAAATTTACGTAAACATCATAAATGTAAACTAATAAAATACTTATTGATTAAGTTAAAATCGACATGTTTTACTTGTTTTGTTATTTTAAATTTATTAATAGAAATATATGAATGTTTAGAAAAGGATAAAGATTTACTTAAACCTTATTAAAAATAAAAAATATTTATTAATTATTTTTATAAAAATATTTTGTGTATAGAGATTATTAAAAGCATACAGAAATATTCATAATTTTCTAAATAATTATTCACGCAAAGCTAAAGGCAAAAGTTGCAAGTTTGTAAAAATATAGTCATATATACAATAAATTGGAAATATAAAATTTTAAAGGCGCATATTTCTGAAATGAGACAAGATATTGACTTGAATCTTTTTGCAAAAGATCGGAAATTATATATGCTATTATTTGGAATACATATTTTTAATAAATAAATAAACCAAACAAAAGGCCCAATTTGGGGTTTTTGGAGAAAATACAAATTTTTTAATTGTAATAACATATTTGTTTATAAAGATATCTTAGTGAAATAAAATGCAGGAAATGTGGATCGCGTTAAACGCGATTAACCAAATTTCAATCAGGGGTAGGGATTTCCTGAATTCCCAAAAAAACTAATGAAAATTCTCAAAAATGGGATTTTTTACATTTTTGGCTATATAATCCACATTTTTCCGAAGTCCCGTAGATTTTCATTTAAAACTTTTAACAACATATTGAAAATTCTTAAAATATATTCCGCTTGTCGATTTGTGCTTTGCGATTTGAGAAAATATGGTCTAAAATCAAAACTTTCATATAAAATGGGTCGAATTCGGGAGGGTGTGTACCATGACCAATTGAGTTATTAGGCTTGTTTTTTATCGTAAAGCCATCTCTGTGAAGTTACCTTTCAGAAAAGGGCAAAATTATTATATGTTGCTAAAGAAAATTTTATTTTAGATAAAAAAGAGTGTAGATACTTTTTCGGCTAAAAAAAACACAAAAAGTCGTCTTTTTGCAATTTTCAATTTCAAAATCGTTTATTTTTGGACTCGGTAAAGATATCGACTTCTAATTTTTTTTATTCAATAGATAATTTTGTTCTTTAACTAGTTAAGAAAAAAAAACTAATAAAATCGGTCGGAAATACTAGGATATATATGAAAAAAACTGGACCAAGAACATGCAAAATTATGGTGCTTAAAAATTCAAATGCAAATAACTCGACAACTATAAGAGATAAATTGGACATGTACGCAAGTTTTTTATAGGCCTTATCAGGGCCTACAACAATATATAAAAATATTTGAAATCGGGCAAGAAACAAAAATTTGCAAGCGATTAAAAATTTTTTATGTAAGAGGTACCTAACTTTGAGCCCTTTTAGCACCGTCCCTGGGGGATTGTTGTGCCCCCCTTCCAAACATAACATTGTACACTCCTCTGCTACGCCTATACCAAATTTCATGAAAATCCAACAAGCCGATCAGAAGTTAGATTTATTTCCAAAAAATTTCGATTCTGCCTCACTGTGCATTGCTGAAAGAATGAAAATTTATAAAATTTAACTCATACCTAGCCAGTATACACGTTCTTACCTTATCCTCAGTGGATGGTACAAAAAGTGTATACCCTTTGACACTTAATCCACATTCCCTGGTGTTGTTGATCCAGGACCCTTGGATTAAGGCCACATCCACTTTGGAGTCAATAAGGTTCATTGCTAATTCAATTGAGGCTGCTTCACAGAGATGCAAGTTAATTTGTACCACTTGCAGCCTTGTTGGTACTGTCAGATTTCGGATACCGAAATCTGATAGTGCCCAGACCGAAATTAGCGATTCCCCCCATAGACTCCAATTTCTTGAGAGACTCCTGGTCTATAGTAAACCTGAATTCCCTTCCGGGTTCTCTTTACAAGTCAGAGAAGCTAACAACTTCCACTGACTTGTATCCAGACCCTTGTTCTGGTTGACCAACACTGTGAGTATAGTTTCCACCGGTTTTATGGGTGGTGGAATCCACACTGTCACTTCCGGTCTCAGGAGCAACTCAGATGTGAGTATAACATCCAGTTTCGCCTCTGGACAAAGGCTGCCCACTTGGCAATCGCGGCCTTGAGAAATTCAAGCGATTTCTCATTACCACTATTGACAGTTTTGACTCCCTTTAACCAGTCAGCGCCTTTGAAGGACACTTCATCGGGTCTTCCCTTCATTAAGGCGATTTCGTCGATGAGCCTGTCTTCAATCGACCTCCATATATCCGCGCTGATCCTCCCTTCTGGGTCAGCACGGTGAATGACAGCCGCCTGAAGATATGCCGGCTTTGTCGACTCCTTCGCCTTTTTCGAGGTAGAAGGCTTGTCGTCACCAGATCTAGCTCTCTTAATGACTTCATTTTGGAGGCCCTTAAGAAATCCAGCCGGTGTGTGACTCGCCTTCTTAGCGGTAGAGACTGGTTAGTCATCGCCAGACCTAGCTCTCTTAACGACATCCTTACGGTGATCCCTAAGAGAGCCGGATGGCTTATGGCCCGCCCCACTTTCAGCATTTTTTATCATCTTCCTTTAAAGACCTTTAAGAGAGCTGGGAGTGTTGTTTGCCGCACCTTTCTTGCTTGTAGAGGTTTGGTCGTCTCCAGGCCTGGTTCCTTTGGTGATTGATTCACCAGAGTTGCCGGATGGTTTACGATCAGCCCCCTGTTTGGCAGTGATAGATCGTTCCGAAGATGTGATAGGTTTATTTTATCGCCTGCTATCATTGTCACTATTCTTGGACTTCAGTGCGACCCCTGACACGGTTCCTATACTCTCCCGAGCACTTTCCGGAACGGTGTCAAATATCGCATTTAGTCGCTCGGGATAAGACATTCCCAAGATAGCGGAGGTCGAGCCATGGATTTTATCAAATCTAATTACACTCTTCCTATGCCTCTTGATAAGGTGTTTATCTCTACCACTTATTGACGACAGATCCCTCTTGGCCATCTTATTAAGATAGATCAAGGAGGCTCTGACGCCATTCTTTGCTTTTTCTTCTTTTGTTCGGCTGTCGACGACGGCAGTTACACTTGGTTTTACCGCGTCTTGCCGAACTAATTTTGAACCCACCTTTCCACCATCCCGTGCGGATGACACTTCGGAAGCTGGAGGAGCCTGTTCCTGAGCGTGAACTGAAATCATAACGATTTCGTGTTCCTCAACAGAACCAAGAGGGAGATCCTCCAATTTCTCCGTAGTGCCCGTCTCCCCGAGAGAGTCTCCAGGTGAGAAAAAAGAAAAAATTCTGATTTTGAAATCTCAGGGTCAGAATCCGGTCCAAATAGCCAAAAACATTAATAGAGGAAAGACAACTGTCTGTACAGTTATTTAAATAACGTGGAAATATATAGAAAAAACATGAAAGGGTGGAAGAAAATTGCAACAACTCCAAAAGAAAAACGAAAAATTCTTAGAATTGCATCAAATTCTGCCATGTCGGTATCAAAAATACATGAAAAAAGTGGAGTCAGTGCCAGTCTAAGAACAGTGGACCATATTTTAAAGTCGTGCCCATACATAGTCCGACGAAAACTGCAAAAAACCACCACTTAACGAAAAATGCAAATCACAACGTCTACAGTTTGCCAAAAATACAATGACATGGTCCGACAACTGGTTTAAAGTTGTATTTTCCGATGAAAAAAAAAAGTTTAATATTGATGGTCCCGACGAGTATAACTATTACTTCCATGATCTAAATAAGGAGGAATTACTTTTGAGCCGCAGATACAGCCGAGAGGGCTGAATAATGGTATGGGGTGCCATTTCGTATTATGGTTCCATAGAATTGGTTTTTGTATCCAACAAAATGACTGCAACGACTTACAAAAACATTTTAGAGGAAGCATTTCCAAAATTTAATGATTTCTTTGGACCCATACCTTGGGTGTAACAACACGACAACGCTCCGATTCATACCGCCAGAGCAGTAAAACAATGAATTAATCAACAAGGTGTTCAACTTTTGGATTGGCCCCCATATTCACCAGGCCTGAATCCAATGGAAAATGTCTGGGGTTGGCTTGCAATAAAAGTTTATGAAGGAGTAAAACAATCTGACACGATAGAATCCTTAAATGCAATAACGGAAGCATGGGGTTCAATTTCGCTAAATTACTTAGTCATTATACAAGTCGATGCCAAATCGCATTTTTGAGGTTATTTCTAAAAATGGTGAAATGGTGACAGTACTCATTACTAATTGAATGCTAGAAGATAATAACTTTTATTTTTATAACCTAAAATTTAAAAATAAATTACAGTTTGCTTAGTTTTAAAATATTCCTTATTCACGCAAAAGTACCACAGAAATACATGTCTTTAAGTAAATGCTTAATTTTAGTATAACAAAATATGTATATTTTTTATTTCTTCAGGAAACTAAAGCCAACACTTTGAAATTTGGTTGCGCAAAAAATTATATTTTTCTGAACTTTTGGAGTTTAGGAGTTAAAAAATGTGATTCCTTATTCAAGTGGCAGGCAGTGCATATATATATATATATATATATATATATATAAATATATATATAAGTACAAATGATTTAACTTCAGCTGAAAAATCTAGAGACAGCTGTGTTTATAGGTGAATGATTATTTAAAGTAAAGTTGTGTGAATTACCAAATACGTTTGCTATTGAGTTGGCCTTTTCAGCGCCAGTTTTTAAAACACCTTTTACATGAAAATCAGTAAAAGACATTTTGTTTCCTTTAAGGGCTTTTTTATTTTCATATAAATTTTGTCCAGGATTAATTTCGTTCTTTATTAAGGTGGAAATCAATTAGTTTATTTAATAGCTGCAAAATACTTTTCAATTGATTTTTATAATTTGAAATTTACGTTTATATTTATTTAGCTGACTAATTAACATTTTACTAATGTCAGAGATTTCTCGTTGTCGAGCAGGTATTTTATTAAACGCTTCTTTAACTATAGATATTAATTTATTAAAATAAAAATTTAGATTACCTGAATTAGTAAAATGGTGGTCAATGTTCATTTTTCACAGTTTCTGATTGCTGACCAATCTGCGCAATAATACAAGGGAACTGAATATGTCATATTTTGAACTTGTCCAGAAGTAACGCAAGATATAGGTCCGCCTGTAAAACATTTGGATGTGTCTCAATGGAGACACAAATTGGATGAAACAATGTCTAATGTAGACGGTTGAACAGGGTTGATATTTTGTCCAAAGCGAGTATATTCATTTGGGTAATAAATGTAGTAGCTGGTTTGAAGGCAGTGACTGTAGAGCTCTTTCCAGCCGAATTATTTTACATAAAATTCCAATGTGTACGTTGGGAATTCAGATAACCGAAAATAAAATAGTCGTTTGAAAATTAAGTTATTTTATTCAATTCAGTTTTAAAATTGGTTGTATGATTATACGCTGAAGTGAATATATTAATCATAATTACATTAATCATAATTTGTACTGAGATAGTTTCAGCAGTACTTGTTTTTATTTTTGGTAACAACGTATCTTTAATATTACCTTTAATTGCAATTAGATCTCCCCCTCCATGAGTACATCGATCCTCTCTGTAAATTTTATAGCCATCAAGTTGAAATTTGTGGTATGGTTTCAAAAAAAGACTCATTTAAAAGGAGAATATCGATTTTCTTTTTATGCAAAACGTATTCCAGCTGTACAGCTGCTGACTCAGTTGTTATGCCTTGGGCAACCCAATGCATAACATGAACATTGGAAATTGCATTTTTTATTGATATACCGGAACTTAAAAATTTTTATTTTCTAAAAACAGCATGGGAGTATTTATATAAAAGTTACAACAGATTTCTAACAAACTTCATCTTCAATTTTTTTATTTTTTGAACAAATTAAAAGAAAAGAAATTTAAACTAATATTAAAATGAGTAACTAAATTTTTAATTCAAATTACATATTTTGTTCTTTATTCCAAATTTGAGATATATTATTTACAACACACTCAGCAGTTGACTTTTTATGCCTCATAAAATAACCCTGAATCTGTGCAGGACTAACTAGCATGCCAGCATCCAATACAGCTTTTGCAAAACTAAGAGCATTAGTATTTGATGGAACCCCATGTTTGTAGAATCTATTAAACATTTCAATTAATTGATGCTCAGAACAGTAACCTACATAGGTTTGCAAATCAACACGGCCGGGTCTAATTAGGGCTGGATCTAATCTCTCAAGATAGTTCGTGGTCATAAATACTATTCGGGCTTCAGTAGAAGCGACACCATCTAGACAATTCAGTAGACCGCTGAATGTTACTCGATTTAAACCATCATAAGCGGCAGATAGTTTTGATATTTCCTTCCGAGAGGCAAATGCTGCATCAACATCCTCTAACAAAATAATTGACTGCTCTGGAGCTACATTCAATAGGTGATTCAGGCGGTCGTCTGTAAGTCCTCGTTCTGACAGATTAAGAAGACATATGCCATATTCTAATTCCCCGGCCAATGCCGTAATAAAGCTAGATTTACCGCACCCAGGAGGTCCGTACAGCAAGTATCCCCTCCGATAAGGAATGCCCCTGTCAGCATACCATTGAGAGTTACTTATAAATTCTTTACAATCGTTAAGTATACTCTCACTTACACCTTTATCTAAAATAACTGAGGACAATGGACGTCGCCTTCGTGGATGGCCAAATGGTCTCCATTCCGGTCCCATTGCAGTGTACATAATTGTCTTTCCTTCAGTGGCCTGCAAAGCAAGTTGCCGGGCGTCTTCTAATATTTCGAAATAAAGTTGCTTATTCCGACCAAACGCTGTAAGAGTTACAGATTCCCATGGTACTCCCATATGAAGATCAAGGCTTTGTTGTTCTCGTGTTCTCTCCACCTGAATCCATACACCGCGATAATACATTAAATGTTTTCCTATACTAGGAATAAAATCATATTTTGTTTGAATTTTTCCAGTTTCTTTTTGCACAAATGATGTTTCAACACTTAAATGTTGTGTTTCACGAGCACCCCTAGTGGTTATCCATTGCAACAGCCATTGATATGATTTGTCACGACACGGTACTTCTAAAGTTATCATTAAATGGCGACGAAAAAGTATTAAACCCCCTTGTAGACCTTTTCGTAATAGAGCAGCACCAGCACCAATCCCAAATAAACCAAAACCTGCACCAAAATAAGGATTTGTTGACAAACTGCTAATCAAATCATTCAGCGGCATCCTTTTACCTAATCAGTTACATTTCCCCTCACGACCGAAGAAAAACTATTGTAATAGAGTTTAATTCACGGCACATTAAACAAGGTAATAGTAGATTGGTGAGAATTTTTTTCTAAATTTTTTTTTATATTTGGACGTCGAAACGTTATTACCGACTTTAGCAGAATATGTAAAAATTTTTAGCCAAAGAGTGTCAGTTTCGCTCTCTGAAAGAATTATCAATCATTTATATTATAAGAAACATTACCCCAGATTTTGTTTATATTATGTTAAATCTTAAATAAGGGGTACACGTATTCTAATAAATCCTATAAGATATTATTATTTTCAATCAGTTACAGAGTAAACATGTCCTTTTTATTTAAGCAATTCGCACTTTTTTAACACAATTTTTATAAAAATGATTTTTAACATGTAAAACAAACACTAAAAGGAAAAAAAATTACAAAATAACATTGTTTTTCAATAATTTCCAAAATACATATGCACACACACAAGCAAACTTTCTCATCACAACAGTCTCATAATACATCTTATAATACTAATATTTGACTCTACACGTGAAATAATTCTCTCAGAGAGCGAATTTGTCACTCTCTGACATAAAAATCTTACATATTATGTTACGTCTAGACGGGCTGTTATGAGACTGTGTAATAACCTCAGGTCTGCAACTGAGATTAACGCTGATATAATATGTGAGATTTTATTTATATTATGTTAAATCTTAAATAAGGGGTACACGTATTCTAATAAATCCTATAAGATTATTATTTTCAATCAGTTACAGAGTAAACATGTCCTTTTTATTTAAGCAATTCGCACTTTTTTAACACAATTTTTATAAAAATGATTTTTAACATGTAAAACAAACACTAAAAGGAAACAATTTTACAAAATAACATTGTTGTTCAATTATTTCCAAAATACACATGCACAAACACAAACAAACTTTCGTGTATGTGTATTTTTTTGACAGTTCATCTTATAAGACGGTTGTGTAGAGAAATCTCATCACAACAGTCTCATAATACATCTTGTAATACTAATATTTGAATCTACACGTGAAATAATTCTCTCAGAGAGCGAATTTGAGACTCTCTGACACAAAAATCTTACATATTATTTTACGTCTAGACAAGCTGTTATTTAAGATTTAACATAATATAAACAAAATGGTTACTCGCTTCTGCCGGCATTGTCTCACATATTATATTAGCGTTAATCTCAGTTGAAGACCTGCGTTAAGAGAGAGAAATTTATTTTTTTACAAAAAACAAGTCGGCTTGAAATCTCAGTGTCTACATTAGGCAAATTTATATCAAAACATTAAATTAGATGGGACATTTTGAAGAAGCTAGAAGTCATATCTCGAAGGCTTTACGTTTTGCTAGAAGTATAAACGATACATCTCAGGAAGGTATTTTACTGGCAAATATGGGACTAACTTATCTACGAGAAGGTTTAATGCACGAGGCAAAAACTTATTGTTCACATGCATGGAAAATTGGAAAAACTCAGCATTATGAGTCTGTTATTGAGCAAGCAGAGTATTGTCTTAAAGAAATCAACATAAATAAGAAATAATGATTAGGATCATTGACATTATAGCATATGTAACTAGTAAAGAAACTAGCTCTCTTTTTATCAACAAGTCCCCTGTCTTCAAATAATAGTGCAATGTGAATTGAACGCACTTATGAGAGATGTAAACAACATATAAAATTAGCGAAGTTCTTGTCGGCGTGAACTTAACAAAGTAAGATAACAAAGTAAAAGTGCTGCCAAGTTAACAGTCGCAACTTTGTTAACAAACTAATCATGAAAGATAACAAACTAATGGACCCTAGGTCGAATTGGGAGATTTGTTTTGGACCGGACCACTTGGAGTTGATAGAGGAGAGTCTCAGCTTCATTTTGATATATATTTTATTCACTGCTATAGTTTTTGGTAGAACAAAAATTTCAAAAAAAGATTTTTCATATTTCACTCCAAGGGACATTTTGGACTCTAGGTCGAACTGAGTGATTTGTTCCTGGACCGGACCACTTGGAGGTGATAGAGGAAGGTCTCAGCTTCATTTTGATATACATTTTATTCACCGCTATAGTTTTTGGTAGAACAAAGTTTTCAAAAAAAGATTTTTTCATATATCCCTCTAGAGGACATATTGGACCCTAGGTCGAACTGAGAGATTTGTTCCTGGACCGGACCACTTGGAGGTTATAGTGGAAGGTCTAAGCTTCATTTTGATATACATTTTATTCACCGCTATAGTTTTTGGTAGAACAAAGTTTTCAAAAAAAATTTTTTCATATTTCACTCAAGGGACATTTTTGGCCATAGGTCGAATTGAGTGATTTGTTCCTGGACCGGACCACTTGGAGGTTATAGCGGAAGGTCTCAGCTTCATTTTGATATACATTTTATTCACCGCTATAGCTTTTGGTAGAACAAAGTTTTCAAAAAAAGATTTTTTCATATTTCACTCTAAGGGATATTTTGGACCCTAGGTCGAACTGAGTGATTTGTTCCTGGACCGGACCACTTGGAGGTTATAGAGGAAGGTCTCAGCTTCATTTTGATATACATTTTATTTACCGCTATAGTTTTTCGTAGAACAAAGTTTTCAAAAAAAGATTTTTTCATATTTCACTCTAGAGGACATTTTGGACCATAGGTCGAACTGAGTGATTTGTTCCTGGACCGGACCACTTGGAGGTTATAGTGGAAGGTCTCAGCTTCATTTTGATATACATTTTATTCACCGCTATAGTTTTTGGTAGAACAAAGTTTTCAAAAAAAGATTTTTTCATATTTCACTCTAAGGGACATTTTGGACTCTAGGTCGAACTGAGTGATTTGTTCCTGGACCGGACCACTTGGAGGTTATAGTGGAAGGTCTCAGCTTCATTTTGATATACATTTTATTCACCGCTATAGTTTTTGGTAGAACAAAGTTTTCAAAAAAAGATTTTTTAATATATCCCTCTAGAGGACATTTTGGACCCCATGTCGAACTGAGTGATTTGTTCCTGGACCGGACCACTTGGAGGTTATAGAGGAAGGTCTCAGCTTCATTTTGATATACATTTTATTCACCGCTATAGTTTTTGGTAGAACAAAGTTTTCAAAAAAAGATTTTTTCATATATCCCTCTAGAGGACATTTTGGACCCTACGTCGAACTGAGAGATTTGTTCCTGGACCGGACCACTTGGAGGTTATAGTGGAAGGTCTAAGCTTCATTTTGATATACATTTTATTCACCGCTATAGCTTTTGGTAGAACAAAGTTTTCAAAAAAAGATTTTTTCATATTTCACTCTAAGGGATATTTTGGACCCTAGGTCGAACTGAGTGATTTGTTCCTGGACCGGACCACTTGGAGGTTATAGAGGAAGGTCTCAGCTTCATTTTGATATACATTTTATTTACCGCTATAGTTTTTCGTAGAACAAAGTTTTCAAAAAAAGATTTTTTCATATTTCACTCTAGAGGACATTTTGGACCATAGGTCGAACTGAGTGATTTGTTCCTGGACCGGACCACTTGGAGGTTATAGTGGAAGGTCTCAGCTTCATTTCGATATACATTTTATTCACCGCTATAGTTTTTGGTAGAACAAAGTTTTCAAAAAAAGATTTTTTCATATTTCACTCTAAGGGACATTTTGGACTCTAGGTCGAACTGAGTGATTTGTACCTGGACCGGACCACTTGGAGGTTATAGTGGAAGGTCTCAGCTTCATTTTGATATACATTTTATTCACCGCTATAGTTTTTGGTAGAACAAAGTTTTCAAAAAAAGATTTTTTCATATATCCCTCTAGAGGACATTTTGGACCCTAGGTCGAACTGAGAGATTTGTTCCTGGACCGGACCACTTGGAAGTTATAGTGGAAGGTCTAAGCTTCATTCTGATATACATTTTATTTACCGCTATAGTTTTTGGTAGAACAAAGTTTTCAAAAAAAGATTTTTTCATATTTCATTTACCGCTATAGTTTTTGGTAGAACAAAGTATTGAAAAAAACAATGATGGTGGTGCCCGGATTGCAACGTACCAGCCTCTGAAATAAATGTAAATAATCTGGCAGCCCAGAAATAAATATATTAACAGTTTAAAAACTTGGCACACCTTTTATACTAACATGGCCACCAAGACGAATTTTTACAAGGTGGTTTCGATTAAACATGTAGCGTTCAGTTTTCTGAAGTGTCAAACTGCACATATAAAAAACTTTTGGAACGAACCTTTTTAAATCTGGCTTTGTAACCGTCAAATTTTATTTGTCACCAAAGAAACAGCAGGGTGTTTTTTTAATTGATTAAAAATAAGATTTTTAAGTGATAATAATAATTTATATAGTTAATATGTGTGAGTTTAAAGTGAATGATTTAAAAAAATAGTGATTTTTTCTTAAAAAAATAAAAATTTGTGTATGGTAATAGAGCTGCCGCGTAATTAAAAATAAATCTAAAAATGGGATTTTTTAAATTCCCAAATAAAAGAAATATTTTGTAATTTTGCAGAAATAAATATTTTTTTTATTTTTTTTTTCTATCGCCATATCGAAAAATTATCGCGCAAAAAAAAATTATCGATATATCGGGAAACTATCGCCATATGGTAAAAATCTTAAGAAAAACTATCGCCTTATCGGTAAAATATGAAATTACAAACGGGTTGACAAAATTACATAAAATTTAGAAAAAAAATCAAAACATGAAATTTAAAATGGATTTTTATTTGTTATTTTTTTATTACATATTTTTTAACACGCATTTTTGAGAATTCCACAACTTGATCCATCTGGTTGCAAATCTCTATTTACAATTTCTTTATATTGCCATGAAGACTCATTAGTTCCAATATTAACAATAAAATAATTGTAAGTACGTTTTCCTTCACCTTCATTTGAAAAAGAATTTATATAAATAAATTCATGTGTAGAAAATTTTAAAACACACAATGTAAAATGATTGGACTATTAATGGGGACAAATAACAATTCTGGTTGATTATTCATAAATATTTTCAGTAGCTCAAGCTGTATGTTGTCAGATTGGCAGGGCATACTGTAACAATCGACTGACCTACTTTCTTTTATAATTACTAGAAGGCAAGTATCTAGAACAAAATTAGTCAACCATTCATTATTATTTAAAGATATCCAGTCCGAAGTTTCTAAATAATCGGTAAATCGAACATTTATAGAGTCTATTCTATTATTAATTTCAGAAAATAATTCATCAAATTTAAATAGAAAAAAGTTATCTTTTGAATCGCATTACTTTTATTTTTACGAATTTCTGAAACCTTCTTACTTGCCTTTGCTTCATGCATTATTTTTGATCGAATTGTTTTTTTTTTTTTTTTTTTTTTTTTTTTGACTCAACTTCCCCCATTCTCCTTCGGGCTCTGTCTTAATATTCCCACTTGCTTGAGAATAACTGTGTTCTTTTTCTATTACTTCAACACTTATATCCAGTGTGGAGTCTTGTTTTTTTTTTTCGTTTGGAGTTGAACAAATATAAGAATGCTCTTTAATTATTCTACTATTGTTATGCTTTTCATTTAACTCATCTTTGCATAAAATAATTGTATTCTCTATTTTCTTATGAACTGATCCAAACATTTTATAATTATATCGTAACTCCTTTAAGAAACTTAGATAATCAATTCTCATTATTTTAACGACAACATCTGGTCTTACAGATTTGTGCTGCAGTATAACATGTTTTTGCAAATAATAAGAAAATTCAATCGGGCCATTACTTATATGAGTAGTATATTTGTGGGCCTTCTGGCACAACGGCCAAAACGATGGGGCTTTCTGGCACAACGGCCAAAACGATGGGGCTTTCTGGCACAACGGTCAAAACGATGGGGCTTTCTGTCACAATGGCAACGTAGTGTTGCCACCATAATGAAACCCCTTGAAAACGATTGGGCCATGTAGCACAATGGCAACATTCTGTTGTCATTGGTGTAAATGGTTGTGAGAAGTAATTTATAAGGGTTGTACGCACACACAAAGTTGTTTATGATCATTTTTGTGTGATAGACACCTGTTTTTTTTTTGTTTGTTTTGTTGTTTTTCTTTGTGGGAGTTTTTCTTGTGTGTTTTAAAGGGTTATATTAAACTGATCTTACAGTGTTTTGTATTTTTTTTTTTTTCAAACAATATAGGGATAAAGAAAATGCGCATATAAAATTGTTTATGATTATTGTCACGATTATTTTTGGGTAATAAATGCCTGTGTTTTTATGTTTATGATTATTGTCACGATCCTTTTATTTTGAATTTTAGATGTTTTCCTTGTGATGTTTATCCTTGATTATTTTAAGAGTTCTATGTAAGTGTTCAGTTTTTTTTTTTTTGTTTTAGCTAATTATATTGTATGTATAGGGATTTCATAACAGGTCGTTGTCATGCGTAATATTTTATGTTACATTTGTCATTAAGAAATTATGTGATTTGGTGATTAATTAGTTATTTATAGTATTTGATATCTATTGAGCAATGCATGATTGTGCATGCCCATATATGACTATACAAAGCAAGATTGTGCATGCTCATATATCAAGAACATATTGGCATGTGTGCGTTGAAATAGGAAGATTAAAAGCGAGTTGTGTGCATAGAATATAAAAGTAGTTCTTAAGCAATTCATAGGGTAATTAATGGTAAGTATAGTATTTGATATCTACAAAGTATTTTTTTTTTTTTTTGTTTTTGTGATCATAACTGTTACCAGCATGACATTTATGATATTTTTAAAGATCATTTTAACCTTGTAATGTAACGAAAGTATTGCTTTTTTTCTTTTTTTGTTTAATTTATTTTTGTTTCTAAGTTATGGTTGGTTGGTTGGTTGGTTACCGTGGTAGCCCGTAATCTTACAGGCAATCAATTAGACTCGTTAGAATCCGTTTTGATGGAACCACACTACTCGCCAGGTGAATTAGTTGCATTGAGTCTGTAATGAGATAGAAATGTAGGGAAGAAACAATGAGAACATAAATTAATTAGATCCAGCCTGTAGCATTGAGATATTTAATGATGTCACTGAGTCTAGTGTCCGATATCTCAGAGAGGTTGTCTAATTGGTGCCCTCCCAGAAATTTATGTCTGTTTGCGTTCAAGACTGGGCATTCACATAGAAGATGAAAAACCGTCTCCTCCTTCTCGCTGTTGCCACAACTACGACAATATTCATTGTAAGGGAGACCAAGTCTACTTGCATGTTTACCGATCGTCCAGTGACCTGTAAACACTGCTATTAGTCTCGAGATGTCCTTGCGTTTGTAGCCAATGAGTTGCAATGAGCGTTTCTCGTTGTAGGTAGGCCACGTTTCTTTCGCGACTCTACATTTGTCCAGATTTCGCCATCTATTTTCCGCCTTTCCTAGAAAGTGTTTTCGGATTCTGTTTTTGACTGTTCCTAACGGGATTGCGACAGAAACCGCTAAGGAGGCACTCATAGCAGAGCCTGCCCGGGCTAATTCGTCTGCCTGTTCATTACCATAGTAGTCCCTATGCGCAGGAACCCAGATTATAGTAATGTCATACAGTCGACTTAGTCCACGCAGTTCCTCTTTACACTGTCTGACTAGAATAGAGGTAGTTTTCGGTGATTTGAGCGATAGTATTGCCGCTTGACTGTCGACAAATAAACCAATATTCCCTTGAATATTTCTATCGCAAATTAGTTTACACGCTTCCCTGACCGCTAGTATCTCCGCTTGGAATACGCTTGCCTCGTCAGGGAGTCTACATGAGTGTCTAATTCCAAGATCATCAGAGAAGACACCAGAGCCGACACCGCAGTTCATCTTTGAGCCGTCAGTGTATATCCTAGTTCTAAATTGTTCAAGAAGATTACCCCTTCTCCATTCACTCCTGGTGGGGAATAGGACTTTAATAGTACTTCCGAAGTCCAAGTGGGGAATCATATAGTCGGTAACTTTATTGTATTGCGGGGGTAGTAAATTTAATATCCTCGCGTGCCCATACGTTCTTGATCTCCAGCTTTTCGTTGCAGATAAACTTATCGCACTATTAACTGATGATTCCATTATGTATAGGTCTATAGGTGGTAGGTGCAATATAGTGTTCAGAGCTTCTGATGGACTAGTACGTAATGCACCTGCAATGCCAATGGAAGCGGATCTTTGTATCCTGTAAAGCTGATCCACCACATACCTCCTACTAGTAGCGGTCCACCATACAAGAGATCCATATACAAGAATGGGCCGTACTATTGCAGTGTATAGCCATTTTGTCAATTTTGGACTCAGGTCCCATTTCACACTGAACATCTTTCTACAGGTGTAGTATGCTACCGTAGCCTTACTAACCCTATGTCGAATGTTCAGTTTCCATGAAAGCTTAGAGTCCAAAATAATGCCCAAGTATTTTGCATTGTCCGACAAGGTGAGTTCACAGTTTCCTAACCGTGGTAGTCTGAAGCTCGGAATCTTGGTCTTTGTGGTGAAAAGTACCAGCTCTGTTTTGCCCGGATTCACTCCTAGTCCACATTCTTTGGCCCAGTCACTGAGTGTACCCAGAGCAGTTGACGTGATATCACTTATCACGTTCAGAAACAGTCCTGATACTAGTATCACCACATCGTCCGCGTAAGCCACGACTTTCACTCCCTTGTCTTCCAATTTACACAGGATGGTATTAATGACAATAAGCCACAACAGCGGAGAAATCACGCCTCCTTGTGGAGTTCCACGCATAACTTGTTTGGTCCTAACACTGTTACCTAAATTCGCAATGACGATTCTTGTCTCTAGCATTGACACCAGCCAGTTGGTGATATAATCATCAACTCCTAGTTCGTACAGAGCTCTCTGTATCGCCAAAGTCGTGACATTGTTAAAGGCGCCTTCTATATCCAGAAAGGTAGCCATAGCGTATTGTTTGAATTCAATGGATCGCTCAATGACCCCTACGACCTCATGAAGAGCCGTCTCCGTGGAGCGACCCTTAATGTAGGCATGTTGACCTCTTGAGAGTCGAGTTGTACCCTCTAGACGCTGCCTTATATGTAAATCAATGAGTCTCTCCAGAGTTTTCAGCTGAAAAGATGAGAGACTAATGGGACGGAAGTCCTTTGCATTTTCATGACTTCTTTTTCCGATTTTTGGAATGAACACTACCTTTACTCTCCTCCAGTTCCTGGGAACATAGTTGAGGGTTAGGCAGAGTTTAAAGATCCTATGTAGCCAGGGTATGATGTATACCTTTGCACTTTGCAGCATCTTTGGTATAATTCCATCAGGCCCTGCAGATTTGTACGGAGAGAAGCTATCAATCGCCCATGAAATTTTCTCAACGGATATTATGTCAACCTCGATTTCTTGCGAGGATCTAGTATGCCCCATCTCCTGGTCTGTAATATCAGTGCAACCAGGAAAATGAGTACTAAGTAAAATATCCAAAGATTCCGCCGACGATTCTGACCGTGATCCATCCATCCTTTTAATATAGGATGGATTATTATGACCATTTGCCAAAACCCTACTGAGTCTAGCAGATTCCTTGGTATTGTCAATAGATTCGCAGAAGCCTTTCCATGAGTTTCTTTTTGCGATCTTTATTGCCTTCTTATATTCCCTACGCTTATCGTGGTATAACTGCCACGATTTTGTCCTGTAGCCAATATTGAAAGCATTGCGTGCCTCCTTGCGTAGCTTCGAGAGTTCCCTATTCCACCAGGGAGGGAAGCTCTTTCTAGCCTTCGTCATTGGACATGATATATTAAAAGCCTTAACAATTTCCCTGCCTAATGTATTCTCAATTTGATCAAGACCCTCAGTCGTTGCTTCGACTGGAGGTATTTTTCTCAGTTTGTGCATGAGAATCCCATTGAACTTAGTCCAGTTCGTTCGTCTTGGGTTTCTGAAAGTTGACGCTGTTTCTTTGCAGACGAGCCCAATGTCGAAAAGTATCCAGCAATGATCCGAAAAGGATTTCTCTTTGGATACTCTCCACCTATCAACTGATAAATTGGATCTGTCCTTCATGAGTGTAATGTCTAGCACCTCTTCCCATCCATTATAGTTCACCGAGCTCGGAAAAACGAAGGTGGGGTCGTTGCCAGAGTTGCATATGGTCAAATTGTTCGTATTAATGAAATCAAATAGACACTCACCTCTGTCGTTGATTTCCGTGCTGCCCCATATTGTATGCCTTGAGTTAGCATCACAGCCAAGGATAAT
This sequence comes from Protocalliphora azurea, assembly GCA_932274085.1. Classification (NCBI taxonomy): domain Eukaryota; kingdom Metazoa; phylum Arthropoda; class Insecta; order Diptera; family Calliphoridae; genus Protocalliphora; species Protocalliphora azurea. The sequence goes on from OW026520.1 coordinate 60,810,357, forward strand.
GTCCTCTTGAGCCTTTATAGAGGCCAGAAACGCCCTCACTTCGTCTGGCGGGGCTGGCTTGTCGTGCGCCATATAGCTGGAGGCGATCAGGAAACTTCTGTTTCGCATTAACTCGACCCTTGCGACTGTCAGGTCTGCTGAGCTATACTGTTGGCAAAGAAATATATTTATGTGTTTTCTAGCAATAAGACAAGATCTTGGCTTACCTTTATCTTTTACGTATAGTATCTTATATGTCGTAGTCGGGAACCCTTTGACTTGGGAGTTGGAAACCCAGGGTTCCTGGACTATAGCGATGTCGAGGTCCTTTTCCGCTAAAAGAAGCCTCAGATTGTCTGTAGCACATTTTGAGTGCTGCAGATTAATTTGCACGATTTTCATCGTCGGTTGTAGGGTTTTTTGCAGGTTCACTTAGCTGCATGCCTGTCAGCAGATTGTTGGCTACTTCCAACTCATCTGCTTCGCCGGCAACTGGACCTGTGGGACGGAACACCTTAACCTTGGCGTCCCTAACCCCAAAGTACAATTTTAGCCCCGCCTTCTCTAGCTCAATTGCGCTATCCTCTGAGATGGCGAAGATAATGCACTTGTTATTGTCCCCATGATCTTCTGAACGGATGACTGTCCAGTCACTCATGGGGATACTGGGGTTCTGCAGCTTCAGACACTCCAGTATTTTCTGGTTATCGCAGCTCATCTTCGGTAACCAAACCTTTGCCCGTGGTCTCATAGGGATTTCCCCCGCTGGGATAAGCTTAAGGCTTAAGCCTTCCCATGCGTCGCTAATCTTTGCGATACATTTGCTGAGGAATTCTTTCGAGAACACGTCCAAGCATTTGATTATCCTGTAGCCCCGGTGTATCTCACCAGAGTCAAAACGAGGAACTGTAGAGTCTTTGTTGGTGAGTACGTGTTCCATCACGAGTTCAGCCAATTTAGACTCTATAGCACCCCATTCTGTTACTACAGGAGTTAGGTTGCCGCTTTTTTCGTTGGCCAGCGCCATCAGCAAGTGATCTTTAACCACCTCGTTAAACGGCCTTCTTGCTGACGTTATTGTGGAAGGAGCCGGAGCGGTCGATTTACTTTGGACCTTTCTCCTCTTGGGCGAATTGCTACCCTCAGCTTGGGAGCGGTTTCGCTTCGCTCTTTCCTGCACTGCTTGGGATGTGGATGGTTGAGAGTCCTTAAACTTAAGATACTCATCAACCACCGATTGGTATCTGACACGATCTTCCTTATCGCGCTCATGAGGAGTGCCATTTGCCTTATTCTTGGCAATTTTCTCCAGTATAAAGAGAGCTTTGACATATCGCTGTCTCAGAATCTCTTTCTGGCTCTTCTTTTTCTTCCGTTTCTCCTTCGACTGGTCGTCAGACTTGACATCCTGTCGTGGAGCCATTGTGTTTTGTGACAGCGGGGTGCTATGTCTTTCTCCCCTGCTGCCAGGTTGTTCGACCAAGGTCTCTTGACTGGACAAAAATTTACAACTGGCCCGTGTCCTGGCGCCAGAGGGGAGCTGTTAGCGACTAGTCTTCTTTAACCACTGACTAGCCATCCAGGTTCTCGGCACTGCTACCAACCACCTTAACCTTACAAGTGGGGAAAAAGGATATGGAATAAGAGGGGAGGAAAGAGAGTAGTTGGGGAAAGGGGATAGGGGATGGATAACCTTTGGTCATGAAGGCCTTTAGAGTCTATACCTTTATTTCTCAGTATCCTCCAAGAGGACAACTGAGACTTAAAGAAAGAGACCACAGCCTACATTTAAGCCGCCACATCGCGTCAAGATTGTTATCCAGGTGGGGTTTTCTAAGTTATACTTTTTTCTTCGTTATAAAGAGCAAACCTAGAAATATGTCAATTAGTATATTTTACTATTTTGTCTTGTTCGGTTATTTAGAGTCTTAAAATATATAAAACGAATACGATTGTATTTAAAAATTTAAAAAAAATCACTAATTAAAGAAAAGTGTTAAAAACCAAAAAACCTATATATTTATAAAAAACCCATTAATATAAAAAAAAAACATTGTGCTGCAATACATAAAAATAATAGTTTGAAAATCATTAAAAAGAATTTAAAATATATTCGTATACACATATACAATAATATCTACAGTGAATATAAAAATTATAAACTATTTAAGAAAATAAATAAAGTGACACTTAAATTTAAAATAATGGCCACTATGTTTGCATGCAATGAATGTAATAAGGCTTTTGCCAACATTAATTCCTTGAAAATGCATCAAATGACTCATACATCCACATCCAGAATAGCTAAGGAAGATATCTCTGGACACGGAAATTTGGTTAAAAGGGTGAAAAGCGCATTCAAGACAAGGGTTATGACTCTTTCCTTCACCAATAAAAACGAAGGATGTCTCCTACCAGAAACCTTTTTAAAAGAAGCATCGAAAGCATTTAAAGGAGAAGTTAGTTACTTTCTTAAGAAAAATGAAATATTAAAATTTAATATTGAACTCCATGGTCTATATGCTAAGCCAAATATGGATAATTTGGAAAACAGCCCGATTGAGGTAAAAGTCTTTCAAACTAAAATGAAAGAAATTTATTCCATCAGAGAATATGATGAAGCATTTTCTGCGAAAACAGAAAATATTCTACAAAAGACCGAAGAGTTCCAAGAGAGAGATAGCGGTTGGACTTTAGTTCAATTAATAAAAGTTGAACTAAATCTAAATAAGTACCAGCCACTCAGGGGTTCAACCTTTATACCGCTTCCTACAAAGCTGCAATTAAAAAAAGCTTGTATAAATGTTCAAAATCAGGATGAATTTTGTTTTAAATGGGCCATCATTTCTGCAGTCGCTAAAATTAAGAAAAATGCTATGCGAACATCTCAATATAAAGTGAATATATACTCTAATAATATATTTGTAAATGGGGTTTGTTTAAATTTCAATGGGTTAAGCTTCCCTTTGAAACTAAAAGATATTAATATCTTTGAAAAAAATAATCCTAATATAAGCGTTAATGTATTTGGTTATGATGAGGCAAAGGATTTGATAGTTGGACCCTACTACAAATCAAAAGAAGAGAAACCAAAACATATTAATTTGATGCTTCTACAATCAAATAGCGGTGATAATTCTCAATATGTTTGGATTAAAAATATTTCAAGGTATGTTAAATATTAAAAATTATAATACTTTTATTTTATAATGCAAATTATTCCATTACAAATTTATTTTTACAGATTTCTCAAGTCTCAAGTGACTCAACATCATGAAGCAATAGTTGTTTGCAATTATTGCTTACAACACTTCCACAATAAAAAGGCATTGGAAAAACATGAAGAGAGATGTACTAAAATTATATCATATGTGCCCCCAACAGATAAGTCCATATTAGAATTTAAGAATTATAATAAGAAATTAGATTTGCCATTTGTAATATATGCAGATTCAGAATGTATCTTTGAAAATATTCAAACATGCATTCCGAATGGAAATATTTCATCAACAACATTAGTTGATAAACATATTCCTTTTGCATTTTCTTATTTTATAAAATGTAATTTTAACTCAAGTTTAAATACTCTTCGCATGTTTAAGGGCGTAGATTCTGCGAAATTATTTGTAGAAAACTTAGTTAGCGATGTTATATATTTAACTGAAAATTATTTAAAAGTTATTAAACCAATGGCACCCTTAACCGAGAGGGAAAATTTAGATTTCACTTCAAACAATACTTGCCACATTTGTTCAAAAATTATAATAAATGAAAGCAAAGTAAGAGATCACTGCCACTTAAGTGGGAAATATAGAGGACCTGCACATAATTCTTGCAATATAAATTACAAATTACCAAACTTCTTCCCCGTAATTTTTCACAATTTTTCTGCATACGATTGCCATTTATTTGTGAAAGAATTAAATAATATAGATAATGGTCCTATTAATATAATTCCACTTAATAAAGAATTATATATTTCTCTTTCTAAAACCATAAGTAGTGATAAAGGTGGGAATATAGAAATTAGATTTCTTGATTTCTATAGATTTATGCCGTCGAGTTTAGATAACTTAGTTAAAAATTTATCTAAAGATGAACTAAAAATTGTAAGAAGTATTTATTCAGAGGATGAAAGTAAGTTTAATTTACTAATAAGAAAAGGAGTCTTTCCCTACAATTATTTAAATTCAATTGAAAAATTAAGGGAGACAAAATTGCCAAAAATAGAAGATTTTTATAATAAATTAAATGATACCAATTGCTCTATTGAAGATTACACTCATGCTAAAAAGGTATGGAGTAAATTTGAGTGTAAAACATTAGAAGATTACCTAATGTTATACATGAAAAGCGATGTTTTGTTGCTAGCTGATGTATTTGAAAACTTTAGACAAGTATGCAAAAATATTTATCAACTAGATCCTTGTCATTATTATACGGCTCCAGGTTTATCCTGGGATGCCATGATGAAATTTACTAATATAAAGTTAGATTTATTAACTGATTTAGAAATGATTCAATTTTTACAAAAAGGAATAAGAGGAGGTATCGTACAATGTTCTCAAAGACATTCTAAAGCTAACAACAAATATTTAACAGATTTCAACCCTAAAATCCCCTCCAAATATTTAATGTATTTAGATGCTAATAATTTGTATGGATGGGCAATGTCAGAAGCTTTACCCGAAGGTAATTTCGAATGGGTAGATGACATTAATAACTTCTCCTTGGAATCAATTCCAGATGAGTCGGATGTCGGGTATATATTAGAAGTAAGTTTAACATACCCCATAGAAGTTCACGATTCTCATAACGATTTACCATTTTGTTGTGAGAATAAATCTCCTCCAAACTCCAAAGAGAAAAAACTGTTGGTTGACTTAAATGATAAAAACGAATATGTAATTTATTATAAAAATCTTAAGCAATGCTTAAAGCATGGATTAAAATTAAAAAAAATTCATAGAATTTTGAAATTCAAACAATCATCATGGCTAAAAAAATACATATCTTTAAATAATTTTCATCGAACTAATGCGAAAAATGCATTTGAGAAAAACTTTTTTAAATTACTGAATAATGCGGTATATGGTAAAACAATGGAAAACGTTGATAAACGTAAAATTATTAAAATTGTAAATAATTGGGAAAATGTTGGTAAAAGGCTGGGAGCCCGTGCTATTATAGCTAAACCGGAATTTCACTCCTACAGCATATTCGAAGAAAATATGATGGCTGTAGAATTAGATAAAAATCATTCCTACTATAACAAACCAATTTACTTAGGATTCACGATTCTAGAACTTTCAAAATGGAAAATGTATGATTTCCACTATGACTACATAATACCGAAATATAAAACAAAGGCACAACTTAATTATATGAATACAGATTCGTTTATATATACAATAGAGACAGAGGATTTCTATAAAGATATAATTAACGATATAGATGTTAGGTTTGATACATCAGAATATGAAGTAAATAATAAATTCGGTATCCCCCAAAAAAATAAAAAGGTTTTAGGTATGATGAAGGACGAGAACAATGGCTTAGTTATGAACGAATTTGTAGGTTTAAGAGCGAAAATGTATTCGTTTAAAACGGTGGATCTACAGGAAACCAAAAAGGCTAAGGGTGTCAAAGTAAATGTATGTAAAAATTTAAGTCTATCTGACTATAAAAATTGTCTATACAATAAGCAAATATATTGTTACGAAATTGTAATTGAATTCAAATATAACGGTTTTAACGGCCGGTTTAAATCTTTCTCAATGCTTCCAGACATTTCCGTTTATGTTAACTGCAGTTAACATAGCTGTAAAATCATTAACATAGTTCTAAACATACAACATTGAATAAAAAGCTTTCACCATTGTTTTTAAGTGTGGCAGCACTAAGTGCTTATGCTGCTGGCACTATCATCAAAAGCTAGTTTGGCAGCACTAAGTGTTTATGCTAATGGCATTACCTACAAAAACTCTAGATTGTCCGTTAACATTGTAGAAAGAAATAGAGCTCTCAAGAAACATCTAGTAGGCAATACAGTGTATATAAATTGGCCGTGAGAACACCATTCAGTCAGTCTGGTTGGAAGCGTCGTTAAGTAAAGACATATTAACTGCCTTGGCTGTATAATCTTGTACATTATTAAAGTGTGCTGTATAAAGCGTGTAATTTAAGTGTGTGTGTGTATTAAAACACAAAGTGACTTATAAACTGTATTGTTGTACATTTTTAAATAAAATAAAGAGTCGTTACAATTTTTAAACTACTAAACTGCTGTTATTTTTGCAATCAAAGTATAAAGTTTATTTAAAGGAAATAAACGACCGTTTTTAAAAGGTAAAAACGTAACAATTGGTGTCAGAAGTGGGATTGCAAAATAATAAGCAGTCATGAAGTTTGAAGAGTTAAAAGTGGAGCAACTCAAGAAAGAATTGAATAAGTTGGAGTTACCTACAGCTGGTAATAAAGCAGAATTACAAAAGAGGCTGATAGATGAATTCAAGCGGCGTAATATTGACATCGGAACTTACGAATTCGAGTATAAAGAAGAAATGGAAGTTTCTACCCGTGCAACAACAAGCATGGATTTATCCACAATGTTTGCTGCTTTGATGGAGCAATTTAAAGAAGTTAAAGAAGAAAATAAAATAATGGAAATTAAATTTCAAGAAACTTCTAAAGAACTTCTTGCTGAAGTTCAAGAAACTTCTAAAGTAAATAACGAGAAACTTCTTGCTGAAGTTCAAGAAACTTCTAAAGCAAATAACGAGAAACTTCTTGCTGAAGTCAAAGAAGAAAATAAAATAATGGAAATGAAATTTCAAGAAACTTCTAAAGCAAATAACGAGAAACTTCTTGCTGAAGTTAAAGAAGAAAATAAAATAATGGAAATGAAATTTCAAGAAACTTCTAGAGCGACAGACGAAAAACTTCAGCAAATTTCGGAAGTTATAAACTGCAGAGTGGATGGCATTGATAAAAAGGTGTCCGACTTAGAGAGCTGCCTAGATATACAAGCTAAAGTCGTTGATAAGGTTGATAAAAAGCTGTCCGACTTAGAGAGCTGCCTGTCCGATTTAGAGAATGAAATTGCCAATGGTGTTGATAAAAAACTACATGATCTAGAAATAAAGATGAATAATCTTCAATGCCAAGATGGACAGGTACGAATTATTCCAGAATCCTCTAATAGAATAAAGGCCCCTAGTTTTGATGGCACCACACCATTTAATGTGTTCAAGTTCCAGTTTGATACAATTGCCATTAGAAACATGTGGAATGACGAAGAAAAGGCTATAGAGTTGATATTGGCCTTAAAAGGAAATGCAGCAGTGGTTCTAGAAAGCGTACCAGCGTGTAACAGAAACAGTTACAATGACATAATGGAGGCGCTACAACGTAAGTACGGTGATGAACATAAAAAGGAATTATACCGAATGGAATTGCGTGGTAGAGTGCAGAAGCCCAATGAGACACTTCAAGACTTTGCGTTTGAAATCGAACGTTTGATGCAGCTTTCTTATCCAGGGGAAAACAGCCCGTTTTTGGACCATTTCAAAATAGAGGCATTTGTTAATGGCATTCGCGATCCTGAAATAAAATACGCGGTTTGTGCCACACCTAAACCATCATTTACTGAAACCGTCTCATTCGCACTGGCACAAGAAACAGCGAAAATAATTTCAAAGCCCCAAATATGTTATGTGCGAAATGTCGAAGTTGTAGCTGACAATCAGAGAAATATAATCGACGAATTAAAAAAGGTTTTGAAGACGTTTATTGAAAAACAAAGTAAAGTCAGAGTAAAATGTTATAACTGCGGTAAATCTGGTCATATTCAGCGAAACTGCAAAGTACCAAGAAAACGAACCAGATCTGCCTCGCCTCGAAGAAGTAATCAGCAGTTGAATCATCAATCATCACAAGAATCACCTTTAAAATTAAAACGAGCTAGCACTATGGGGCAAGAGCTAGATCCCACATCGGAGGGTCCCACAATCTTCATATCCGTAATGCAACAGAAAAATAGCAATCTTACTGCTTCGGGGTACATTAACGGTCAGAAGCACGTTTTTACTGTAGACACCGGGGCATCACAGTCTATCGTCAGGCCAGAGTTAGTCAAGAAAACAATTGAACCATTATGTGGGGTAAGTCTGCGCACAGCTACTGGGGAGCCGGTCACTGTCTATGGCAAAGTAAATGTGAAATTAACCATTGCCAACGTTACCGTCAATCATGTATTCATTGTTGCCGATATTGTGGACGAAGTTATCACTGGTGCTGACTTCATGATTAGCCATGGCATTACTTTGGATATGGGACAAAAAGTTATGATTTTGCGAAATGTGAAGATACCCCTTGACGTCGGATATGAGAATAGAACTCAAGTAAGAAAGCTAGTTACCGTCGAGCACCAGAAGCTACCACAGTCAGAAACTTTAGTATGGGCTCGTATGGAGGGAGATTGTAAGGACAACAGTTTGAGGGTGATAGAACCATCAGAAATAACAAGTGATCTTGTAACAGCAAAAACCTTCGTTAGGTGCTCATCAACAAATAATGAAAACACTTCCCAAGAGCAAGATGACCTAAACGAACTTCATGAATTCGTACCCAGACGAATGAAAATGACCAGCGACAAAATAAAAGCCAGATACGATCGAGCAGCGAATTCTGAAGGATTTAACGAAGGCCAGCTTGTACTGTTATATAACCCACAACGTAAGAAAGAAATGTTCCCCAAACTACAAACCCATTGGGATGGACCATACAAGGTGATTAATAAATTAAACGGCGTGGTGTACAGAATGCGGAAAGAAAAGAGGCCGAGATTTAAAATGAAGAACTAGCTACTTATGGGAGAAGTGATTCAGTGCCTATTCGGGACGAACAGGCTTAAGCGGGGGGCAGTGTTACGAAATTGTAATTGAATTCAAATATAACGGTTTTAACGGCCGGTTTAAATCTTTCTCAATGCTTCCAGACATTTCCGTTTATGTTAACTGCAGTTAACATAGCTGTAAAATCATTAACATAGTTCTAAACATACAACATTGAATAAAAAGCTTTCACCATTGTTTTTAAGTGTGGCAGCACTAAGTGCTTATGCTGCTGGCACTATCATCAAAAGCTAGTTTGGCAGCACTAAGTGTTTATGCTAATGGCATTACCTACAAAAACTCTAGATTGTCCGTTAACATTGTAGAAAGAAATAGAGCTCTCAAGAAACATCTAGTAGGCAATACAGTGTATATAAATTGGCCGTGAGAACACCATTCAGTCAGTCTGGTTGGAAGCGTCGTTAAGTAAAGACATATTAACTGCCTTGGCTGTATAATCTTGTACATTATTAAAGTGTGCTGTATAAAGCGTGTAATTTAAGTGTGTGTGTGTATTAAAACACAAAGTGACTTATAAACTGTATTGTTGTACATTTTTAAATAAAATAAAGAGTCGTTACAATTTTTAAACTACTAAACTGCTGTTATTTTTGCAGTCAAAGTATAAAGTTTATTTAAAGGAAATAAACGACCGTTTTTAAAAGGTAAAAACGTAACAATATTATGGAAATATGTATATATTTAAATCTAAATTGCATACATTATATACTTCTCTTATAAATAAAGTTACTTTAAGTTATTTGGATAATAAGAGATATATATGCGATGACAATGTGAACACCCTAGCTTGGGGACATTATAAAGAAAACTGTTTTAAAAATGATGATGAAGAATTTATATTTGAAGTTACCGATATTAATCAAAAAGGAAATGACTGTATTTTCAATTTTGTTAATGATAATGATGATCAATTTATGCTCGAAATTGAAAATATTGAACATAAAGATAAAGATTATAAAGAGAAATTTAAAAATAGTGATAGTGATGATGAGTTTTTAATGGAAATTCAATATTAGTTTTGTTTTTATATTTATTTTATTTATTTTATAAAATTATAATTAAGAATTACATCTAAAGAATTGTTTATTTAAATACATAATTTATTGTATAACTATTAAACTGTAACTAAATATTTATATTAAATTTAAGAATTATTTGTTTAATATATATTTTAATTATTTTGAAATATTAGTAAAATGTAACTAATAAAATTGAAATTATTAATAAAATTACAATATAATGAAAAAACAAAATAATTAGATTTATTTATTTTTTTAGTTTAATAGGTTTTCTGTTTTAAGTAAAAGGGCATTTCTTAATGCGCAAACTCCGCACTGGTGATAAGTGCAATGGATGGTATCTGGATATTTCATTTCCAATTCTCTAAAATTAATGCATCCAAAATCTTCAATATTCCAAACTTTCTGCTTCAAAATGTTTTCCAACCATTTCTGCTTTTCAACGCCTTTGACGTATATGTTTGAATATTTCAAATTCGATTTTAAAAATCTACAAACACTTTTAAATGATACGAATCCATCATTCCAATTTATATGATGAAAATATTTTATTAACCACTTTGCTTGCTTTTGTTTCTGTGGATTTAGAGACTTGAAAGAAAACGGTGATTTTATGATAAAATTGATATACTCTCCAGAATTGAAAACAACTGCTACTTCTTTTGCAATAAAATCATTCGAATTAAATTTGAATCCTTGTAAATCAACGAAAATTGTATTTGTCATTTTATATGGTTTATAAGAACTTTATAATTTCTCCTCTTAGTGGTGTGTACTCAATTATTCGATCGTGGATGAGAATGCAATACGCTGATGTATTTGTTGGAATATTTGTAGCTGTTTCAAATTCAATTTTTATATCAATCGGTCCGCTGTTAGCAGATTCGTTTTGGTGACTAACATCGATTACTATTATGGGAGCTTTATTTTTAAATTCTTGAGAAGTGAGGAGCGGTTGAGCATCCTTGATATAGTAGTTTTGTTGAAATCTTACATACATATCATATAAAATTGCATAACGTTCATTTTTAAATTTTATATTGAGATCATCATATGGATAAGATTCTGAATTTAAATGTACTTTTAAATTTGTTAAATCACAATGAACAAACTTTTTTTCATGTTGAAAAGCTATTAAAACAAAACGAGGCCGCTCTCTATTTGCAGCTAGTTTGACATTCCAAATGTGATTAGTACCAGTATTTAATTGTGGATTTATATGGCAATCCCAGTAGTATGTTTATGGGGTTTCTCGACCACTTTTTTCATACAAAATTCGGCTCATGCATAGCTGGGGTTGTGGTTTTTTGAAATGTGAAATGTGTATGTGTTGTGGTATGATTGTATGTTGTTTATGTTTTCCATCCCTGGTTGGTGTGTGGTATTGAGATATTGGAATGTGTGTGTTGTGAGAGTGAGAGAGAATAGTTATTTGGTGTGAGAGAGTATTGTCAGGTGAATTTGTGTGTGTTAAGGTTTTGAGGATTGATTTTGTGTGTGATGGAAGAAAACCAGTTTTAGTCAAGGTGGTTGAAATGTGTATTTTCCTCGTTCGTGATTGATGGTTGGTTTTATGTTGGCTATGGCGGAGATATATATTTATATTTTTGTTGGTGTTTTGTTGTGTTAATTTTTCTATGATTGTTTACTATCTATAGATCATCCTGGATGGGATTTTGTAACCTAAAATATTTGTATTTGTTGTGAGAAAGAGAGGAAGTGTGGGTTGTGAGAGAGAGGGGAAGTGTGGGGTTGTGAGACATGAGAGAGAGGGAATAGTTATTTGGTGTGAGACAGTGTTGCCAGATAGATTTGTGTGTGTTAGGTTTTGAGTTTTGATTTTGTGGATGATGGAAGAAACCCAGTTTTAGTGTAGAGAGAAAATGCTTGCCTGTTATGTTTTTAAAGATCAGTATGATTGAAATGTATGTTGTTTATGTTTTGCATCCCTGATTAGTAATGTGTTTGTAAGAGAAATGAATAGCATTTGCAGAAAGAGTTTTATAACTTAAAAAAAAGACAATGAGTTTTAGTTTTATTTATTTATTTTATTGATAAAAAATTTGTAATATGTTTCTATTAGATGTATTACATTATCTTTTTTTAATTCAAATTTAATACAATCACACAAAATGTTTGATCTTCAATCGCAAATGTTGCATATCGTAGGGCAGTTGATAAAATGTTTTCCATGAACAGAGGTAATTAACTCCATATTTTCATATTCGTCTACAAATTCCGTACCAGAAACAAGACCTATTCCTACTTTGCGGTCTTCACAATTACGATAGAGTTCATTGAATCTATGGCTAAATATATTCATATTTTCACCGATTGAATTGTAAACTATTGTCATAGCAGTTTATTCTTTACATTTTATACATACTCTATACTTTATGTCTTATAATTTATACCTTACACATTATTCTCTATAGTATATACCTGATACTTTTACTCTATACTTTATACATTATATTATTTATACCCTATAACATATATTTTAAGCCCTACACTTTATACATTATTCTTTATGCCTTATACCTTGTACTTTATAATCTATAATTTATGATATATATTTTATATTCTATACTGTTTACTCTATACTTTGTACCTTATACTTTATATCTTATACTTTTTATACCTTATACTTTATACCATATAATTTATACGCTTTACTTTATACTTTATATTTTTTACTTTATACACCTTCTTCCTTATACTCTATACTATGTACTATTTCATATCTTATACATTATACTCTATACTTTATACCTTATATTCTTTATACCTTATACATTATGCGTTATACCTTATAATTTATACTCTATACCTTATACCTTAAATATTATACTCAACACTTTATACACTATACTTAATACCCTATACTTTATACCTTATACTTTATAATCTATACTTTATAATCTATATTTTATTCATAATATTTTATACATTATCTTTTATGCCTTTTACCTTATACTCTATACTTCATAACCTATACTTTACACTTTATTCTTTATACTTAATACTATATTTATTAATATTATATTTTATACTCAGTATCTTATACTTTATACTCTATAATTTAGATTGATTGATAATTTATACCTTATACTTTATAATCTATACTTTATTCATAATTCTTTATGTCTTATATCTTATACCTTATACTTTATACTCTATACTTTGCACCTTATACTTTATACCTTATACATTATACTCTATGCTTTATACCTTATAAAGTTGTGAAAAAGTCACTAATAGAAAATCTAATGATCTACTCCAATTATCATTTAAGCTACAGTATACCATGAATATAATATTCCCCAGAGAATATGAACGTGTAAAGACATTTGATTGGTTGGATAAGAACCAATTGACTATGACGAGAATGTTTTATACCAGCAAAAGAGATAGAACGAGATGTTATTTTTGTGTGTTGAGAACATGTTGATCTGCCTATATCTGAGCATCTGCGCTGATCATCAAATTGTCCTCGATTAAGAAGACGTGGTATCAACAATATATCAATACATTTTGAGTATTTGAAAAAAGTCTTACTACCAACTAGCTATGATACATATGGTCTAAGTAAAGGTATTGAAAAGAATTACAATGATTTTCCTGAGGGTATAATCCTCTCTGAAAAACAAATTTTATTACCATCACCAGCAAATATAATATTAGTACTAAAAATCAAAATCTCAATTCATATCATCCGGAATATGTGGAATATGAAATTGAATCACCACACCTAATTATATTTACTGCTGTGTCCAGAAAGTCTAAAAGAACTCTATACCAATTAATAGATTTTGAAAAATACATGTTTATAATTATTTTTTTTTCAATTCATATTGTTCTTACTTGTTTGTATATTCTTTATTTTTACATAAATATCTTTAATATTTTCTGTTAATTTTTTTCTTTTATACAAAATCTTTCGATTTCATAGTATGAATTATATTCTATTCCCATATATGTGATTATTTAATAAAAGTTCATTATTTCTTTACTATCAATATTTCTTATAAATGATGAAATTAAAACATTAAACATTTTAAATTTACACTAAATGCCATGTTTTATTTTATTTTTTATTTTTATAATAGATACATACATATAAACACATTTTTTTTTTTTTTTTGTTTCATTATTTTATATTCAGTATTCATTTGTATCACAAATTTAATTACGTTTACATCTCTTTCTAAACATAATATATTTTATAGTGGAGAATTAGACAAAGTTATGAACATATCTGGTAAAATTCAGTATATTATCAATAAATTAAAGGTCTTTTTAGTTTAGTTTGGAAATACGTTGTTGCTTGGAATCAGATAATAAAATATAAATGGTGTATTAAAATTTATATCAGTAAGAAATATATTCAATCATTATAACAAACCTTCACATCTAAATATTTCAAAAGTCACACTTAATTTTAATTACAATTAATTTCAATTATTTTAATATTTTTGTCTTTTGCAAACATACATTTACATTATTTTTCATCATTCCCTTAGACATCTAAAAGTACAGGGATGAAATATTATCCATAGACTTACTCTTACAATATTTATTCTTAATGAAAATAGAACATAAAACTAGAATACAAATCGAAATAACAAAAAGTGATATGTCTCCTGGCATAGTTTTAACCTTTAAATTCTTTATCAGTATGTGGTTTCTCAATATGTTTGATATTGTTTAAAATGTTTATAGTAACTGGTTTTACAACTCTAATATTTATTTTATTGTAATCTATCAGCCATGACGATGTTTGAATATATGATTTTTGTTTTGAAGTAAAATATGCCGAAGAATATAAGGTGATTCCTTCATGTTCAGCAACACATCCTGATTGTAAAGTTAACAAACCTTTTGAAGGTAGCATTATCGAACTGCGATTATGATTATCACAGTCTACCCTTAGTGTAAATGTATCAGAAACAGCAAATAACCACTGATTTTCTGTTGATAATTTAATCCAAACACTTTTCTTTTCAACTTCTTTAAAATTACATTCAGCATGCCTCGACTGTTTTAGTGCTGAAATTTCACATGTTCGTTCAACAGCTGATTTCCATGAAAAATTATTTCTACAATTAAATTGGTCATCATTGTTTTTAGTACATGCATTAAGTTGTAATTGAGACATCAAAAAATACAAATTATTTGCAAAGTTATACACTATGTAATCATCATCTACTAAAGATATCACTGTACTATGGTCTACTTTAACTGGTAGTTGAATTATTTTGTAAACTTCAGAGCTATGATTGGTAACTAATGGTATTTCAGCTTGTATTAAAAATCGATTTTCTATCATAAATCCATTTACTTTAATAGAGTTAAAAATTTTCTTTAATTTAGTATCGGTGAGTTGTCCAGGAAAAATCAAATCATTTGATAAGAATTATTCAATATGTAATAACTCGTCTTGTAATTGGTTAAATGTAAGAAGATCTGGATTAACATTTCCATGATTTATGTCAATTAATAGATTTGTAAAGGATGATTGAACTTTATTACAGTTATCTACTATTAAATGTAGTTGTCCTATCATAACTTGAAACAACCATTCTGCATTTGTTCTATTTTTATCTTCATCGATATTAATCAGCTTCAGTAGTTCATAAATTTTATTAAAGCTTGCATTTAATTCGTTACTAGTGTTTTTAATATGTTCTTTGTAGAATCTAAAACTGATATTTGTTGAATCATAAGCTCATTCAAATCTTGCTGGTTGTTAAAATAGTTTTTTATTTTTGTTTGCAGAGTTTGTTGATCTTTGTTAGTCACGTCTACTGAGAACATTTTCGATTTTAGAAATAAATTGTCTTGCTGCAATGAATAATATATTTTATCGAACCTTCGTTTCAGCAATTCACATATCTCTCTTTACCATATTTATTAATTAATAATTCATTTTGTATAACTTCTGTCATGATTTTTATTTTCTTAAGTTCATCGTGAAATTCATAGAAGTCATAGTAAATAAATAGATTCCATCTTGAATTAATCATGTTTATTGATCCTATATTATCAAAATATAATGTAGTATTTGATGGTATTTCTTGAACTTTAATATTATTATTATATTCTAACAATGCAGCATTTAGTCTTACAGTTGTCACGAGATGTGTCAAAAAGCGAAGTAAGTTATAATTTATAAAATTCATAATATTTAGTTATTGTTTATTTATTAAGCTTGATGTCTTATGTTTATATCTTTACTTTTGGAATATGCTATATCGTGATCTTTGCATGCAGCGTCCAAAAGGTTAATTCCTTTATCTCCTTTATAACTGATAACGAACTGGTTCTAATCTGCTTTATAACAGATAACGAACTGATTCTGATCTGTTTTATAACTGCTAACCAACTGGTTCTGATCTGCTTTATAACTGATTACGAACTGGTTCTGATCTGCTTTATATCTTTCATCACTTATTTACAATTGAATAAAATTATCGAATCCCTTTCTATATCGACCTTAATTAACTAGATCATCCTTACTAACAACAAAACATGTAGATTTTATTATTAACCAACTGTGTTGTAGGAATTAATTCTAATTTCATTTTCATGGCTTTTATATCTCGGATTTGGATTACTAGTGCGTGGACTTCGCATGTAATATTTATCCATAATCTTCGTAATATATTTCTTTTCCTCATTTAAATGAAAGCAGCAGTATGAAACTGCATTTCCATATCTTCTTTTGAACGATTGAATTTTCTATAAAGATTCTTAAAAAATCATGTTCTCAAAACTCAACAAAAATACACCAATATCAAATATCTTGTAAGCTTCAGATCACTTAAATCACTATAAGCAAAAGCTAAAAAGTGAACCATCCCTAACACCATAGTAAATAAATGATTTTTCTTTTTTAATTTTATGTAGATAATTATTAACTTTAATATGAAAAAAAAATATGTATCGTTAAAAGATTCCATTTATACCTTTAAAATTACAGGAGATGAAATATTAGCCATAGACGTACTATTACAATATTTATTCTTAATGTAAATAGAACATAAAACTAGAATACAAATCGAAATAACAAAAAGTGATATGTCTCCTGACACAGTTTTAATCTTTAAATTCTTTAACTCAGTTTTAATTATATCAACATCAATATGTAGTTTATCAATATATTTGCTATTGTTTAAAATGTTTACAGTAACTGGTTTTATAACTCTAATATTAATTTTATTGTAATCTATCAATTTCAAGTGGTGGTTGTAAATCTCCAAAACTGTCAAAATATTCCTTATAGTTGTGATTTTTATAATATGCTACCCAATGTGTTCCAGATCCATGTTCATCATCTAAATTAACAATACCACATTCTTGAGTAAGTGGTTTTTTAGGTAAACCATCACACATGAAAACACCTCTAAAATATCTGAGTTGTCTTCCACATTTCTGTAGATCTATATCAGGTCTGGTATCAGATATCAGGGCTGATATCAGATATCAGGGCTGATATCAGGTCTGATGTCAGATCGATGTAGTGTATACTGATCTAATACGTTTAATATCTAATAATATACTGATAATTAAATATTTATTTAAATCATCATCTTTACTTACAACCAGAAATCTATACTTGTCTTCCATCATTCTCAACAGATTTTATGAAACTTTTCATAATTCATAACACATGATCTCCATATATATGTCTCACTTGCTTAAATATAATAATCTTATTAGCATTATATATAACTAAATGTTTTGGGATTCTTGTATAAGTTTGACGTAAATAGAAAGAATTAACATTTTTATGTCTACTCACACAAAATACATCTTCCTGGTTACAAATTTTGCGGTCCTGGATAAAAATTATAAAAACAATTTGGAACGAGTAGATAAAGGAATTAACCTTTGAATGCTGCATGCGAAGATCACGATATAGCATATTCCAAAAGTAAAGATATAAACATAAGACATCAAGCTTAATAAATAAACAACACCTAAATATTATGAATTTAATAAATTATAACTTACTTTGCTTTTTGACACATCTCGTGACAACTGTAAGACTAAATGCTGCATTTTCAAATTATAATACTAATATTAGAGTTCAAGAAATACCACCAAATACTGTATTATTACCTGGTTATCAATTCTGTGGATCTGGTACAAAACTTAAAGAACGCTTAGCAAGAGGAGATAAAGGAATAAATTTATTAGACGCTGCATGTAAAGAACACGATATTGCATACTCACAATCAAAAGATTTAAATAGTCGACATCAAGCTGATCAAATATTAGCTGGAAAAGCTTGACAACGAGTAAAATCTAAAGATAGTGATTTTAAAGAACGAGCTAATGCTTGGTTTGTTACGAATGCAATGAAGACAAAAGTGAAATTTGGATTAGGTATGAAGAATATTAAAAATATTGAAAAACATCGTAAATCGAGAAAAAAAATGAAAAAAAAGAATGAGAAAAGTTTGTAATAGAAAATTATTTATCAACACTGTTAGAAATACCTTAAAACTTTTGAAAAAAGAAAAACCAGATAATATACATGACGCTGTTAAAATTGCTCAAAAAGTCATTCATAATAATTTTAAAAGCAAAAGGAGAGCTAATATAAAAATACCAAGAGTAATTCCAGTACCTAAAATTGGTGGATTTCTAGCACTAATTCCTGTTTTAACAGCATTATCAGCTTTGGGAGGTTTAGCTACAGGTTGATCAGCTATAGTTAAAGCTGTGAACAGTATAAAGAATGGAAAAGAACAACTAGCAGAAGCTACACGTTATAATAAAAATATGGAAGCAATAGCTATGGGAAAAGGTTTATATCTTAAACCTTATAAAACTGGATATGGATTGTATTATAGACCAAATTCAAAAAACTTTTAAAAAATCTACCCAATCGTCCCCTAACTGATATAGATCTACAGAAATGTGGAAGACAACTCAGATATTTTAGAGGTGTTTTCATGTGTGATGGTTTACCTAA
This sequence comes from Protocalliphora azurea, assembly GCA_932274085.1. Taxonomy (NCBI): domain Eukaryota; kingdom Metazoa; phylum Arthropoda; class Insecta; order Diptera; family Calliphoridae; genus Protocalliphora; species Protocalliphora azurea. The sequence goes on from OW026520.1 coordinate 60,829,253, forward strand.
AAAACCACTTACTCAAGAATGTGGTATTGTTAATTTAGATGATGAACATGGATCTGGAACACATTGGGTAGCATATTATAAAAATCACAACTATAAGGAATATTTTGACAGTTTTGGAGATTTACAACCACCACTTGAAATTGATAGATTACAATAAAATTAATATTAGAGTTATAAAACCAGTTACTGTAAACATTTTAAACAATAGCAAATATATTGATAAACTACATATTGATGTTGATATAATTAAAACTGAGTTAAAGAATTTAAAGATTAAAACTGTGTCAGGAGACATATCACTTTTTGTTATTTCGATTTGTATTCTAGTTTTATGTTCTATTTACATTAAGAATAAATATTGTAATAGTACGTCTATGGCTAATATTTCATCTCCTGTAATTTTAAAGGTATAAATGGAATCTTTTAACGATACATATTTTTTTTTTCATATTAAAGTTAATAATTATCTACATAAAATTAAAAAAGAAAAATCATTTATTTACTATGGTGTTAGGGATGGTTCACTTTTTAGCTTTTGCTTATAGTGATTTAAGTGATCTGAAGCTTACAAGATATTTGATATTGGTGTATTTTTGTTGAGTTTTGAGAACATGATTTTTTAAGAATCTTTATAGAAAATTCAATCGTTCAAAAGAAGATATGGAAATGCAGTTTCATACTGCTGCTTTCATTTAAATGAGGAAAAGAAATATATTACGAAGATTATGGATAAATATTACATGCGAAGTCCACGCACTAGTAATCCAAATCCGAGATATAAAAGCCATGAAAATGAAATTAGAATTAATTCCTACAACACAGTTGGTTAATAATAAAATCTACATGTTTTGTTGTTAGTAAGGATGATCTAGTTAATTAAGGTCGATATAGAAAGGGATTCGATAATTTTATTCAATTGTAAATAAGTGATGAAAGATATAAAGCAGATCAGAACCAGTTCGTAATCAGTTATAAAGCAGATCAGAACCAGTTGGTTAGCAGTTATAAAACAGATCAGAATCAGTTCGTTATCTGTTATAAAGCAGATTAGAACCAGTTCGTTATCAGTTATAAAGGAGATAAAGGAATTAACCTTTTGGACGCTGCATGCAAAGATCACGATATAGCATATTCCAAAAGTAAAGATATAAACATAAGACATCAAGCTTAATAAATAAACAATAACTAAATATTATGAATTTTATAAATTATAACTTACTTCGCTTTTTGACACATCTCGTGACAACTGTAAGACTAAATGCTGCATTTTCAAATTATAATACTAATATTAGAGTTCAAGAAATACCATCAAATACTGTATTATTACCTGGTTATCAATTCTGTGGATCTGGTACAAAACTTAAAGAACGCTTAGCAAGAGGAGATAAAGGAATAAATTTATTAGACGCTGCATGTAAAGAACACGATATTGCATACTCACAATCAAAAGATTTAAATAGTCGACATCAAGCTGATCAAATATTAGCTGGAAAAGCTTGACAACGAGTAAAATCTAAAGATAGTGATTTTAAAGAACGAGCTAATGCTTGGTTTGTTACGAATGCAATGAAGACAAAAGTGAAATTTGGATTAGGTATGAAGAATATTAAAAATATTGAAAAACATCGTAAATCGAGAAAAAAAATGAAAAAAAAGAATGAGAAAAGTTTGTAATAGAAAATTATTTATCAACACTGTTAGAAATACCTTAAAACTTTTGAAAAAAGAAAAACCAGATAATATACATGACGCTGTTAAAATTGCTCAAAAAGTCATTCATAATAATTTTAAAAGCAAAAGGAGAGCTAATATAAAAATACCAAGAGTAATTCCAGTACCTAAAATTGGTGGATTTCTAGCACTAATTCCTGTTTTAACAGCATTATCAGCTTTGGGAGGTTTAGCTACAGGTTGATCAGCTATAGTTAAAGCTGTGAACAGTATAAAGAATGGAAAAGAACAACTAGCAGAAGCTACACGTTATAATAAAAATATGGAAGCAATAGCTATGGGAAAAGGTTTATATCTTAAACCTTATAAAACTGGATATGGATTGTATTATAGACCAAATTCAAAAAACTTTTAAAAAATCTACCCAATCGTCCCCTAACTGATATAGATCTACAGAAATGTGGAAGACAACTCAGATATTTTAGAGGTGTTTTCATGTGTGATGGTTTACCTAAAAAACCACTTACTCAAGAATGTGGTATTGTTAATTTAGATGATGAACATGGATCTGGAACACATTGGGTAGCATATTATAAAAATCACAACTATAAGGAATATTTTGACAGTTTTGGAGATTTACAACCACCACTTGAAATTGATAGATTACAATAAAATTAATATTAGAGTTATAAAACCAGTTACTGTAAACATTTTAAACAATAGCAAATATATTGATAAACTACATATTGATGTTGATATAATTAAAACTGAGTTAAAGAATTTAAAGATTAAAACTGTGTCAGGAGACATATCACTTTTTGTTATTTCGATTTGTATTCTAGTTTTATGTTCTATTTACATTAAGAATAAATATTGTAATAGTACGTCTATGGCTAATATTTCATCTCCTGTAATTTTAAAGGTATAAATGGAATCTTTTAACGATACATATTTTTTTTTCATATTAAAGTTAATAATTATCTACATAAAATTAAAAAAGAAAAATCATTTATTTACTATGGTGTTAGGGATGGTTCACTTTTTAGCTTTTGCTTATAGTGATTTAAGTGATCTGAAGCTTACAAGATATTTGATATTGGTGTATTTTTGTTGAGTTTTGAGAACATGATTTTTTAAGAATCTTTATAGAAAATTCAATCGTTCAAAAGAAGATATGGAAATGCAGTTTCATACTGCTGCTTTCATTTAAATGAGGAAAAGAAATATATTACGAAGATTATGGATAAATATTACATGCGAAGTCCACGCACTAGTAATCCAAATCCGAGATATAAAAGCCATGAAAATGAAATTAGAATTAATTCCTACAACACAGTTGGTTAATAATAAAATCTACATGTTTTGTTGTTAGTAAGGATGATCTAGTTAATTAAGGTCGATATAGAAAGGGATTCGATAATTTTATTCAATTGTAAATAAGTGATGAAAGATATAAAGCAGATCAGAACCAGTTCGTAATCAGTTATAAAGCAGATCAGAACCAGTTGGTTAGCAGTTATAAAACAGATCAGAATCAGTTCGTTATCTGTTATAAAGCAGATTAGAACCAGTTCGTTATCAGTTATAAAGGAGATAAAGGAATTAACCTTTTGGACGCTGCATGCAAAGATCACGATATAGCATATTCCAAAAGTAAAGATATAAACATAAGACATCAAGCTTAATAAATAAACAATAACTAAATATTATGAATTTTATAAATTATAACTTACTTCGCTTTTTGACACATCTCGTGACAACTGTAAGACTAAATGCTGCATTGTTAGAATATAATAATAATATTAAAGTTCAAGAAATACCATCAAATACTACATTATATTTTGATAATATAGGATCAATAAACATGATTAATTCAAGATGAAATCTATTTATTTACTATGACTTCTATGAATTTCACGATGAACTTAAGAAAATAAAAATCATGACAGAAGTTATACAAAATGAATTATTAATTAATAAATATGGTAAAGAGAGATATGGGAATTGCTGAAACGAAGGTTCGATAAAATATATTATTCATTGCAGCAAGACAATTTATTTCTAAAATCGAAAATGTTCTCAGTAGACGTGACTAACAAAGATCAACAAACTCTGCAAACAAAAATAAAAAACTATTTTAACAACCAGCAAGATTTGAATGAGCTTATGATTCAACAAATATCAGTTTTAGATTCTACAAAGAACATATTAAAAACACTAGTAACGAATTAAATGCAAGCTTTAATAAAATTTATGAACTACTGAAGCTGATTAATATCGATGAAGATAAAAATAGAACAAATGCAGAATGGTTGTTTCAAGTTATGATAGGACAACTACATTTAATAGTAGATAACTGTAATAAAGTTCAATCATCCTTTACAAATCTATTAATTGACATAAATCATGGAAATGTTAATCCAGATCTTCTTACATTTAACCAATTACAAGACGAGTTATTACATATTGAATAATTCTTATCAAATGATTTGATTTTTCCTGGACAACTCACCGATACTAAATTAAAGAAAATTTTTAACTCTATTAAAGTAAATGGATTTATGATAGAAAATCGATTTTTAATACAAGCTGAAATACCATTAGTTACCAATCATAGCTCTGAAGTTTACAAAATAATTCAACTACCAGTTAAAGTAGACAATAGTACAGTGATATCTTTAGTAGATGATGATTACATAGTGTATAACTTTGCAAATAATTTGTATTTTTTGATGTCTCAATTACAACTTAATGCATGTACTAAAAACAATGATGACCAATTTAATTGTAGAAATAATTTTTCATGGAAATCAGCTGTTGAACGAACATGTGAAATTTCAGCACTAAAACAGTCGAGGCATGCTGAATGTAATTTTAAAGAAGTTGAAAAGAAAAGTGTTTGGATTAAATTATCAACAGAAAATCAGTGGTTATTTGCTGTTTCTGATACATTTACACTAAGGGTAGACTGTGATAATCATAATCGCAGTTCGATAATGCTACCTTCAAAAGGTTTGTTAACTTTACAATCAGGATGTGTTGCTGAACATGAAGGAATCACCTTATATTCTTCGGCATATTTTACTTCAAAACAAAAATCATCTATTCAAACATCGTCATGGCTGATAGATTACAATAAAATAAATATTAGAGTTGTAAAACCAGTTACTATAAACATTTTAAACAATATCAAACATATTGAGAAACCACATACTGATAAAGAATTTAAAGGTTAAAACTATGCCAGGAGACATATCACTTTTTGTTATTTCGATTTGTATTCTAGTTTTATGTTCTATTTTCATTAAGAATAAATATTGTAAGAGTAAGTCTATGGATAATATTTCATCCCTGTACTTTTAGATGTCTAAGGGAATGATGAAAAATAATGTAAATGTATGTTTGCAAAAGACAAAAATATTAAAATAATTGAAATTAATTGTAATTAAAATTAAGTGTGACTTTTGAAATATTTAGATGTGAAGGTTTGTTATAATGATTGAATATATTTCTTACTGATATAAATTTTAATACACCATTTATATTTTATTATCTGATTCCAAGCAACAACGTATTTCCAAACTAAACTAAAAAGACCTTTAATTTATTGATAATATACTGAATTTTACCAGATATGTTCATAACTTTGTCTAATTCTCCACTATAAAATATATTATGTTTAGAAAGAGATGTAAACGTAATTAAATTTGTGATACAAATGAATACTGAATATAAAATAATGAAACAAAAAAAAAAAAAAATGTGTTTATATGTATGTATCTATTATAAAAATAAAAAATAAAATAAAACATGGCATTTAGTGTAAATTTAAAATGTTTAATGTTTTAATTTCATCATTTATAAGAAATATTGATAGTAAAGAAATAATGAACTTTTATTAAATAATCACATATATGGGAATAGAATATAATTCATACTATGAAATCGAAAGATTTTGTATAAAAGAAAAAAATTAACAGAAAATATTAAAGATATTTATGTAAAAATAAAGAATATACAAACAAGTAAGAACAATATGAATTGAAAAAAAAATAATTATAAACATGTATTTTTCAAAATCTATTAATTGGTATAGAGTTCTTTTAGACTTTCTGGACACAGCAGTAAATATAATTAGGTGTGGTGATTCAATTTCATATTCCACATATTCCGGATGATATGAATTGAGATTTTGATTTTTAGTACTAATATTATATTTGCTGGTGATGGTAATAAAATTTGTTTTTCAGGGAGGATTATACCCTCAGGAAAATCATTGTAATTCTTTTCAATACCTTTACTTAGACCATATGTATCATAGCTAGTTGGTAGTAAGACTTTTTTCAAATACTCAAAATGTATTGATATATTGTTGATACCACGTCTTCTTAATCGAGGACAATTTGATGATCAGCGCAGATGCTCAGATATAGGCAGATCAACATGTTCTCAACACACAAAAATAACATCTCGTTCTATCTCTTTTGCTGGTATAAAACATTCTCGTCATAGTCAATTGGTTCTTATCCAACCAATCAAATGTCTTTACACGTTCATATTCTCTGGGGAATATTATATTCATGGTATACTGTAGCTTAAATGATAATTGGAGTAGATCATTAGATTTTCTATTAGTGACTTTTTCACAACTTTATAAGGTATAAAGCATAGAGTATAATGTATAAGGTATAAAGTATAAGGTGCAAAGTATAGAGTATAAAGTATAAGGTATAAGATATAAGACATAAAGAATTATGAATAAAGTATAGATTATAAAGTATAAGGTATAAATTATCAATCAATCTAAATTATAGAGTATAAAGTATAAGATACTGAGTATAAAATATAATATTAATAAATATAGTATTAAGTATAAAGAATAAAGTGTAAAGTATAGGTTATGAAGTATAGAGTATAAGGTAAAAGGCATAAAAGATAATGTATAAAATATTATGAATAAAATATAGATTATAAAGTATAGATTATAAAGTATAAGGTATAAAGTATAGGGTATTAAGTATAGTGTATAAAGTGTTGAGTATAATATTTAAGGTATAAGGTATAGAGTATAAATTATAAGGTATAACGCATAATGTATAAGGTATAAAGAATATAAGGTATAAAGTATAGAGTATAATGTATAAGATATGAAATAGTACATAGTATAGAGTATAAGGAAGAAGGTGTATAAAGTAAAAAATATAAAGTATAAAGTAAAGCGTATAAATTATATGGTATAAAGTATAAGGTATAAAAAGTATAAGATATAAAGTATAAGGTACAAAGTATAGAGTAAACAGTATAGAATATAAAATATATATCATAAATTATAGATTATAAAGTACAAGGTATAAGGCATAAAGAATAATGTATAAAGTGTAGGGCTTAAAATATATGTTATAGGGTATAAATAATATAATGTATAAAGTATAGAGTAAAAGTATCAGGTATATACTATAGAGAATAATGTGTAAGGTATAAATTATAAGACATAAAGTATAGAGTATGTATAAAATGTAAAGAATAAACTGCTATGACAATAGTTTACAATGCAATCGGTGAAAATATGAATATATTTAGCCATAGATTCAATGAACTCTATCGTAATTGTGAAGACCGCAAAGTAGGAATAGGTCTTGTTTCTGGTACGGAATTTGTAGACGAATATGAAAATATGGAGTTAATTACCTCTGTTCATGGAAAACATTTTATCAACTGCCCTACGATATGCAACATTTGCGATTGTAGATCAAACATTTTGTGTGATTGTATTAAATTTGAATTAAAAAAAGATAATGTAATACATCTAATAGAAACATATTACAAATTTTTTATCAATAAAATAAATAAATAAAACTAAAACTCATTGTCTTTTTTTTAAGTTATAAAACTCTTTCTGCAAATGCTATTCATTTCTCTTACAAACACATTACTAATCAGGGATGCAAAACATAAACAACATACATTTCAATCATACTGATCTTTAAAAACATAACAGGCAAGCATTTTCTCTCTACACTAAAACTGGGTTTCTTCCATCATCCACAAAATCAAAACTCAAAACCTAACACACACAAATCTATCTGGCAACACTGTCTCACACCAAATAACTATTCCCTCTCTCTCATGTCTCACAACCCCACACTTCCCCTCTCTCTCACAACCCACACTTCCTCTCTTTCTCACAACAAATACAAATATTTTAGGTTACAAAATCCCATCCAGGATGATCTATAGATAGTAAACAATCATAGAAAAATTAACACAACAAAACACCAACAAAAATATAAATATATATCTCCGCCATAGCCAACATAAAACCAACCATCAATCACGAACGAGGAAAATACACATTTCAACCACCTTGACTAAAACTGGTTTTCTTCCATCACACACAAAATCAATCCTCAAAACCTTAACACACACAAATTCACCTGACAATACTCTCTCACACCAAATAACTATTCTCTCTCACTCTCACAACACACACATTCCAATATCTCAATACCACACACCAACCAGGGATGGAAAACATAAACAACATACAATCATACCACAGCACATACACATTTCACATTTCAAAAAACCACAACCCCAGCTATGCATGAGCCGAATTTTGTATGAAAAAAGTGGTCGAGAAACCCCATAAACATACTACTAATCCCAACTACGAAATGCTATTGGTATAGATGATCCACTGTTTATTATTTTAATCATATTTAATTTACTGAAATCTGATAGGTGTACATGAGGTATTCTCCATGAAATATTCGAAATAGTCAAATTGACTTTTTCAGTAGAAACTGTTGAATACACAAGATCCGAATCATTCTTATTACGTAAAAGAATCAATTCATGCTTTCCATTTAATATTATTTTATTATAGTCTTCAGCGAATCCTAAGAACATTTTTAATGGAACATAGAAATTAAAATATCCATTTATAAGATCTATATCTTCTATTTTATTCCAACCAGCATTTTGCATTACGTTACTATCAGTTGGTGATAAAGAAACCAAATTTTTTATAGTACTGGAAGTTCCTAGATGTCTTGTATGATCAATTTCAATGCCATTAAGTTCATAACGAATTTCATCAAAGAGATATGCTACAAAATTATTCTTTAATTTAAAGTTGGATGTAGAAGGTACTAGTTTCGTGTTATTGACGTCTTTTACAAATCCTTCAACATATATAAAACTTTCAGCAGGTAATACATACAAATCTTGATTTTGTATTGAAATTCTAATTTCATCATTGTTGTTGTAGGATTGAAGGTATGGCGTATATGTGTGGTAGTCCTTTTTAATTATGTTTTCATCTGATAGTGGTTTTTCTAGAACCTCTATTACTGAACTCATGGTTTCTTCAATTTTAAATTTAACGACTTAAGAAATTTCTTATTTTCTGGAGTTAAGGAATTTGAATTATTTTTCAATGTTGTGTTAGGAGTATAAGAGAGTTTACTGTTTGATGTATTATATATTATCATTATTTAGCAGGTTTTAAATGTATTCGAATTGTAATTTCCTCTCCTCGGAAATTAATTAAGTCTCCGTGTTGATCAACTACCCTCAAAGTAATTGAACTTATCTCTCGAGAGTTGACTGGTAAATAAATGAGATTTCTAGGAATCTCATCTATTTTATACCCTGGAGGAACATTAATTGCAAACTCATGCAAGGTGTGAGATTGGGAATTATTCATATAAGTGTTTACTGCTATATTACTTTCAACTCGCAAAATATTTACTTTGAAAATATTGACAGGGAGATCAGAATAATGATCTGTATTAGGTGATAGAGTCTTTTTATTAAACCCTAAAAGTGTTCCAATTGTATTTTCCCTATTAAAATGGATTGGATCTTTTGAGCTATTTATTTTCACTTGCATTGTATTATTATTAGCTTCAATATTAATTGTATTTTTTGGACTGAATCGTTTATATTGTTCCTTGATATAATCAACAATATCATTCAATTCATATGATCCTATTGGTATTTCAAATATGTAGTCTCCAATATGGAATATATTATTATAAATATCCACATTAGGAATACTATTATACGAATGAAAATCTGTAAGAGCACACTCATATTCTCCATTTAGTTCGATGGGAGGAAAATAATTAGCAGACAACTCAGATGTGTTAGCGCTTAAGGTTAGTGTTATTGACATTTCGGATGTCGACTTATAAATAAATTAAATTTGACAAAAGTTGTGTATTAAAATGTTTTATTTATTTTAGACCATATTATACATGTAAAAGTTTATCTTAATAGCTATAATATTTCATTTTTGTTAATCCAGGAATTATGTTGATTTGAGAATCCCAACCATTTTACATACACTTTCTCTCCTTTAGTTTTAAGAATTTTTTCTACCAAGTATGTATTGGGAAATTGAGTTTTAGAAAGTTCTTCATCGTAGAATCCACCTTTAATTGGATTTCCATGATAGTCCTCTAATATGTATGTGGTGGGATAGGTATTTTTAACTGTTTTAATTTTAAAAACTTCTGTTGTCCAATTGGGAGTATAACCTTTTTCAAAAATGTGTTTATATTTGCTAATGCGCACATAATCTCCAACATGAAATTTAGTCATTTTATATATTTTTAAATGATTATATATAGTATCTAATAGTTTTCTTTCATTCTTAAAATTAACATTAATTGGAGCCATTTTGATTATGCGGTGTACTTTTCTGTTGTATGCATTAATTAGATCTTTGTAAATATCTAGCCAATTATATGATCCGTTTAAGCTAAATTCTTTCCACATCATTCCTTTCAAGGTTCTATTGAATCGTTCTACTATTGAAGCCTTCATATTGCTATATGTAGAGTAGTGATTGATATTATGTTTATTCATGAGGTTTTTAAAGTGTTTATTGAAAAATTCTTTACCATCATCAGTCTGTAAGTTTTTAGGAACTCGCCCTAATTTAAAAATGTTTTCTATTGCTTTAACAACTTCTAGTGATGTTTTTGTTTTAAGTGGTATTCTGAGCTTGTAATAAGATCTTTCAAAGGTTCTGTTATAGGTTTAAATGTATCTTTCAACTGTTTTTGTGTATCTGCTTCACCAATTTTTATACTGCGTAATTTTTTCTTTAAAACATTTCTAGCCTTCACTAAATCTTTTAAAACTTTCTCATTCATTTTTAGTTGCGTATTATATCAGATGTTTACTTTATGATCTTTTTTTTTATTATTTTGAAATATAATGGAGAAAGTGATTATTGATGTAATACGTTTAAAGTTTGATATTACACTGATAATTATATTTAGTATAATGAGAATTTATATTTATATTGTTATGAAATAATCAAATAGTTTTCTGTATCTTCCATTATTTAATTCATCATCCTTACTTATAACCAAAAACCCATATTTATTCTTCCAACATTCCTGACAAATTTCTCGAAACTTTTCATATCTCATATCACTACCAACATGATCATCGTAGATATGTTTCATATTCATTTCATCTTGCTTAAACATTATAATCATATTAGCATTATCCCTTACTAAATGTTTAGAAATTCTAGTATAAGTTTGACATAAATAGAATGAGTCAACATTTTTATGTCTACCCATACAAAAATATGCACGTATATTGTTTTGTTTTTCACATACAACGTCATCGAATATCATAATTGAATTATTTTTGGCTTCATCAGGTGGTATCACGGACTCATTATCTGAAAACGTATAATACCCCATTCCTTTAATTGGTGATATTAGTTTCTGCAAGTATTCATATTTTGGTTGATAAAGTGATTTAGAGTATAAATAGATGTTTTCAAATTTTAGTCCATTAGGACTTTCGAGTAAGGCAATCATAACGTTAGTCTTTCCACAATTTGATGGTCCGACAATCAGTGCACGAATTGAATTCGGTAATAAAGAACTATGCCTTATGTTCGAATTTGTATTCGTAGAAGAATCTATATTACGAATTAAAATATTTTTATGTTGCTTTACCAAACGCATTTTTATAACTGAGTACAGTATCCTTATATTAATTTTTATTTTATAGAATTAATTAAGAATAAGTTTAATTGTAGGAGGAGGTTTGATAAATAAATTAATTTATAACTAAATGTGTTATTATTTTTTATAGAATTATATATAAATAAGATGGTGATACACTATAATAAAAAAGTTAATTGTAAAGGAGCTGTCAATGGAAGAGGTTTGGTGAATAAATTAATTAATTCCCTACCCGTTGAACTGCACCTTCCTGGTTATCAATATTGCGGTCCTGGTACAAAATTACAAAAACGTTTAGGTAGAGGTGATAAAGGAATAAACCCCTTGGACTCTGCATGCAAAGATCACGACATTGCTTATTCTAAAAGTAAAGATTTATATAATAGACATCAAGCTGATAAAATTCTTGAGAATAGAGCTTGGGAAAGTGTACTTCCAAAAGATAGTGATCTTACAGAAAAATCCTTTGCATATTTGGTTAGTAACGCCATGAAAGCAAAAAGAAAACTCGGTATGGGGGTTGGAAAAGAAGAAGAAAAGCTTAGATTCTAAATCTGATGGGAGAAAACTCTTCAATACAACAATAAAAATGGCAACAAAAATTTTAAATAAAGAAAAACCTCAAGATCTTAACTCTGCTATTAAGATTGCACGTAAGATTGTCAATAATTCATTTAAAGGAAAAAAGTCTCAAGTTGTAATACCACGTGTAATAAACGTTCCAAAGATTGGTGGTGTTTTACCTCTAATTCCAATTCTTACGGCTCTAGGAGCAATTGGTTGTATTTCCAGTGGAGGAGCAGCTATTGCAAAGGCAGTAAATGCAGCAAAGAATGCTAAACTTCAACTTGATGAAGCAACTAGACATAATAAAACAATGGAGGCAATAGCAATGGGTAAAGGCCTTTACCTTAAACCATATAAGAAGGGATATGGATTAGTTTGTAAGGAAAAATCAAAAAACTTTTAGAAATGCTACCCAAAAGACCGCTAACAGATATTGATTTGAAAAAGTTCACAAGAAATATACCCTATTTTAGAGGAATCTTCATGCTAGACTCAATGCCTAAAAGTCCGAGAAAAAAAGAATGTGGTATAGTTAATTTGGATTCATCGAATGGATTTGGAACACATTGGGTAGCATATTACAAAAACAATAAAGAAAAAGAATATTTCGATAGTTTTGGAAATTTACAACCTCCATTGGAGTTAGTTGAATACCTTGGAAAAAATATAAAATATAACTACATTCAACACCAAAATTATAACACTTCCAATTGTGGTCATTTATGTCTTGAATTTCTGTATCAAATAAATAAAACACCTGTTTTTTAAATAAAAAAAAAAATTTTTTTTTATTGAAAAAATTTTTGATAAAATTAATTTTATTTACTTATAACTAAATAAATTAAATAAACAAATTAATTTTATTATTACTTTTAATTATTATCTATTACAATAATAAATTATTTAGTTAAAATTTTTACTCCAGTAAGGATATTGGTTATTGGGTATGAAGGCATCGTTATCCTCAAATGGCTTCAAACGTAAGTTTCTCTCTCCTTCTCTATGCACAAGATATAATCCAGTAGATAGTTTAAGAATATCGTCATCAGTTAATGCATTAAAGCGATGTGGTAAGAACATTACGTGATTATCGAGTTCAATTTGAACCATAAATCCATACTTGGTTCGAATTCGCTTTGCACCCATAATGATGTATTTTGTAGACATTGATAAGTCCTTAATATGAATTAAGGATTTGTTACAATTTAGACTATTAAATTTTTGAATTAAAGCTGAATCCATGATAACAACTTCGCACGTCGACTTCTCTTCACAAAATGAAACTAATATAAATTATCAGGTTTATTAGGAATTAAACCAATACAAAATGGAACATTTTACTACAGGAAGGAGTGAAAGAGAAAAGTATATTTATTATACGAAATTTTATTATGGTCTTCTGATATATCAAAGTAATATCATCAACATTTAAAACAACTATCAGTAGCTAAAAACACCTGAAGAAATACAGATGAAAAATGTCTTATTTAAAAAAAGTCATCGTAAATTTTTTTAATGACTTCCAAGACCTCGTTACATACGATCACAGGGAAATGCTAAATTGCTTTATGGCAATGTTAGAGAAAAACGACGAAGACGGAGTAGTTGATGCAGAAGATGGTGTGCACGGTGTTCATTTCCATACTTGCCCCTGGCATATTATTGATTCTGAGGAGGGTCCAGACACTTGCAGATGTACTATTTATTTTTTAAGAAAATTTAATGTTATCAATTTAATTAACTCCTATTATTTTATATTCCAAAATAAATATTAAAAGTAAATTACAACAACAACGAAAAACAATTATCTTTTTTATTGTTATAAAAATGCTTAGGAAGAAAATTCATTTCTATATCATTTTAACGATTTTTGACGAACATTTACAAATACTAAACCGCCTAGCAAAATTTCCAAAAATGAAACAGGGCTTTTTGATAATTACACATCAATGAAGAAAGGATCTAATATAAAATTTTTCATTATTCTTACTCCATGTTGTGTGTTCGAATGTGACTTGAATATTAATTAGTAATGATATGAAATATAGACATTATTCGATCTAAGAATGAAATGAGAAAGGGCAACATTAATGCATGATATACATCTCATTCTATCTTAAGGAATCCAATGTATATAATTTTTGTAAAAATTTTTAAAAATAAGAATGAATAAATAGGGGTAGTAAATTATTCTAGAATAAAATAAGTAAACTAAGTAGAGGTAAAAATTTCAATTCCAATTTATTTTTTTTTTTTTGTTTTTTTTTTTTTTTGTTTGGAGTGAAAGAGATAATAATATTAAATATAAAAAAAAATTGTAAATGGTGACCTTACCACAATCTTCGGATATATCCAAATAATATCTAAATATTTTGTAAATTTAACAGTTAATAAATTACAATAGAAGCGATCACACCAAACAATTTAAAAAATGTGTCCGCTTACTGATTTAATTAATGAATTTCTAATTAAATATAATGATGTTCTTATGCACGAGCATAAAGATATGGTTACAATTTTTTTTAACTATGTTGGAGGAAAACGAAGACAAACTTGGAAGTGACGATGAAACTGAGGATGGACATTTCAAATGCTGTCTCTGGATTAATGGCGAAAGAGAAGAAGGAGTGACATGTGTCGATGCACAGTGTACCACTTAAGAAAAGCTAATGTTTTAATTTTGATAAATACTTATAAGCTAATATTTAATATTTAATAAAGAAAAATTTAATAAAGGAAAATTTAATTAAAATTATATGTAAATGTTTTATTATTTTTAATAGGTATAAATATATATATATATATATATATATATATATATTTTTTTTTTTTTTCTGATAAAGATGCAACTAAAACTTTATGTCAACATATTTTATGTGATCTATACTTATGTATCTACGTGTTTCAAATATTACAAAGAATTAATTGCATTTGTTAAAATACTAGAATGGACATGCTTAAATTTGTTTGGTCTTTGAATTAATTATTCCACTCATGAACTTGCTCATTTTATAAAAAACAACTAATCAAAATTCATGATCATTCATGTTTCAGGAACTGTAAGGATAACGTTTAAATAGTAGCATACAAGCTGTATAAAAGTAGTTGAAAATGAATGTGCAAGAAAAAATAAAGCGACGAAATATATTGCTAAGAAAAATGTCATATAAAAGTATAATTGAAAAATTTTTGTATGACTTCAATGGTTGCATTTTTGATGAACATTTACTAATAATAAACCATTTAAAAAACATGCTTGATCATTATGAGAACATGGAGTTGATCAATTCTATTCATGGAAAACATTTTATTAACTGTCCAAGGATTTGTCAAATTTGTGAAAATGGATCAAGTATATGTCAATGTATTCAATTTGAAATGAATCGTGAAAAAGTAATAAACTTAATAGAATTATAGTATAAATTTTTTGTTGAAAAATTAATAAATAAATAAATAATTATTTTCTTTTTATAAATAATATTTGTTTTTATTTTATTTTCTTATTTCAATTAAAATGATACACATATTCCAATACATACAAAAGAACAAACAAAATTATAAGAATAAGTTGATATATAAATAAATATATTGTTAGATATATTAGAGAATATGAACTTTCAGCCTTTTGTTTCGTATTTCTAGAGCTTTCGACATGTGTAGGGGAAGGTGGTATTTCAATAGTATACTCTGGGTTGTAATTATTATTTCTAATCTTGTTGTTGTATGATAATGATATGTTATCAAGTGACATTTTTCTCACAGCATTCTCTCGTATTTCGTTTCCTCCACTAGGACCGCAAAAATCATAAATTGGTGGAGGTAGGATTTGGTTTAATATGTCCCAATCTATGGGTACGTTGTTGGTAGAACATCGCCTCAATAAAGAACAATTCGGTGACCATCGTAGATGTTCCATCACAGGATGATCATTACGATTCCAACACCAAATTTCAACTTCACAGAGATAACATTTCGTTCTATCACTTTCACCAGTATAAAACATCCCCGTCATAGCCAATTTCTTCTTATCTAACCAATGTAATGGCCAGCATGTAAACGTCTTCAGACGTTCATCTTCTCTATGAAATATATCATTCATTGCATAACGTGGCTTAAATGATAATTGCATATTTTCAAAATAAAATTACTAAAAATTAAACGAAAACTGCAACAGAGATTCTTACACAACAAAAGAGTACAATCTATTTATATAGAAATAAAAATAAATAAAGTATTTATACATTTCAATAATGAAATATATATAAATATGTTTAGGGGTGGTTTAACTAAGAAATTAAAACAATTTTCCTCTAATCCCTTATGAAATTCTACATCTATACACTACTTTATACATAACTACTGCTATATGCACACACAAAAACATACTCACATAATATACAAATAACAAATTTAACATTCAATTGAAATTATCATAAACATATCCATCACATCTACCAATTACACATAATAAAAACTCCCACAAAGAAAAACAACAAAACAAACAAAAAAAAACAGGTGTCTATCACACAAAAATGATCATAAACAACTTTGTGTGTGCGTACAACCCTTATAAATTACTTCTCACAACCATTTACACCAATGACAACAGAATGTTGCCATTGTGCTACATGGCCCAATCGTTTTCAAGGGGTTTCATTATGGTGGCAACACTACGTTGCCATTGTGACAGAAAGCCCCATCGTTTTGACCGTTGTGCCAGAAAGCCCCATCGTTTTGGCCGTTGTGCCAGAAAGCCCCATCGTTTTGGCCGTTGTGCCAGAAGGCCTACAAATATACTACTTGTATGCTTCCCAGATGCATCAACATGAATACCCATAACGTTTGTCCAAAGTACAATAAAAGGGCAATATTTATTTAACAAAAACGTACACATATCATCGTTGCGGTATTGATTCACGCAACGACCTGTTGTAACATTTTTCAATGCAGTTTTAATGTCCTCGTATATCGAAAGAAAAATTTTCCGAAAAGGACTATTAAATGCAACTGATTCCAAAAAATCGATTTTTTCATAATCGTAAATCGTATATTCCCTGCTTAAGTTTTCATCAGTAATTTCTATTATGCATTGTTGTAATATTACGAAACTTTGTTCAAATAAAGAAGTTTTAAACGGCGGCAATAAAACAGTAAAAATATGTTTAAACCAACATTCACACTCTTCCATACTGCTTAAACTAAATGCCGCTACTAAAGCATTCTTAACCAAGGGTCTTAAAATATGGTTTTTACCTAATTTTAAATTTAAATCTTTGCATATTATATTTATATAGTGACATTTACACCACTGCAAGATAACAAAATCAGGTTTGAGCTTTGAATTTAATTTAACATTATTTAGATACTTAGCACACGCTATAAGGTATTCCAATAATGTTTGATTATTAAAAATTTCCAACACTGCGCCATATAATACGGGACTTACATCAGTACAAACCCGTCTGCAATAAGGCCATTTGAACTGATATTTAATATTGCTCTCTTTCATGAACAATTTGAACAAATTTGTCCAGAAAAGCACAAATTTCACTGAGTGTGTGGCGAGAAAGAATTGCTTCCGCAATTGTTAAAATTTTTTTTTTTCTGAAATTCATAAAACAATTTTATATGTCAAAATTCTCTTTTCAGCACATTTTACGTGTGACACGCTTTAGCCAGATGCATCAATATGTAATGTATATTTTGAATCTTCAAGAATTTTTACATTACTGGAAAAAGTTTCAAACGTATGCTTTTCCAATGTATAAACTGTTAATGGAGAAGCAACTAGTTGTATATAATTTTTATACGGACCATCTTTCATCAAAATAAGAGCGTAAACTGGATCTGGATGATAATATTTATCATAATTACCTTCAGATTTACATTTTCTTAATGTTTCCAGCTTATGTATATTTTGAAGATTGCCTTTTTCGGCAATATTATCCGCAGCATTTAAAATTTGCTGTTTTCTATACAAATATGCCTTATTGTTCTTAAGGTCGTTTTTTATAATATATGTTTTTAATCCTCTGATTTGCCCAACATGAGATTCATTTTCAGCATGTTGTATTTCTTTGGTTCTATAAACAGAAACGTTTCCCTTAGTATTAATTTCAAATCGGAAAGTTGTGCAATCATTAAATTTACAATAAGCGTACATAAAAGTACTGTCTTTTCCATATAGAACATTATAAAAACATAAAATACAAACATTGTTATGTTTTAAATATGCCTCTCTCACTAAATCTTCTAAGATTTTCTTTTTAGTAATTTTTGTGTTCTTTGTTTTTTGTACAACATCTAAGTTAACAATAAATGTACAATCAAGAATATTCTTTTGAAATGTTCTTTTAGGTTTTGCACACTTTGATTCCCCTTGAAGCACAGTTCTATTGCACTTTTCATTGGGATCTTTCTATAAGTTATAAAGCTTGACATATTCAATGAATCATCGCTGATTTCGAAGGGACCAAGAACATGATCGCGTTCATTGTTTTGAACATTTAATTGTTGTTCTTGACAACTTTCTACTTTATTAGATTTAATAATTTGATGACCGTTCATATTCTTTAATTCGTCAACAATTTTAGTTAAATCATTCTTAATAGTTTTAAAATTTGATTTAAATTCTTCAACAAATTTAAAATGTTGGAAACTATCTTTAAGAATTTTCGCAAAAGAATCATTAGAAATTGTTTGTTGTTCCGATGAATTTAATATCTTTAAAATTTTTGTAGAACCACAATTTAACTTTTCTGGTGTATTTTTAAACTTGCTATTATCATCCTTCAATGGTAAATTTTCAAATATTAAGTTTGCTTCGTTAGTCAATGGGTAAGATTTCTGTGAATCTTTCACAATAAAATCATTCGAGTTAATTAAAATTTCGTTATCAATGTCCGAAATATTATCTGGACTATTTAATAACTCCGATATATATTCTTGTTTCATTGGAAAAGAATTAACTTTCATTCCATTAGTATTTGGATTTGAAATTTTATTACATTCTAATAAAGTATTATTTTCTGATACATCAGATTTTAAATTCGTAGCACTATTAAATGTGTCTACTTTTATTACCTTGCGTATTTTCAGCACGGTTTTTGCCACTCTACAGATCCTTCTTCTATTTTTTAAATTATTTTGAAGCTTATTATATTTAGATTTTTTGCAAATAGCATTTAACGATTAAATAATAATTTCAAATAATTTAACATTTTTCGAAGAAATGATCTGCAAATCCTCTAAAAATGAGCAATTTAACAGTATGGTCTTTAAATCATTTGAACTATAACTAAACTTACGTGTTACTCTCATGATGAAATTTCGCCTCTAGATGTAACAAAAAAAAAAATTTAAAAATAATATATTGTTAAAAATTTTTTATTTGTAAAATTTTTTGAAATCAATATTTTATTAAACTAATTTATCTAATTATAAATTATTCTTAATATATTCTTATATTATATATTAATTTACAAAATACATTAAAATTATTATTAAAAATTTCTATATTTAGTATTAAAATAATTCTATTATTAAAATTAATAAAAGGTATTAGTGAAAATGTACATTTATTACCCTCTTTCCAAGTGTGTAAGTTTTTTGTCTTCCTTCTAATGGCCTTCCTTTGCTTAAGCTTAGTCTTCCTTATATTGAGCCTTCCTTCTATTGATAGTGGTCTTCCTTCGCTTAAGCTTTCTGCGCGTATTAAAAAATATATAATAAAAAAATAAAAAATAAAAATCCATTTTAAATTTCATGTTTTGATTTTTTTTTTCTAAATTTTATATAATTTTGTCGATCCGTTTGTAATTTCATATATTACCTATAAAACGATAGTTTTTCTTAATATTTTTTCAATATGGCGATACTTTTTTGATATATCGATAATTTTTTATTTTTATTTTTTTGATATGTCGATAGTTTTCTTTTTTGTACCGAGTTCCATTTCGCGATCGTTTTATTTTGCTTTTGTGCGATAATTTTTCGATATGGCGATAAAAAAATACTTATTTCTGCAAAATTACAAATAATTTTTTTATTTGGGAATTTAAAAAAACCCCTTTTTAAATTTATTTTTTATTACGCGGCAGCTCTATTACCATACACAAAATTTAAAAAAAAAAAACTCACTATTTTTTTAAACTCACATACTAACTTTATAAAAATAATGTTATATTATTACCATTATCACTTAAAAATCATATTTTTAATCAATTAAAAAAACACTAATCTGACCGTTACCAAGCCAGATTTAACAAGGTTCGCTCCAAAAATTTTTTATATGTGCAGTTTGACACTTCAGAAAACTGAAGGCTACACGTCTAATGGAAACCACCTTTTAAAAATTCGTCGTGGTGGCCATGTTAGTATAAAAGGTGTGCCAAGTTTTTAAACTGTTAATATATTTATTTCTGGGCTGCCAGATTATTTACATTTATTTCAATGGCTGGTACGTTGCAGACCGGGCACCACCATCACTGTTTTTTTCAATACTTTGTTCTACCAAAAACTATAGCGGTAAATAAAATGTATATCAAAATGAAGCTCAGACCTTCCACTATCACCTCCAAGTGGTCCGGTCCAGGAACAAATCACTCAGTTCGACCTAGGGTCCAAAATGTCCTCTAGAGTGAAATATGAAAAATTTTTTTGAAAACTTTGTTCTACCAAAAACTATAGCGGTAAATAAAATGTATATCAAAATGAAGCTGAGACCTTCCTCTATCACCTCCAAGTGGTCCGGTCCAGGAACAAATCACTCAGTTCGACCTAGAGTCCAAAATGTCCCTTGGAGTGAAATATGAAAAATCTTTTTTTGAAATTTTTGTTCTACCAAAAGCTATAGCGGTGAATAAAATGTATATCAAAATGAAGCTTAGACCTTCCACTATAACCTCCAAGTGCTCCGGTCCAGGAACAAATCTCTCAGTTCGACCTAGGGTCCAAAATGTCCTCTAGAGGGATATATGAAAAAATCTTTTTTTGAAAACTTTGTTCTACCAAAAACTATAGCGGTGAATAAAATGTATATCAAAATGAAGCTGAGACCTTCCTCTATCACCTCCAAGTGGTCCGGTCCAGGAACAAATCACTCAGTTCGACCTAGTTCCACATATATTTAGTGCACGAGAAGATAACAAAGTAAGATAACAAAGTAAAAAGTGCTGCCAAATTTAAATAATAACAACTTTGTTAACAAACTAATAATGAAAGGTAACAAACTAATGGACCATAGGTCGAATTGAGAGATTTGTTTTGGACCGGACCACTTGGAGTTGATAGAGGAGAGTCTCAGCTTCATTTTGATATATATTTTATTCACCGCTATAGTTTTTGGTAGAACAAAAATTTCAAAAAAAGATTTTTCATATTTCACTCCAAGGGACATTTTGGACTCTAGGTCGAACTGAGTGATTTGTTCCTGGACCGGACTACTTGGAGGTGATAGTGGAGGGTCTAAGCTTCATTTTGATATACATTTTATTCACCGCTATAGTTTTTGGTAGAACAAAGTTTTCAAAAAAAGATTTTTTCATATATCACTCTAAGGGACATTTTGGGTCATAGGTCAAACTGAGTGATTTGTTCCTGGACCGGACCACTTGGAGGTGATAGTAGAAGGTCTCAGCTTCATTTTGATATACATTTGATTTACCGCTATAGTTTTTGGTAGAACAAAGTTTTCAAAAAAAATTTTTTCATATTTCACTCAAGGGACATTTTTGGCCATAGGTCGAATTGAGTGATTTGTTCCTGGACCGGACCACTTGGAGGTGATAGCAGAGGGTCTCAGCTTCATTTTGATATACATTTCATTTACCGCTATAGTTTTTTGTAGAACAAAGTTTTCAAAAAAAGATTTTTTCATATTTCACTCTAGAGGACATTTTGGACCCTAGGTCGAACTGAGTGATTTGTTCCTGGACCGGACCACTTGGAGGTGATAGCAGAGGGTCTCAGCTTCATTTTGATATACATTTCATTTACCGCTATAGTTTTTTGTAGAACAAAGTTTTCAAAAAAAGATTTTTTCATATTTCACTCTAAGGGATATTTTGGACCCTAGGTCGAACTGAGTGATTTGTTCCTGGACCGGACCACTTGGAGGTTATAGAGGAAGGTCTCAGCTTCATTTTGATATACATTTTATTTACCGCTATAGTTTTTCGTAGAACAAAGTTTTCAAAAAAAGATTTTTTCATATTTCACTCTAGAGGACATTTTGGACCATAGGTCGAACTGAGTGATTTGTTCCTGGACCGGACCACTTGGAGGTTATAGTGGAAGGTCTCAGCTTTATTTTGATATACATTTTATTCACCGCTATAGTTTTTGGTAGAACAAAGTTTTCAAAAAAAGATTTTTTCATATATCCCTCTAGAAGACATTTTGGACCCCATGTCGAACTGAGTGATTTGTTCCTGGACCGGACCACTTGGAGGTTATAGTGGAAGGTCTCAGCTTCATTTTGATATACATTTTATTCACCGCTATAGTTTTTGGTAGAACAAAGTTTTCAAAAAAAGATTTTTTCATATTTCACTCAAGGGACATTTTTGGCCATAGGTCGAATTGAGTGATTTGTTCCTGGACCGGACCACTTGGAGGTTATAGTGGAAGGTCTCAACTTTATTTTGATATACATTTTATTCACCGCTATAGTTTTTGGTAGAACAAAGTTTTCAAAAAAAGATTTTTTCATATATCCCTCTAGAAGACATTTTGGACCCCATGTCGAACTGAGTGATTTGTTCCTGGACCGGACCACTTGGAGGTTATAGTGGAAGGTCTCAGCTTCATTTTGATATATATTTTATTCACCGCTATAGTTTTTGGTAGAACAAAAATTTCAAAAAAAGATTTTTCATATTTCACTCCAAGGGACATTTTGGACTCTAGGTCGAACTGAGTGATTTGTTCCTGGACCGGACTACTTGGAGGTGATAGTGGAGG
Source organism: Protocalliphora azurea (assembly GCA_932274085.1). Classification (NCBI taxonomy): domain Eukaryota; kingdom Metazoa; phylum Arthropoda; class Insecta; order Diptera; family Calliphoridae; genus Protocalliphora; species Protocalliphora azurea. Next base: position 60,852,451 of record OW026520.1, read on the forward strand.
GTCTAAGCTTCATTTTGATATACATTTTATTCACCGCTATAGTTTTTGGTAGAACAAAGTTTTCAAAAAAAGATTTTTTCATATTTCACTCAAGGGACATTTTTGGCCATAGGTCGAATTGAGTGATTTGTTCCTGGACCGGACCACTTGGAGGTTATAGTGGAAGGTCTCAGCTTCATTTTGATATACATTTGATTTACCGCTATAGTTTTTTGTAGAACAAAGTTTTCAAAAAAAGATTTTTTCATATTTCACTCTAGAGGACATTTTGGACCCTAGGTCGAACTGAGTGATTTGTTCCTGGACCGGACCACTTGGAGGTGATAGCAGAGGGTCTCAGCTTCATTTTGATATACATTTTATTTACCGCAATAGTTTTTGGTAGAACAAAGTATTGAAAAAAATGGTGATGGTGGTGCCGGGACTACAACGTACCAGTAAATGATCTGGAGGTGATAGTGGAAGGTCTCATAATTGAAAAGTTCGAAAAAGATTATTTAAAAGGATAGATTTTGGTAGAACAAAGTAATGAAAAAAACAGTAATTGATCTGGCATCCCAGAAATAAATATATTAACAATTTAAAAACTTGGCATACCTTTTATACTAACATGTCCATCAAGACGAATTTTTACAAGGTAGTTTCCATTAGACATGTAGCCTTCAGTTTTCTGAAGTGTCAAAGTGCATATATAAAAAATTTTTGGAACGAACCTTGTTAAATCTGGCTTGATAACTGTCGATTTTTATTTGTCATCAAAGAAACAACAGGGTAAGTGTTTTTTTAATTGATTAAAAATAAGATTTTTAAGTGATAATAATAATTTATATAGTTAATATGTGTGAGTTTAAAGTGAGGGATTTAAAAAAAAAATTGTGATTTTTTCTTTTTTTTCAAATTTTGTGTATGGTAATAGAGCTGCCGCGCATTTAAAAATAAATCTAAAAATGGGAATTTTTAAATTCCCAAATAAAAAAAATATTTTGTAATTTTGCAGAAATAAATATTTTTTTTATTTTTATTATTTTTTTTTTTCTATCGCCATATCGAAAAATTATCGCGCAAAAAAAATTATCCATATATCGGAAAACTATCGCCATATGGGAAAAATCTTAAGAAAAACTATCGCCTTATCGGTAAAATATGAAATTACAAACGGATTGACAAAATTACATAAAATTTAGAAAAAAAAAATCAAAACACGAAATTTAAAATGGATTTTTATTTTTTTATTTTTTAACACGCACTACCAATGGAAGGAAGGCTCAATAGAATATATACAACTGTCGCATATGGTTATGTTACAATATATCTTTTTTGAACAACCACAATGACAACAAAATCTTGTTTTATCACCTTGATGTTTTATAACAAATTTTTCATCTCCTTTCTGAAATCATTAGGATTGCATAAGTTTGTTAAGGATTCATTTTTGAGAATTTTTGATGCTTACATAAAACAAAAATTCCACAACTTGATCCATCTGTTTGCAAATCTTTATTTACAATTTCTTTATATTGCCATGAAGACTCATTAGTTCCAATATTAACAATAAAATAATTGTAAGTACGTTTTCCTTCACCTTCATTTGAAAAAGAATTTATATAAATAAATTCATGTGTAGAAAATTTTAAAACACACAATGTAAAATGATTGGACTATTAATGGGGACAAATAACAATTTTGGTTGATTATTCATAAATATTTTCAGTAGCTCAAGCTGTATGTTGTCAGATTGTCGACTGACCTACTTTCTTTTATAATTACTAGAAGGCAAGTATCTAGAACAAAATTAGTCAACCATTCATTATTATTTAAAGACATCCAGTCCGAAGTTTCTAAATAATCGGTAAATCGAACATTTATAGAATCTATTCTATTATTAATTTCAGAAAATAATTCATCAAATTTAAATAGAAAAAAGTTATCTTTTTGAATCGCATTACTATTATTTTTACGAATTTCTGAAACCTGCTTCATACATTATTTTTGACCGAATTGTTTTGTTCTTTTTTTTTTTTTTTGACTCAACTTCCCCCATTCTTCTTCGGGCTCTGTCTTAATATTCCCACTTGCTTGAGAATAACTGTGTTCTTTTTCTATTACTTCAACACTTATATCCAGTGTGGAGTCTTGTTTTTTTCGTTTGGAGTTGAACAAATATAAGAATGCTCTTTAATTATTCTACTATTGTTATGCTTTCCATTTAACTCATCTTTGCTTAAAATAATTGTATTCTCTATTTCCTTATGAACTGATTCAAACATTTTATAATTATATCGTAACTCCTTTAAGGAACTTAGATAATCAATTCTTATTATTTTAACGAAAACATCTGGTCTTACAGATTTGTGCTGTAGTATAACATGTTTTTGCAAATAATAAGAAAATTCAATCGGGCCATTACTTATATGCTCCCCAGATGCATCAACATGAATGCCCATAACGTTTGTCCAAAGTACAATAAAAGGGCAATATTTATTTAACAAAAACGTACACATATCATCGTTGCGGTATTGATTTACGCAACGACCTGTTGTAACATTTTTTAATGCAGTTTTAATGTCCTCGTATATCGAAAGAAAAATTTTCCGAAAAGGACTATTAAATGCAACTGATTCCAAAAAGTCGATTTTTTCATAATCATAAATCGTATATACCCTGCTTAAGTTTTCATCAATAATTTCTATTATGCATTGTTGTAATATTTCGAAATATTGTTCAAATAAAGAAGTTTTAAACGGTGGCAATAAAACAGTAAAAATATGTTTAAACCAACATTCACATTCTTCCATACTGCTTAAACTAAATGCCGCTACTAAAGCATTCTTACATAGTGTCTATATTAGAGATTTTTTTATCAAGACAGACGTCAAGGTAGGTAGGTAGGTAAAGAAGGGTTGCACAGCACTCATAAGAGTTCTTGTGCATCCACTCGGAGACCATGAGGTCCATTGTGAGTCCCTTCGTGAAGAAGATAGAAATAAACTACAGATAGGATATAGAAAGGAGCAAGAAGGAAAATAGTGGAGAAAGAGCCGAGACCAAGAGAAGAATAGAAAAGAATAGAAAGAATTTGAAAAGAAGAAGTACTACCTCAAACTTAACGCGAATTTGTGGAAGGTGGCAACAGTTGCACAAAAACAACAGTATGGCGTATTCACTATTATTTTTATATATGTAGTTTGACAACTGTAACAACCAAAATAATAATCAACTCTTTAACTAAGGTTACCTTGTATATATTCGCACTGATTATGACGTTTGTTTTAATATAAATTTGCCTAATGTAGACACTAGGTCAAGCAAGGGTCTTAAAATATGGTTTTTACCTAATTTTAAATTTAAATCTTTGCAAATTATATTTATATAGTGACATTTACACCACTGCAAGATAATAAAATCAGGTTTGAGCTTTGAATTTAATTTAACATTATTTATATACTTAGCACACGCTATAAGGTATTCCAATAATGTTTGATTATTAAAAATTTTCAACACTGCGCCATATAATACGGGACTTACATAAGTACAAACCCGTCTGCAATAAGGCCATTTGAACTGATATTTAATATTGCTCTCTTTCATGAACAATTTGTCCAGAAAAGCACAAATTTCACTGAGTTTGTGGCGAGAAAGAATTGCTTCCGCAATTGGTAGAATTGTTTTTATTTCCGAAATTCGTAAAACAATTTTATATGTCAAAATTCTCTTTTCAGCACATTTTACGTGTTTCACGCTTTCGCCAGATGCATCAATATGTAATGTATATTTTGAATCTTCAAGAATTTTTACATTACTGGAAAAAGTTTCAAACGTATGCATTTCCCATGTATAAACTGTTAATGGAGAAGCAACTAGTTGTATATAATTTTTATACGGACCATCTTTCATCAAAATAAGAGCATAAACTGGATCTGAATGATAATATTTATCATAATTACCTTCAGATTTACATTTTCTTAATGTTTCCAACTTATGTATATTTTGAAAATTTCCTTTTTCGGCAATATTATCTGCAGCATTTAAAATTTGCTGTTTTCTATACAAATATGCCTTATTGTTCTTAAGGTCGTTTTTATAATATATCTTTTTAATCCTCTGATTTGCCCAACATGAGATTCATTTTCAGCATGTTGTATTTCTTTGGTTCTATAAACGGAAACGTTTCCCTTAGGATTAATTTCAAATCGGAAAGTTGTGCAATCATTAAATTTACAATAAGCGTACATAAATGTAATGTCTTTCCATATAGAACATTATAAAAACATAATATGCAAACATTGTTATCTTCTAAGATTTTCTTTTTAGTAATTTTTGTGTTGTTTGTATTTTGTACAACATCTAAGTTAACAATAAATGTACAATCAAGAATATTCTTTTGAAATGTTCTTTTAGGTTTTGCACACTTTGATTCCCCTTGAAGCACAGTTCTATTGCACTTTTCATTGGGATTTAGAATCTTTCTATAAGTTGAAAAGCTTAACATATTCAATGAATCATCGCTGATTTCGAAGGGACCAAGAACATGATCGCGTTCATTGTTTTGAACATTTAATAGTTGTTCTTGACAACTTTCTACTTTATTAGATTTAATAATTTGATGACCGTTCATCTTCTTTAATTCGTCAACAATTTTAGTTAAATCATTCTTAATAGTTTTAAAATTTGATTTAAATTCTTCAACAAATTTAAAATGTTGGAAAATATCTTTACTAATTTTCGCAAAAGAATCGTTAGAAATTGTTTGTTTTTCTGATGAATTTAATATCTTTAAAATTTTTGTAGAACCACAATTTAACTTTTCTGATGGATTTTTAAACTTGCTATTATTATCCTTCAATGGTAAATTTTCAAATATTAAGTTTGCTTCGTTAGTCAATGGGTAAGATTTCTGTAAATCTTTCACAATAAAATCATTCGAGTTAATTAAAACTTCGTTAGATAGATAGATAGATAGAGAAGGTAGATGTGATACCAGATAGTACCCCATCTCCACCCAGAGACCGATTCCGGTCCATTGTGAGTCCCTTCAATAGAATAGCTGCGAAATAAGGAGTGTAGAATACAGAAAATAGAAAATACAGAGAGTACAGAAAAAGTAGAGTAAAAGATAAAAAGGAATAGAAATGTGACGAATCATATAGGGGGACCAGCAATGTTACCAATCCCCCTAGGGTTATACCCCTGATTCTCCCTTAAGCAGCCGATTCCCATGACGAAGCCTATGACGTCAACAAGATCTGCGTCCCGAACGTCACTCAGCCCGCCGAGGAACTGGCTACCCAGCCACTTACGATGCTGCAATCGTGGACAATGGCACACAATGTGCTCAATAGACTCGGTCTCGTCGACGTCTCCACACATTCTACAAAAATCGGAACTGCTAGCGTCCCATCTAGACCTCATCTTCCCTATCAAACAGTGACCCGTTATGGCCCCTATCATGATCCTCAAGCTCTTCCTATTCATTCCCAGCAGAGTGCTAGTGCCTGCATTGTTCAGTACCGGCCATATCGCCCTCGACACTCTGCAGTCCTCTCTACTCTCCCAAGCCGAATTGGTTCTGACCAAGATCCAATCATTGATCTTCCCATAGAAGAAACTTAGTGGTGGTTTCACATAGGTTTCCCTCTCCGAGACATTCTTTGCTGCACCTTGCCTTGTCAGTTCATCAGCCAATTCATTGCCTGAAATATTGCAGTGGCCAGGCACCAAGCAGAGTCTCACCATGTAGTCCTCCATCAGCTCTCTCAGTGTCTTCTTACAGGCAGCTACTAGCCTGGATCTCACCAAGTGTGCCAAAGGCCTTCAGAGCCGCCTGACTGTCCACATAGAGAGTGACCTCGGTACCTCTCGCAACGTTCTGTCAGATTATTTCCGCGGCCTTCAGGATGCCGAGAATCTCAGCCTGAAAAACGCTGCACTCATCAGGGAGTCTAAAAGAGCCCTTCAAATCCGTGCCCATAATATAGACCCCGCCCCGGTACCTTCGTCCAACTTTGATCCGTCCGTGAAAACTTCGTTATCAATGTCCGAAATATTATCTGGACTATTTAATAACTCCGATATATATTCTTGTTTCATTAGAAAAGAATTGACTTTCATTCCATTAGTATTTGGATTTGAAATTTTATTACATTCTAATAAAGTATTATTTTCTGATACATCAGATTTTAAATTCGTAGCACTGTTAAATGTGTCTACTTTTATTACCTTGCGTGTTTTCAGCAAGGTTTTTGCCATTCTACAGATCCTTCTTCTATTTTTTAAATTATTTTGAAGCTTATTATATTTAGATTTTTTGCAAATAGCATTTAACGATTCAATAATAATTTCAAACAATTTAACATTTTTCGAAGAAATGATTTGCAAATCCTCTAAAAATGAGCAATTTAATAGTATGGTCTTTAAATCATTTGAACTATAACTAAACTTACGTCTTACTCTCATGATGAAATTTCGCCTCTAGATGTAACAAAAAAAAAAAAAAAAGTAAAAATTATATATTGTTAAAAATTTTTTGAAATCAATATTTTATTAAACTAATTTATCTAATTATAAATTATTCTTAATATATTCTTATATTATATATTAATTTACAAAATACATTAAAATTATTATGAAATATTTCTATATTTAGTATTAAAATTATTCTATTATTAAAGTTAATAAAAGGTATTAGTGAAAATGTACATTTATTACCCTCTTTCCAAGTGTGTAAGTTTTTTGTCTTCCTTCTAATGGCCTTCCTTTGCTTAAGCTTAGTCTTCCTTCTATTGATAGTGGTCTTCCTTCGCTTGAGCTTTCTGCGCGTATTAAAAAAAATATATAATAAAAAAATAAAAAATAAAAATCTATTTTAAATTTCATGTTTTGATTTTTTTTCTAAATTTTATATAATTTTGTCGATCCGTTTGTAATTTCATATTTTACCTATAAAACGATAGTTTTTCTTAATATTTTTTCAATATGGCGATACTTTTTTGATATATCGATAATTTTTTTTTATTTTTTTGATATGTCGATAGTTTTCTTTTTTGTACCGAGTTCCTTTTCGCGATCGTTTTATTTTGCTTTTGTGCGATAATTTTTCGATATGGTGATAAAAAAAATAAAAAAATACTTATTTCTGCAAAATTACAAATAATTTTTTTTATTTGGGAATTGAAAAAAATCCCATTTTTAAATTTATTTTTTATTAGCCGGCAGCTCCATTACCATATACAAATTTAAAAAAAAACACTCACTATTTTTTTAAATCACTTACTTTAAACTCACACATACTAACTTTATAAAAATAATGTTATATTATTATTATTATCACTTAAAAATCATATTTTTAATCAATTAAAAAAACACTTACCTACTGTTTCTTTGATGGCAAATGAAATTTGACGGTTACCAAGCCAGATTTATCAAGGTTCGTTCCAAAAATTTTTTATATGTGCAGTTTGACACTTCAGAAAACTGAAGGCTACATGTCTAATCGAAACCACCTTGTAAAAATTCGTCTTGGTGACCATGTTAGCTAAAAGGTGTGCCAAGTTTTTAAACTGTTAATATATTTATTTCTGGGCTGCCAGATTATTTACATTTATTTCAGAGGCTGGTACGTTGCAGTCCGGGCACCACCATCACCGTTTTTTTCAATACTTTGTTCTACCAAAAACTATAGCGGTAAATGAAATATGAAAAAATCTTTGGAACAAATCAATATTACCGGCACAGTTGATTTTTTAACAAATTTTCTTTTAGGCAAAAGTACTATTTTTGGTTAAAAAAGTTACATAAAAATTTTTCTCCGCTCTCTGTTAGTTTTCGAGTTATAGGTACTTTAAGTTATGATGTAAGAATGCAATTTCTCCTTCCTCCTTGAATGAAAATGAACAATATGGGTATCATTGGAAAGGTCTTGAGAAGGCCTTTCGATTGATGTATAAAATGTGCCAAATCATTAACCCATGGTGAGACAATATTATATTTTATTACTTTTTATTTTGACTTTTTTTACAAAAGTACCGTTATCTCAAAAATATATCGATATAACGGTACTTTCCTATACATCAAATCATTTAGAGAACATTTCAAGCTTTCATATGATCCCCATGTTACACTCCTAGCCCATTAAATAACAAAAATATAGCACTTTAAAAATTAATATTCAGAGAAATGAATCGATTTTTAATCATAATATATTTGTTAATATTATAATTTATGACTATATATATAATATGGATATCATTAGAAAGGTCTTGATATAATTGGAAAGTTCTTTAAATCTCAAAAATAAAAAAATAAATAAAAAATACTTAGTAAATAATTTGCATTTTTATTTGAATTATAGATAAAAAAAAATTAAAACAAAATTTTAAAAAAATGTTTGGAACAAATCAAGGTTACCAGCACAGTTGAAATTAAAATATATTTTTTTAATGTAAATAAAGGTTTTTTTGTGTAGCCGGCCTTCGGCCGGGCTAAAAAACTTTCTCCTCTATGTATGTCGAACACCGGCTTTGCTTAATAAACTTTATTTTGGAAATAAAAAGATTTTTGTAAGTACCGGTATTCTTTTTAAATAATTTTTAATAAAATTGTAAAAATGATAAAGAAATAGGACTTATTATATATTTTTAAATTATGATATTAACAAATATATTACTGGTAATTTTTCTAAATATTAATTTTTAAAGTGCTATATTTTTGTTATTTAATAGCCTAGGGGTGTGACATGGGGATCATATGAAAGCTTGAATTGTTCTCTAAATAATTTTATGTATAGGAGAGTACCGTTATATCGATATATTTTAGAGATAACGGTACTTTTGTGAAAAAAATTCAAAATAAAAAGTAATAAAATATCAAATTGTCTCGCCATGCGTTAATGATTTTGCACATTTTATATATCAATCGAAAGGCCTCTTTAAGAACTTTCCTATGATACCCATAGTGTTCATATTCATTATAGAAGGAAATATATTACTAGTAAAAATCGATTAATTTTTCTAAATATTAATTTTTAAAGTGCTTAATTTTTGTTATTTATTGGGCAAGGGGTGTGACACGGGGATCATATGAAAGCTTGAAATGTCCCTAAATAATTTGATATAAAGGAGAGTACCGTTATATCGATATATTTTTGAGATAACGGTACTTTTGTAAAAAAAAGTCAAAATAAAAAGTAATAAAATATCATATTGTCTCACCATGTGTTAATAATTTGGCACATTTTATATATCAATCGAAAGGCTTCTTCAAGATCTTTTCTATGATACTCATATTGTTCATATTCATTACAGGAGGAAGGAGAAAATTGCATTTTTATATTATAACTTCAAGTACCCATAACTGGTAAACTAAGAGCGAGCAGGCAAAATCTTTTACATTGCTTTAATCAGAAACAAAAATGCTACTGAATCATTATCAAAATTATTTAAAAATCAAGTGTGCTGATAATCTTGATTTATGCCATAATTTTTATTTATTAAACAAAATCATATTAAAAAATAATAATAAAAAACATACACAAAATACAAATAAACACGAAACAATGTATTTATTAATGGCCTGATTCAGTACGACAATCAAATTGTTTGAAAATAAAATTTGTATGAAAATTACTCATTTCTTCAAATATTTTTTGAGTATTTTTCATACAAATTTTAATTCTAAACAATTTTCTTGTTGTACTGAATCAGACCCTAAATAAGAAACAGGTTCACAAATTTATCAAAAAGTAACAAAACACAAATTACAAAGAAACACAAAACACAATGGACGCTAAAAACAAACTTCACTGCACAGTTGCCAGACAATTATGAGCTATTATAACACTAATATAAATACGTTGTCGCCTTGTATAACACTAATATTTTCAAAGATAAATTGTTCTCTCTCTTCTGCCGGCGTTATCTCACATATTATATCAGCGTTAATCTCAGTTGTAGACCTGGGATAACATTTTGAAGAGAGAGATAGAATTGCCAACACAAATATGTCTACGTGTACACCAGGGGTTAGGAACATACGTAGGGTCTGGACGAGAGATTTTTCTATAATAGCAAATAACAAAATAGCAATTTTTTATTTATATCAGCATATATGGGAACACGTAGATAAAATTTTATTATAATAAATTACTTTTTTCATTTTTCGTCAAAATTTAATAGCGATTTAGTTTAATTTCATATTATTTTGTGTTATTTTTGCACCAAAAAAATTATTAATTAAGATTGCTATAAAGAATTGCGTTTTTTGCTTAAAAAAATAAACGTTAAAAAAACAACGACAAAATTACATTTGATAGCAAAAAAAATATCTTCGATTGAGCTCTAACAATTATATCATAAAGCTGCAATAATATAAATAAAAACAGTCTACATGTGAGAAGTTGTTATCATGATAAGAATTTGCAGTTTGTCATGATAGAAAAATCTTTCCTTATATATCTCCGTTCTTTAGTAAAAATTTCAAAATCTGGCTCCCTTACAGCCCGTCTAGACGTAACATAATATGTAAGATTTTTGTGTCAGAGAGTGTCAAATTCGCTCTCTGAGAGAATTATTTCACGTGTAGATTCAAATATTAGTATTATAAGATGTATTATGAGACTGTTGTGATGAGATTTCTCTACACAACCATCTTATAAGATGAACTGTCAAAAAAATACACATACACGAAAGTTTGCTTGTGTGTGTGCATGTGTATTTTGGAAACTATTGAAAAACAATGTTATTTTGTAAATTTGTTTCCTTTTAGTGTTTGTTTTAAATGTTAAAAATCATTTTTATAAAAATTGTGTTAAAAAAGTGCGAATTGCTTAAATAAAAAGGACATGTTTACTCTGTAACTGATTGAAAATAATAATATCTTATAGGATTTATTAGAATACGTGTACCCCTTATTTAAGATTTAACATAATATAAACAAAATGTTTACTCTCCTCTGCCGGCGTTATCTCACATATTATATCAGCTTTAATCTCAGTTGTAGACCTGAGGTTAGGGTTTGTAGGGTGAATAGTTATTTAAACCAGCCGAATTTTAATTTTGTATGTCGTCTGGCAGCTTCACAAAACTCTGGAAAGGGAAAACAGGATTAGGACGTTATTCTATATATGTATATAGATCTATAGATTCTTTAACGCAAAATCAAAAAAAAAAGGACTAAAGAAAAATTTTTACAAAATTATTTATGGCTACACTAGAATTATGTCCTGGTTACCTATTCTATAAATCAGAATATATTAGTTTGCTGGTTTTCCAATGACCTAACATCAGAGACCTGCGCCGAGGAATTTTATCGGCGGCGGCGGCATGTGTTTAAAAGCATCGGCGGAGGCTTAAAATCGGCTGTCAGTCGGCTATTACACACATATTTTTCTAATTAAAAATTTTATATTTTCATGCCCCATTGATTAACATTGTTCATAAAAATAGGACGAGGTTTTTTCCAGCAAAAGTATAAACAGAATTATTAATTTATTTAAAAAAAATATAAAAAAATATGCGAGTGATCTAAGGATATTTTTGGATTTTTACATAAAATATTAGAGTAATTGTTTGCATATTAGAATAAATAATGGTCTGCTCCGATATGAAAAAATATCAATTCTTAAGATATGCTAAAGAAATAAAAAAGTACAATAAATAATGGAATTTATATCATTCATTTTGATAATTCCCAACCACATATCGTTAGTGAATAGAAGTAATTTATTAGCTGACAAAATCTTGTGTACGAGATTTCTTAGATATCTCGCAGGATGTCGATTAAGGCTGATTAAAATTTATTAGTAACTGTTAATATTATTTTTTTACAGTATTAGCATAAAAAATAATCGATTATAAGTAACCAAAAATACTTGATTGATTTATAATTATTTGAAGTTCAAAATGATGCAAATATTTTTCATAAATGGCAAATACTGCATTAAAATAATAAGAAAGTTTCGTTTTTAACATATTTTTTCAAAAAGAATATAAAAACGGCGGCTGCTTTTAAGCCGAGTAAAGCCGAAAATTTTACGGCGGCGGCGGCTTCCAAATTTTTCTCGGCGGCTCGGCTTAGCCGAATTTCAGCCGTTCGCCGCAGGTCTCTGTCGTGTTGTAAAAAATTACAACAAATGATTAATTTTTTTTCAATGGTGACAGCTAACAAAAAGGTAAGTAAACTTTTGAAAGAATATAAATAAGTTTTGTTAAAATATATTATTTAAATTCTTAATTTGCAAATAATTATTATTTTCTTTCATTTATTTCAGGAAACTATGAAGGATGCTGACAATTTCCAATGATTAATGGTAAGTAAGCAAATTAGAATCACATTGTGGTGCAAAATTTAATGCGCAATAAAAACTCTTCTTTACAGGCAAGCAGTTACAAAGTTAGCGACGGGCGACAGGCGACATCGATCAACATTTTGAATTTGGAAAAATTAAAGGTAAGTGATCATGAATTAAAAAAAAGTGGAAAATAAAAGTAAAGTGGTAGAATCGTAAGCAGAAAATAAAAATTTAAAAAGAAATCGTGATACCTAAAAATTTAAAATTAATTCCGGAAAATTAATTTTGGTCGATTTCAATAATTACGTGTACGTAACGTGACGTGAAGTAACACTGTAAAATTTACAAAAATCCGATTCAAGTGGTTAAGTGAAAGGAAAAATTAGTGAATGGTGTTTAAACTTCATTTAAATGAAAACAAAAATTTTATTTTGAGAAAAAAAAAAAAACAGTGAGTGATAAAAGTGAGGGGTAAAAAAATTGTTATTAGTGCAAATTTATTTTTTTTTTTTTGATTTTGGCATTTAGTGAGAGCAAGTGTATTTTGGAATTTACAGTGACGACTAAAAGTTAAAGTGAATGAAAATTATTTTTGACGAGACCATTAAAATGTTGCTGTTTTTAATTTGTTTAGCGTGAAAAGTTTGTTACTAATGATGCTCAACTAAAAAAAAAATAAAATAATTCAGTGCCAAACAAAAGTGTTCGATTTTTTTTAATTGAAAGTATTTGGTGTGAATGTCAATTGATGATTTTTTTTTTTTTTTACAGTGAAAATCAAAAGTGAAATGACAACAAAAAAACAATTCTGAAATTTAATACTAACTAATGTAACAATACTAATACAACAAAACAATACTAATGCCTTGAGTGAAATTGAATCAAAAATAAAAACTTATTACAGTGCTCACCATAAGTACCTTTAATAAAAATTTAAAGTAAATGCCGTTATTAAAAGTGATCGTGTAGTGACTATGAAATTTAAAGTACTCTTTATTTTTTCTTTTTTTTTTCTTTAACCTGTTAACTGTGAATGTGAAAAGTGATGTGACATTCTATGACACCAAAACTATTGTATCAAAACCAAAATATGATCGTGTTCAAATAAAAACTCGACGGTTATAAAAAGGAAAATCGTAATTCCAACAAAATATAATGCCAAGATAAGATAATAATTTTCTCCCAAAATATAAAACATTAACCTTTAAAATTTTCTAAGAAAATCGCATTTTAAAAGGAACAATGGCTTCTAAAAATTCATAAAATATATTTCCTTAGAAAATTTTAATGAAATTATTTTTATGACCAAAGAAAACTTGTTATTTCATTCATTTTACTAATAAATCTCCTTTATTTTCTTTTCTTTGCAGGTATCATAATTCAAATAAACTTCCGGGGGATATAAAATTTGCTGAAGCCACCTTCTTAAGCTAAGGGGATTCTAACTGGTAAGTAAAACTAATAAAATAATTATTCAGATAAATTTCTTCATCAAAAAAAAAAAAAGGAAACACAAGAACTAAATCCACCAAAGATCTTAAAGCGGGAGATACCTCTTGTGTTTACCTTAAAAAAAGGAATTGCCTATAAAGGTTCGAAAATCCAAATTATTAAATACATAAAAATTATTATAATTACAAAAATTAAATTAATTAAAAAAATTAAATTAATTAAAAAAATTTTAAATTCACGATTTTATAATATTTCCTTTTCCTACAGGTTATACAACTTCTGATTCTCTAATAGAAGAAAAGAAAATCTATCTGGCCTTATAAACTCAAAACAGGTAAGTCCAAACCATGAATAAAAACTAATAATAAGTAAATAAAAGTAGAATTAAAAACAAGAAAAAAAAATATCACAATTAACGAGCTTTCCACTTGATAAGTTGGATGAGAATTATATTAAAAATCTTTAACATTATTTCAAATAATGTTGCGAAGAAATGCAAGGACTAAGTTCACCAAAGATATTTAGTCTTTGGCGAGAAATACCCCTTGCAATTTCTGGAAAATATAAAAAGATACTAAATATAAAAGATACTAAAAAGATATTAAAAATATAAAAGATGCTCTTAAAGGAAAGAATATAATTCATTTCATAAAAATTCAACACTTCCCTTCAACAATATTTCATCAATTACGAACTAATTAATTTCTACCTCCACAGGTGGCATTAATTGCAGGCAACTTTGTGGCGAAACTGCTTTACCATCACCTTAAAATTCAGCCAAGTGAATGGGCAAGTATAAACTAAAATATATAACACTATATACTAATATAAAATTCCAAACGAAAAACTAAATGCTAAATTGATTTACTTTCTTGCAGGTTCAAATTAACAATTCATCGCAAGAAGAATAGGAAATTCGTAGACATAATATCAGGATAACAACGATTACAAACCCATCAATCTGGGAATCTTCTGGTGAGTAAATAGTTACTAAGTCATTTACACAAATAAAAGTATTTGTTTAGGATCTTTTGTATAAATAAATTTTTCTAATCTGAACTGAGCTCTATTAAAATAACAAAATGTTGAATCCAAATACAAACTAGAAGGAAAATAGATGACAGTTTTTTTTTATCACATTTTGTTATCTTAATAGAACTTAAATTGAATTATGTTTAGAAAGTATTTGAGGCAAAAAAAAGGTATGTTGCGGTTAGATACCTACTTTTATCCCAACCTCTAGCTTCTTAATGGCATAGTTCTCCTAGAGCTTACGAGGTTGCACTATTAGATCAATGACGGTTACACATGTAACCAGCTTAGAAACGTTAGCTTGAGTTGGGGAACATATATAGCGTCTAATTCCACTGTCCGATAGAGAGAATATAAAGTTTGTAGTAACTTCAATACAGTTACCACCTAATATATATCAAATACTCGCAAAACATAATTCACAGCCTTGATTAAAACCAAACAAAAGTACATTAATTGTAACACAAATATTTACGTAAATAACTTACTAACCATTTGTATCAAAAAAAAAAAAAAAAAATGATGCAATAACGATAAGTGCTCGGGAAAACGTTTTGGGAAACTTTAGGACTAGATACACCAAAGATTTTCCTTGCAAATCCTCAATTTTGTAAAGGCTATTGCCAACGGGTTTTACGATACGGCATTTTAGAAACTTTCGCGAATTTTGCGTTAAAACCGCGCTTGAAGTCGCTTTGTTAAAGTTTCTTCGATAGACTTCTTGTGCCGGAGCAAATTTAATATAACGACACCGTGTATTATAAGACTTTTCATTTCTTAGGTAGGCTTTATGTAGGTTTTCGCGAATCTTGTAGCAGCAAGTCCATTTTTGCTGATTTGTCAAGAATGTCCGAAAACTCCTTACCAATAAATTGTTTGCCGTTGTCAGACATAATAGTTTTTGGAGTACCAAACTTGTAAAAAATTTCCGAAATCAAAAACTTTACAACATTCTTAACGCTTGCCTTAAGCATTACTTTAAAAATACGAATTTTGTTAGATGATCTAGAAATAAATCTAGGAATAAAGTTTTCCCAATTCCTCCATGGCAGACCTGCGGTGAATTATGACACTTTCCTATGATTTTTCTTGTCAATTTAAGAGGCACCCATAGCTTCCACGCGAAATCATCGCTTTGCTCGACTCCGTCGTACGAGCGCATCCGTTTATACACAAAACCGTCGACTACCTTTAAATCTGGGAGATTCTCGCTATTTTCTTTTATCGTACTGATAAGCTCTACATAACCATCTGACTTAAACACATCCGAGCCCATATCTATTAAATACCCTACATCTGACGAGATTTCATCCATGTCGTAGCGCGATAGGGTATCGGGTACTACATTTTGTTTCCCCTGTCTATGCTCGATCAAGAAATCGTACGACTGCAAATGAAGACTCCACCTCGCCAGACGTCCTGTCAGATCTTTGTGAGACATAAGCCACTTTAGGCTACTGTGGTCAGTGATGTCCGTGAAAGGCATCAATTCTACGTAGGGCCTAAACTTCTTAAATGCCAAGACGATTCCCTTTCAGTGACAGAATAGTTTTTCTGTGCTGGAGTTAGCTTATGCGAGAAATAGGCTATTGGGTGTTCTCCATCAGAATCATCTTTCTGGAAGAGAACAGCATCAATATCTAGATCTGACGCATCGCACTGAATGAAGAAATGCCTGCTGAAGTCTGGGTGATTAAGTAGCGGACTTGAAATCAGAGCGTTCTTGAGTCGATCAAACGCGACCTTAGCTTCGTCCGAAAACTTGAATTGCTTACCCTTTTTCAGCGTTTCAAAGATTGGAGCTGCAATGGTTGCATAGTCTGGTATAAATTTCCTATACCAGCCTGTTGCTCCCATGAATCGTTTCCACTTTGGCCGGATCCGGTTTTAGTTTGTCGCCTTCTACTATATACCCTAGATACCTTAGCTCCTTGAAACAGAATTTAGATTTTGTCACATTAATGGTAAGCTCTGCATTTCCCAAAAAAATAGCCACTCGTCGCAACAATTCCATATGTGTCTCGAAATCTGGAGATACTATCAAGAGATCATCTAAGTAGACGAAAACTCTATCCCGAAGTGCTGCAGCGATAACTTTATCCATTAAACGGCAAAGTCTTTGAGCTGCATTACACAACCCAAAAGGCGTTACCGTAAAATGATAAAGTGGTCGTCCTGGAACCGTGAATACAGTTTTCTCCCTACTAGCATGATCTAGTGGTATCTGCCAAAAAGCGTCCTTATGGTCGACACTAGAAATAAAAATCGTGTCTCCCAATCGACTGAGCGAACCCTCGATGTGCGGCAGAGGATAGGCGTCCTTTTCCGTGAGTTCATTAAGTTCACGAGCGTCCAAACACAACCGGTTTTTCTAGCCTCTTCGGACCAGAGTAACCGGATGACTCCAAGGACTCTCGCTAAGCTCAATAACGCCAAGGTTAAGCATCCTATCAAGCTCTGCATACATCAATTTTTGCACAGCCGGAGAGACAGGATAATGTCGATCTTTAACTGGAATCACGTCGCGAGTGTCTATTGTGTGCGTTTCCAAATGTGTTTTTCCTAAGCCCTTTTTTGTATAGCAAGGGAACATCGAAATGATCAAATCTAATTCCTGTCGCTGTTCAGCGTTCAAGTTACGAGCTATGATATCTATAGTATTTTCTGCTTCCGAGCAGAGAGTAACTTCGTTGGTAGTAATACTTTCTATATGTGCAAACAAACTAAAAACCTTCATGAAATCGACACCCAAGAACAACTCACGGTTTAAAGTAGGCACTAAATAGAAAGTGATAACTTTCTTCAAGTTACGAAAAGTGACTTGTGCTCTCACGCGAACCACAATAGGGTGAATAAACTTTGTTAAAATATATTATTTAAATTCTTAATTTGCAAATAATTATTATTTTCTTTCATTTATTTCAGGAAACTATGAAGGATGCTGACAATTTCCAATGATTAATGGTAAGTAAGCAAATTAGAATCACATTGTGGTGCAAAATTTAATGCGCAATAAAAACTCTTCTTTACAGGCAAGCAGTTACAAAGTTAGCGACGGGCGACAGGCGACATCGATCAACATTTTGAATTTGGAAAAATTAAAGGTAAGTGATCATGAATTAAAAAAAAGTGGAAAATAAAAGTAAAGTGGTAGAATCGTAAGCAGAAAATAAAAATTTAAAAAGAAATCGTGATACCTAAAAATTTAAAATTAATTCCGGAAAATTAATTTTGGAACGTGACGTGAAGTAACACTGTAAAATTTACAAAAATCCGATTCAAGTGGTTAAGTGAAAGGAAAAATTAGTGAATGGTGTTTAAACTTAATTTAAATGAAAACAAAAATTTTATTTTGAGAAAAAAAAAAAAAAAAACAGTGAGTGATAAAAGTGAGGGGTAAAAAAATTGTTATTAGTGCAAATTTATTTTTTTTTTTTTTTATTTTGGCATTTAGTGAGAGCAAGTGTATTTTGGAATTTACAGTGACGACTAAAAGTTAAAGTGAATGAAAATTATTTTTGACGAGACCATTAAAATGTTGCTGTTTTTAATTTGTTTAGCGTGAAAAGTTTGTTACTAATGATGCTCAACTAAAAAAAAAAATAAAATAATTCAGTGCCAAACAAAAGTGTTCGATTTTTTTTAATTGAAAGTATTTGGTGTGAATGTCAATTGATGACTTTTTTTTTTTTTTTTACAGTGAAAATCAAAAGTGAAATGACAACAAAAAAACAATTCTGAAATTTAATACTAACTAATGTAACAATACTAATACAACAAAACAATACTAATGCCTTGAGTGAAATTGAATCAAAAATAAAAACTTATTACAGTGCTCACCATAAGTACCTTTAATAAAAATTTAAAGTAAATGCCGTTATTAAAAGTGATCGTGTAGTGACTATGAAATTTAAAGTACTCTTTATTTTTTCTTTTTTTTTTTTCTTTAACCTGTTAACTGTGAATGTGAAAAGTGATGTGACATTCTATGACACCAAAACTATTGTATCAAAACCAAAATATGATCGTGTTCAAATAAAAACTCGACGGTTATAAAAAGGAAAATCGTAATTCCAACAAAATATAATGCCAAGATAAGATAATAATTTTCTCCCAAAATATAAAACATTAACCTTTAAAATTTTCTAAGAAAATCTCATTTTAAAAGGAACAATGGCTTCTAAAAATTCATAAAATATATTTCCTTAGAAAATTTTAATGAAATTATTTTTATGACCAAAGAAAACTTGTTATTTCATTCATTTTACTAATCAATCTCCTTTATTTTCTTTTCTTTGCAGGTATCATAATTCAAATAAACTTCCGGGGGATATAAAATTTGCTGAAGCCACCTTCTTAAGCTAAGGGGATTCTAACTGGTAAGTAAAACTAATAAAATAATTATTCAGATAAATTTCTTCATCAAAAAAAGAAGGAAACACAAGAACTAAATCCACCAAAGATCTTAAAGCGGGAGATACCTCTTGTGTTTACCTTAAAAAAAGGAATTGCCTATAAAGGTTCGAAAATCCAAATTATTAAATACATAAAAATTATTATAATTACAAAAATTAAATTAATTAAAAAAATTAAATTAATTAAAAAAATTTAAAATTCACGATTTTATAATATTTCCTTTTCCTACAGGTTATACAACTTCTGATTCTCTAATAGAAGAAAAGAAAATCTATCTGGCCTTATAAACTCAAAACAGGTATGTCCAAACCATGAATAAAAACTAATAATAAGTAAATAAAAGTAGAATTAAAAACAAGAAAAAAAAAATATCACAATTAACGAGCTTTCCACTTGATAAGTTGGATGAGAATTATATTAAAAATCTTTAACATTATTTCAAATAATGTTGCGAAGAAATGCAAGGACTAAGTTCACCAAAGATATTTAGTCTTTGGCGAGAAATACCCCTTGCAATTTCTGGAAAATATAAAAAGATACTAAATATAAAAGATACTAAAAAGATATTAAAAATATAAAAGATGCTCTTAAAGGAAAGAATATAATTCATTTCATAAAAATTCAACACTTCCCTTCAACAATATTTCATCAATTACGAACTAATTAATTTCTACCTCCACAGGTGGCATTAATTGCAGGCAACTTTGTGGCGAAACTGCTTTACCATCACCTTAAAATTCAGCCAAGTGAATGGGCAAGTATAAACTAAAATATATAACACTATATACTAATATAAAATTCCAAACGAAAAACTAAATGCTAAATTGATTTACTTTCTTGCAGGTTCAAATTAACAATTCATCGCAAGAAGAATAGGAAATTCGTAGACATAATATCAGGATAACAACGATTACAAACCCATCAATCTGGGAATCTTCTGGTGAGTAAATAGTTACTAAGTCATTTACACAAATAAAAGTATTTGTTTAGGATCTTTTGTATAAATAAATTTTTCTAATCTGAACTGAGCTCTATTAAAATAACAAAATGTTGAATCCAAATACAAACTAGAAGGAAAATAGATGACAGTTTTTTTTTATCACATTTTGTTATCTTAATAGAACTTAAATTGAATTATGTTTAGAAAGTATTTGAGGCAAAAAAAAGGTATGTTGCGGTTAGATACCTACTTTTATCCCAACCTCTAGCTTCTTAATGGCATAGTTCTCCTAGAGCTTACGAGGTTGCACTATTAGATCAATGACGGTTACACATGTAACCAGCTTAGAAACGTTAGCTTGAGTTGGGGAACATATATAGCGTCTAATTCCACTGTCCGATAGAGAGAATATAAAGTTTGTAGTAACTTCAATACAGTTACCACCTAATATATATCAAATACTCGCAAAACATAATTCACAGCCTTGATTAAAACCAAACAAAAGTACATTAATTGTAACACAAATATTTACGTAAATAACTTACTAACCATTTGTATCAAAAAAAAAAAAAAAAAAATGATGCAATAACGATAAGTGCTCGGGAAAACGTTTTGGGAAACTTTAGGACTAGATACACCAAAGATTTTCCTTGCAAATCCTCAATTTTGTAAAGGCTATTGCCAACGGGTTTTACGATACGGCATTTTAGAAACTTTCGCGAATTTTGCGTTAAAACCGCGCTTGAAGTCGCTTTGTTAAAGTTTCTTCGATAGACTTCTTGTGCCGGAGCAAATTTAATATAACGACACCGTGTATTATAAGACTTTTCATTTCTTAGGTAGGCTTTATGTAGGTTTTCGCGAATCTTGTAGCAGCAAGTCCATTTTTGCTGATTTGTCAAGAATATTTAATTCGGGATCATTTAAACTTTCGAGTTTTCTGGCTAGCTTATAAACACTCCCATGACCGATCATGTTCATTCCAAAAAGCGCAAAATATGGGGTGACACCGATTGCTGTTTGTACGGAAGATCGCAAAGAAAATTCGGCTTCGGGCAGATATTTGTCCAATTCAGAGTGATCTTCCTGCATGTGTGCACGCACGGCCGCCAGAATTGACTGGTTCACTCGTTCCGACGCGTTTGCTTGTGGTGAGTGTGTCGCCGTTCTAATATGTCATACCAAAATTCGCTACCATGTCCGAAAACTCCTTACCAATAAATTGTTTGCCGTTGTCAGACATAATAGTTTTTGGAGTACCAAACTTGTAAAAAATTTCCGAAATCAAAAACTTTACAACATTCTTAACGCTTGCCTTAAGCATTACTTTAAAAATACGAATTTTGTTAGATGATCTAGAAATAAATCTAGGAATAAAGTTTTCCCAATTCCTCCATGGCAGACCTGCGGTGAATTATGACACTTTCCTATGATTTTTCTTGTCAATTTAAGAGGCACCCATAGCTTCCACGCGAAATCATCGCTTTGCTCGACTCCGTCGTACGAGCGCATCCGTTTATACACAAAACCGTCGACTACCTTTAAATCTGGGAGATTCTCGCTATTTTCTTTTATCGTACTGATAAGCTCTACATAACCATCTGACTTAAACACATCCGAGCCCATATCTATTAAATACCCTACATCTGACGAGATTTCATTCATGTCGTAGCGCGATAGGGTATCGGGTACTACATTTTGTTTCCCCTGTCTATGCTCGATCAAGAAATCGTACGACTGCAAATGAAGACTCCACCTCGCCAGACGTCCTGTCAGATCTTTGTGGGACATAAGCCACTTTAGGCTACTGTGGTCAGTGATGTCCGTGAAAGGCATCAATTCTACGTAGGGCCTAAACTTCTTAAATGCCAAGACGATTCCCTTTCAGTGACAGAATAGTTTTTCTGTGCTGGAGTTAGCTTATGCGAGAAATAGGCTATTGGGTGTTCTCCATCAGAATCATCTTTCTGGAAGAGAACAGCATCAATATCTAGATCTGACGCATCGCACTGAATGAAGAAATGCCTGCTGAAGTCTGGCTGATTAAGTAGCGGACTTGAAATCAGAGCGTTCTTGAGTCGATCAAACGCGACCTTAGCTTCGTCCGAAAACTTGAATTGCTTACCCTTTTTCAGCGTTTCAAAGATTGGAGCTGCAATGGTTGCATAGTCTGGTATAAATTTCCTATACCAGCCTGTTGCTCCCATGAATCGTTTCCACTTTGGCCGGATCCGGTTTTAGTTTGTCGCCTTCTACTATATACCCTAGATACCTTAGCTCCTTGAAACAGAATTTAGATTTTGTCACATTAATGGTAAGCTCTGCATTTCCCAAAAAAATAGCCACTCGTCGCAACAATTCCATATGTGTCTCGAAATCTGGAGATACTATCAAGAGATCATCTAAGTAGACGAAAACTCTATCCCGAAGTGCTGCAGCGATAACTTTATCCATTAAACGGCAAAGTCTTTGAGCTGCATTACACAACCCAAAAGGCGTTACCGTAAAATGATAAAGTGGTCGTCCTGGCACCGTGAATACAGTTTTCTCCCTACTAGCATGATCTAGTGGTATCTGCCAAAAAGCGTCCTTATGGTCGACACTAGAAATAAAAATCGTGTCTCCCAATCGACTGAGCGAACCCTCGATGTGCGGCAGAGGATAGGCGTCCTTTTCCGTGAGTTCATTAAGTTCACGAGCGTCCAAACACAACCGGTTTTTCTAGCCTCTTCGGACCAGAGTAACCGGATGACTCCAAGGACTCTCGCTAAGCTCAATAACGCCAAGGTTAAGCATCCTATCAAGCTCTGCATACATCAATTTTTGCACAGCCGGAGAGACAGGATAATGTCGATCTTTAACTGGAATCACGTCGCGAGTGTCTATTGTGTGCGTTTCCAAATGTGTTTTTCCTAAGCCCTTTTTTGTATAGCAAGGGAACATCGAAATGATCAAATCTAATTCCTGTCGATGTTCAGCGTTCAAGTTACGAGCTATGATATCTATAGTATTTTCTGCTTCCGAGCAGAGAGTAACTTCGTTGGTAGTAATACTTTCTATATGTGCAAACAAACTAAAAACCTTCATGAAATCGACACCCAAGAACAACTCACGGTTTAAAGTAGGCACTAAATAGAAAGTGATAACTTTCTTCAAGTTACGAAAAGTGACTTGTGCTCTCACGCGAACCACAATAGGGTGAATAAACTTTGTTAAAATATATTATTTAAATTCTTAATTTGCAAATAATTATTATTTTCTTTCATTTATTTCAGGAAACTATGAAGGATGCTGACAATTTCCAATGATTAATGGTAAGTAAGCAAATTAGAATCACATTGTGGTGCAAAATTTAATGCGCAATAAAAACTCTTCTTTACAGGCAAGCAGTTACAAAGTTAGCGACGGGCGACAGGCGACATCGATCAACATTTTGAATTTGGAAAAATTAAAGGTAAGTGATCATGAATTAAAAAAAAGTGGAAAATAAAAGTAAAGTGGTAGAATCGTAAGCAGAAAATAAAAATTTAAAAAGAAATCGTGATACCTAAAAATTTAAAATTAATTCCGGAAAATTAATTTTGGAACGTGACGTGAAGTAACACTGTAAAATTTACAAAAATCCGATTCAAGTGGTTAAGTGAAAGGAAAAATTAGTGAATGGTGTTTAAACTTAATTTAAATGAAAACAAAAATTTTATTTTGAGAAAAAAAAAAAAAAACAGTGAGTGATAAAAGTGAGGGGTAAAAAAATTGTTATTAGTGCAAATTTATTTTTTTTTTTTTTTTTGATTTTGGCATTTAGTGAGAGCAAGTGTATTTTGGAATTTACAGTGACGACTAAAAGTTAAAGTGAATGAAAATTATTTTTGACGAGACCATTAAAATGTTGCTGTTTTTAATTTGTTTAGCGTGAAAAGTTTGTTACTAATGATGCTCAACTAAAAAAAAAATAAAATAATTCAGTGCCAAACAAAAGTGTTCGATTTTTTTTAATTGAAAGTATTTGGTGTGAATGTCAATTGATGATTTTTTTTTTTTTTTTTTTACAGTGAAAATCAAAAGTGAAATGACAACAAAAAAACAATTCTGAAATTTAATACTAACTAATGTAACAATACTAATACAACAAAACAATACTAATGCCTTGAGTGAAATTGAATCAAAAATAAAAACTTATTACAGTGCTCACCATAAGTACCTTTAATAAAAATTTAAAGTAAATGCCGTTATTAAAAGTGATCGTGTAGTGACTATGAAATTTAAAGTACTCTTTATTTTTTCTTTTTTTTTTTTTCTTTAACCTGTTAACTGTGAATGTGAAAAGTGATGTGACATTCTATGACACCAAAACTATTGTATCAAAACCAAAATATGATCGTGTTCAAATAAAAACTCGACGGTTATAAAAAGGAAAATCGTAATTCCAACAAAATATAATGCCAAGATAAGATAATAATTTTCTCCCAAAATATAAAACATTAACCTTTAAAATTTTCTAAGAAAATCTCATTTTAAAAGGAACAATGGCTTCTAAAAATTCATAAAATATATTTCCTTAGAAAATTTTAATGAAATTATTTTTATGACCAAAGAAAACTTGTTATTTCATTCATTTTACTAATCAATCTCCTTTATTTTCTTTTCTTTGCAGGTATCATAATTCAAATAAACTTCCGGGGGATATAAAATTTGCTGAAGCCACCTTCTTAAGCTAAGGGGATTCTAACTGGTAAGTAAAACTAATAAAATAATTATTCAGATAAATTTCTTCATCAAAAAAAGAAGGAAACACAAGAACTAAATCCACCAAAGATCTTAAAGCGGGAGATACCTCTTGTGTTTACCTTAAAAAAAGGAATTGCCTATAAAGGTTCGAAAATCCAAATTATTAAATACATAAAAATTATTATAATTACAAAAATTAAATTAATTAAAAAAATTAAATTAATTAAAAAAATTAAATTAATTAAAAAAATTTAAAATTCACGATTTTATAATATTTCCTTTTCCTACAGGTTATACAACTTCTGATTCTCTAATAGAAGAAAAGAAAATCTATCTGGCCTTATAAACTCAAAACAGGTATGTCCAAACCATGAATAAAAACTAATAATAAGTAAATAAAAGTAGAATTAAAAACAAGAAAAAAAAAATATCACAATTAACGAGCTTTCCACTTGATAAGTTGGATGAGAATTATATTAAAAATCTTTAACATTATTTCAAATAATGTTGCGAAGAAATGCAAGGACTAAGTTCACCAAAGATATTTAGTCTTTGGCGAGAAATACCCCTTGCAATTTCTGGAAAATATAAAAAGATACTAAATATAAAAGATACTAAAAAGATATTAAAAATATAAAAGATGCTCTTAAAGGAAAGAATATAATTCATTTCATAAAAATTCAACACTTCCCTTCAACAATATTTCATCAATTACGAACTAATTAATTTCTACCTCCACAGGTGGCATTAATTGCAGGCAACTTTGTGGCGAAACTGCTTTACCATCACCTTAAAATTCAGCCAAGTGAATGGGCAAGTATAAACTAAAATATATAACACTATATACTAATATAAAATTCCAAACGAAAAACTAAATGCTAAATTGATTTACTTTCTTGCAGGTTCAAATTAACAATTCATCGCAAGAAGAATAGGAAATTCGTAGACATAATATCAGGATAACAACGATTACAAACCCATCAATCTGGGAATCTTCTGGTGAGTAAATAGTTACTAAGTCATTTACACAAATAAAAGTATTTGTTTAGGATCTTTTGTATAAATAAATTTTTCTAATCTGAACTGAGCTCTATTAAAATAACAAAATGTTGAATCCAAATACAAACTAGAAGGAAAATAGATGACAGTTTTTTTTTATCACATTTTGTTATCTTAATAGAACTTAAATTGAATTATGTTTAGAAAGTATTTGAGGCAAAAAAAAGGTATGTTGCGGTTAGATACCTACTTTTATCCCAACCTCTAGCTTCTTAATGGCATAGTTCTCCTAGAGCTTACGAGGTTGCACTATTAGATCAATGACGGTTACACATGTAACCAGCTTAGAAACGTTAGCTTGAGTTGGGGAACATATATAGCGTCTAATTCCACTGTCCGATAGAGAGAATATAAAGTTTGTAGTAACTTCAATACAGTTACCACCTAATATATATCAAATACTCGCAAAACATAATTCACAGCCTTGATTAAAACCAAACAAAAGTACATTAATTGTAACACAAATATTTACGTAAATAACTTACTAACCATTTGTATCAAAAAAAAAAAAAATGATGCAATAACGATAAGTGCTCGGGAAAACGTTTTGGGAAACTTTAGGACTAGATACACCAAAGATTTTCCTTGCAAATCCTCAATTTTGTAAAGGCTATTGCCAACGGGTTTTACGATACGGCATTTTAGAAACTTTCGCGAATTTTGCGTTAAAACCGCGCTTGAAGTCGCTTTGTTAAAGTTTCTTCGATAGACTTCTTGTGCCGGAGCAAATTTAATATAACGACACCGTGTATTATAAGACTTTTCATTTCTTAGGTAGGCTTTATGTAGGTTTTCGCGAATCTTGTAGCAGCAAGTCCATTTTTGCTGATTTGTCAAGAATATTTAATTCGGGATCATTTAAACTTTCGAGTTTTCTGGCTAGCTTATAAACACTCCCATGACCGATCATGTTCATTCCAAAAAGCGCAAAATATGGGGTGACACCGATTGCTGTTTGTACGGAAGATCGCAAAGAAAATTCGGCTTCGGGCAGATATTTGTCCAATTCAGAGTGATCTTCCTGCATGTGTGCACGCACGGCCGCCAGAATTGACTGGTTCACTCGTTCCGACGCGTTTGCTTGTGGTGAGTGTGTCGCCGTTCTAATATGTCATACCAAAATTCGCTACCATGTCCGAAAACTCCTTACCAATAAATTGTTTGCCGTTGTCAGACATAATAGTTTTTGGAGTACCAAACTTGTAAAAAATTTCCGAAATCAAAAACTTTACAACATTCTTAACGCTTGCCTTAAGCATTACTTTAAAAATACGAATTTTGTTAGATGATCTAGAAATAAATCTAGGAATAAAGTTTTCCCAATTCCTCCATGGCAGACCTGCGGTGAATTATGACACTTTCCTATGATTTTTCTTGTCAATTTAAGAGGCACCCATAGCTTCCACGCGAAATCATCGCTTTGCTCGACTCCGTCGTACGAGCGCATCCGTTTATACACAAAACCGTCGACTACCTTTAAATCTGGGAGATTCTCGCTATTTTCTTTTATCGTACTGATAAGCTCTACATAACCATCTGACTTAAACACATCCGAGCCCATATCTATTAAATACCCTACATCTGACGAGATTTCATTCATGTCGTAGCGCGATAGGGTATCGGGTACTACATTTTGTTTCCCCTGTCTATGCTCGATCAAGAAATCGTACGACTGCAAATGAAGACTCCACCTCGCCAGACGTCCTGTCAGATCTTTGTGGGACATAAGCCACTTTAGGCTACTGTGGTCAGTGATGTCCGTGAAAGGCATCAATTCTACGTAGGGCCTAAACTTCTTAAATGCCAAGACGATTCCCTTTCAGTGACAGAATAGTTTTTCTGTGCTGGAGTTAGCTTATGCGAGAAATAGGCTATTGGGTGTTCTCCATCAGAATCATCTTTCTGGAAGAGAACAGCATCAATATCTAGATCTGACGCATCGCACTGAATGAAGAAATGCCTGCTGAAGTCTGGCTGATTAAGTAGCGGACTTGAAATCAGAGCGTTCTTGAGTCGATCAAACGCGACCTTAGCTTCGTCCGAAAACTTGAATTGCTTACCCTTTTTCAGCGTTTCAAAGATTGGAGCTGCAATGGTTGCATAGTCTGGTATAAATTTCCTATACCAGCCTGTTGCTCCCATGAATCGTTTCCACTTTGGCCGGATCCGGTTTTAGTTTGTCGCCTTCTACTATATACCCTAGATACCTTAGCTCCTTGAAACAGAATTTAGATTTTGTCACATTAATGGTAAGCTCTGCATTTCCCAAAAAAATAGCCACTCGTCGCAACAATTCCATATGTGTCTCGAAATCTGGAGATACTATCAAGAGATCATCTAAGTAGACGAAAACTCTATCCCGAAGTGCTGCAGCGATAACTTTATCCATTAAACGGCAAAGTCTTTGAGCTGCATTACACAACCCAAAAGGCGTTACCGTAAAATGATAAAGTGGTCGTCCTGGCACCGTGAATACAGTTTTCTCCCTACTAGCATGATCTAGTGGTATCTGCCAAAAAGCGTCCTTATGGTCGACACTAGAAATAAAAATCGTGTCTCCCAATCGACTGAGCGAACCCTCGATGTGCGGCAGAGGATAGGCGTCCTTTTCCGTGAGTTCGTTAAGTTCACGAGCGTCCAAACACAACCGGTTTTTCTAGCCTCTTCGGACCAGAGTAACCGGATGACTCCAAGGACTCTCGCTAAGCTCAATAACGCCAAGGTTAAGCATCCTATCAAGCTCTGCATACATCAATTTTTGCACAGCCGGAGAGACAGGATAATGTCGATCTTTAACTGGAATCACGTCGCGAGTGTCTATTGTGTGCGTTTCCAAATGTGTTTTTCCTAAGCCCTTTTTTGTATAGCAAGGGAACATCGAAATGATCAAATCTAATTCCTGTCGCTGTTCAGCGTTCAAGTTACGAGCTATGATATCTATAGTATTTTCTGCTTCCGAGCAGAGAGTAACTTCGTTGGTAGTAATACTTTCTATATGTGCAAACAAACTAAAAACCTTCATGAAATCGACACCCAAGAACAACTCACGGTTTAAAGTAGGCACTAAATAGAAAGTGATAACTTTCTTCAAGTTACGAAAAGTGACTTGTGCTCTCACGCGAACCACAATAGGGTGAATAAACTTTGTTAAAATATATTATTTAAATTCTTAATTTGCAAATAATTATTATTTTCTTTCATTTATTTCAGGAAACTATGAAGGATGCTGACAATTTCCAATGATTAATGGTAAGTAAGCAAATTAGAATCACATTGTGGTGCAAAATTTAATGCGCAATAAAAACTCTTCTTTACAGGCAAGCAGTTACAAAGTTAGCGACGGGCGACAGGCGACATCGATCAACATTTTGAATTTGGAAAAATTAAAGGTAAGTGATCATGAATTAAAAAAAAGTGGAAAATAAAAGTAAAGTGGTAGAATCGTAAGCAGAAAATAAAAATTTAAAAAGAAATCGTGATACCTAAAAATTTAAAATTAATTCCGGAAAATTAATTTTGGAACGTGACGTGAAGTAACACTGTAAAATTTACAAAAATCCGATTCAAGTGGTTAAGTGAAAGGAAAAATTAGTGAATGGTGTTTAAACTTAATTTAAATGAAAACAAAAATTTTATTTTGAGAAAAAAAAAAAAAAAACAGTGAGTGATAAAAGTGAGGGGTAAAAAAATTGTTATTAGTGCAAATTTATTTTTTTTTTTTTTTTTGATTTTGGCATTTAGTGAGAGCAAGTGTATTTTGGAATTTACAGTGACGACTAAAAGTTAAAGTGAATGAAAATTATTTTTGACGAGACCATTAAAATGTTGCTGTTTTTAATTTGTTTAGCGTGAAAAGTTTGTTACTAATGATGCTCAACTAAAAAAAAATAAAATAATTCAGTGCCAAACAAAAGTGTTCGATTTTTTTTAATTGAAAGTATTTGGTGTGAATGTCAATTGATGATTTTTTTTTTTTTTTTTTTTACAGTGAAAATCAAAAGTGAAATGACAACAAAAAAACAATTCTGAAATTTAATACTAACTAATGTAACAATACTAATACAACAAAACAATACTAATGCCTTGAGTGAAATTGAATCAAAAATAAAAACTTATTACAGTGCTCACCATAAGTACCTTTAATAAAAATTTAAAGTAAATGCCGTTATTAAAAGTGATCGTGTAGTGACTATGAAATTTAAAGTACTCTTTATTTTTTTCTTTTTTTTTTTCTTTAACCTGTTAACTGTGAATGTGAAAAGTGATGTGACATTCTATGACACCAAAACTATTGTATCAAAACCAAAATATGATCGTGTTCAAATAAAAACTCGACGGTTATAAAAAGGAAAATCGTAATTCCAACAAAATATAATGCCAAGATAAGATAATAATTTTCTCCCAAAATATAAAACATTAACCTTTAAAATTTTCTAAGAAAATCTCATTTTAAAAGGAACAATGGCTTCTAAAAATTCATAAAATATATTTCCTTAGAAAATTTTAATGAAATTATTTTTATGACCAAAGAAAACTTGTTATTTCATTCATTTTACTAATCAATCTCCTTTATTTTCTTTTCTTTGCAGGTATCATAATTCAAATAAACTTCCGGGGGATATAAAATTTGCTGAAGCCACCTTCTTAAGCTAAGGGGATTCTAACTGGTAAGTAAAACTAATAAAATAATTATTCAGATAAATTTCTTCATCAAAAAAAGAAGGAAACACAAGAACTAAATCCACCAAAGATCTTAAAGCGGGAGATACCTCTTGTGTTTACCTTAAAAAAAGGAATTGCCTATAAAGGTTCGAAAATCCAAATTATTAAATACATAAAAATTATTATAATTACAAAAATTAAATTAATTAAAAAAATTAAATTAATTAAAAAAATTAAATTAATTAAAAAAATTTAAAATTCACGATTTTATAATATTTCCTTTTCCTACAGGTTATACAACTTCTGATTCTCTAATAGAAGAAAAGAAAATCTATCTGGCCTTATAAACTCAAAACAGGTATGTCCAAACCATGAATAAAAACTAATAATAAGTAAATAAAAGTAGAATTAAAAACAAGAAAAAAAAAAATATCACAATTAACGAGCTTTCCACTTGATAAGTTGGATGAGAATTATATTAAAAATCTTTAACATTATTTCAAATAATGTTGCGAAGAAATGCAAGGACTAAGTTCACCAAAGATATTTAGTCTTTGGCGAGAAATACCCCTTGCAATTTCTGGAAAATATAAAAAGATACTAAATATAAAAGATACTAAAAAGATATTAAAAATATAAAAGATGCTCTTAAAGGAAAGAATATAATTCATTTCATAAAAATTCAACACTTCCCTTCAACAATATTTCATCAATTACGAACTAATTAATTTCTACCTCCACAGGTGGCATTAATTGCAGGCAACTTTGTGGCGAAACTGCTTTACCATCACCTTAAAATTCAGCCAAGTGAATGGGCAAGTATAAACTAAAATATATAACACTATATACTAATATAAAATTCCAAACGAAAAACTAAATGCTAAATTGATTTACTTTCTTGCAGGTTCAAATTAACAATTCATCGCAAGAAGAATAGGAAATTCGTAGACATAATATCAGGATAACAACGATTACAAACCCATCAATCTGGGAATCTTCTGGTGAGTAAATAGTTACTAAGTCATTTACACAAATAAAAGTATTTGTTTAGGATCTTTTGTATAAATAAATTTTTCTAATCTGAACTGAGCTCTATTAAAATAACAAAATGTTGAATCCAAATACAAACTAGAAGGAAAATAGATGACAGTTTTTTTTTATCACATTTTGTTATCTTAATAGAACTTAAATTGAATTATGTTTAGAAAGTATTTGAGGCAAAAAAAAGGTATGTTGCGGTTAGATACCTACTTTTATCCCAACCTCTAGCTTCTTAATGGCATAGTTCTCCTAGAGCTTACGAGGTTGCACTATTAGATCAATGACGGTTACACATGTAACCAGCTTAGAAACGTTAGCTTGAGTTGGGGAACATATATAGCGTCTAATTCCACTGTCCGATAGAGAGAATATAAAGTTTGTAGTAACTTCAATACAGTTACCACCTAATATATATCAAATACTCGCAAAACATAATTCACAGCCTTGATTAAAACCAAACAAAAGTACATTAATTGTAACACAAATATTTACGTAAATAACTTACTAACCATTTGTATCAAAAAAAAAAAAAAAAAATGATGCAATAACGATAAGTGCTCGGGAAAACGTTTTGGGAAACTTTAGGACTAGATACACCAAAGATTTTCCTTGCAAATCCTCAATTTTGTAAAGGCTATTGCCAACGGGTTTTACGATACGGCATTTTAGAAACTTTCGCGAATTTTGCGTTAAAACCGCGCTTGAAGTCGCTTTGTTAAAGTTTCTTCGATAGACTTCTTGTGCCGGAGCAAATTTAATATAACGACACCGTGTATTATAAGACTTTTCATTTCTTAGGTAGGCTTTATGTAGGTTTTCGCGAATCTTGTAGCAGCAAGTCCATTTTTGCTGATTTGTCAAGAATATTTAATTCGGGATCATTTAAACTTTCGAGTTTTCTGGCTAGCTTATAAACACTCCCATGACCGATCATGTTCATTCCAAAAAGCGCAAAATATGGGGTGACACCGATTGCTGTTTGTACGGAAGATCGCAAAGAAAATTCGGCTTCGGGCAGATATTTGTCCAATTCAGAGTGATCTTCCTGCATGTGTGCACGCACGGCCGCCAGAATTGACTGGTTCACTCGTTCCGACGCGTTTGCTTGTGGTGAGTGTGTCGCCGTTCTAATATGTCATACCAAAATTCGCTACCATGTCCGAAAACTCCTTACCAATAAATTGTTTGCCGTTGTCAGACATAATAGTTTTTGGAGTACCAAACTTGTAAAAAATTTCCGAAATCAAAAACTTTACAACATTCTTAACGCTTGCCTTAAGCATTACTTTAAAAATACGAATTTTGTTAGATGATCTAGAAATAAATCTAGGAATAAAGTTTTCCCAATTCCTCCATGGCAGACCTGCGGTGAATTATGACACTTTCCTATGATTTTTCTTGTCAATTTAAGAGGCACCCATAGCTTCCACGCGAAATCATCGCTTTGCTCGACTCCGTCGTACGAGCGCATCCGTTTATACACAAAACCGTCGACTACCTTTAAATCTGGGAGATTCTCGCTATTTTCTTTTATCGTACTGATAAGCTCTACATAACCATCTGACTTAAACACATCCGAGCCCATATCTATTAAATACCCTACATCTGACGAGATTTCATTCATGTCGTAGCGCGATAGGGTATCGGGTACTACATTTTGTTTCCCCTGTCTATGCTCGATCAAGAAATCGTACGACTGCAAATGAAGACTCCACCTCGCCAGACGTCCTGTCAGATCTTTGTGGGACATAAGCCACTTTAGGCTACTGTGGTCAGTGATGTCCGTGAAAGGCATCAATTCTACGTAGGGCCTAAACTTCTTAAATGCCAAGACGATTCCCTTTCAGTGACAGAATAGTTTTTCTGTGCTGGAGTTAGCTTATGCGAGAAATAGGCTATTGGGTGTTCTCCATCAGAATCATCTTTCTGGAAGAGAACAGCATCAATATCTAGATCTGACGCATCGCACTGAATGAAGAAATGCCTGCTGAAGTCTGGCTGATTAAGTAGCGGACTTGAAATCAGAGCGTTCTTGAGTCGATCAAACGCGACCTTAGCTTCGTCCGAAAACTTGAATTGCTTACCCTTTTTCAGCGTTTCAAAGATTGGAGCTGCAATGGTTGCATAGTCTGGTATAAATTTCCTATACCAGCCTGTTGCTCCCATGAATCGTTTCCACTTTGGCCGGATCCGGTTTTAGTTTGTCGCCTTCTACTATATACCCTAGATACCTTAGCTCCTTGAAACAGAATTTAGATTTTGTCACATTAATGGTAAGCTCTGCATTTCCCAAAAAAATAGCCACTCGTCGCAACAATTTCATATGTGTCTCGAAATCTGGAGATACTATCAAGAGATCATCTAAGTAGACGAAAACTCTATCCCGAAGTGCTGCAGCGATAACTTTATCCATTAAACGGCAAAGTCTTTGAGCTGCATTACACAACCCAAAAGGCGTTACCGTAAAATGATAAAGTGGTCGTCCTGGCACCGTGAATACAGTTTTCTCCCTACTAGCATGATCTAGTGGTATCTGCCAAAAAGCGTCCTTATGGTCGACACTAGAAATAAAAATCGTGTCTCCCAATCGACTGAGCGAACCCTCGATGTGCGGCAGAGGATAGGCGTCCTTTTCCGTGAGTTCATTAAGTTCACGAGCGTCCAAACACAACCGGTTTTTCTAGCCTCTTCGGACCAGAGTAACCGGATGACTCCAAGGACTCTCGCTAAGCTCAATAACGCCAAGGTTAAGCATCCTATCAAGCTCTGCATACATCAATTTTTGCACAGCCGGAGAGACAGGATAATGTCGATCTTTAACTGGAATCACGTCGCGAGTGTCTATTGTGTGCGTTTCCAAATGTGTTTTTCCTAAGCCCTTTTTTGTATAGCAAGGGAACATCGAAATGATCAAATCTAATTCCTGTCGCTGTTCAGCGTTCAAGTTACGAGCTATGATATCTATAGTATTTTCTGCTTCCGAGCAGAGAGTAACTTCGTTGGTAGTAATACTTTCTATATGTGCAAACAAACTAAAAACCTTCATGAAATCGACACCCAAGAACAACTCACGGTTTAAAGTAGGCACTAAATAGAAAGTGATAACTTTCTTCAAGTTACGAAAAGTGACTTGTGCTCTAACGCGAACCACAATAGGGTGAATAAACTTTGTTAAAATATATTATTTAAATTCTTAATTTGCAAATAATTATTATTTTCTTTCATTTATTTCAGGAAACTATGAAGGATGCTGACAATTTCCAATGATTAATGGTAAGTAAGCAAATTAGAATCACATTGTGGTGCAAAATTTAATGCGCAATAAAAACTCTTCTTTACAGGCAAGCAGTTACAAAGTTAGCGACGGGCGACAGGCGACATCGATCAACATTTTGAATTTGGAAAAATTAAAGGTAAGTGATCATGAATTAAAAAAAAGTGGAAAATAAAAGTAAAGTGGTAGAATCGTAAGCAGAAAATAAAAATTTAAAAAGAAATCGTGATACCTAAAAATTTAAAATTAATTCCGGAAAATTAATTTTGGTCGATTTCAATAATTACGCGTACGTAACGTGACGTAAAGTAACACTGTAAAATTTACAAAAATCCGATTCAAGTGGTTAAGTGAAAGGAAAAATTAGTGAATGGTGTTTAAACTTAATTTAAATGAAAACAAAAATTTTATTTTGAGAAAAAAAAAAAAAAACAGTGAGTGATAAAAGTGAGGGGTAAAAAAATTGTTATTAGTGCAAATTTATTTTTTTTTTTTTTTTTGATTTTGGCATTTAGTGAGAGCAAGTGTATTTTGAAATTTACAGTGACGACTAAAAGTTAAAGTGAATGAAAATTATTTTTGACGAGACCATTAAAATGTTGCTGTTTTTAATTTGTTTAGCGTGAAAAGTTTGTTACTAATGATGCTCAACTAAAAAAAAAATAAAATAATTCAGTGCCAAACAAAAGTGTTAGATTTTTTTTAATTGAAAGTATTTGGTGTGAATGTCAATTGATGATTTTTTTTTTTTTTACAGTGAAAATCAAAAGTGAAATGACAACAAAAAAACAATTCTGAAATTTAATACTAACTAATGTAACAATACTAATACAACAAAACAATACTAATGCCTTGAGTGAAATTGAATCAAAAATAAAAACTTATTACAGTGCTCACCATAAGTACCTTTAATAAAAATTTAAAGTAAATGCCGTTATTAAAAGTGATCGTGTAGTGACTATGAAATTTAAAGTACTCTTTATTTTTTCTTTTTTTTTTCTTTAACCTGTTAACTGTGAATGTGAAAAGTGATGTGACATTCTATGACACCAAAACTATTGTATCAAAACCAAAATATGATCGTGTTCAAATAAAAACTCGACGGTTATAAAAAGGAAAATCGTAATTCCAACAAAATATAATGCCAAGATAAGATAATAATTTTCTCCCAAAATATAAAACATTAACCTTTAAAATTTTCTAAGAAAATCTCATTTTAAAAGGAACAATGGCTTCTAAAAATTCATAAAATATATTTCCTTAGAAAATTTTAATGAAATTATTTTTATGACCAAAGAAAACTTGTTATTTCATTCATTTTACTAATAAATCTCCTTTATTTTCTTTTCTTTGCAGGTATCATAATTCAAATAAACTTCCGGGGGATATAAAATTTGCTGAAGCCACCTTCTTAAGCTAAGGGGATTCTAACTGGTAAGTAAAACTAATAAAATAATTATTCAGATAAATTTCTTCATCAAAAAAGAAGGAAACACAAGAACTAAATCCACCAAAGATCTTAAAGCGGGAGATACCTCTTGTGTTTACCTTAAAAAAAGGAATTGCCTATAAAGGTTCGAAAATCCAAATTATTAAATACATAAAAATTATTATAATTACAAAAATTAAATTAATTAAAAAAATTAAATTAATTAAAAAAATTTAAAATTCACGATTTTATAATATTTCCTTTTCCTACAGGTTATACAACTTCTGATTCTCTAATAGAAGAAAAGAAAATCTATCTGGCCTTATAAACTCAAAACAGGTAAGTCCAAACCATGAATAAAAACTAATAATAAGTAAATAAAAGTAGAATTAAAAACAAGAAAAAAAAATATCACAATTAACGAGCTTTCCACTTGATAAGTTGGATGAGAATTATATTAAAAATCTTTAACATTATTTCAAATAATGTTGCGAAGAAATGCAAGGACTAAGTTCACCAAAGATATTTAGTCTTTGGCGAGAAATACCCCTTGCAATTTCTGGAAAATATAAAAAGATACTAAATATAAAAGATACTAAAAAGATATTAAAAATATAAAAGATGCTCTTAAAGGAAAGAATATAATTCATTTCATAAAAATTCAACACTTCCCTTCAACAATATTTCATCA
The DNA here is from genome assembly GCA_932274085.1 of Protocalliphora azurea. Lineage (NCBI taxonomy): Eukaryota > Metazoa > Arthropoda > Insecta > Diptera > Calliphoridae > Protocalliphora > Protocalliphora azurea. Next base: position 60,889,458 of record OW026520.1, read on the forward strand.
ATTACGAACTAAATAATTTCTACCTCCACAGGTGGCATTAATTGCAGGCAACTTTGTGGCGGAACTGCTTTACCATCACCTTAAAATTCAGCCAAGTGAATGGGCAAGTATAAACTAAAATATATAACACTATATACTAATATAAAATTCCAAACGAAAAACTAAATGCTAAATTGATTTACTTTCTTGCAGGTTCAAATTAACAATTCATCGCAAGAAGAATAGGAAATTCGTAGACATAATATCAGGATAACAACGATTACAAACCCATCAATCTGGGAATCTTCTGGTGAGTAAATAGTTACTAAGTCATTTACACAAATAAAAGTATTTGTTTAGGATCTTTTGTATAAATAAATTTTTCTAATCTGAACTGAGCTCTATTAAAATAACAAAATGTTGAATCCAAATACAAACTAGAAGGAAAATAGATGACAGTTTTTTTTTTATCACATTTTGTTATCTTAATAGAACTTAAATTGAATTATGTTTAGAAAGTATTTGAGGCAAAAAAAAGGTATGTTGCGGTTAGATACCTACTTTTATCCCAACCTCTAGCTTCTTAATGGCATAGTTCTCCTAGAGCTTACGAGGTTGCACTATTAGATCAATGACGGTTACACATGTAACCAGCTTAGAAACGTTAGCTTGAGTTGGGGAACATATATAGCGTCTAATTCCACTGTCCGATAGAGAGAATATAAAGTTTGTAGTAACTTCAATACAGTTACCACCTAATATATATCAAATACTCGCAAAACATAATTCACAGCCTTGATTAAAACCAAACAAAAGTACATTAATTGTAACACAAATATTTACGTAAATAACTTACTAACCATTTGTATCAAAAAAAAAAAAAAAATGATGCAATAACGATAAGTGCTCGGGAAAACGTTTTGGGAAACTTTAGGACTAGATACACCAAAGATTTTCCTTGCAAATCCTCAATTTTGTAAAGGCTATTGCCAACGGGTTTTACGATACGGCATTTTAGAAACTTTCGCGAATTTTGCGTTAAAACCGCGCTTGAAGTCGCTTTGTTAAAGTTTCTTCGATAGACTTCTTGTGCCGGAGCAAATTTAATATAACGACACCGTGTATTATAAGACTTTTCATTTCTTAGGTAGGCTTTATGTAGGTTTTCGCGAATCTTGTAGCAGCAAGTCCATTTTTGCTGATTTGTCAAGAATATTTAATTCGGGATCATTTAAACTTTCGAGTTTTCTGGCTAGCTTATAAACACTCCCATGACCGATCATGTTCATTCCAAAAAGCGCAAAATATGGGGTGACACCGATTGCTGTTTGTACGGAAGATCGCAAAGAAAATTCGGCTTCGGGCAGATATTTGTCCAATTCAGAGTGATCTTCCTGCATGTGTGCACGCACGGCCGCCAGAATTGACTGGTTCACTCGTTCCGATGCGTTTGCTTGTGGTGAGTGTGTCGCCGTTCTAATATGTCATACCAAAATTCGCTACCATGTCCGAAAACTCCTTACCAATAAATTGTTTGCCGTTGTCAGACATAATAGTTTTTGGAGTACCAAACTTGTAAAAAATTTCCGAAATCAAAAACTTTACAACATTCTTAACGCTTGCCTTAAGCATTACTTTAAAAATACGAATTTTGTTAGATGATCTAGAAATAAATCTAGGAATAAAGTTTTCCCAATTCCTCCATGGCAGACCTGCGGTGAATTATGACACTTTCCTATGATTTTTCTTGTCAATTTAAGAGGCACCCATAGCTTCCACGCGAAATCATCGCTTTGCTCGACTCCGTCGTACGAGCGCATCCGTTTATACACAAAACCGTCGACTACCTTTAAATCTGGGAGATTCTCGCTATTTTCTTTTATCGTACTGATAAGCTCTACATAACCATCTGACTTAAACACATCCGAGCCCATATCTATTAAATACCCTACATCTGACGAGATTTCATTCATGTCGTAGCGCGATAGGGTATCGGGTACTACATTTTGTTTCCCCTGTCTATGCTCGATCAAGAAATCGTACGACTGCAAATGAAGACTCCACCTCGCCAGACGTCCTGTCAGATCTTTGTGGGACATAAGCCACTTTAGGCTACTGTGGTCAGTGATGTCCGTGAAAGGCATCAATTCTACGTAGGGCCTAAACTTCTTAAATGCCAAGACGATTCCCTTTCAGTGACAGAATAGTTTTTCTGTGCTGGAGTTAGCTTATGCGAGAAATAGGCTATTGAGTGAGAACAGCATCAATATCTAGATCTGACGCATCGCACTGAATGAAGAAATGCCTGCTGAAGTCTGGCTGATTAAGTAGCGGACTTGAAATCAGAGCGTTCTTGAGTCGATCAAACGCGACCTTAGCTTCGTCCGAAAACTTGAATTGCTTACCCTTTTTCAGCGTTTCAAAGATTGGAGCTGCAATGGTTGCATAGTCTGGTATAAATTTCCTATACCAGCCTGTTGCTCCCATGAATCGTTTCCACTTTGGCCGGATCCGGTTTTAGTTTGTCGCCTTCTACTATATACCCTAGATACCTTAGCTCCTTGAAACAGAATTTAGATTTTGTCACATTAATGGTAAGCTCTGCATTTCCCAAAAAAATAGCCACTCGTCGCAACAATTCCATATGTGTCTCGAAATCTGGAGATACTATCAAGAGATCATCTAAGTAGACGAAAACTCTATCCCGAAGTAATGCAGTCTTTGAGCTGCATTACACAACCCAAAAGGCGTTACCGTAAAATGATAAAGTGGTCGTCCTGGCACCGTGAATACAGTTTTCTCCCTACTAGCATGATCTAGTGGTATCTGCCAAAAAGCGTCCTTATGGTCGACACTAGAAATAAAAATCGTGTCTCCCAATCGACTGAGCGAACCCTCGATGTGCGGCAGAGGATAGGCGTCCTTTTCCGTGAGTTCATTAAGTTCACGAGCGTCCAAACACAACCGGTTTTTCTAGCCTCTTCGGACCAGAGTAACCGGATGACTCCAAGGACTCTCGCTAAGCTCAATAACGCCAAGGTTAAGCATCCTATCAAGCTCTGCATACATCAATTTTTGCACAGCCGGAGAGACAGGATAATGTCGATCTTTAACTGGAATCACGTCGCGAGTGTTTATTGTGTGCGTTTCCAAATGTGTTTTTCCTAAGCCCTTTTTTGTATAGCAAGGGAACATCGAAATGATCAAATCTAATTCCTGTCGCTGTTCAGCGTTCAAGTTACGAGCTATGATATCTATAGTATTTTCTGCTTCCGAGCAGAGAGTAACTTCGTTGGTAGTAATACTTTCTATATGTGCAAACAAACTAAAAACCTTCATGAAATCGACACCCAAGAACAACTCAAGGTTTAAAGTAGGCACTAAATAGAAAGTGATAATTTTCTTCAAGTTACGAAAAGTGACTTGTGCTCTCACGCGAACCACAATAGGGTGCTCAGTACCGTCAGCCGTTTTAATAATGGTGCGGAAATCGTGAATTGTTAAACCGGTCTTTTGGACAAACTCCATGCAATTGCAACCTAAACAGGTCACCGTCGCGCCACTGTCCAACAATCCCTCGATTTCCTGACCATTCAAATTAATTTTTGTATAAAAGCGAGAATCAAACCCTTCGTATAAAGCCGCGGCCGATATTTCGCGCCTAAGATTCTTTCGTATCATATCGTTCACGAGCTTTCTTAATTTTATTGCTTACCTTCCCGAAAATTCGACACTTTGCTTCGCTATATTCCCTAATACGTACATGTAACGGCTTAAGCTCTCTAAGAAGAGGTTCCCGTTTTGTTCCTAAGTTAGACTTATTGTTATTTACCAAAATTCTGATTTTCTCACCTTCAGATTCCATTGATGATTTATTAACTGGGTTTAGACCTCGGTCGACCGCATGTCCACAGAACGAGATGGGTTTCGTGACCGGTTTCCCTGACACTTGGGACACTTGGGGGCGACGACGTTATCCTTGCCACACATAAAACATAATTGCCTAGTGATGGGCTCGGAGCAATCCACAAAACTATGTCCTACGACCTTGCAGTTCCAACACGTGTACGCACTAGTTGCACGAAGACCATCTACCTCCAGCTCCATCAAGTTGACCTCATCGTCCATGCACTCTAATTCATTCACCCTCTGGATATTGCGGTGTTGGTACAACTGTCTCTGGGTATTTCTCAAATTCTCAGCCCATCTGACTTCTCTACAAAATTCCGAGAGAGTTTTCAATTGCACCGAGAACATCATCTGAGCTAGTGATGTTTTTAAATTGCCTCTTATAATTTCCACCAACTGATCTTCCAGATACGGGGTTTGCTGTTGATTCCTCAATCTAATCACAGCATTGTAGAAATCTTCGAACGACTCGTTCGGCTGTTGCCTGCGGTTTAGGATTTGCATCTGTACTTGGTATTCCTTTTCATATCGTCGGTACTGATTTAAAAGAGCTTTTCTAACTCTTCCCAAGTGTTTATATGCACGATTTTGCGATAATCCCAATACCAATCAAGAGCCGGTCCGTCCAACAGAAGATGAAAACTGCGCAGAATTTCATTGTCAGTACATGATATATAAAAAAAAATAATCACTAATACCCAGAAAATCGTTAGATAAATAAATACTAGCAATAAAAAAATAATCGAGCGTTTAGTGCTGATAATCGAAAATTATTTTGAAAACTGAAAATAATTTATATAAAAGTACTGCGGTGGTAATTCAGGGAGAAAAGAGATCGGTAAGGTGAGTTATGTATTTAAATTTTCTAAATTTGTGTGTATACATGTCCTTATAATTTTTTTTCCTATTTATTTTCTTTAGGAGTTGATAAAAATGATGTGTGATGCCAATGACAACAAAAGTAAAAAAAAACGTATATTGGATGAAGTTTGTGATGTAGCTGCTGCCCAACAACCAATATAACTGAGCTGCTACTAGAATTTAACACAAACGGTATACACCAAGACTAGGACTAGCACCAATTATCATGGTTGCCGAAAAATAAAGCTAACTTTCGGATAAAAGGTAAGTATAATTAAAACTATCAATCTTCCTCTATTTTCTGCTAAACTACTACTACTAATTGTCTATAATTTTCGCTTATAACTGGGGCAATTAACATATTTTGATTGTTTCTCTATATATATATATGTATATAATACAAGCCTCTAGATATAAACTAAGATTGAGACAAATAAACCTGTAACCCTCCATAACCCGATCATTCATCTCATATGTCGTAACGCGGATTAGACTCCATAGTCTAGAAACCCGGGACTTCATATGAGTTGAACGATACAGGTCTAGGCAAGTTATCAGATTCATAGCTTCCTGCAAATTAAAATTTAATGATAGGAATAATTGATATTAGTTGTCGGACACAGAAGGCTGTTGAAAGTAACTGACGCTACTATCAAGTCCTCATGCCCGGCAACTAAACCAATTACTAAACTGTCCTCTATCAAACTTCGTCGCACGAATTAGGGACTCTTATTTTATCCTAATTAGACCTACGAGTGAACAGAAGACTAATTTAACTATTTGAATTCCAAGCTATGCATCTTACTTCGGGCCCCACGTTGGGCGCCATTTTTGTAGCGTCGACAGGATAAAAAAATGAACAGCTGGTTGTTTACCAGCAAGGTGTAGCCAGACTGACGGCGGCGCTGGTATGCTCGCTTATGCCGGGCTGGAGCTCGCCGGATGGGGTGGTTCTTGCCGCCAGGTCTGCGTGTTTATTCACCTACAAAAAAAAAATTATACCAGCTTTGGAATAATTTATGTAAGTAATGATATTTTGGGGCCCGAAGTGAATATATCTAAATCAACTCCCTATAGTACACACACAAAAAAAAAAAAAAGAATTCAATGATTTGACTGCTGTTTTGCCAAATTGTTGCCCTCCCAATAGAGATAATCATCTCTCCTTGACATTTTCGTAAACTTTGTAAAATGTCCCCGATAACGTCTTTCACCTTACCCTCAAACTCCCCTTATTACTCACCGCTACTAATTTTATCTATTCGCTCATTTTAATGAGAAAACTTTATAAAATTTCATTTCAACATTATAAAAGTTATAGTTTATTACTAATTTTAAAAAAAAAATTTACAAAAGTGTAACAATTTTTGTTTATAAAAAAAAAATACCAATTTACAATAAAAAGTAATCTATTACAAATTAGGAAATTGCAAAATTTAGATTTTTCTTATGTATATATAAAGAAAAATATCTATGAAATTTAATGTGAAACTTAATCTAAAACATTTTTTTGTTTTATTTTCTTGTTCTATTTTCAGTTTTCAAATCTCGAAGCTAATAATTAAAGGTATGACGAAAATACTAACTCCTTTACGACTTTGTAGATTTATTTCACAGGTAACTGAGATGTATCGAAGGTTGGAGAAATTTCTTGTGAAGGAGGTTAAGGTTTGCTTCGTCCGTGAAGGTTCTGGGTTCTGGTAAGTACGAGTATTAATTTCAAAATTTCTTTTCAGGAAAAATACCCTTTTATTTATTTACTTTTTTATATGTATATTTTTTTAGGTTTTATTATTGTAGTTTCTTTTCTTTTCTTTTGTTTTTTTTTTTTTTTTTTTTTTTTTTTTTTTGTTAATTAAAATTTTTTTCCTTTTTTATAGGAAAAACATTCCCTTTTGTCTCGTTACCGAAAACAAATATAGGCCTGAGCTCAACCCTAGTTTCCTAAATAAGAAAGGAATTATACACCGAGGGAGTATCGCGTAAAAAAAAATGTTTTTCCTAACCTGAATTAGGTAATTAAAATATTTCTGTTTTTTTTTTTTTTTTTTTTTTTTTTTTGCTTTTATAAATTCTTTTCTTATTTATTTTTTTTTTTCAGAAAAGGTATTTTCAGCCCTTTCAGTCCGTCTAGTTGTCCGCGTTCAAACTTACGGGTCGAGTACAAAAAACTTATTACCAAAGCACCACAGGCATTCAGGTGCTAAACAGCTACTCCAACGTTGGGTGAGATGTCTGTGGCGAGTGGTTGAGGAAGATGGCAGCAAGACTAGCGGAGATCTTTGTGATTGGTGCTTTATATATATTTTGTTTTTACTTTTAATTTATTTTAACTTTTCTTTAATGTAATTTATTTCCTTTTTTTATACCAAAAAAATAAAAATTGCAAATTTAATAACTTGTAGCTTTCAATAAATTTTGCCACTCAATATGTTGATTTCTGTTGCTTTGTTATCGCTCCGTAGCAACAGTTCTCACCTTCATCGGGAATCAAAGGAAAGACTTTTCGCAAATTTTCTCCCATTTTCCTGCCTAAAGTTTTCAGTGATTTGTTTGTTTACTTTTGCTACTTCTTCTTGCTACATTCGTTAAAAATCTTTTCTTAAAATATCTATACTTTTGTCCCTTTTACTACTTCGCGTTGCCAATTCTGTTTATTCGATCACCACAGGGTGCACACGACACGCTTGGGATGAGATCAAAAAACAAACAAAACAGATGAAGTTAAAAAGTACAAATCTCGTGACTGAAAAAAAGGTGGCTGAATCCAAAAATCTGGCTCAGCAGCTGGTGAGTTATATAGGCCTCATCGCTTCTACTTCGAAGAAATTAATTTTTTGGAAAACGTAGTGGTTTTACGAAAAACAATCTCCAATCTATCACAAGTAGGTAATAAAATAATAAAATTCCGACTTTATTTTAAATATTTAGGATACGTCTAAAAATGACTTAGCTTCAACTTTGACGATAGCCAACAAAGCACATCAGAACCATCCTTAAGTGACACTCGAACCAGTAGTATAAAATTAAATGCGGCAAAAAAGGCAAGGATCGAAGGAGATACAAAGTTCAATTACTCACTTGATGCAATCTTAGTAAAGATAAATGAAAAAGAAATAGTGTTTTCTTCTTTCGGAAAATCCATTGAACTCCAGTTGTCGCAGCTGCCAATTGTTTTGACAATTAAGGCTATGGTTAAATTGCACCAAGTTTTAGCGAAATATATGGAATTAACAAAGACATTTTGCAAACAGCTCTAAATGATGCAGAAATTATTTAAGGCTAATACATATATGCTTTAGGATGGTCCAATATTGTATGAAGAAATCCAATGTGTATCGCATATTTTAACTTACTTAAAATTATGAAAGGAGACATTATTTAGAACATATTAAAATTTCAATATCCTATGATAAATAAATAATTATAAATAATAACTTTAATATAATTAATAATTAAAATAAAATCTTAAGAATTTTTTCTCACCAAAATGAGATATATGTATATCAAACGATAGCTACTAAAAAATATATTAACATTTCGTAAGTTTTACATATAAAAGTTCTTAGATTTTTTTTTTGATCTGATATATATATATATATATATTGGCATATTGAAACAAATATGATATATGAACATAACATATTTTTGTATAAAAGTTCCTAATGAAATGTACCTGTTTTTTAATTTTATATTACAGAACGAGCATTGAAATAAAATTTCTGAATCAAATTTAAAATATTGTATTTTTATTATTTACCTATTTTTGACGCATTATTTTTTATATTAGGATGTGATTTAACAATAAATCAGCTATTTCGATTGAGTGCTATTATCTGAGCTGAGGTAACTATGTTCAGTTTTAAGGCTATTATTTTGTAATGATTAATTTTTAAACCAAAAAATTTTTTTAATATTGATTTTGTGGCCCTGAAAAGAGCCGATTGATTCTATTATTATTAGACCTGTAAAGGGCCGAATGGTTCTATTATTGTTGGCTCTGAAAAGGGCTGATTGTTTCTTACAGGGTAATTACATTACGCTTTTTAGCCACCGGAGATTTATTTAGATTGCTGGAATTCTTGACCCACATTTTAAGAAAAACGCTCACTAAATTAATTCCCGAAGACTTGAATGCCATTATAGAAATTCTAGTCTCAGTATTTAAAGGTAAGGTTAAAAAAACACATTTTTGTCTGAGGGGTTTTAACGTTTGTGGCAATTTCCACATACGTTGGGTACGTGGCAAACACATAAGAATAAAACCTACAACACATTCCTGGTCAGACTATTTCAATTACAAAGCCTTCTACAGCATTGTACTCTTTGCTTTAGTTGATGCAAATTCCAAATTTTTATATATAGACGTCGGCGGAAATGACAGAGCCTCTGACGCAGTAATTTTTAAAAATTCAACCCTGCATAGAGCGATGAAGAAAGATTAAAAATGCCTTCTGATAGTTCCTTCAAAGGTCAAATAACTAAGACTACATTTTTACGTACCGAATTCAGTAAATGTTAAAAATTTTGTACATTTAAACGGTAGAAGTTCCGGTAATCCTTCTCTTCCACAAAATATCCTTAAGAAGATAAGATTCTAAACTATGGAGTTCCCTTTTGGCCAGAAAAGGATTAACCCACATTCTCGCTCCTCAATTCCTCATCAGAAACTTCAATTGTCATTTAATTGCTTTAAAGCAATTAATTGATGTACAGTTCGTTTCGCATTCATTTTTTCTTTATGAAAAATTAAAAAACAAATAACAAAAAACTCGATAAAAAAACAGCTTATTAATTTTGACAACCTATCTACACAACAAACAACGAAAAATGATATCTTATAATAAAATTTTATCTACGTGTTCCCATATATGCTGATATAAATAAAAAAATTGCAGTAGTTCTGCCGACATTTTGTTACTTGTAATGATAGAAAAATCTCTCGTGTAGACTCTACGTAAGGGGCACAAGTATTCTAATAAATTCTATAAGATTTTCAATCAGTCACGGAGATAACATGTCCTTTTTATTTAAGAAATTTGCACTTCTTTAGCACAATTTTTATAAAAATGTTTTTAAAAATATAAAACAATCACTAAAATTAAACAGTTTTACAAAAAACGTAGTTTTTTTTTAGTAATTTTTAAAACACATATGCAACACACACAAACTTTCCTAGATGTGTATTTTTTTGACAGTTTATCTTATAAGATAGATGTGTAGAGAAATCTCATCACAACAGTCTCATAATACTAATATTGGAACCCACACGTGAGATAATTCTCTTAGAGAGCGAATTAGACATTCTATGACAGAAAAATTTTACATATTATTTTACAGCCCATCTAGACGTAACATAATATGTAAGATTTTTGTGTCAGAGAGTGTCAAATTCGCTCTCTGAGAGAATTATTTCACATGAAGATTCAAATATTAGTATTATAAGATGTGTTATGAGACTGTTGTGATGATATTTCTCTGCACAACCATCATATAAGATGAACTGTCAAAAAATACACATATACGAAACTTTGTGTGTGTGCATGTGTATTTAGGAAATTACTGAAAAACAATGTTTTTTTTTTTTTGTAAAATTGTTACCTTTTAGTGTTTGTTTTACATGTTAAAAAATATTTTTATAAAAATTGTGCTAAAAAGAATGCGAATTACTTAAATAAAAAGGACATGTTTACTCTGTGACTGAATGAAAATAATGATATCTTATAGGAATTATTATAATACGTGTACCCCTTATTTAAGGTTTAATATAATATAAACCAAATGGTTACTCTCCTCTGATGGCGTAAAATGAATGCAAAAACATCACAAACACGGTCGTACTACATTACTACGACTCGATTCTGTTCTTAATATAATTTTGCCGGTACTTTGATTAATATCGCCGTTAGAAATTAATGAAGACTTGGAAATTGAACAAAAGGTTCTTACTTTTTTTTATACACGTTGTATAAGTTATTTGTCGCAGTGGAGTATTTAAGCCATGGATATGATAGTTGGAGAGAAAAATTGGGAAAAATTCCGTTTTGCCAAAGCTGAGAAGCAATATTATGAATTGTTAAGCAAGGTAAATGCTAATTGTATATAATTATGGATATTTCTGTTACAACGTATAAATTAATTATAACTCTTAATTCCATGCTGCTAAGGATATGCAGTTCGAGTCTGAAGTTCTTCATAGAAGAATCACCATAAAATCAAAAATTCAACAGTGTGAACAAGAAAAGGCTGGTTTTGTAGCCTCTAGGAATAAAGTAGAAACGGATAAATATAATGATCAGCAAATTAAAGCTCAAGTAATCGTAAATCAATTCATTTTACTATTTTTTCCTAACGTCCTCTTAAACTAGAATTTATGGCTGAGGATGAACTTTACAATTTCGTTGTTCCGAAAATACTCAATATAACATGAATTGAATTGAATGTTCCGATTCAGCTCCATTTTTTTTAACATATCAAATTTTTGATTTTTTGAAACAAATAAGATTACTGGCGTTGGTAAGTTAGATGGGCAACTGTGAATATATAATAGACAACTCACTTTGATTCTTTTGGTTCCGTTGTGTTATTTTTTTAGGTTAGGTTAGATGGGCAGTTGTGAAGGTATTATTGAAATTAAAATATTTTTACTTGCATTAATAGCGTTAATAAAGGTATTTCTGTGTAGTCGAACTTCGTCCGTGCTCAATAGGTAGGTAGGTAGGTAAAGAAGGGTTGCACAGCACTCATACGAGTACTTGCGCATCCACTCGGAGACCATGAGGTCCATTGTGAGTCCCTTCGTGAAGAAAATAGAAATAAACTACAGATAGGACATAGAAACGAGCAAGAAGGAAAATAATGGAGAAAGATCCGAGACCAAGAGAAGTATAGAAAAGAATAGAAAGAATATGAAAAGAAAAAGTGCTACCTCCCCGTGTCGCTCGCTCTAGGCCAACGACCCCCTCTCAGCCAGCCTATTCCCATGACAAATCCTATCAGTCTATCGAGATCCAACCTCGATATACTGTCCAATTCGTCAAGGAATCGACTGCCTAACCATTTCTGCCTACTTAGTTGTAGACATGGACAGTGACATAATATGTTCCACCGTCTCCAGCTCCTTATTATCTTCGCACATTCTGCAAAGACCGGAGGAGCCCCTATCCCAATTCCCTATCATTCCCCCTATGGGACAATGACCTGTCAGAACACCTATCATAGTCTTCAGGTTTCCCCTTTTCATGCTTAAAAGTAGATTTGCATCTGCTTTATCAAGTTTGGGCCATAGGACCCTTGATAATCTGCAGTCCGTTCTACAATTCCATGCATGATTGGTTCTATCCCGAATCCATTCCCCAACTAACCTGAAGTAAAAGCCCAGAGGTGGTCTCACACCGCTTTCACTTGCAGTCCTATCCAAAGCTGAGCCGTTCCTAGCCAATTCGTCAGCCACCTCATTGCCCTTTATCTCGCAATGACCCGGTACCCAGCAGAGTCTGATACGATAATCCCTCATCAATCTCCTAAGAGCCCTCTTACAGTCGCTAACTAGCCTAGACTTGACAAAGTGTCCTTTCAAGGCCTTCAGCGCCGCCTGACTATTCACATACAGAGTTACCTCTGTATTCACTTCAATGTTCCCTGCAATCAATTCTGTGGCCCTAAGAATACCTAGAATTTCCGCCTGGAACACACTACAACTATCCGGGAGCCTATACGTCCTTCTGATGTTTCCCTCAACTAGATACACACCTGCACCAGTGCCTGTATCCATTTTGGATCCATCAGTGAACACCGATGCCCCGCTGAATAGTTTCTCCCTATCTGACCATTGGTTCCTACTCGGAATAATCAGTATAGGATTTTCCCCGAAATCGACCTCCGTGCACATATAGTCCGTGGATCCAGAAGGAACCAGGGTATGTCCACCGAGATTGACCTCGTTTAAAAGTTTGGAATGTCCTATTCTGATTGATCCTATAAGTCCTAGTTCACTTAGTCTAAGCAGGCTCCTTGCAGCCATTCCCATCACGAACTCCTCAATGGGTAGGAGATGCAGAATGACGTCAAGTGCCGCCTGAGGTGTGCTTCTTACGGCACCCGTTATGCCAATCGAAGCACATCTCTGGGCTTTAGACAAAAGATTCCTACGACTTCCTATTCTCATTGCCTCCCACCAGACAAGACATCCATACGTCAGAATTGGCCTCACCACCGAGGTGTAAATCCACTACCATCGGTTTGAGTCCCCAACTCTTACCTATGGAGTTCCTGCATGTGTAATAGGCGTTGAGACCTCTCCTAAGCCTCTCCTGAGTGTTCCTCTTCCAAGATAATTTACTATCAAGGAACACACCAAGATATTTTGCCTCCTTCTTCAATCCTAGTTCAGTCCCCCCTAGTACCGGTAGCCTAAATTGCTCAATCCTGTACCTTCTGGTGAAAAGAACTAGCTCTGTTTTCCCCGGGTTGACCCCTAAACCCTTACTAGTGGCCCATGAGGACAGTTCGTTAAGTTCATACTGCATGACGTCGCTGATCGTGGAAAGAAATTTACCCGTGATCAGTATAACCACGTCATCAGTATAGGCAACGATTTTCCGCCCCCATGCGTCAAATTGTCGAAGAATGACATTGACGGCTAAGAGCCATAGTAAGGGCGAGAGAACTCCTCCTTGCGGAGTTCCTCTAGTCACTATCTTCCTTACGCATGCATCTCCCAAGTTCGAATTAATTATTCGGCTATTCAGCATCAAAATAATCCATTCGATTAGGAAGCTTTGAATGCCTAATGATTCTAGTGATTCCCTAATAGCCTCAATCCTAATGTTATTGAAAGCTCCTTCTATATCAAGGAACGCTGCCAATGTATACTCCCTATACTGCAGGCCGCGTTCAATGTAACTCACCACATCATGTAGCGCACTCTCAACAGATTTACCCTTTAGATAAGCGTGTTGAGCCCCACTGATGATATGGTTGTCCATTGCCGTCCTCAGATAAAGATCGATCAATCTCTCTAATGTCTTCAAAAGAAAAGACGATAGGCTGATCGGTCTAAAATCCTTAAGTTTCGAGTGGCCAGACTTACCCGCCTTAGGTATGAAAATTACCCTAACCTCTCTCCACCTCCTTGGAATATATCTTCTAATAAGACACACACTAAAAAGCTCAGTGAGAAGATTTAGTGCCGTGTCACTGATGTTCTGCAGCATGGCTGGAAAAACACCGTCTGGACCCGGTGACTTGTAAGGTTCAAAGGTGTTCACCGCCCATGCTACCTTATCCATCGAGACTATGTCACCAACTACTTCACTAAGTTCCCTATCAGATACACATTCCGAGAATCCCAATATCCGTCCCGCCTGTGCATCTACCTCTAAATTCCTACAGCCTGGAAAATGAGTTTCCATAAGTAAACTCAGGGACTCAGAGCAAGACTCCGTCCATGTGTTATCCGCACGCTGAATATATCCAGGAACACTAGGATCCTTGGATAAAATTCGCCTGAATCTGGATAACTCATTAACGGAGTCAATGGACTCACAGTAATTCCTCCATGAGTCCCTTTTTGCCCTCTTAATGTCCGCCTTATACCTATTAAAACTTTCCCTATAGCTGTTCCAATCCTCACACTTGCGTGTCAGTTTCGCCCTATTGAACAACTTCCTAACGGTTGACCTTTGGTTCCTAAGTTCCTTGGTCCACCATTTAGGCTGTTCTCTCTTCCCCGGAAAAATTACCGGACAAGTTAGTTCATAGCTTCTCCTAACTTTCCCTGTGAAGTCCTCCACTAAACTCTCAACTCCCTCTGATGACAATTGCCATCCTGGAGCGGCGTTTAGTTCCCTATCCATAATGGCCCTAAAGGAGTCCCAATCGGTTCTCCTGGAGTTCCAATATGGTTCTCCCCTTGGCCTCGCGAAATCTAAACTAAAGGATATCCTGCTATGATCCGAAAAGGAGCATTCACTATCCACTCTCCAGTTCTTGATGTATTCGCCCCTAAAGTTCGTCAGTGTTATATCTATAACTGCCTCTCTATCTTTAGTTCTGAATGTGGGCACATTACCCAAGTTACAGATAAAAAGATTGTTAGTAGTTATAAAATTAAAAACTAACTCACCTCTCTCGTTAATATCGGCGCTACCCCACTGGCAGTGATGTGCGTTAGCATCGCAACCGAGTACCAAATATATGCCTCTTCTCTTTGCATACTCTGTTAGTCTGCACACCATATCACCCGGTGGGTTGGCCCCATCGTAGGGCATATAAACGGAGGCGAGTGCGAGTTTCCTCCCGTCTCTATCCTCTCTATTCACGACCGTTAGGTATCCATTGCTGAAAGAATGAAAGTTTATAAAATTTAACTCATTCCTAGCCAGTATACACGTTCTTACCTTATCCCCAGTGGATGGTACAAAAAGTGTATACCCCTTGACACTTAATCCACATACCCTGGTATTGTTAATCCAGGGCTCTTGGATTAAGGCCACATCCACTTTGGAGTCGACAAGGTTCATCGCTAATTCGATAGAGGCTGCTTCACAGTGATGCAAATTAATTTGCACCACTTGCAGCCTTATTGGTACTGTCAGGTTTCGGATACCGGAACCTGATAGTGCCCAGACCGAAATTAGCGATTCCCCCCATAGACTCCAATTTCCTGAGAGACTCCTGGTCTATAGCAAACCTGAAGTCTCTTCCGAGGTTCTCTTTACAAGTCAGAGAAGCTAACAACTTCCACTGACTTGTATCCAGACCCTCATTCTGGTTGACCAGTACTGTCAGTATAGTTTCCACCGGTTTTATGGGTGGTGGAATCCACACTGTCACTACTGGTCTCAGGGGCAACTCAGATGCTAGTATCACATCCAGTTTCGCCTATGGACAAAGGCTGCCACACTTGGCAATTGTGGCCTTGAGAAATTCAAGTGATTTCTCATTACCACAATTGACAGTTTTGACACCCTTTGACCAGTCCGCGCCTTTGAATGACACTTCATCCGGCCTTCCTTTCATTAAGGCGATCTCGTCGATGAGCCTATCTTCAATTGACCTCCATAGATCCGTATTAATCCTCCCATCTGGGTCAGTACGGTCTATGACAGCCGCCTGAAGATATTCCGGCTTCATCAACTCCTTCGCCTTTTTCGAGGTCGAAGGCTTGTCGTCACCAGATCTAGCTCTCTTAATGACCTCCTTTTGGGGGCCTTTAAGAGATCCAGTCGGTGTGTGACTCGCCTTCTTTGCGGTAGGGACTGGTTGGTCATCGCCAGACCTAGCTCTCTTAATGACCTCCTTACGGTGATCCTTAAGAGAGCCAGATGGCTTATGACCAGCCCCACTACCAGCATTCTTTATCATCTTCTTTCGAAGACCTTTAAGAGAGCTGGGAGTGTTGTTTGCCGCACATTTCTTACTGGTAGAGGGTTGGTCGTCTCCAGACCTTGCTCCTTTGGTGCTTGATTCACCAGAGTTGCCGGATGGTATACGATCAGCCCCCTTTTTAGCAATGATAGCCGGCCTTCCAGTTTCCACCGATCGTTCCGAAGATGTGACAGGTTTAATTGGTCGGCTGCTATCATTGCCTTTATCTTTGGACTTCAGTGCGACCCCTGACACGTTTCCTATGCTCTCCAGAGCATTTTCCGGAATGGTGTCAAATATCGCATTTAGTCCTTCGGGATAAGACATTCCCAAGATAGCTGAGGTCGAGCCATAGATTTTTTCAAATCTAATCACACTCTTCCTATGCCTCTTGACAAGGTATTTATCCCTACCACTGACTGACGACAGATCCCTCTTGGCCATCTTATTAAGAAAGATCAAGGAGGATCTGACGCCATTCTTTGCTTTTTCCATTTTTGTTCGGCTGTCGACGACGGCAGTTACACATGGTTTTACCGCATCTTGCCGAACTATTTTTGAACCCACCTGTCCACCATCCCGAGCGGATGACACCTCGGATGCTGGAGAACTCCTTTCCTGAGCGTGAGCTGAAATCATTGTAATTTCATGCTCCTCATCAGAAAAAAGAGAGAGATCCTCCAACCTCTCCGTAGTGCCCGTCCCCTCGAAAGAGTCTCCAGGCGAGCCCAAGAGGTCGTCCGTTTCGGCCAGTTCACTCAATAATTGTCCTTCCTGAGCAATTATGTCCTCGTGAATTCTTAAAAGGTCAGAGTCAGTGTCCGAAACTCCTACTGAAACTGCCCTATTCTCCTCCACATCCTTTTTATTAAAATTTTCTTTGCTGCTAATCTTGGTCCCACGAAAATGCACGTACTAAGTGGACCATCTCGCGCAGTGACGGCATACGCGGACTAGGCTTTTAAAAATTACAACCAACCCGTGCCATGGGCGTTGGAGGGGAGCTGTTAACGATTAGTTTCTTTAAGCACTAACTAACCATGCAGATCCTCGGCACTGCTACCTCTCACCTTGATCTTAAAAGTGCACTTAATTTATTTGGTCCGCGAGAACTTCTATGAGTTTCTAGGTTTAGATGTAATGCTTAGGACCCGACTATAGTCAGTACATGGGGATCTGTAACCAAAAGGTAAGTGATCTCCAGTTTATTGGCTACAATCGGATCAGAAGCCTTACATCCGAACCCCCCTATCCGCCACCTGGGGACACGTCCGATGGGAGTAAACAAGTAAAGACTCCACACGGATAATGAAATGTTAAATTTGTTACATCTTTCGTGATATTTTTGGTATAAATTTTAATAAAATTAAGATACAAAGGTTCTAAATCGGAAGAAATTTTAGTAGCAGTAGTATATGACTTCGTTTTTGACCCATGGACCAAACTAATCTCTAAATTTGAATGCATTTTTACTTTCTTGTACCAATACTTTTTTCCCTTAAAATATTAGGTAATAATTTAAATTTTACAATTTTCTTACAAAAGCTGTGCTTTAGCACAGAAGTTTAAGGGTCATTAATAAACTTAGAGATGGATGTATCAAATGGCTAACACATACATTTCTAACTAAAGAAGTTTGAATGCAGTGACCGATTTTATAATAATTTATGCACTGTACTAATACTTTTTCGACCTGTGTATATTGTGAAAGTGTTTTGTGAACATCGACACAACATTATTATTAATTTTTCTTTAACTGTCGTTTAATTTATAAATCATTAATATTGGAGGAGAAAAAAAAAAAAAAAGTTAAGATTTGTTTTAGGATTATAAATATAAATGTACATGTAACATCTTGTTCCAATTGACGTAGCTAGTTGAAATTTGGACAAGATATCATAAATGATGACACTTTCATAATTTTATGTACATTTAAATGTAGCTCGCAATGAAATAATTTTGAACCATCAAAATCTTCAGTATGTTATATATTAAATAATATTTTCTGCAGATTTCCAATTGAAAATTATATGAATCATTTGTTGGACCACTGTCTACAAGATTCTTTTATTATTAAGATGTTTAATTAAATTCATACCATTGAGTTGTCCCATATACTATAAATCATTTAAAGGGTTATACCTAAAAATTTACTACATAATGAAATTTTCGTTAAACATCCTTAAATGCATTATATCTACAACACTTTAAAATCGATCGCATATCTTTATTTTGTAGTTTTTGTAACCTTTCTATTTGTATACATTGCCTGCCACTTGAATAAGGAATCACATTTTTTAACTTTAATTAAGTATATCTCCTAAACTAAAGTTCAGAAAAATATATTTTTTTGCGCAACCAAATTTTAAAGTGTTGGCTTTAGTTTCCTGAAGAAATAAAAAATATGCATATTTTGTTATACTAAAATTAAGCATTTATTTAAAGACATGTATTTCTGTGGTACTTTTTCGTGTGTCACTTTTTTTATTTATAAGGTTATCTTTTTACATATGTATTCTATATGATCATTAGATAGATAAATAGATAGAAAAGGTTGACGTGTTGCAGTCATTGTACCACGTCTCCACCCAGAGACCGATATCTGTCCATTGTGAGTCCCTTCATTCAAACAAGACAGAAAAAGTAGAGGAAGAAAAGAAAAGAGATGAGAAAAGAGAAAAAAGCAACAAGAATTTAATGTGGGTGAGTTAGCAATTGTAAAAATCCCTAACTTCCCCCCAGCCAGCCTATTCCCATGACGAAGCCTGTGACGTCTACAAGCTCCTTGTCCCGAACGTCACGTAGCCCGTCGAGAAATTGACTGCCCAACCATTTCATCCTACGATGTTGCAATCGCGGACAGTAACACATAATATGCTCAATAGATTCGGTCTCGTCGACCATGATAATCAAACTTTTCCTACTCAAGCCCAGGAGAGTATTTGTGCCTGTTACGTCCAGTGCCGGCCATAACGCCCTCGACACCTTACAGTCCACTCTGCCCTCCCAAGCCGAATCAGTCCTGGCCAAGATACTTTTGTTGATCTTCCCTAAGAAGAAACCCAGCGGGGGTTTCACGGTGGTCTCCCTCTCCGAGACATCCTTCGCTGCACCTTGCCTTGCCAATTCATCGGCAAATTCATTACCAGATATATTGCAATGGCCAAGTACCCAGTAGAGTCTCACAATGTAGTAATCTGCTAGCTCTCTCAGTGACTTCTTACAGTTGGCTACTAGCCTGAATTTCACCAGATGTGCCTCCAAGGCCTTCAGAGCCGCCTGACTGTCCACGTAGATAGTAACTTCAGAACCCCTCGCAACGTTCTGTCTGATTAGTTCCGCGGCCTTCAAGATGCCGAGAATATCAGCTTGAAAAACGCTACACTCATCCGGGAGTATAAATGAGCTTTTCAAATCCGTGCCCATAATATAGACTCCCGCACTGCCTTCGTACAGTATCTCGGTGCCGGTCCAAGCCTCCCTATCAGGTATCACCACAACAGGATTTACCCCAAAGTCCAACTCAATGGCCATGTAATATGATGCCCCCGTGGAGCCTAGATTAACGTCACCGTAAATGTACTCGAATACGACCCTGGAGTGACCTGTTCTTGATGAACCTAGTAATCCTAATTCCTTAAGTCTCAGCAGACTTCTTGCCGTATTACCCCTCACAAACTCAGTCCAGAGTTGCCTGTGGTGTACTTCTCATTGCACTTGTAATGCCAATTGAAGTACACCCCACAAAACAACCATATGTAAGAATTGGTCTCACCACCGAGGCATAGATCCAATTCACTACCCTCGGTTTAAGTCCTTACCTATGGAGTTTCAACAGGTATAGTAGGCATTAAGGCCACGTTTGAGTCTCCCCTGAATATTCCTCTTCCAAGTCAGCTTACTATCAAGAAATACTCGCAAGATATTTCGCTGAGTCGGATAGTCTCAGTTTCGTTCCCCCCAGTACCGGTATTCTGAAATTCTCCACCTTGTACCTTCTAGTGCACAGAACCAGCTCCGTCTTTTCAAGATTCACACTCCCAACCCTCTATCATTGGCCCAAGAGGACAGCTCACCTAGCACGGACTGCATATCTCACTGATTGCGGAGAGAAATTTCCCCGTTACCAGTATGACCACCACATCATCAGAATATGCCACGATCTTCTGTCCCTTGCTGTCAAATTGACGCAGAATCACATCGACAGCCAATAGCCACAACAGGAGTGAGAGCACTGCCCCTTACGGATGGTGCCAATGGACGATCTCAGATATAGATCTATCAGTGTTTCTCATGTCTTCAAAAGAAAAGACGATAGGTCTATAATCCTTGGGATTCGAGTGACATGTATTACCACCCTTGGTATGTGTCCGTGAAGCAGACACCCAGTGAAAATATCCACAAGTAGTAGACGAATCGCTACTGGTGCATTCTGTAACATAGCCGGAAATATACCACCCGGGCCAGGTGATTTATAAGGGTCGAATGTATTAACCGCCCATGTTACTTTCTCAACCGTGATCAGGTCCTTCACTACCGTTTCTCCCATCCCGAGGGCGGACCCTGAAAAGAAGAGCTCTTCTCTATCTGATCCTTCCATCAATCGGTCCTTACAACCTGGAAAATGAGTTTCCAAAAGTACATTAAGTGGCCCAGTGCTAGACTCCGTTCCTGAATCTGGATAGTTCATTGACAGAGTCAATAGTCTCGCTGAACCTAATCCACGAGGACTTTTTAGCTCGTCTAATGTCCTTAATGTACTTATTGAAATTCACACTGTAGGTACCACAGTCCTCATCTTTACCAGTTCTATGGACCCTGTTATACAGCCTGCCAACTGTGGTCCGTTGAGCTCTCAACTCCTTTGACCAACAGACCGGACTTTTTCTTTTACCCGGATAACTCACTGGACAGGAGAGTTCATAGCTTCCGCTGATAGACTCCGTTACTTCCCTCAACATCGCCACGTTTGAGTCTCTCCTGTCCCTCAACGTAAACTCCCTAGGAGCTTCAAGACTACCTGATCCCAAAACACGCCCGAAAGCATCCCAATTCGTCCGTCTAGGATTCCTATAAGGTTTACTCTCCGAACCCAGAAAGTTTAGACTAAAGGTTATCCTGCTATGGTCAGAGAAAGAACATCCCATAGCCACCCTTCAGTCCTCTACCAGGTCCCCAGAGTTAGCCAACGTGATGTCTATTATCGAATTCCTGTCCTTCGTCCTGAACGTAGGGGTATTTCCCCTATTACAAATTATTAAGACCATTCGTTATAATCAAAGATTGACTCACCTCTCTTATTAATATCTCTGCTACCCCATTGACAGTGGTGTGCATTGGCGTCACAACCGAGCAATAAACGTACTCCATTCCCCCTTGCATACTCGGCTAAGCCCGCACCCTGTCATCCGGTGGTTCCGTCACCTCATAAGGCATGTACACTGAGACCTCCTTCCGCCTCACCTTGAACTACCGTTAGTTCTTCATAACTGAAAGAATAAAGAAGAATCAACTGAAGTTCATTCCTCACCAGGATACAAGTCCTTACCTTATCCCCAGTGGACGGCACGAACAATTTGTATACTTTAGCCCTAAGACCACAGACCTGGTTAGATAGATAGAGATGGTTGACGTGATACCAAATGTACCACATCTCCACCCAGAGACCGATCTCGGTCCATTGTGAGTCCCTTCATTTGAAAAAATACAGAATAGAAAGAATAAGAATAAGAAAAGAAAAAAGGTAAGAATAACAAGAATCATAGAAGAGGATTAACAATGTTGATAATCCCCCTTAGACAGTCTATTCCCATGACGAAGCCTATGACGTCTACAAGCTCCATGTCCCGAACGTCACTTAGCCCGTCGAGAAATTGACTGCCCAGCCATTTCATCCTATGATGCTGCAATCGTGGAATTGCTGCAGTCGGAATTGCTAGCGTCCCATTTAGACCTCATCTTCCCTATCAAACAGTGACCCATTATGGCCTTTATCATGATCTTTAATAAACTCCTGCTACTCAAGCCCAGAAGAGTGCATGTGCCTGTCCTGTCGAGTGCCGGCCATATCGCCCTCGACAACTTACAGTCAACTATTCTCCCAAGCCGATTTGGTTTTGACCAAGATCCAATCATTGATCTTACCAAAGAAGAAACTCAGCGGGGGTTTCACAGTGGTTTCCCTCTCCGAGACATTCTTTGCTGCGCCTTGCCTTGCCAGTTAATTGGCTAGTTCATTATCAGATACATTACAGTGGCTAGGTACCCAGCAGAGTCTCACCACGTAGTGTTTCATCAGCTCTCACAGTGACTTCTTACCATCAGCAACTAGCCTGGATTTCACCAGATGTGCCCATAATATAGACTATGTCCATCTTTGATCCGTCTGTGAATACTACGCAACCTTCGCGCCGGAACAAACCTCCCTATCAGGTATCGCCACGACAGGATTTACCCCAAAGTCCGATTCAGCGGCCATGTAATCCGATGCCCTCGTGGAGTTCAGATTAACCTCACTATAACTGACCTCGTATATGGCTCGGGAGTGATCTGCTCTTGATGAACCTAATAGTCCTAATTCCTTAAGTCTCAGCAGACTCCTTGCTGCCATACCCTTCACAAACTCCTCAATGGGTAAGAGATGAAGTATGACGTCCAGAGCCGCTTGTGGTGTTCTCATTGCACCTGTAATGGCAGTTGAAGCACACCTCTGTGAGTTCGACAAAAGGTTCCTATTACTCTTACGTTCCAGTGCCTGCCACCAAACAGAACAACCATAAGTAAGAATTGGTCTCATCACCCAGAGGTGTAGACCAAATTTACAACCTTTGGTTTGGTCCCCAATTCTTACCTATGGTCGGAAGGTCTCAGTTCCGTTCCACACAGTACCGGTAATCTGAAATTCTCTACCTTGTACCTTCTAGTAAACAGAACCAACTCTTATATTTTCTGGATTCACTCCCACTCGGACTGCTTGATCTCACTGACTTTGTAAAGAAATTTTCCTTTTACCAGTATGACCACATCATCAGCATATGCCACGATCTTCCGTACCCTGCTGTCAAATCGCAGAATCACGTCGCCAGCCAATAGCCTCAACAGGGGTGAGAGCACTACCCCTTGCGGTGTCCCCCTAGTCACCAGCATCTTATACATACTTTACCCAAGCTTGAGTTGATAATCCTTCTGCTCAGCATAAGGATTATCCATTCGATCAAGAAGTCATGTACTTTAAGATCCACCAGCGCCTGCTTAATAGCGTCAATCTTGATATTATTGAACGCTCCCTCAATATCCAAGAACGCGGCCGTGGTAAATTCCCTGTAACGAAGTCCTTGTTCTATATAGCCTGCCACATCATTTATCGCACTCTCAACAGATTTACCCTTCAGGTAAGCATGTTGAGCACTACTCATGCCAATAGATGATCTCATATATTGATCTATCAGTCTTTC
The DNA here is from genome assembly GCA_932274085.1 of Protocalliphora azurea. Classification (NCBI taxonomy): domain Eukaryota; kingdom Metazoa; phylum Arthropoda; class Insecta; order Diptera; family Calliphoridae; genus Protocalliphora; species Protocalliphora azurea. The sequence continues at coordinate 60,913,031 of OW026520.1, forward strand.
TAATGTCTTCAAAAGAAAAGACGATAGGCTGATAGGTCTATAATCCTTGGGTTTCGAGTGACATGTCCTACCACCTTTAGGTATGAATATGACTCTTACCTCTCTCCACCCCTTCGGTATGTGTCTATGTAACAGATACCCCTTAAAAATATCTGCTAGTAGTAGACGAACCGCCAACGGTGCATTCTGTAGCATAGCCGGAAAAATACTATCCGGGACGGGTGACTTGTAAGGCTCGAATGAATTTACCTCCCATGTTACTTTCTCAACCGTAATCAGGTCTCTCACTACCGTTTTAACTATCCCGATGGCGGACTCTGTGAAGAAGTGCTCTTCCTCACCTTCACCTGATCCTGCCATCAAGGGATCCTTACAATACGGAAAATGGGTTTCCAAAAGTGACTCAGAGATAGACTCCGTCCATGAACCTTCTGATCTCTGGATACTCCCCGGAACACTAGGATCCTTCGACAGTATCTTCCTGAATCTGGATAGTTCATTGACAGAGTCAATGGTCTCGCTGAACCTAATCCACGAGGTCCTTTTAGCTCGTCTAATGTCCTTCTTGTACTTATTAAAACTCACCGTATAGGTGCCACAGTCTTCGTTCTTACCAGTTCTATGGGTCCTGTTATACAGCCTGCTAACTGTGGTCCGTTGAACTCTCAACTCTTCTGACCACCAGACCGGCTGTTTCCTCTTACCCGGATAATTCACCGGGCAGGTGAGCTCATAGATTCTGATAATAGACCCCATTATTTTCTCCACCATCTCGTCAAGATTATCCCTCGACATAAACGCTCTCGGAGTTCCAGTCAGTCTTGACCCCAAAACACGCCCGAAAGGTTTCCTCTCCGAAATCAGAAAGTTCAGATTAAAGGTTATCCTGCTATAGTCAGAGAAAGAACACCCCATAGCCACACTCCAATCCTCAACTAGGTCTCTGGAGTTAGTCAATGTGATATCTATTACCGAATTACTATCCTTCGTCCTGAACGTAGGGGTATTTCCCTTATTGCGGATTAAAAGATCATTCGTAATAATGAAATCAAAGATTGACTCACCTCTCTTATTAGTATCCCTGCTACCCCATTGACTGTGGTGTGCGTTGGCATCGCAACCGAGCAATAGACGTACTACATTCCGTCTTGCATACTCGGCTAAGGTCCACACCCTGTCATCCGGTGGTTCCGTCGCCTCATAGGGCATATATACTAAGGCCAAGGTCAGCTTACTACCTCCTTCTTCTTGAACGACCGTTAGGACTCCATAACTGAAAGAATTAAGAAGAATTAACTGAAGTTCATTCCTCACTAGGGTACAAGTCCTTACTTTATCCTCAGTGGACGACAGTTTGTACCCTTTATCCTTAATGATGCAGATTTATCTGCACCATCCCCAGCCTCTTTGGCTCTCATTTTTCGAGTATCGACATTTGACATAGCCAAACCCGAACGTAACAACCCCCCAATGAGTCTAGTTTCTTAAGAGGTTGCCGATCTACTGAGAATCGGAAATCTTTTCCTTGGTTCTCCTTACAAGTCAAATTTTTATTTATTTATTTAGTAGTATTTTAAATACTTTCTTATGACTGTAATACATTAAATTTCTTATCCAATTTTATATTTTGTATGTATTACACAATTTCTTTTAAAAGCATTAATATTTGTTTAATTTTTAATATAATTTGGGAGTTGGTTAAATAATTGCAGTTCCTTTGTACAGCAAACATCTCTTCATTTTGTTAGTTGCTACTCTATGTGTTCGGAAATCATTTCCATTCCTCAAGTTATATGGCTGGCTTTCATTCACATATGCTAATTGTTGAGTATTCTGGCGCATATCCCATCTTCATTTTGAAGATAAGGATACATGTGTTAAGCTGGAGTCTTTGTCTGATACTTACCCATTTCAATGTGTCAAGCATATAATGTATATAAGTATATCTACAACACTTTAAAATCGATCGCATAGCTTTATTTTGTAGTTTTTGTAACCTTTCTAATTGTATATTTGTTCAGCAAGTGTAAAGTACGGTTTACCCGAATTCAAAATGTGGTTTAATTATAGTATTATATATATTTATTGCAGTGATTATTGATATTTTGCCTCTAATCCTTCTAACAAAGCCTATCTTTTTCCGATTTTTTTACATATGTATTCTATATGATCATTAAAATTCATGTTTTTGTCGATTATAAACCCTAAATAATTGGAGAGTTCCCGAATATTTTTTAGTGCAATGGTATATTTTATCACATACACAATTGCATCTGATGCCATTTTCACCCCCAATTACTGATCTGCATGTATTGCATTCAGTCATCCTCGAGCAAAATTTTATTTTATTTATTTAACCATTATATTATGTGTATTTTTGTATGTTTTTATTTTAATTTATAAATTAAATTGTCCTTTATGTTTAAATAGTACTTTTTCTATTTTTAAAACTTAATATTTTATTTTATTTTTTTCTTCAGAGCTTTTAGCTTTTGCTTGTTATCGCTGTTTCAATTTCATTATCCACTGAAGACCTTACTCTTTTTATGACCCCTTTGGCAGGGCCCTTAAAAGAGTCATGTGGTACATACCAGCTTTCCTGGACGTAGAGGGTATTTCCAAGCTGAGCTCCCTTAATGGATCTCGTTTGAGATACATTAAGGATGCTCTTAAGAGTTTGATCTACCGTCTCTACTTCTTTCCTCGTTTGAGTTGCCTCCAAGATATCACCGATGGAGGCATAGGTTCGTTCGAACCTGTATATGCTCCTTCGGTGTTTCCTGCAAACATGCCTATCCCGTCCGTCTATCAGCGATGGGTTCTTCTTAGCCAACCTATTTAGTGCAGCTATGGAGGCCCTAACACCGTCTTCAGCTTTTTCAAGCTTCGTTCGGCTGTCGGTTGCGGCCTTTCCATCCGATGGATGCACTACCGCTGCCTGCCGAACAATTATTTTGGTTATAGGTGTGGACATGCCTGATGCCCCCGTCCTCTCCTGCTCCATTGCGAGTGTCGTCGCAGTGGTTGCAGTTCCATACTCCTTGTTCTCATGTTTTTGTCGATCAAGAGCAGAGATAACTGTTCTGCTCAAGAGCAGAGATAAGTGTTACCTCGTGCTCTTCATCAGATCCAAGAGTCAGGTCCTCCAGCCCCTCCAGCTGAATGTCCTCTTCCATAAGTTGGGTCAGTATTTATCCGTACTGCATGAGAATGTCGTTATGCAGTCCCATTCAAGGCGTTGTCCTTCACCTTCCCTGATCTATCCCAATCGTTCATTTTCCCTTTGTCCTTTTTCTCCTTTAACCTAATTTTTTGTACATAATTTCCTTTCTCAATTATGGTTCCACGAGTAGGCACGTAAAAATATAGACGGTCTCGCGCAGTGACGTCGTACTAGGCTGTAATACAACTGACCCTTGCCATCAGCATCAGAGGGGAGCTGTTCTCGATTAGTTTCTTTAAAATTCATGTTTTTGTCGATTATAAACCATAAATAATTTATTTTGTCTACTTTTTCTATAATTTTGTTATTAATTTCAAATTCTGCATTGTTATTTATATTTATTTTCATAATTTTTGTCTTATTTTCGTTAAGTTTTAGTTTATTCATTTTTAATCAATTATTTATATTACGCATATCGTATGCTAAATTTTCCAGGCACTGCTCATCTGTATCCTCTATAAAAATAGTAAAGCTCCAAGAATTGACTCTTGTGGTACTCCATAATCATTATTTATTATCTCTAATTTTTTATAATTCACTTTAGTTATTTGATTTCTATTTGTTAGATATGATTCAAACTAAATTAATTCTTTATTTTGTATTCCGTAGAAGTATAATTTCTGTAATAATATTTTTCTGTCTATTGTTTTAAACGCTCTTTTAAAATCGAGAAGAATTGCCATTATTTTTTATTTCTGCCGTTACTTTTCCATCTATTTAAGACGTAATTTACTGCCGAAATTGATTCTAGATAATTTTCAAGTTTTAACGTTTTTTTCAAGAATTTTTTCACATAATTTTAGTGAGTTTATTGGCCTAAATTCTTCACATTTATTTGATTTATTAACCTTTTCAATTGGCGTCACCATTGAAGTTTTCCAATTTTCAGGAAATATACCCGTTTTTAATGATTTATTTATAATTTTTAGCAACACTTCTCCATTCAAGTTCTAACTATCTAATATCATATTTATATTAACATTATTATAGTACGGTTTGTTGTTCATGTTCTTGCTATATTTTTAAATTCTATTTTTGTTATTTCTCGGAATTTAAATCTACAGTTTATCACATTTATTTGATTTATATATTGTACATATTCTATATTATCTATAATTTCTTTTATATTCTATACTTGTAAATATCACAGATTTTATCACATTTTTTGTTTTCTTTAGTACTATGTCTTTGATGCTATTCCACATTTGCCTTTGATCTATGGTATTACTTATTGTTCTATTAATATATATCTATTTTTCATTTTTAAGTATTTTTATATATAAATTTCTGGCTTTTTTATAATCATTCCATTTTGCATAGTTATTTTTTGTTTTCGCTATATTATATTTTAATTTTTTGTCTCTTTTTATAACTTGAAAGTGCCTGTTAAACCATTTATTTACATTATTTTTTTCATTTATTTTCTTCTTTATTGAGAGATTTTCAATTGTTCTTTCTATAGCTATATCCATTCGATCAAGAAGTCATGTACCTTAAGATCTACCAGCTCCTGCTTGATAGCGTCAATCTTGATATTGTTGAACGCTCCCCCAATATCCAAGAACGCGGCCATGGTGTATTCCCTATACCGAAGTCCTTGTTCTATATAACCCACCACACACTCAGCGCACTCTCCACAGATTTACCCTTCAGATAAGCATGTTGAGCACTACTCATGATGCTGGAGCTACCAGAAGATCTTAAATATAGATCTATCAGTGTCTCTAAAGTTTTCAAAAGGAAAGACGATAGGCTGATAGGTCTATAGTCCTTGGGTTTCGAGTGACAGGTCCTACCACCTTTCGGTATGAATATGACCCTTACCTCTCTCCACCCCCTTGGAATATGTCTATGTACCAGACACCCCTTAAAAATCTCAACCAGTAGTTGACGAATCACCAACGGTGCATTCTGCAGCATGGCCGGAAAAATACCATCAGGGCCTGGTGACTTATAAGGCTCGAATGAATTCACCGCCCATGTGACCTTCTCCACCGTTATCAGGTCTCTTACCACTGTTCCAATTATCCCACTGGTGGACTCCGTGAAGAAGTGCTCTCCCTCACCCGATTCCTCCACCAACGGATCCGTGCAACCCGGAAAATGGGTTTCCAAAAGCACATTAAGTGACTCAGAACTAGACTCCGTCCATGAACCATCTGATCTCTGGATACTCTCAGGAACACGAGTCCTTTGGCAGTATCTTTCTGAATCTAGAAAGTTCATTGACAGAGTCAATGGCCTCGCTGTACTTAATCCACGAGGCTCTTTTAGCTCTTCTAATGTCCTTTTTGTACTTATTGAAACACACTCTATAGGTGCCCCAATCTTCGTCCCTACCAGATCTATGGGCTTTGTTGTACAGCTTGCCAACTGTGGTCCGTTGAGCCTTCAACTCCTCTGACCACCAGACCGGCTGTTTCCTTTTACCCGGATAGCTCACCGGGCAGTTGAGCTCATAGCTTCTGTTAATAGACCCCGTTACCTTCTCTACCACTTCGTCAAGATTTTCCCTCGACAAGAACTCCATCGGAGTTCCAGTCAATCTTGACCCCAGATCCAGCCCGAATGCGTTCCAATCCGTCCTCCTAGGATTCCTAAAAGGTTTCCCTTCAGAACCCAGGAAGTTCAGATTAAAGGTTATTCTGTCATGGTCAGAGAAAGTGCACCCCATGGCCACCCTCCAGTCCTCAACTAGGTCCCTAGAGTTAGTCAATGTGATGTCTATTACTGAATTCCTATCCTTCGTCTTGAACGTAGGAGTATTACCCCTATTACAGATCAAAAGATCATTCGCAATAATAAAATCAAATGTTGACTCACCTCTCCTATTGGTATCCCTGCTACCCCATTGACTGTGGTGTGCATTAGCATCGCAACCGAGCAATAGACGTACTCCATTCCGTCTTGCGTACTCGGCTAAGGCCCACACTCTGTCATCTGGTGGTTACAGCTCCTCATAGGGCATGTACACCGAGGTCAAGGCCAGTTTACCGCCTCCTCCTCCGCCTCTCCTTGAACGACCGTTAGATCACCATAACTGAAAGAGTTAAGAAGAATTACCTGAAGATCATTCTTCACCAGAATACAAGTCCTCACCTTATCCTCAGTGGACGTCTTGAACAATTTGTATCCTTTGGCCCTTAAACCACAGACCTGGTTATTATTTAGCCAAGGCTCCTGGATTAGGGCCACGTCCACATTGGTCTCACTGAGGTAGGTTATTAATTCGGTCGAGGCCGCTTTACAATGGTGCAGATTTATCTGCACCATCCGCAACCTCTTTGGCTCTGTCATTTGATGTAGCCAAGCCCGAACGTAACAACCCCCCCCCCCCCCCCCAATGAGTCCAATTTCTTAATAGATTCCCGATCCACTGTGAATCGGAAATCTTTTCCTTGGTTCTCTTTACAAGTCAATGAAGAGACAAGTTTCCATTGACTTATATTCATCCCCCTATTCTGTCCTTCCAATATTCCCAGTATGACTTCCACCGGCTTAATGGGTGGTGGAATCCATACCGTGACTATTGGCCGCAGAGGCAATTCCGACGCTGGTATAACCTCCAGTTGCGCATCTGGACAGAGATCGCAGCTTTCAGGAATTCAAAAGTTCCTTTGTTACCGCAACCAACAGTCTTGACGCCCCTTGTCCAGTCTGCACCCATGAAGGCTATTTCATCCGGCCTGTGCCTTGCCTGGAAGATTTCGTCCATAAGTTTGTCCTCAATCAGCCGCCACATTTCCGTGCTGATTCTCCCATCTGGATTAGCATGGTCAATGACTGCTGCTTAAAGAATGTATGACTTGGACGAGTCCTTCCCCTTTTTGGACGATGAGGGTTGTACGTCACCAGATACTACCCGCTTCACTACTCCCTTATGAGAGTTTTTGAGCGGGCCACTTGATGCCTTACCAACCTTCTTCGCAGATGGAATCTGCTGGTCATCCCCCGACCTCACTCTTTTTATGGTCCCCTTAGGAGGACCCTTAAAAGAGTCATGCGGTACATGACCTGCTTTCTTGGAGGTAGAGAGTATCCCATCTCCAGGCAGAGCTCCCCTAATTGACCTCATTTGAGATTCCTTAGCGGGGCTCGCAAGAGCTTGGTTTACCCTCTCTACTCTCTTCTCCATGTGTTTTTTCCCACTACCAATCCTTGCTGACCTGTCACTTCCCTTGAGAGAACCTACAGGACTGCTGGATGGCTTGTGAGCACCACAATGTTTACCAGCGTCGACTTGTGGTTCTAAAGTGCTGGTAGACACGGACTCTTTACCCTTGCGAGCAATTTCCGGACCTTCCTCTACCTCCACTTTAAAACCATTGGGATAAGACAATCCCAGGATGTCACCGATAGAGCCATAGGTCCGTTCAAACCTGTAGATGCTCTTTCGGTATTTCCTGCGAACATGCCTATCCCGCCCGTCTAACAGCAATGGGTCCTTCTTAGCCAACTTATTTACTGCAGCTATAGAGGCCCTAACACCGTTCTTCGCCTTTTCAAAACTCGTTCGACTGTCGGTTGCGGCCTGTTCATCCATTGGATATGCTACCGCTTCCTGCCAAAAAATAGGTTTGGCCATAGGCCTTGACATTCCTGATGCCCCCGTCGAGCTCACCTGCTTCATACCCGGTGTTGACGCAGTGACTGCAGTTCCGCTTTCCTTGCCCCGATCAAGAGCAGAGACAACTGTTGTCTCATGTTCTTCATCGGATCCAAGAGACAGGTCCTCCAGTCCTTCCGTCGCACCAAATCCTACAGGGTCCTCCGCCCAGTCCAGCAGGCTGTCCTCCGTCAGTTGGGTCATTAGTTGTCCGTGTTGTATGAGGATGTTCGTATGCAGTCTTAGCAAGCCCATGTCATCGTCCCCATCCTCATTTTTCTCCCCTTTCCCGACGTCGTCCTTGTTTTCCCCTGCCTCGACCCTATCCCTAGCTCTTATGTCAGCGTCCGTCCCTTCCACTTCTCTAACGCAGTCTTCTTTGTCCATTGTCCCTTTGTCTCGTTCATCCCTTAACCTACTTGTTTCCATATATTTTCCTTCAATTTTGTCCCACGAGTATGCACGTAAAAAATAGACCATCTCGCGCAGTGACGGCGTACGCGGACTAGGCTGTAATACAACTGACCCTTGCCATCAGCATCAGAGGGGAGCTGTTCACTATTAGTTTCTTTTAGCACTAACTAATCATTCAGATCCTCGGCACTGCTACCTACCACCTTGATCTTAAAAGTGCATGATACCCATTTATTTGGTCCACGGAAAACGTATGGCACCAAGACCGTACCCAGTGCCAGAGATGTATTCATTTCGGCAGAAACACTAATTAGAATACATCAATGCATCGCATCCAGTCCAGCAAGCCTTCCGTTTCCAGGACTGGGTGTGATACAAAGGATGCATTAATATCGGCAAAGGGAGAGGGCTCCAGCACCGTACATTAGTGCATCCAGTGTCTCTCGCCCAATCCCTCCTATCCGCCACCTGGGGACGCGTCCGATGGCAGTAAACAAGTAAAGACTCCACACGGATGTTCAAGTCAAGAAAAAGAAGTTGTGATCCATATTCAAATAACATGGTTCACAACTTGGTTTTTCACTTTTAGCATTTTTGACCGTGCTCTGCTACAGTAATATTTGCCTTAAAGTACATACCTAGTAGGTAGGTAGGTAAAGAAGGGTTGCACAGCGCCCATAAGAGTTCTTGTGCATCCACTCGGAGACCATGAGGTCCATTGTGAGTCCCTTCGTGAAGAAAATAGAAATAACTACAGATAGGATATAGAAAGGAGCAAGAAGGAAAATAGTGGAGAGAGAGCCGAGACCAAGAGAAGAATAGAAAAGAATAGAAAGAATTTGAAAAGAAGAAGTACTACCTCCCCGTGTCGCTCGCTCTAGGCCAGCGACCCCCTCTTAGCCAGCCTATTCCCATGACAAATCCTATCAGTCTATCGAGATCTAATCTCGATATACTGTCCAATTCGTCAAGGAATAGACTGCCTAACCATTTCTGCCTACTTAGTTGTAGACATGGACAGTGACATATAATATGTTCCACCGTCTCCAGCTCCTCATTATCTTCGCACATTCTGCAAAGACCGGAGGAGCCCCTATCCCAATTCCCTATCATTCCCCCTATGGGACAATGACCTGTCAGAACACCTATCATAGTCTTCAGGTTTCCCCTTTTCATGCTTAAAAGTAGATTCGCATCTGCTTTATCAAGTTTGGGCCATAGGACCCTTGATAATCTGCAGTCCGTTCTACAATTCCATGCATGATTGGTTCTATCCCGAATCCATTCCCCAACTAACCTGAAGTAAAAGCCCAGAGGTGGTCTCACACCGCTTTCACTTGCAGTCCTATCCAAAGCTGAGCCGTTCCTAGCCAATTCGTCAGCCACCTCATTGCCCTTTATCTCGCAATGACCCGGTACCCAGCAGAGTCTGATACGATAATCCCTCATCAATCTCCTAAGAGCCCTCTTACAGTCGCTAACTAGCCTAGACTTGACAAAGTGTCCTTTCAAGGCCTTCAGCGCCGCCTGACTATTCACATACAGATTTACCTCTGTATTCACTTCAATGTTCCCTGCAATCAATTCTGTGGCCCTAAGAATACCTAGAATTTCCGCCTGGAACACACTACAACTATCCGGGAGCCTATACGTCCTTCTGATGTTTCCCTCAACTAGATACACACCTGCACCAGTGCCTGTATCCATTTTGGATCCATCAGTGAACACCGATGCCCCGCTGAATAGTTTCTCCCTATCTGACCATTGGTTCCTACTCGGAATAATCAGTATAGGATTTTCCCCGAAATCGACCTCCGTGCACATATAGTCCGTGGATCCAGAAGGAACCAGGGTATGTCCACCGAGATTGACCTCGTTTAAAAGTTTGGAATGTCCTATTCTGATTGATCCTATAAGTCCTAGTTCACTTAGTCTAAGCAGGCTCCTTGCAGCCATTCCCATCACGAACTCCTCAATGGGTAGGAGATGCAGAATGACGTCAAGTGCCGCCTGAGGTGTGCTTCTTACGGCACCCGTTATGCCAATCGAAGCACATCTCTGGGCTTTAGACAAAAGATTCCTACGACTTCCTATTCTCATTGCCTCCCACCAGACAAGACATACATACGTCAGAATTGGCCTCACCACCGAGGTGTAAATCCACTACCATCGGTTTGAGTCCCCAACTCTTACCTATGGAGTTCCTGCATGTGTAATAGGCGTTGAGACCTCTCCTAAGCCTCTCCTGAGTGTTCCTCTTCCAAGATAATTTACTATCAAGGAACACACCAAGATATTTTGCCTCCTTCTTCAATCCTAGTTCAGTCCCCCCTAGTACCGGTAGCCTAAATTGCTCAATCCTGTACCTTCTGGTGAAAAGAACTAGCTCTGTTTTCCCCGGGTTGACCCCTAAACCCTTACTAGTGGCCCATGAGGACAGTTCGTTAAGTTCATACTGCATGACGTCGCTGATCGTGGAAAGAAATTTACCCGTGATCAGTATAACCACGTCATCAGTATAGGCAACGATTTTCCGCCCCCATGCGTCAAATTGTCGAAGAATGACATTGACGGCTAAGAGCCATAGTAAGGGCGAGAGAACTCCTCCTTGCGGAGTTCCTCTAGTCACTATCTTCCTTACGCATGCATCTCCCAAGTTCGAATTAATTATTCGGCTATTCAGCATCAAAATAATCCATTCGATTAGGAAGCTTTGAATGCCTAATGATTCTAGTGATTCCCTAATAGCCTCAATCCTAATGTTATTGAAAGCTCCTTCTATATCAAGGAACGCTGCCAATGTATACTCCCTATACTGCAGGCCGCGTTCAATGTAACTCACCACATCATGTAGCGCACTCTCAAAAGATTTACCCCTTAGATAAGCGTGTTGAGCCCCACTGATGATATGGTTGTCCATTGTCGTCCTCAGATAAAGATCGATCAATCTCTCCAATGTCTTCAAAAGAAAAGACGATAGGCTGATCGGTCTAAAATCCTTAGGTTTCGAGTGGCCAGCCTTACCCGCCTTAGGTATGAAAATTACCCCAACCTCTCTCCACCTCCTTGGAATATATCTTCTAATAAGACACACACTAAAAAGCTCAGTGAGAAGTTTTAGTGCCGTGTCACTGATGTTCTGCAGCATGGCTGGAAAAACACCGTCTGGACCTGGTGACTTGTAAGGTTCAAAGGTGTTTACCGCCCATGCTACCTTATCCATCGAGACTATGTCACCAACTACTTCACTAAGTTCCCTATCAGATACACATTCCGAGAATCCCAATATCCGTCCCGCCTGTGCATCTGCCTCTAAGTTCCTACAGCCTGGAAAATGAGTTTCCATAACTAAACTATGGGACTCAGAGCAAGACTCCGTCCATGTGTTATCCGCACGCTGAATATATCCAGGAGCACTAGGATCCTTGGATAAAATTCGCCTGAATCTGGATAACTCATTAACGGAGTCAATGGACTCACAGTAATTCCTCCATGAGTCCCTTTTTGCCCTCTTAATGTCCGCCTTATACCTATTAAAACTTTCCCTATAGCTGTTCCAATTCTCACACTTGCGTGTCAGTTTCGCCCTATTGAACAACTTCCTAACGGTTGACCTTTGGTCCCTAAGTTCCTTGGTCCACCATTTAGGCTGTTCTCTCTTTCCCGGAAATATTACCGGACAAGTCAGTTCATAGCTTCTCCTAACTTTCCCTGTGAAGTCCTCCACTAAACTCTCAACTCCCTCTGATGACAATTGCCATCCTGGAGCGGCGTTTAGTTCCCTATCCATAATGGCCCTAAAGGAGTCCCAATCGGACCTTCTGGAGTTCCTATATGGTTCTCCCCTTGGCCTCGCGAAATCTAAACTGAAGGATATCCTGCTATGATCCGAAAAGGAGCATTCACTATCCACTCTCCAGTTCTTGATGTATTCGCCCCTAAAGTTCGTCAGTGTTATATCTATAACTGCCTCTCTATCTTTAGTTCTGAATGTGGGCACATTACCCAAGTTACAGATAAAAAGATTGTTAGTAGTTATAAAATTAAAAACTAACTCACCTCTCTCGTTAATATCGGCGCTACCCCACTGGCAGTGATGTGCGTTAGCATCGCAACCGAGTACCAAATATATGCCTCTTCTCTTTGCATACTCTGTTAGTCTGCACACCATATCACCCGGTGGGTTGGCCCCATCGTAGGGCATATAAACGGAGGCGAGTGCGAGTTTCCTCCCGTCTCTATCCTCTCTATTCACGACCGTTAGGTATCCATTGCTGAAAGAATGAAAGTTTATAAAATTTAACTCATTCCTAGCCAGTATACACGTTCTTACCTTATCCCCAGTGGATGGTACAAAAAGTGTATACCCCTTGACACTTAATCCACATACCCTGGTATTGTTAATCCAGGGCTCTTGGATTAAGGCCACATCCACTTTGGAGTCGACAAGGTTCATCGCTAATTCGATAGAGGCTGCTTCACAGTGATGCAAATTAATTTGCACCACTTGCAGCCTTATTGGTACTGTCAGGTTTCGGATACCGGAACCTGATAGTGCCCAGACCGAAATTAGCGATTCCCCCCATAGACTCCAATTTCCTGAGAGACTCCTGGTCTATAGCAAACCTGAAGTCTCTTCCGAGGTTCTCTTTACAAGTCAGAGAAGCTAACAACTTCCACTGACTTGTATCCAGACCCTCATTCTGGTTGACCAGTACTGTCAGTATAGTTTCCACCGGTTTTATGGGTGGTGGAATCCACACTGTCACTACTGGTCTCAGGGGCAACTCAGATGCTAGTATCACATCCAGTTTCGCCTATGGACAAAGGCTGCCACACTTGGCAATTGTGGCCTTGAGAAATTCAAGTGATTTCTCATTACCACAATTGACAGTTTTGACACCCTTTGACCAGTCCGCGCCTTTGAAGGACACTTCATCCGGCCTTCCTTTCATTAAGGCGATCTCGTCGATGAGCCTATCTTCAATCGACCTCCATAGATCCGTGCTAATCCTCCCATCTGGGTCAGTACGGTCTATGACTGCCGCCTGAAGATATTCCGGCTTCATCAACTCCTTCGCCTTTTTCGAGGTCGAAGGCTTGTCGTCACCAGATCTAGCTCTCTTAATGACCTCCTTTTGGGGGCCTTTAAGAGATCCAGTCGGTGTGTGACTCGCCTTCTTTGCGGTAGGGACTGGTTGGTCATCGCCAGACCTAGCTCTCTTAATGACCTCCTTACGGTGATCCTTAAGAGAGCCAGATGGCTTATGACCAGCCCCACTACCAGCATTCTTTATCGTCTTCTTTTGAAGACCTTTAAGAGAGCTGGGAGTATTGTTTGCCGCACATTTCTTACTGGTAGAGGGTTGGTCGGCTTGATTCACCAGAGTTGCCGGATGGTATACGATCAGCCCCCTTTTTTGCAATGATAGCCAGCCTTCCAGTTTCCACCGATCGTTCCGAAGATGTGATAGGTTTAATTGGTCGGCTGCTATCATTGCCTTTATCTTTGGACTTCATTGCGACCCCTGACACGTTTCCTATGCTCTCCCGAGCATTTTCCGGAATGGTGTCAAATATCGCATTTAGTCCTTCGGGATAAGACATTCCCAAGATAGCTGAGGTCGAGCCATAGATTTTTTCAAATCTGATCACACTCTTCCTATGCCTCTTGATAAGGTATTTATCCCTACCACTGACTGACGACAGATCCCTCTTGGCCATCTTATTAAGAAAGATCAAGGAGGATCTGACGCCGTTCTTTGCTTTCTCCTCTTTTGTTCGGCTGTCGACGACGGCAGTTACACATGGTTTTACCGCATCTTGCCGAACTATTTTTGAACCCACCTGTCCACCATCCCGAGCGGATGACACCTCGGATGCTGGAGAACTCCTTTCCTGAGCGTGAGCTGAAATCATTGTAATTTCATGCTCCTCATCAGAAAAAAGAGAGAGATCCTCCAACCTCTCCGTAGTGCCCGTCCCCTCGAAAGAGTCTCCAGGCGAGCCCAAGAGGTCGTCCGTTTCGGCCAGTTCACTCAATAATTGTCCTTCCTGAGCAATTATGTCCTCGTGAATTCTTAAAAGGTCAGAGTCAGTGTCCGAAACTCCTACTGAAACTGCCCTATTCTCCTCCACATCCTTTTTATTAAAATTTTCTTTGCTGCTAATCTTGGTCCCACGAAAATGCACGTACTAAGTGGACCATCTCGCGCAGTGACGGCATACGCGGACTAGGCTTTTAAAAATTACAACCAACCCGTGCCATGGGCGTTGGAGGGGAGCTGTTAACGATTAGTTTCTTTAAGCACTAACTAACCATGCAGATCCTCGGCACTGCTACCTCTCACCTTGATCTTAAAAGTGCACTTAATTTATTTGGTCCGCGAGAACTTCTATGAGTTTCTAGGTTTAGATGTAATGCTTAGGACCCGACTATAGTCAGTACATGGGGATCTGTAACCAAAAGGTAAGTGATCTCCAGTTTATTGGCTACAATCGGATCAGAAGCCTTACATCCGAACCCCCCTATCCGCCACCTGGGGACACGTCCGATGGGAGTAAATAAGTAAAGACTCCACATACCTAGTAAAATTCAAAATATAAATTTTTTTATCAAAATATTTTAAATTTTTTTCTGCGACTTTTACATCGCCAGAAATCTGCAATAATGGGGATGCGTTTATAGTTGTGACACGCAGTGTATATCCTCTACCCTTCAGATTTTGGGAATCATTTTACAAAACACTAATCTTTATTTGCAAAAATTTTTGACTTCATATAAATCGAACACCTTAGTGTTTGTTAGCTTAAGGCATAATAATCATGGACCGAAAATAACCATATGTGAACATTTTTGACCAAAAAAATCAAAATATAGTATAAGGTACAGTTGTTAAACACCTTTTTTATTTTTTCAACACGCTTTCTTTAATTTTGTTTTTTTTTACTAAAGACAAGCAATAAATAACAATTATATTTCAGCTTTATTTTTTGCGATTTTCATTTTTGGTTAAAAAATAACGATTCACTAATTTTTATTTTTGCTTGAAATACTGTTATTTTTTTTTATTTTATTATTATTTTTTCTCAAAAATAGTCATTTTTGATTTTTCTTTTTTATTTATCAAATATAAAGATTCTTTATTTTAAAATTAAAATTAATATACTTTTTTTACCCAAAATAAAAATTTTAAAATAATCGTTATCTTTCAACTAAAAAATTAGACAAAAATAATCGTATTTTTAATCAGTATTAAAAATAGAGTAATAAACATGATTCATGCAAAAAATAAATTTCAAATATAATTATTATTTGGTAAGTAAAAAATAAAAATTTTAAAATAATAATTAAGTCGTAATTTTTTTTTGATATTGCTCAAAATCGTATGGTCTATGATACATTTTTTAATTTATTATACGTTAGTAAAACCATGAATTTATTAATTTTAATGTTTTAAATATTATTTTTTTAATATATTTTAAAGGATGCATCTATAAACAGGCAGAGTATATTAGTTTCCGAAATTGCTAAAGCCAGAGAACACATCAAAAATTCTTTGGAAAAGGTAATTATGATACTACATACTTTCAGAATTAAGGGTCTTAATTTAACATTATAAACAAAACTAAATAACGGTATAGGTAAAAATATTTTAAGATTGCAATTTTCCTCACCAATATGTAGTTGACTTGGGCACCATTTTTAGCTCCACAAAATTGTAGCAATACTATACTAGAAGAATTTCGATCACTTAAAAATTTCAGTTTCTTTGCCATTTTTTAAGATACTTTATAACGTAGCCATATTCGGTCGGCAACTATGTGCGAAAATTTTAATTCGAGAAATTTAAATTCTTCTTAATTGATCGTCTGCTTCTAGTTGACTTTAAATATGTTAACTTTATTATGTCAACCATCCTGTTAACTGAATGAGAAATAGAATTTTGAGGTTCGAAAACTTCACACAAGATACAGAAAACACGGGCACTGATTCTTGATGTTGAAAGAAAATGTAAGCGGACGAAAATTCGAATTCAACTCAGTTTATGTTTTTCTATTTTTAAAACCTCTTTCGCCTGAAATTACCTATTACTGTTTGAAAATTGTTTATATTTTTATGATTTTTTGTGAACATTCCTTTTGATTTTATTTTTTAATTTTAATATACAACTTTTTCGGCTATTTTTATTTTTTCATATATTTAATTTATTTATTTATTTAATTTGTTATATTTATTTTATTATATTTTTGGCTAGACTACAATACAAAAAAATAATTAATAATTAAATACAACTAAAACTTATTATAGAAAACCTTATTAGCGGTCTAAATTTATAAAACGAAAAGAAAATTCCATCCAACTACTCATATAGGAAACAATACAAACCTCTGTTCCCCTGATCGCTCTTCAAAATCAGGCCATAATCTAAATGGAAATAAATGAAATGAAATTTGCACTTATCAGGTTTATATAGAACTTAAAATTAAAAATTTTGGCGATATTAATATAGCCCACAAGATGGCAGAAAAAAGTATGTAATATGGTTATAATAATATCGATGTAAGAATTAGCCACTAACAGTACCCATTACCAACATAACAACAAATAGCAGAAATTACTAATGAAAAAGAGAGTTTAAAATAAAATACTGCATCTATAAAACAAATAGTGAAAAACAGAAATACAACATTCTAGCAGAATTTTCAATCTGCTATGATAAAAATTCAAAAGAAGTTACCACACAAAATACTCAATGACTGATAATTCCATATCAAATCATAAGTTAAAATAAACATTTGTCAAACATAGATACAATCAGGTATGTGATTGAACACAAATTCGTACGAAAGTGAAAATGAAATCGTACAGAAAACGAAATTTTTTTTCAAATCCAAATGAAAATAATAAAGTGAAATTGATATTTTTACCACATTTAAATGTAAGAAACCTTTCCAAATTAATGTAAACAATAATTAAATAATTTTGTGCGAAATTTAAACATTTTTTAAATCAAAAGTGGACAAAAACCCTATTTGTGTTTAACAATGTATGAAAATATGTGAAATATATATATATATATATATATATATATATTTTTTTTTTTTATTTTTTATATATATATATTTATATATATATATATATATATATAGATATATTTATATATATATATATATATATATATATATATGTATATATATATATAGATATATATATATATATGTATATATATATATATATGTATATATATATATATATATATATATTTATATATATGTATATTTATATAGATATATATATATAGATATATTTATATATTTTTAAATTATGTATATGTATATATAAATATATCTATATATATATATATATATATATATATATATAAATATATATATATATATATATATAAATATATGTATATATATATAAATATATGTATATATGTATATATATAAATATATCTATATATATATATATATATATATATATATATATATATATATATGTATATATATAAATATATGAGCAAGATATGCCCCGTGACTCTTAAACCACATACTCTTGTTAATACTGTTGTTAACCCAGGGTTCCTGGATAAGGGCCACGTCCACTTTGGAGCCAATGAGAAGCTTTGATAATTCGGTTGAGGCTGCTTCACATTGATTCAAATTAATTTGCACTACTCACAACCTCTTTGGGTTTATCAGATTTAGAATATCTAAACCTGACCATCCCAGACTCAAAATTGACAACTCCCCGCAGGGAGTCTGGCTTCTTCAGAGACTCCTGATCCACTGCGAATCTGAAGTCTCTGCCTTGGTTTTCCTTACAGGTCATGGAGTTCACAATCTTCCATTGACCTATAACAAGACCTATATTCTGAATTTCCAATACTGTCAGAATGATTCCAACTTCTGGAATGGATGGAGGAAACTACGCAGGTTCAACTCAGGTGGCAGTATTCCCTCAATTTTCGCCTCCGGATAAAGAGTATCGCACTTAGCAACTGCGTTTTTGAGAAATTCAAAAGATTTCTTATTACCGCAGTTGATAGTTTTGACACCCTTCATCCAATCCGCGCCTTTGAAGGATAAATCGTCCGGCCTTCCTCTTACGAAAGCAATCTTTTCTGTTATATTCTGTTATAATTTAAACACAAATTAATTTTGTTGGACAGCCGCTTGTGCGACTGTCCCCTTTTAATGTTATTTTATTAATCATTTTAAAAAACTTAAACCATAATACATGCTGTTCAGCTATTGTGCAGTGTGGACAAAATACTTCAACAATGTAGAAGTATTAAGTTACAAGCAGAATGCATGCAACTTCGACTAGTCAAACACACTACACCTTCCTTTTATGGAAAGAATGACCAACACTTGATATATCATTCTTAATTTAAATAAATTAAATTAAAATTTAAATAAATACAAAAAATTTTTTATACATATTAATCCTAACGGGGTTTTGGGACAGTTCCGTCCTTCCCCTTTTGAAGATAAACATTATTTGTATAAAATAAAAAAAAATATAATATCATTCTTTTAAATATTTAATTTTGTAAATTTTTTCCTAACAATTATATTAAGTTATTTATAAACTTTATATAATTTTTGCATGTTCGGCTTAAGTTCATTAAATATTTGTAGAAGAATACAGTGTAAAAGTTTTATTGGACACTCGGCAGAATGGAATGCATTTTCTGGTCCTTCATCAGCACTCTTCAGCGTCCCACCATGATGTTCTCTGTAGTCATCAGCTATCTAACTTACACCTTTTTGGGAAATGGAATCCGTAACTTATTTTTCTCTATATATTATTAAGTAAGGCGAATGGTTTACGATAAAACTTTTTACAATTATTTTGTATTCTCCTTTTTCAATTATTAATGTTTATGGATTTTTTTTAATGAAAACAGGTAGGTAAGAGGTCTGTGATCACTTCTAATTACAAACTTTTTGCCATATATATATATGGTCTGAAATATTGTATTGCCCAGTAAATAGCAGTGAGTTCCTGCTCAATCGTTGATTTATTGCTTTCGCCATTTGTAAATGATTTGGACACATAAGCTATTTGTCGTTGAATTCCATGTTTCTCTTGGCTAAGAACAGCTCAGCACACAAATTTACTAGCGCCCGTTGTTATATAGAATTCTTTTGAGAAATTAGGATATTGTATAATTTTTGGACTCAATAATTGGTTTTTCAAATATAGAAAAGCATCCTCACATTCATGGGTAATGTGGCAAGACCATTCAGCAAAGTTAGGAATTAATCTTTTGTCGTCTGATAGTATACCCTTGTTTGTACATTTGTGTCCTAAGAATGTCATTTCTTGACAGAAAAACGAACACTTACAGGGATGTAACTTAAGGTTGTACTTTCTTCACAAACCAAATACATCTCTTATATTTTGTAACATGTGTTCCGTAGAACAACTAATCACTATCAAATCGTCCATATAAATGAAAGTTTTTGTGAGTGATAAACCCAGGAAAGGCTAATGACATAATTCTTTGGAATGAGTTTGGGACTATATTTAAGGCTTTAATGGCTTTTTATGGGTTGTTACCTTTGTTGTCTTTCTACTTGGTGTTACGAAAGGATGGATTCAGGAGTAGAGTTGTTATTAATTTTGTTCATGTTGTTCATCATGTCCTATATTGTTAAGATTTTGGTTATTAATACTCATATTATTTTGTTGCTTTTGTAATCTCCGTTCTTGTTTATTTCTGGTTGATAAAAATAATTTTTTAGTTATTCTTTTCTTTTTTTTTTGTTTATGTGGATTTTAAAGTGTTTCTTTCTTTGCTTTTTTTCAATAAATTTATACTTTTTTAATATTTGTTGGTCTTTCCAAATAGTTTTCTATTATATCTGTTCGTTTAATACTGTTTTAAATCTTCATTATTTTTATGCCAAATTTTTATTTTTTTTTTATAATTTAAATTAAAATACATATTTTTAATATAGTTTTTTAAAAATTTTTATTAAAGTTTTCTTTTATTAATCACTTTTGTTTAAACAATTGTTTTTTAAAACTTTTGTGGTTATTAAAAATTTTTTAAACTTTAAATTATTTTATTTTTTATGAAGTTTGGAACAATGTTTATTGTTTACATTAATAACACTATGCGACAGTCAAAATCGGGATAGGATGAAACCAACGGGAAATGTTATATCGGTAAAAAAGAAGTTATACGTGTCCCGGCGTTTCGCTGGGTCACGTCTAGGAATCGAGATATATCGATTTGAAGTTAGTAACTATCATATAGGGGAAATTGTGACCTTTGGTGGTCTTTTTTTGACATAACTCGAGAACCACCAGTCCGATTTTGCTGAAACAAATTTAAAAAAAATTAGGAATTACAATTCCTTTAATCTTTTCATACAACGTTTCGCTACATAAGCAACAGTTTCGCAGTTATAAATAAATGTATGAAGAAAAAAACTATTTTTTGCCTAAAAAATTGAATTTTTTTATTTTTAATTCATAAAAAATCCAAAACGGTAAAAAAAGTGTCAAGTCCTATTACTTTCACGTAAAGTCACATAACCTTTAAACAAAAAGAGACATAGATCATGAAAATCGATGGACGCGTTTCGCTTTTATTCACAATTAAGTGAAGGTATGAATTTCAAAAATTTGCTCGAGATATGCTCCAAATTCTTTGGAAAAAACATTGATGACTTTTTTTATGATTGTCAGAATTAAAAAAAAAGTAATAAACAAAAGGTTATTTGATTTTTATGGTAGCGGTAACAAACTAAAAAACGGTCATAAATGTGCGTGGACAATTAAAAGGAAAAAAAGGAAAGTGCACTTTTTTAATTATTTGGGTTTTTTCCGTTGGCTACCTGCATGATTTTTTTACACAAATTGCACCCACATTTATGAGTTGTCATGTTTTAGAACGTTTCGAAAAATTTAAAACGCACACGAATTAGGTTTATAGCCACCCTTAAAAGATGCGCGAATTCATAAGTACCTCTCAGTAAAATATTGAAACTTACGTAGTATTTATAGGTGTTCACTGATCGATTTTTGTCATTCAACAAGTGTCTCCGAACGCGAAAAGTACGGTTTTTTTAAAGTGACGAAAAATTAATAAAAGTATAAAACCGAAATGAGTGCAAATTGTCCAGAAAATATCAATTTATTTTGTTACGTTTGTGGCAAAAGAGCTTTTTCAACAAATGCTGCATTACTCACTGAGCAAGTGCAGCGTGCTTTTAAACTTTATTTTGATTACGAAATAATTCGCGGCGTTTCGTGGGTCCCAGACAAAATTTGTAAAACGTGCTACAATGGTCTTAACATGTGGATCCAAGGGTAACGCAGTTCACTTCGTTTTGGTGTACCAATGATTTGGACTGATCCAGGAGAGCACAATTCCGACAACTGTTACGCTTGCGCAAACAAAATATGTGGAGTAAATCGTAAAGGCCTTAAGCGAAGAGTTTACATATCTGTTAAAAGTGCACAAATACCTCTACCGCATTCGGATGAAATACCAATTCCTCCGCTTCCAAGTCCTGATAGAGAAACTTCTTATTCTATTGAAACAACGGATCAATCGGATTTCACCTATAAACCAACACCAGAAGCCGGCCCATCGAACAAAATAATTCCAATATCACAAGCAAGAATGGACAAGATTGTTGCAGAATTAAACCTTTCTCAACGTGAAGCAGAAAAACTTGCCCAGCTTTTGAAAGAAGGCAACAATTTGGAGCCTAATGTCAAAGTCACCGGATATCGAAGACGCAAGAAAGTAAAGGGCGCAAGCAAACGAAAATAAGTTTTGCGTTCATCGATTTTTATAACCTATGTATCTATGTAATAACCTAATAATTACCTGTAATAATTTTTAATTTTATGTGTTAATAATTATAATAAATAATATATAATAAATATTATCCAAATTCATTGACATAAAATCAATATTCTTGTCAAAATGAGATACCTTCACTTAATTGTGAGTAAAAGCGAAACGCGTCCATCGATTTTCATGACCTATGTCTCATTTTGTTTAAAGGTTATGTGACTTTACGTGAAAGTAATAGGACTTGACACTTTATTTACCGTTTTGGATTTTTTATGAATTAAAAATAAAAAAATTCAATTTTTTAGGAAAAAAATAGTTTTTTTTTTCATACATTTATTTATAACTGCGTAACTGTTGCTTATGTAGCGAAACGTTGTATGAACAGATTAAAGGAATTGTAATTCCTAATTTTTTAAAATTTTTTTCAGCAAAATCGGACTGGTGGTTCTCGAGTTATTTCCAAAAAAGACCACCAAAGGTCACAATTTCCCCTATATGATAGTTACTAACTTAAAATCGATATATCTCGATTCCTAGACGTGGCCCAGCGAAACGCCGGGATACGTATAACTTCTTTTTTACCGATATAACTTTCCCCGGTAGTTTGAACCCTTCCTGATCACTGACCCCTACCATTTGTCGCACAGTGTAATTTAAACTTCGTAGCTATTAATATACTTTTTTTAATAATTGTTGGTTTGTTTAACACAAAATTTTTATATTTTTTTTTTTTACATTTTTGTAAGTTTATTAAATTTGTTTTCACTATTCTTCAATTTCTGTTTTATTGATATTATTTAATTTAACTGACAAATATAATTTAAACACAAATTAATTTTGTTTAAATTATAATGTTACTTTATAAATCATCTTAAAAAACTTAAAGCTAGTCTTAACATAGCTTTTAATTATAATTTGACTAATACACATATTATATGTGTATCATGGGAGAGTTCTGAGACAGCATAATACATGCAGTTAAGCTATTGTACAGTGTGGACAAAATACTTCAACAATGTGGAAGTATTAAGTTACATGCAGAAGGCAAGTAACTTCGACTTGCCAAACTCACTACACTTCAATGAGCTTATGCTCCCATCTGGATCAACTTTGTCAATGACAGCTATTAACTATTAACAACGCTAATTGGTACATTATGTTAGCAAGATAGAATACGGTCTAAATTATACTATTCATTCAACCACTAAAATATCCCCTAGTGTATTGCTATTTGGAGTTGAGCAAAGGGGTGAGGAAATTAATAAATTTTCTCTCGGAAAATTTGCGTCAAACTTTTTTTAATTTTAATGAGATGCTTTGGATGCTATAGAAAAGTTACAGGATTATAATCAAAAATATTTTCATCAGCATAGAAAACCAGCAATGTTGTTAGGATGATTTTATTATCCGTAATGTGGATACAATAGCTGCAACAAATAAGAAATCAATTCCAAAGAAGCGTGGTCCGAAGTAATTCATAAAGTTTTACCACATTACTGTTATGTTAAGAGACATTGAAAATTTTCAACATACTCAACTACCATATTATAGAAGCTTCTAGAGTAAGGACAGGCGTAAGCAAAACTGAGTGAGTTTCACAAAAAAACCCCTATGCCTATTAAAATTGGTTGTGGTCGGTCCATTATTTCACCTAGCCCCCATAAAAATATCAAAAATGAATATTTTAATGAAATTCGGTGCAAAATAGTTATGGACAAGTATCAATCTTTGTACCAAATTTTATGAAAATCGGTTCACAATTTACCATACCTCCCATATAAACTCCGCTTACGAAAATCACTTTAACGTGCATAAATCCCATACGAATGTTCATATCAAGTTAATATTCGATACGAATAAGTTTTATGTAAGTAGGAACAACATTGGCAAATTTTATGAGAATCGGTCCATAATTTACTATAACTCCTATATAAACCCACTTCCAGGAATCGCCTTAAAGTGCATAAAATCATCTAGATATTAGTATCAACGTATTATTCTGTTATTTTACATTTAGTAAAATTGGCCACAGGTGTAATATAAGTCCCCTTCCCAGAATTTTTATGCTCGTACACAATGATGTAGGGTGTCATATAATCGGACGTGACCTTTTTTTTTCTTTAATTTTGGACAATTTTTTGTTTTTTTTTTTAAGTCATAAAATTAAAAATCTGGTATTAGTATATTAGTTATCAACTCACAAATCATACATTTCTTAGAATTGGTAACATTTTTATCCCTACTTAATTTTTAAGCAGCTATAGCTTTAACGACATGAAATTTATACCTACTTAAATTTGTACTGAAAATTTTTATAAAGTTAAAAAAAAAAACACTGCGTATGTTCAAATTTTATGTATTATTCAATGCACAGTTGGGCAGAATCGAAATTTTTTGGAAATAAATCTGTAACTTTTGATCGGCTTGTTGGATTTTATAGGCGTAGCAGAGGAGTGTACAATGTTAAGTTTGGAAAGGGGGCACAGCAAACCCCTCAGGGGCGAAGATAAGGGGGCTCAAAGTTAGGTACCTCTGACATAAAAAATTTTTAATCGCTGGCCAAATTTTTGTTTCTCGTCCGATTTCAAATATTTTTATACATTGTTGTAGGTCCTGATAAGACCTATTCTAGTATTTCCGACCGATTTTATTAGTTTTTTTCTTAACTAGTTAAAGAACAAAATTATCTATTGAATAAACAAATTTTAAGTCGATATCTTTACCGAGTCCAAAAATAAACGACTTTGAATTTGAAAATTGCAAAAAAGACGACTTGCGTTTTTTAGCCGAAAAAGTATCTACACTCTTTTTTATCTAAAATAAATTTTCTTTAGCAACATATAATAATTTTGCACTTTTCTGAAAGGTAACTTCACAGAGATGACTTTAACCTTTAACATATGACGTGAAATTGTTTAGCGTATATGAAGAGGTAGTGTAAATTATACACCCGAATTATTTTTCATATAATTTTTAACGTGTATATATTATAATAATGTTATACTTATATTATTCGAATTGTACTTTATTTCACAAAAAAAAAAAAAAAAAAAAAAAAAATAGGTATATCATTTACTTGTACATTAAGAAAATTAAGCTTAAACAAAAACAGTAAATGACATTTTTCAACAGCCTAAATTATATACTTATTAAAATAAAAAGTAACATTTCAATATCTTATATATATATATATATATATATATATATAAAATAACAATCAGTTTTTTGAGGTAAAATTATCATTCGTCAAATTCAGTCTTAGTACAATTAACGCATAGCCGTTTGCAGCAGTCCATACACATTGGTTTATTACACTTTAAGCATGTATGTGTAGTTTTCCTTTTTAATTTATTGGGACATATATAGCATAATTTGCTCGTTTTTGTAGGTTTTTGGATAACAGGCTGGGGAAGAGAATCAGACCGTAATATTGCATGAATAATGTCACGTAAAGAACGAGGTAATCTTTGATTGTGTTCTCTTCTTTGCAAGTGTGGCACTACTAAACTACGAGCAGTTTCTTTTAAAAAGTTCATTCTTGCATTAACTTCACTTATATTCATTAGCCTATAGAATATGGCTAACGGCCAGCGTCGTATACGGCGACTACATGAATAAATTGAACACTTTTTGTCTAATTCGTCTACTCCTCCCTTTGCGTTGTTGTAATCGGAGATCATTTCTGGCTTTTTAGTTAGTCGCCTGATGATGTATAGTAACAAATCGAAGTTTAGACATTGTAGCTCTAAAAATTTCTCTGCCAGTTCCATCAGTGGCAAACAGAAGATCTAAGGATTCTCGATTAGATTTAAAAACAGATAAATACTTTAGTAAGCCCAAAAATGCTATGAATTCAATGTTATCCAAAGGTTTGGCTTCTATTTTGTTTGTTGATTGAAATCGTATTTCTAGCTTTCTATTTGTGTGTTCAATAATTATGTTTTTAATAGATTCATCAAAAAACATTGACCAATATCGACATATATTTTTTGAATCATCTTCACTATTTGATGAACACACAGAAATTGGTAATTTTATGATGTTATGTAAAGGAGTTCTACTAAAATGCTGTGGCGGTTGGGCAGATCATTTAAAACGGTTTCTTCCATAGTAATAACTTGAATTAGGGTTATTATTCATTTCACCTCCGTTTTCCTGAGTTTCATTGTCTTCTAAAATGACAGCTTCATTCTTTTCGGCTTCACTTTCCGATATTTCTGAATCGCGTTCACTATAAAATTCTGTAATGAAATTTGGGTCAACGACATCGTCATCGTCATCAAAGCAACTTGCATCATCAGTTTCATAATCGTAAAACTCTTCATCTTCCTCTAAGACTCTAGAGATTTCCTCCACATTCATATTTTTTGAATGTGCCATTTCCCACTATTTAATTGTACAATAATACAAAAAAAGTTAAAAACTTTTCAGCAACTCAAAAACAAAGTGAAAAAAAAATACAAAAATACTTACGCTTACGGAGACGTGTGGTACTTTTTTTTATATGGGTTACTAACGATAGATTAGACGTGGTAGTAAAATATTTTCTATATAAAAATCACACAAACAACTACGTGGTAGTAAAATATTTTCTATTAAAAATTTCCACAAACGACGACGTGTAGTAAATTTTACACCCACACACATAAATCTCCGCGATGCTGTAACAGTCGAAAGACAAAACTTTACTATCAATAAAAGCATAGTTTAATATGAGGGTACTGGCAATATCAGCTTAAGAGAGTGCAACAAAGAGAAGTTATTAGAAAAATAAAAAAGAGAGTAAAATTTACTACCACGTCATAAGTTAAAGGTTAAGATAAAAAACAAGCCCAATAAATCAATTAGTCATGGTACACACCCTCCTGAATTCGACCCATTTTATATGAAAGTTTTGATTTTAGACCATATTTTCTCAAATCCCAAAGCACGAATCGACAAGCGGAATATATTTTAAGAATCTTCATATGTTGTTAAAAGTTTTAAATCAAAATTACCGGACTTCGGAAAAATGTGGATTCTATAGCCTAAAATGTAAAAAATCCCATTTTTGGGAATTTTCATTAGTTTTTGTTTTTGTTTATAAAGATATCTTAATGAAATTTGCGGAAAATGTGGATCTTATTAATATAAATAAAAGCGCTTTAACCAAATTTCAATCAGGCCCCCTTAGCTCCGCCCCTGAGGGGTTTGTTGTGCCCCCCTTCCAAACTTAAAAATCCAACCAGCCGATCAGATTTATTTCCAAAAATGTTCTATTCTGCCCCACTGTGCAATGCTGTACATTCTTTTAAAATAATGTTATTTAAATATTAATAATTGTATTTTTTTATTTAGATGGATGGCATTTCTTGCGTGGAGGCAACTACGATTCCATCTAATATATTAAAACGTTTTGAATTACTGGAAGAGGAAAATCATAAATTAAAAGAACTAATTTCAAGCCTAAATGATATCTGCATAAATTCACAAAAACGTATTTCTGCTTTAGAAGTATCTATTAAGAGTTATGATCCAGTATCCCATAAAGCAGTGGAAGATGATAATGGAGTTGATTTATTTGCTTCAGAAAGTGATGAAGAGTCGGAAGAAGCTGCACGTATAAGGGAGGAACGTCTGGCTGCATACGCTGCTAAAAAGTCTAAGAAACCAGTTTTGATAGCTAAATCTAGTTTGGTGCTTGATGTAAAGCCTTGGGATGATGAAACAGATTTAAAAGAAATGGAAACATTAATAAGAAAAATTTCAACAGACGGATTACTATGGGGAGTTTCTAAATTAGTTCCTGTAGCTTTTGGAATAAGTAAATTAAGCATAAGTTGCGTTGTGGAAGATGATAAAGTTTCAATAGATTGGTTAACAGAGGAAATTGAAAAAAATGACCAATTTGTGCAAAGTGTTGATGTTGCCGCTTTTAATAAAATTTAAAATAATATATATATATATATATATATATATATATATATATATATATATATATATATATATAGTACATATATATACTAAATTTTAATTTCAATAAAAATCAATCTGAAATCTTTAAAGCGAAGATTTAGTTTGTTGATTTATTTTCACTATACTATAGAATCAGCAAATTGTAAAGTGATCCTTTTAAAAGTTTTAAAAGATATTATTTAAAATTTTTAAATATGACCTTATAGTTTTTTGGAAGTTTTTGTTACAAAAGCTTTGTTCCTTTACCCACAAATTTGTACTATCCAGTAAAAATTTTTGCTTGATTTTCCTTAAACTGTTGAGATCTTGTCATTAAAACCCGATTGTTATCGGAATGAATTTTACAAAACAGTTTTTTTAAGAGTGTAACAAAAAAATGAAATACGTAAGATCAAAAAAGGAGTGCATTAGAGTTGCCCAAAGTGCAATAGATCACTGCTGAAGGAAAGCCAGATTTTCTAACTACACTTCCACTAAAAGCTGGCAAAAAGTGTGAAGACCAGTATCTTTGTACATTAAAAATACTTATCTCTGGTTACCGTCATGGTGAGAAAATCAGTAGCCGTCATCGGTTTTCCTAGACTCCAAGATCTGATGTCCATCGTTTACCTTTTTGCCGAAGAACTGATAACAAACTATGTATATTTAGAGCCACTATAATACGTTCTGCTGTTGAGATCTAAATAATTTTAATGAGCGAAAATTATTTAGTAAGGAAAAAATCAATAATGGCATAGTTAGGACTTTTAATGTGCATGTCTTTGCTATGGTAAGGACAATTAAGAAAATCCTATCAAATATTTATGCCTTTTCATACAAATATTAATATTTAGTTAAAAAGGTAAATTATTTTGTTATTTCAATATTTTGGCAAATACACCTATTTTATTGTCCACAGACATATTACGTTTTCCACAAAAAAGCGTTGTCCAATAATTTTTTGTATTTCTTAGGTTTAATAATTTAAATGTGCCATTATCAGTTTTGGAGTTATAGCAAAAATCTGACCGAAACCGAACCTAATATTCAGCAAGAAATAATAAAAAATTTCTAAGAATAAAAACAATTATACATTTTAGCTTATGATCACAAAAAAAGTTTATGCATATATATATATATATATATATATATATATATATATATAAATTATTTTCTTGATTTCAGTCCATAATATTTAAGAAAGTTCTTTATTAAATTAAATCAAAATACCTAAAACTATCATTATATACAATTTAATAATATCGATGCAAAATATATATATATATATATATATATATATATATATATATATATATATATATATATATATATATATATAATGTATATATATAATATTTTGCAAAATTTTTGAAGTTTCAAATGCAAATAACATGAACACTTTAAGAGATAAATAACATGTTTTCCATAGGTCTTATATATATATAAAACAATTTTTGGAATATATATATATATATATATATATATATATATATATATATATATATATATATATATTCCAAAAATTGTTTTTTATTTTTTAATGTGAGGTTGTGAGGCTATTTTATGTTCACATCGTTCGGACAGTGGGACAGAATCGAAATTTTTTGGAAGTAAATCTATAATTTCTAATCGGGTGATTGGATTTACATTGACGTAGCAGAGGAGTGTAGCCCCACATAACCTCAGGAGTTGATCTATTGGGACTCAAAATAGGGTTCCTCTACCATAGAAAATTTGCACCGTCCGTCAAATTGTTGCTTTTTATCCAATTTAATATTTTTACATCTTTAAGCCCTTAATAAGACCTGTGGAAAACATGTTATTTATCTCTTATAGTTTTCATGTTTTTTGCATTTGAAACTTCAACAATTTTGCAGAATTTTGGTCCAGTTTTTTTTAAATATATAAATTTAATGTCACGAAAAATTTCGCTTTTTGCTTATCTTAACCAGACTACCGAAAAATTAAGTCACTTTTTGAGTTAAAATTGTTTTCTTTACTTTTTTATTTTCGTGATAAAAAAGTTACTTATTAAACTTCTTTTATTTTTGTTTTTGTAAAGAATGATAGTATTTTATGATCGCAAATCGTTCGGATCTGTGTTGCATCTGTGCTGTATAATGATGTTTAAGCAACGCAAAAGTGGTTGATTGAAAAAAGTGTGTATTCGTAGGTATGAATGCTATATATGTGTATTAGGGCGGGTCGATTTGTAGGGACGCAAAAAATCGCCCAAGTGACAAGGAAAATCGTATTCTAGTTATCAAAATAAGAAACTTCGCCCAAGAAACCATACCTCTAAAATGAATTCTGATATCCCTTATTTTGACCCAAAGGTCAAATTTTGAAAAATCCCACTTTGACCCATTTAAAGTGCCCCAATCGAGTCTAAATGTATGTCCGAACCCCACTAACTTTGGAGGGCCGACCCACCCATGCTATTGACCCCCCTGGTGGGTCCCCATACAAAAATTTCAAAAAATCACAATTTTTGGCACTTTAAATGAAACAATCAGCGAAATAGCTGTTTGTTTTGCTTTAGAGTTTATTTTTTTTTAATACAACTTAATAATAGAAAAGAAACTAAAAAAAATTATTGTTTGAAATCTTTTTTGCTCTCAAGTCTGGGCAATTTCGTACGGCTCTCTGATGTCGTCGTCATAACAGCGTCTACATTTTCTGGTATAACTCGTTTGGAAACGCTAGCTAGCAATTGAACATGTCGTTCCGTTCCGTTCCTTGTATATGTGACGGAATGTTTGGATGAACTTGAAAAATAATACACTACCGTACACGACAGCTGTAATACTTGATACTGAAGTACATTGGCACATAATTAATTATAAATTCAACCTGAATCCGTAAATTTTCCCAGGTTTGATGTTACCAAGATCCACCGAAACCACGCCGCTAGAAATTGCATGGGCAATGTCGTATAAGTACTTCAAATCGGTGGAAAATGAAATTTTTTCTGGAGCAAGGAGCATATTTTTCAACCCAATTTTCTCAAAGCCGTCCACCACCTGAAAATAGTAAAATAAAGTAGTTAAATAATTAAAAACGGTTGACAATTATAAAAAATGAGTGATAGCAATTACTTACCGGAAGAATTTCACAAGTTTGGATTTGATTGGTCAGTTTTCCGATTGCCGATCTTGGTCCAGTACTGGTTGATTTATCCAAAGCTTGAAACAAATGCCGAAACGGAAGTTCGTTAAAGTGTAGAAGGTAAACGAACCAATGCAATAGTCTTTTTAACAGAAATTCAAATCATCATAATTCATAATTCTACCGTGTGGCCCAGTGTTTGTTGGCTCACCATCCGTGCATATACTAATTAATGAATCCAGTGATATATTTTTATTGTTGAAAAAATCATTTAATTTGGTTGTTTTGTATTCAGCCATTTCATGTTCCAGTCTTATGTAACCAATCAATTGAGAACTCGGTTCTCTCAAAATAATAAGATGCGATTATTTTACCATCCTAGTATGATACTTCCCATCAATTTTATCTCTCGTTACAGTATCATCTTTTCTACCATCGAATGAAAACGTTAACAAATTGGTATCGTCTAACTGTTTCCGAAGCACTTCTCGTCTGCATTTGTCTTTTTCTCTTAAAACGAAATCATCTTTATTTACAAACTTAAACATAAAGTAACCCAAAATTAAAATTGTCTTATTACTAAACTCTGTCTACCTGCATTCCATGTGGTATGCATGTGTACTACACATTGTGTAGTATATACTTAAACTATTAACGGTTTCTTAGTCTTATTTGTGGGAAACTCTACTAAAATACGATTATCTCTAATTGTAGGAAAATCCATGTGTGTTTTATACCTAACAACAATCTTACAAAATTGTAGGAAAATCCATGTGTGTTTCAAGCAATAATTTTTTTAGTTTCTTTTCTATTATTAAGTTTTATTAAAAACTCCAAAACAAACAGCCATTTCGCTGATTGTTTCATTTAAAGTGCCAAAAATTGTGATTTTTTGAAATTTTTGTATGGGGACCCCCAGGGGGTTCCAAGGGGTGTGCCACTAGCATGGGTGGGTCGGCCGTTCAAAGTTAGTGGGGGTCGGTCATACATTTAAACTCGATTCGGTCACTTTAAATGGGTCAGAGTGGGATTTTTCAAAATTTGACCTTTGGGTCAAA
Organism: Protocalliphora azurea; assembly: GCA_932274085.1. Lineage (NCBI taxonomy): Eukaryota > Metazoa > Arthropoda > Insecta > Diptera > Calliphoridae > Protocalliphora > Protocalliphora azurea. The sequence goes on from OW026520.1 coordinate 60,945,206, forward strand.
ATAAGGAACATCAGAATTCATTTTAGATGTATGGTCCCTTGTGCAAAGTTTCTTATTTTGATCACTAGAATAAGATTTTCATTGTCACTTGGGCAATTTTTAAATCGACCCGCTCTAATGTGTATTCATATGGATACAGTAAGTCAAGAATTGTTTTTACATTGAAAGTATATAATTTTCAGCTGATGTAACATTTTTTAACACGAATATGTTAATATATTTAGTAACATAAAGAAAAATAAAACATATATATTTTAACTATTAAAAGAAATTATTTTTACATTTATAAAACGATTAAAGAAAATCACAAAACTGCTGTATTTAAAATTTAATATGGCAATTAAATTAATAAATTGATCTCATAGTCAATTGAAATTTTAGATATTCAACCAATATTGTGTTTTTACTTAATTATGGTCTTGTAATACCTCTTAGCTACTTTCTTCTTCAAAAATGGGGATAAATTTAGTATGGGATTCAAGTTGGGACTCTCTGCTTGGATATTCAACATTTTTTGCAATTAAGCAATAGCCGGATTATCACTCTCTGCCCCTATGTGCTTGGAGTCATTATTGTTGTCCTTTATAAGCTCAGTTTTATTACCTCTTTTTATTAAATGAGCATTTAAAGCCTTCAAATATTGTTGCTCATCTGTGCTATTTTATAAAAATACCGAATTTCCAACTACTTTGAACAAAGTACAAAATACGTTTGTGTATGTATTTAAGAATAACTTTTAAATATGAATGTATGAATATATCTTTTTTTTTTGTTCTTAAGTCTTTTGAAAGTTTCCGCGATACTCTGGATTAAATTATACTACAACATAATTTTAGCTTCCCACAAAATTCTTCCCAGAAATTTTTAGGCTTGTCCGGAAGAATCAGCGTATGACAATAATTTTTCAACATTTTGTTCCAATAACAGTGTTTCTTATCTCGTAGCTTTCAACCCGTATTTGTATTCGTTCAGTGTCTTTCTTATTGTTTCTTGAAAGACAAAAATGATATACTCTTGCTTTAGCACTGGTGGATATTTGCTACTACTGGAGCGATTTAAAGTCTTTGACACTTTTTCTTTTTGATTTGGGGGTTCTAATAATCCCCAAAAGGGGTTTTCCTATGCAGTTCTTTCACTTGGCATACTTGAAATAACCTTTTGTGTTCATTGTAAAAACAATTTCTTGACATACAGCATGAGTATGGATAAAATAATACATTATATTTTTTTTTAGAATTGCTGGATGTATTAGAATGAAATTTCACATGGCTAATCCTGAGGTGTATTTCAATTGATTATCGGGTCTGGGGACATTTTATTTCTGATTTGATTGACAAAAATTGAACATAGTCCTTATAATTCTTTACAAAAAATACGCTTACATGTGTGGGATATCTCTTTTACTTTAAGAGATATTTAGACCGAAGTAAAATCTTGATCTATTTATGGACATGTTTTTTTAGTTTTTTTTACTTGGAGGGATCAATTTAAGTCCTCAAATTTTTCTAAACTATTCTTATATTATTTTGAAGTAGAAAAATTAAAAAAAATTGTGATTTTTTCTCTTTAAAATTCATTATTTTTCTGCAGACCATACACTTGTATATGTTTATAAAAGAATGCTTAAAGTAATGCATGTTAGCTTTAGGTTTATATTGCTTAAAATAGCTATTCTTAATAAAAAAATATAAAAGGTATATTTTATTTATTTCAGTATATTTCATTTTATTTCAACAAAATATTCATTTACATCGAATGTATCAAGGACATCTTGTATATCATCGTTTTCGTACATTATATTATTGTTAGTATTCCACTTATTTCTTTTCGATGTTAGAGCAAGGATCGGGAAACAGTAAAAGGTAATTCAAAAGGTCTTGGTTTTGACATATTCTAGAACTTTTTCACCTAGTAGTAGTATGTTTGATTGCAAAATCTGTCGACCATGTTGAAGTACTTT